>CM061068.1:3678374-4278374 GCA_030762895.1 Sophora flavescens | reverse complement strand
GCAAGCTCAAGTCTCCAAGAAATGGGGAGCAGATAGAGGGAAATGGAAGAAAGGCAAAAGAAATGGTGGCAGACCAAGTAAAGAAGGATGGTCTTCAAGCCAAGATCATTCCAAGAATGATGATAAAGCTGATTTCCCTAACAGGGCTGGGAGAGGAGGTCCTAGCAGAGGTAGAGGTGGCAAGAAAGTTCAAGATAGAAGGAAAGTCCAATGCTTCAATTGTGAGAAGTGGGGACACTTTGCATCAGAATGTTGGCAAGGCAAAGGAAAGGGGAAGCAGTTCAAAGATAATGAAGAAGAGGCCAATGTTGCTCAGGATGAGGACTCAGTTGAAGATCAGGTTCTGTTGGTGGCAACCAATGATGTGAATCCTCACAGTGAAGCTTGGTATCTTGATACAGGGTGTTCGAACCACATGACTGGCCACAAGGAATGGTTGAGGGATTTTGATTCCAGCAGAAAGGCAAAGATCAGGCTTGCAGATAGTAGAACACTTGCAGCAGAAGGTGTTGGTAACATTGTGATTAAAAGAAAAGATGGCAAGACAACACTCATTGAAAGTGTGTTGTTTATGCCTGGGATGAAATGCAACCTGATGAGTGTTGGGCAGCTAGTTGAGAAAGGATTCTCAGTCACAATGAAGAATGATTCATTGGAATTATATGATCCAAATCAGAGATTGGTTCTAAGGTCTCCCTTCTCCAAGAACAGAACTTTCCAAGCCAACATCAACACAGCTGAGATGCAGTGTTTTCAGGCAACTATGACAAACCAAGAGAGCTGGCTTTGGCACTTGAGGTTTGGTCACTTAAACTTTAGAAGTCTAAAACAATTGGTTGTAGATGAGACGGTGATAGGACTTCCAAAGATAGTTATACCTGAAAAAGTATGTGAGGTTTGCTTTGCTGGAAAACGGTCCAGAAATACTTTTGCTACATATCTACCTATGAGAGCAACTGATGTGTTGAATGTGATTCACTCAGATGTTTGTGGCCCTCTTGAGGTCCCCTCATTAGGTGGAAATAAGTATTTTGTGACCTTTGTTGATGAATTCAGCAGAATGCAGTGGCTCTACTTGATAAAGAACAAAAGTGAGGTGTTTAAGGTCTTCCAAAAATTCAAAGCTCTCACTGAAAGGCAAAGTGGCAAGGTGATCAAGGTGCTAAGGACAGATGGTGGAGGTGAGTACACATCAAAAGAGTTTGAGGATTTCCTTGAAAAGTGTGGTATCCAACATGAGGTGACAGACCCCTATACTCCTTAGCATAATGGCTTGGCTGAAAGGAGAAACAGAACTGTATTGAACATGGCCAGAAGCATGATGAAACAAAAGAAGCTACCACATTCTTTTTGGGGAGAAGCAGTCACCACAACAGCCTATTTGTTGAACAGGTGTCCTACTAAGAGACTCAAGCATCAGGTTCCTGAAGAATGCTGGTCTAGCAGGAAACCTATGGTAAGTCACTTAAAAACATTTGGATCTTTATGTTTCAAGCATGTGCCTAATGCTAGAAGGAAAAAGTTGCAAGATAAAAGTAAGTCAGTGATCTTAGTAGGATATCACAGTACTGGTGCATATAGATTGTATGATCCACTGAAACAGAAAATTGAAGTTAGTAGAGATGTGTATGTTGATGAAACTGAGTCATGGGACTGGAATGAGCAAAAAGGCAGTTTCAATCCTGTGATTCCATTATTAATTGAGGAAGAGTCAGTAGTGAATGAGCAGGAAGTGATTACTGAAGCAGCTCTTGAATCAAGGCCACAGAGACAAAGGCAGAGGCCAGGCAGATTTGATGATTTTGATATTTTACCTGACAGTGCAGTAACATCAAAAGGTGAATTAGTTCACTTTGCTCTTCCTGGCGATGCGAGAGCGTGAGCTATGAGGAAGCCATGACTGAACAGAACTGTAAAGCAGCAATGATTGATGAACTTAATGCCATTGAGAGGAATCACACGTGGGATTTGGTTGACAAGCCAACAGATAAAAGGCCAATTGATGTGAAACGGATTTTCAAACTGAAATTGAATCCTGATGGCTCCATTGCTAAGCATAAGGCAAGATTGGTTGCTAGAGGTTTTTTGCAGAAGCATGGAGTTGACTACTCAGAAGTCTTTGCACCAGTGGCAAGGTTAGAAACTATAAGGCTAGTAGTGGCCTTGGCAAGCAACAATGGATGGTCTCTATGCCATATGGATGTGAAATCAGCATTCCTAAATGGACCACTTGAAGAAACAGTGTATGTAACTCAGCCACCAGGTTTTGAGATTAATGGGAAAGAAGACATGGTTTACAAGCTGAATAAGGCCCTCTATGGCCTAAAACAAGCCCCTCGGGCCTGGAATAAAAGAATAGATGCATTCCTACTGCAGCATGAGTTTGCTAAATGCTCAGTTGAGTATGGTGTGTATGTGAAAGTAAAGAAAAAGGCAAGCCTGCTGATCATTTGTCTGTATGTTGATGACCTCCTTGTGACTGGAAACGACTCCACAAAAATTGAGTGTTTTAAGGCACTAATGATGGCTGAATTTGAGATGACAGACTTGGGAAAGTTGTCATATTTCCTTGGAATGGAGTTTGCCACTACTCCAAAAGGAATTGTGCTGCACCAACAGAAATATGCTGCTGAGATACTTGAGAGATTCAACATGACAGATTGTAACTCTGCAACAACACCTGCAGAGGCAAATCCAAAGCTGGAAGCAACTGAAACAGAAGAAGGAGTATATGCGACTTTGTTCAAGCAATTAGTTGGCTCCTTATGGTATCTCTGTAATAGCAGACCCGACTTGTGCTTCTCTGTTGGTCTCATCAGCCGATTCATGAACCAACCAAAGAAGTCCCATATGCTAGCTGCCAAGAGAATTATGAGATATGTGAAAGGAACTGTGAGGTTTGGTGTGCTATTTCCTGGCAAGTCGGCTCATCAAATGGTTGATTTGTTAGGATACTCGGATTCAGATTGGTGTGGAGACAGGGTGGATAGAAGGAGTACAACAGGATACTTGTTCAAATTTCTTGGTGCACCAATCTCTTGGCGCTCTAAGAAACAGCCAGTTGTGGCATTGTCATCATGCGAAGCTGAATATATAGCTGGCTCCTATGCAGCTTGCCAAGCTATATGGTTAGACTCATTGTTGAGTGAAATGAAGATTGATGTGCAGAAGCCTCTTCGGTTGTTGATAGACAACAAATCAGCTATAAACTTAGCCAATAATCCTATATCTCATGGAAAGAGCAAACACATTGAGACAATATTCCACTTCCTTAGGGAACAAGTCAACAAGGGAATGCTTGAGGTTGCACACTGCCCTACAGAAATTCAAGTTGTTGACATATTAACTAAGCCTGTAAAGGCTGATAAGTTTGCAAAGCTTAGAAAGGAGCTAGGTGTTGTAAATCTAGAATGTTTGAATTAAGAGGGGTATGTTGTAGTTAATTCAAACCATAGCTTAGAAGTTAGTTAGGGCAGTTATGATTAGTTGAAAGTTAGTCAGTGTACCTTATAAAAGGAATGTTAGTTACAGCTGAATGTAGTGAGCATTATAAATAGGTGATACAATGTAAACCAAAATGCATGCAGAGAAAATAAAATTCAGTTTCAGTATTCAACCTCTATTCTCTATTTTCTCTATTTCTCTGCTTTCTATATTCTGCCTTTCACTCTCTCAACTGTGTTTTTTCTCCCCCAACAAATTAAAACAGGAACATTTTTTCTACCAAAAAGAATTTTTTTTTAATTGTTCTATACTACTATTTTTTTTAAAAAAAATAAAGTTGATGGCCCTAACAAAAAGAAAGACCACTTTGCTTTGTAGAGTCACTGGCTTTCCGAAAAATTTGGGATCTTAAGATAGCTTTGTGAAATAAAAATCAGAAAAGTTTTTTTTTTTTTACCGAAGAAATGGTAGGATAAGGATAGGATGCTTTTTTTTTTGGGTACAAAGGTGGGTTAATCACCCAAAGAAAAGCTAAGCCGCAACTCGCCGGGGCCTATCAACCCCTCTAGCATCATCCAGCACCAGGCTCCTGCATCCCACTGGCGGATATGTAAACCAAACTTCATATCGTGAGCTAGGTGGGCAAGGAAGTCAGCTACCCGATTTCCCTCCCTACGAACATGCGTTATGCGAACCTCCCAAGCTCGGGTTCCTAGATGATCTGGATCCTCCTAATCACTGGGGCATATGGGTGATAGTCTTAGTAAGGAGACCCACAATAACTTCCGAATCACTTTCCACCCACACTTTCATCATATTTTCCTCCCATGCAATGGATAGTGCTGTATATATTCCAACTAGCTCAGCCATAAGAACACTTGAGAATCCTAACTTTCGCGCAAACCCATCGATCATTACCACGAAAGACTCCTCCACAAGTACCCAAAGTAAATTGGTGCCAAACAGAGGCATCAACGTTGGCGTTTACCCACGAGCTGGGAGGAAAACTCCATCCCACCAGCTGCTCTTTATACCGAGGGCTACCTGTGGCATGAGATGAGAGTCCTTGATCTCAAGCCCTTAAGTGATACAGAGCAGTCCTTGTTACTGCATCAGCCGAGAAAGCACATTTACCGAACACGTGGTTGTTTTGATAGTGCCAAATTTGCCACATAAGTAAAATTTTTTTTGTGACTTTGATTATTTAGTTGCATCAATATAATTTTATTCTCACCAATAATTTAACATTATATATTTAATGACATTTAGTCAAACATTTTTTTTATTCAACCTACAAATATTTCATTTTATTATTTTGCCCCTAGTAACTATAAACTTTTTTATCATTTAAATTAAAAATGTAAATAAATCTTTTATCAATTTCTGTTAAATTATACTGATGTTTTATTTTCTAAAAACTCTACTATTTTCATTTACAACCCTTATCCCCTTTTCTCAAGTCCATCTCCATCGTTCATCTTTTTCATCTCCATCTCAATCTCATTATACCTCCACCTCCATTCGAAAATCTCCATCTCCTCACTTGGTCCCTCGATCTCCAGATTGCATTTGTTTTCATCTCATCCAGATTCGCATACATGCATGATGGGGAAGGAAGTCACACCATAGATCCATCTTTTTCTCTTTGTACTATGACCTTGTCCAGGTCCATCTCAGAGCGACCTCCCCGGTGACGGGGTGCGAGCAGCGGTGAGGCTGAAGGCTGGGAACCGTGGTGGTTGGTGCGGGTTGCGGACAGGTGAATGGTGCGGGTTGGACGCGATCTTGGTGATTGGTGGAAGAGGTCGGGTCGACGACGACAGAGAGGGAGAAGCGGTGGTCACGCCGATGCTGGGGAGGTCGCGGTTCGGGGAGGTTGCTATGGCGGATCTCGGTGGAGCTATTTTAGTGGTGGTCAGTGATGAGTGGTTAGCGGATCTGGAGCGAAGGTTGTGGCGGAGGAGCAAGAGGCTAAGGTTCTGATAAGTTTTTGTAGGTGTTTGATTCTGGTTTGAATTGGGATGATGGTTCAAATGTGAAAGGGGATGATGAACTTGGTTCTACAAAATGAAGAAAAAGATGGGAGTATGACTTAGGGGTGTTCGCGGATTGGATTGGATCGGTTTTGAGCTAAAAAGTCATCCGATCCAATGATGAAAACATCGTGCAGTTTGAATTGGATCGATTTGCTTCCTTAAAAGAATCCGATCCGATCAAATCCAATCAAATGCGGTTTGGATTGGATTGGATAATTCGGTTTTTGTCATACTTTATTTTTTTCTAATGTCAAGTGTCATTTCTACTTATTTAATAGTGGATAAAAGGTAATCTTCGTTTTAATTTGGGAGTTTGAGAAGAAAAAAATTATTGATATTTTTTAACACGTTCTTTTATATTAATTCTCTATATCTACTACTACTTATCCTATTTTTTTTCCTTGAATCAGCTACAAATAAATTGTAGCCAATTATTTTTCAAATTTACTTAATTGTTTTCCTATTTTTCATGATTACTCAATCAAATATATATATGCTATGCATCAAAGCTTTTAGTAAAATATAACTTCAAGACATTAATATTTATTCTAAAAAGTCTTATATATGTCATTTCAACAAAAATATTAAAGAAAATGAGGGACATAAAAGTATGAAGAATAATATTTAAGTATGAATAATACTATAATTTCAAAAATAATAGTATATGTATATAATAGATCGGTTTGGATTTCACTATAGGATCCAAAATCCAATCAAATCCAATAAAAAATTGCGGTTTTTTCGGTTTTCAGTTTTTTCGGTTTTCGATTTGTTCGGTTTTCGATTCGATTTTTACGGTTTGAATCGGTTTGGATCGTTTGATGAACACCCCTAGTATGACCGGAAATGAAAACAGAGAGATGGAAGAAGACGAGAGAAGAAAATTGAGACTTAATTATAATTAATTGCCTATTGATATTTTGGAAGGCAATTTTTTATTGGTTGAATATTAAATAATTATAACATTAAATATAAGGATAAAACAAGATTTTATTGAAGTACGAAATGGTAAAACACAAAGTTTAGTATATTTTAATAATAAATTACATAAATTAGAGCATTAAATGAAACCTCACAACCTTTGGGCAAAATTCTTACTAAACCAATCTTTTGTGGTATCCGTGAAGAGGATAGGATGCTTCACTGCATGTTTGGTATGAAGTTTGTATTTTTTAAACTATAGTTTGGAGTGTATAAACTGAGATTCACGTTATTTTATTTTATATATACTTTGTACTAGGGTGGGAAAGCAGGCCAACCTGCCCCGTCCCGTCTCCAACCCATCTAAAATGGAGCGAGCTCGGGTTGAATTATGAAGTGGGTTGAAAATCACGTCCCGTCCTGTGGTGGGTTGGTCCGTCAAAAAAATAAAAAACCAAATTAAATAATTAATTACTTAAACCATCTTTAAAATAATCATGTTTCCACTTGAAAATGATTCAAATTAATGAAAAATTACCAATACAAAGACTTGCTTGTTTAATTATGAGAACCTAAATTATATGACACTTTTTCTAACGATCACCGTGTACTCATGTAGTGACTATTAAAATCATGACTAACGTTAAAATTTAAAAGGCTAAAAATAAAGCATACAGTAGTCCAATAAGTCCAATAATCCATTAGTCCAATAATCAAAAGTCCATAACCACACAAACACAAATTAGTTTCAATAATCCAAAAGTACTAACCAAAAGTCCAATAATCCATAAGTCCATATCCACACAAACACAAATTAGTTTGAATATTTTAAACCACATCCATACAAAAAAATGAAAACTTTAAAAAATTAAAATAAAAATAGACTTTTTTATTTAAAAAGAAAACCAATCCGACCGGCCAACCCGCCCTGCCCCACTCTCCCCCCGTTTTCATGGTGGGTTAGGCGGGACGGGTCATGACCGGTTGGTGGGTTGAAATCTCTACCCGCTCCACCCAAAAAACGGGTTAGGCGGGTTGGCCCGTCGGGCTAAACCCATTTTGCGACCCCTGTTCTGTATTGTAAAATTTATTCCAAAATAGTTTATTTTGAAAGATTTTAAGCATTTCTTATATTATTATTTATTATAATTTTTTTAACATTTCCGTTAATATTTAATTCTTTTTTATTACATCTCAATGCTTTTTAATTGCTTGGTCCATTACTCTCAAAATATTAACGTGTTATTTCATTTGATTTTGATGATATTTAAGTGTTACGTTTTAAGAGTTTTAAAATCCTTGAATTGAATGTTTCATTTTATTATAGATTTTTTTTTACTGAATTTTAAATTTAAATTTTATTCTTAGAAAAAGCACGCAAAAAATGTTTACCTTTTTTATTATCCCGATTTAATTTTGCCAACTGAAAACTGATATTTTATGTTTGGATTGTTTCAGATAAAGTTGTGATCCCTCGTTTACCAAAAAATAAAAATTAAAGGTTGTGATCCCTCTTCCCTCCATAATCCAATACATCTGGGACCAACGTTCCAGAAAGCCAGTGAGTCAGTGACCCTAACATGAACATCCAAAGTCGTCTTTTTCCTGGGACCATTTACCTTATTTGAAAAACCTTTTTTGGCAGCGTAGGACAAATAAAAGTAGGATACAAATGCTTTTATTTTTTATTTTTTTATTTAATTGTAATGTAAAATGAGTATAAATTTTTTAGACTATTATCAAATCATGGATGTGATCACATTATTAAAATATTGAGCTCTTAAAATAACTACATCATGATTGTTTTTTTTTTTTTGAAGATTATCTAAGTTGGACTTGGGCTTGATAAAAAGTTAGAGTCAACCTAAACGTTGGAAGTCTCACGTTGCATGCCTTAAATCTTGGGGTACGGTTTAAATACCTGTTGGACAACTCCACTTAATACCAATTGGTTTTAGGTTGGAATCTAACACGATATCAAAGATAGAGCCCATCTTCCTGCGTATCACCTGTTATGACAATATCTGTTCGACAACTCCACTTAATATATAACCCCCGAGACCAAGAGTTAGGGGGAAAAATCATTTTTTATATTTTTTTGGTTAAAAAAACATTTTTTTATTAGTATTACTGTAATATGAATTGGAAATTTCTTGGATAAACAGTCTGCGAACCGAACATTGTCAAAGGAAATTACAATATTGATAAACCAAACTGATACTTGTGACTCTGTGAGTATGATTACAGAGGTGGGAAACTTGTCTCAAGAATCCAGTATAAAAATTTGCGACGGGCCTAGTTTGTTTTGGCAGACATGTTTAATACGATGTTGTGATCGGATGGCCTGTTTTTGCAGGAACGAGGTCCTTTTCGGTGACTAGAAAATTTCAGTAGGAGAGAGACAGACATAATAAATAAAATAATAATATTTATAAATATTATTATTTTATTTAAATGTGTCTATCTCTTTCCTACTTGAATTTTCTAATGACTGAAGAGGATATCCATCCGTTTTTTGCACACATATTTGATAGGAAGCTACTACATGTACCCTGTATCTGTCACATCCACCCCTACATGTCTTCTAAAAAAAATTTATTACCAAAATAGCCTCTTCTCTCCCAGCTCCATCCACAGCCCCTTCTCTCGGATTTTGAACTGCCTACAGTTGAAACTCCTCTTCTCAACATTACACTTCTCAGAAAAAAAATAAATTAGGAATTTTATGAATTCAGGTGCTGGAATTTTGGTCCCAACGCTCCACCCATGTTCTTCTTCTATCAATATCCATCTCCTTTCTATACCCATGGCTGTGTATTAAAAAAAGAAAAAACATGGCTGTATAACTATATCACACTTGTACTGGTCGAAAATATAAGGCCGATGATTTGTCGATACGATCGAGCTTATTCTTGTAAATGGGTCTTGACCGACCCGAACTCCCATAAAACCGAATACCTATTAATGCACTTGACACCCGAGGATAACTACTCGCGCCTATTCCACAGCAGGCCACGGATGAAGATATCTCGACCCCGAGTTATCCAGTCACAACTGACTGGGCCAAATATCTCGCTGGTCCAAATATCTCTCCTATACCTCGGAGCCTTATCCTTATCATTGTCTAACTACAATAACAACCCGATCCTAACAAATAGGATCTCAAATAATGATCTCTACTCAAATCTACACATAAACATCTCTATAAATAGGGGGCCAACCCCCTCACTTAGAACTACGTTTGCTTTGATTCCCATTTGGATACGTAGGAGCAGAATTCCGATTCTGTCAAGTTAATTCCAAAACACTCCCACAAGACCTTCTCCGGACGAGTATCTCCTACTTGAGATATTTGGACGGAACATTTGGCGCCGTCTGTGGGAATCGAAGCAAAAATTTCCCATACCACAAACAATGGTGAGGATAAGGAGCGGGAACCGCAGAGAGAGGGAGCAGAGAGAATGCTAACAATGGGGATAATGGAGAACAATCCATAAACCCAAAGCAATGACGATCGACAATCCCATCATTCAAGAACTCCTCGCGCAAAGTGGCAATGCCGAGAAGGGAGAATGAGGAGATTCGCTCGGCGAGCAGAAGCCGTCGGGAACGAGAACAAAGTAGAGAAAGGTCCGCCTCTTCTCCTCATGATAGAGAGCATCGGACAGTCGAGAATGAGGGATCCAGAAACACGCGCAGAGAAGGAGGCCCACAACCCCGTGTTTCTCATCATGTTGATCGAGAAGGCGAGGAGGAATTTCCTAGGCAGGCCCCTGAGCTTTCACTTCAGGCAAATAGGCCTAATGAAAGGGCCGGCGTGCGGAGGCCGAGACATCCCTTCACCGACGCCATCATGGGGGATCCTCTTCCAGCCAACTACAAACCAATAAACATTGACAGATATGATGGCACCTCGGACCCGGAGCGTCATTTAGATGCTTTCACTACTCGGATGTATCTCTTCACCGACGATGATGCTGTCATGTGTAAAGTCTTTCCTACTACTCTGAAAGATGCTGCATTAAGCTGGTATACCCAGCTACCGCTAGCATCAGTTGACTCCTTTGACACATTCATGACTAAGCTCAATGCTCAGTTTGCTACGAGCCGAGCTCATCAAAAAACCTCGGCCTCGTTGGTAAACTTTAAGCAAGAAAAGAACGAGTCTCTGTGTGATTTTATGGCCAGGTTCAGCAAAGAGACTATCCTCATCCGGAATCTTAGTGCCGATGTCGCACTGCATACTATTCTCGACAGGGTTACTACTGGCCCTTTTGTCAGACACCTAGCTCGGAAGCCTCCATCCAGTATGGATGAGTTGAGGAGAAAAGCTGTCGGATTCATTAATATGGAGGAAATAGAAGAGTCTAAGAAAAGGGAAAGAACCGATGATTCCGATAGACGAGAAGGGAGAGAGAGAAGAGGAGGGTGGAGGTGACAATCGAAATTCAAAAACACATCTGAGCATAGGGGGCCAAAGTATGAGTACTATACCCCCCTCAACACCAATCGAGCTCGGGTATTAGAGGAAGCTTACAACGCAGAACTTTTGAAGCACCCCAACCGTGGCCACACGCCCTGCACGCTTGATCGTGAAGCATTGTCGGTACCATCGTAACTACGGGCATACCACCGAGGAGTGCTGGGTCCTGTGTGACAAGATTGAAGAGTTAGTGCAAGCTGGTCATCTGAATAATTTCGTTCGGAGAAATCACAACAATGGTGAAGGGCGTGGCAGAGATAGAAGACGAGGAGGTGGCCAAAGCCCTGGAAGGGGCGGCGGTCGGCAAAATAATGAAAGAGCAGAAAATAGGGAAGATCAAAATGAAAGGAGGGAGGAGGATAATACTGTCCGAGGTGTAATAAACACTATTTCAGGTGGATTTGCTGGAGGAGGTACAACGAGTTCAGCTCGTAGAAAACACCCGCGGGCTATTCGGGCTGTAAACTCGGTAGCTGGCAAACCCCCGAGGATTTCCCCATCGATTATTTTCTCCGATGAAGACTTCTTGGGTGTGGATCCTAATCAGGATAACCCAATGGTAATCACAGTGTAATTGGCCAACTTCTCGGTCAAGAGAACTCTCGTCGACCAGGGAAGCTCGACTGATATCCTATATTATTCAATATCCCAGAAGCTCGGGATCCCAGAAAAATCTATTCAGCCATACGACAGTAAGCTCGTCGGCTTTGCTGGGGAACAGGTGGATACCCGAGGATACATTGACCTCCTAACTGCTTTTGGAGATGGCAAAGCGTCCAAAACTATTCTGGTCAGGTACGTGTTGGTTAATGCAGTAACATCGTACAATGTCTTAATCGGAAGACCATCTTTGAACGAGCTGGGAGCCGTGGTCTCTACTCCCCACCTCACAATGAAATTCCCTTCCAACTCGGGAGACATAGTTGCTATCCGGGCGGATCAGAAAATGGCCAGACAGTGCTATGCTGATAGTTTGCGTGTAAGCAAGCTCAAACCTACATCTGCAGAAACACTAGACGGGGGAAAAGACAAGTCTGTAAATTCTGTCAGCTCTGTTGAACTAGACCCGAGAATTGACATGCAAGAACAACGGCCACAACCCATTGAGGAGTTGGAGAAGTTCCAGCTTGGATCACAGCCCGATCAGTGCACTAAGCTACAGTTGATGTATATAGTCAGGTGATGTACTCTTTTTCCTACCTCGGTATTTTATCCCAAAAAAAAGGGTTTTGACCGAGAAGGTTTTAACGAGGCACACCGCAGACTTTTTTATCCAATAACAGAATTTATTATGGACATTGTTCTATTTTATTATTTTGCCGATGTGTTTATTCTGCGAACAATTAAATTGTTAAGGCCAAGTTTGAGCTTAAAGGTCGGGTTCAAGCCTAAAGGCCGAGTACGAGCCACTAAATTATTAAAGGCCGAGTACGAGCCATTAAATTGTTAAGGCCAAGTTTGAGCCTAAAGACCGAGTTCGAGCCTAAAGGCCGAGTATGAGCCATTTAAATTATTAAGGCCGAGTTCGAGCTAATTAAATTGTTAAAGGCCAAGTTTGAGCCTAAAGGCCGAGTACGAGCCACTAAATTATTAAAAGCCGAGTACGAGTAATTAAATTGTTAAGGCCAAGTTTGAGCCTAAAGGCCGAGTACGAGCCACTAAATTATTAAAGGCCGAGTACGAGCCATTAAATTGTTAAGGCCAAGTTTGAGCCTAAAGGCCGAGTACGAGCCATTAAAATTATTAAAGGCCGAGTACGAGCCATTAAATTGTTAAGGCCAAGTTTGAGCCTAAAGGCCGAGTTCGAGCCTAAAGGCCGAGTACGAGCCATTAAATTATTAAGGCCGAGTACGAGCCATTAAATTGTTATGGCCAAGTTTGAGCCTAAAGGCCGAGTTCGAGTCTAAAGGCCGAGTACGAGCCACTAAATTATTAAAGGCCGAGTACGAGCCATTAAATTGTGAAGGCCAAGTTTGAGCCTAAAGGCCGATTTCGAGCCTAAAGCTCGAGTACGAGCCATTAAAATTATTAAAGGTCGAGTACGAGCCATTAAATTGTGAAGGCCAAGTTCGATCCTAAAGGCCGAGTACGAGCCACTAAATTATTAAAGGCCGAGTACGAGCCATTATATTGTTAAGGCCAAGTTTGAGCTTAAAGGCCGAGTACGAGCCATTAAAATTATTAAAGGCCGAGTACGAGCCATTAAATTGTTAAGGCCGAGTTCGAGCCTAAAGGCCGAGTATGAGTCATTAAATTATTAAGGCCGAGTTCGAGCCATTGAAGGCCAAGTTTGAGCCTAAAGGCCGAGTACGAGCCATTAAATTGTTAAGGCCAAGTTTGAGCCTAAAGGTCGAGTTCGATCCTAAAGGCCGAGTACGAGCCACTAAATTATTAAAGGCCGAGTACGAGCCATTAAATTGTTAAGGCCAAGTTCGAGCATAAAGGCCGAGTATGAGCCATTAAAATTATTAAAGGCCGAATACGAGCCATTAAATTGTGAAGGCCAAGTTCGAGCCTAAAGGCCGAGTACGAGCCATTAAAATTATTAAAGGCCGAGTACGAGCCATTAAATTGTGAAGGCCAAGTTTGAGCCTAAAGACCGAGTACGAGCCATTAAATTATTAAGGCCAAGTTCGAGCCATTGAAGTTATTAAAGGCCAAGTTTGAGCCTAAAGGCCGAGTACGAGCCATTAAATTATTAAGGTCGAGTTCGAGCCATTGAAGTTATCAAAGGCCAAGTTCGAGCCTAAAGGCCGAGTTCGAGCCTAAAGGCCGAGTACGAGCCATTAAATTATTAAGGCCGAGTTCGAGCCGTTGAAGGCCAAGTTTGAGCTTAAAGGCCGAGTTCGAGCCTAAAGGACGAGTTCGAGCCTAAAGGCCGAGTACGAGCCATTAATTATTAAGGCCGAGTACGAGCCATTAAATTGTTAAGGCCAAGTTTGAGCCTAAAGGCCGAGTTCGAGCCATTGAAATTACGAAAAGCCGAGTTCGAGTTATTAAATTATTAAGGCCAAGTTCGAGCCTTGAAAATACTGGAAATACGAAGGTCCACGTGGCCGAAGTATAAGCTCGGTTTAATACTTGTCAGCTCTTTCGCTTGTTTAAGCTCAGAGCTCGGGGGGCTTGTGTACTGGCCGAAATTATAAGGCCGAGGATTTGTCGATACGACCGAGCTTATTCTTGTAAATGAGCCTTGACCGACCCGAACTCCCATAAAGCCAAAGACCTATTAATGCACTTGACACCCGAGAATAACTACTCGGGCCTATTCCACAGCAGGCCACGGATGAAGATATCTCGGCCCCGAGCTATCCAGTCACAACTGACTGGGCCGAATATCTCGCCGGTCCAAATATCTCTCCGTATACCTCGGAGCCTTATCCTTATCATTGTCTAACTACAATAACAACCCGATCCTAACAAATAGGATCTCAATAACAGTCTTACTCAAACTGTTACACATAAACTTCTCTATAAATAGGGGTCCAACCCCCTCACTTAGAACTACGTTTGCTTTGATTCCCATTTGGATACGTAGGAGCAGAATTCCGATTCTGTCAAGCTAATTCCAAAACACTCCGACAAGACCTTCTCCGGACGAGTATCTCCTACTTGAGATATTTGGACGGAACAACACTCCGTACTATAGACCTATACCAATCTTTTGAGAACGCGTCATCTCCACCATCTGGGTATTGGAAACCAAGGAATTTGTTTTTTTCCTATCTGGGTTGATTATCAATGGATGTCACAGATATACACCAAAATCCTGATAGTTAGTTCATTCGGTTAAAATTCAGTTAGTTTGCCAACTGTTTTTTCAGTTAGTTATTCAGTTAGTTTGCCAACTGTTTTTCAGTTAGTTATTGTACAGTTATTTATGATTAGTCATACTATGTATAAATAGTTAGTTCTATAGTTTTTTCAGTATTGAATTGAATGAAGAAGCATTGATCTTTCTTCTCAAGCAGTCTTCCTCTCTTTCTCTGCTCTATTTTCTCTGTTTTTCACATGGTATCAGTTTTATGCTGCATATTCTCACTCTGATTCTCCCTCCTCTTATCTTCTTCTTCTCGATTGCTTCCATTGCAAGTTCTCTTGTATAGCATCGTTTCACTTCTTCAATTTGTTGAAGATTCCTCGATTCGGTTAGAAGCAGATGGCTACACCAATCATGGATCCTTCAAACCCATATTATCTCAATCCAAATGAGACCACTGGTTGCTCTCTAGTTTCAGCTCCTCTTCTTGGCTCGGGAAGCAATTACCATACTTGGTCAAGATCGATGACTATTGCCCTCAAGAACAAGAACAAACTTCAATTTGTAGATGGCTCAATTGTGAAACCCGATGTCACAGATTTGATGTTCAAACCCTAGGATCGATGCAACACTCAAGTTCTCTCTTGGCTGCATAACTCAATTGGGCCTTCCATTCTTGAAACAATCCTTTGGATTGATACTGGCTATGAGATCTGGAATGATCTCAAGAAAAGATACTTTCAAGGTGATATCTTTAGAATATCGGATTTGCGAGAAGAAATCTATCTTTGCAAGCAAGGCGATCGTTCCATCACAACCTACTTCACCCATATGAAAGGTTTGTGGCAGGAATTGATCAATTTTAGGCCTATTCCCCAATGTTTGTGTGTTGTTAAATGTTCTTGTACCTTGATCCCTATTATTCAGGAATATAGGGAAGCTGATCATGTAATTCGTTTTTTGAAAAACCTTAATGATCAATATAGTGCAGTCAGATCCCAGATCATGTTAATGAAACCCTTACCTGATGTTGATGAGGTATTCAATATGCTCATTCAGCAAGAAAGGCAGTTTAATGGTGCTGGCTTTGATGAGCATAAAATACTTGCAAATATTATTTTGACCATGGTGCTATGGATCGAGGTAGAAACAAAGGAAGAGGGGGCAAGTCTTATTCTAATGGTAGAGGCAAAATTTGAAGCACTAAAATGTGCACATTCTATCACAGGTCAGGTCATACAGTGGATGCATGCTATAAGAAGCATGGTTATCCACCAAACTATTTCAAGAATAGTGCAGTTAATCATTTTTCTGCAGATGATGAAGCAGCTTCTGATGATGATGATGATAGAAGTATTGCTTCTCACATTCCTCATAAGGAAAAGGTGGAGGCTTCAGGTGTTGGTTTTACTCCAGAACAACACAAAGCCTTACTGGTACTGCTCCAACAGTCAAGTGCACACCATCACACAAACCATTTAACCACCCATTCTCCTGACCAAAAGCCCTCAGGTACAATTTGAACATTTTCTAAATTGCCAAATATTCAAAGATGGATCCTTGATACAGGAGCCACAGACCATGTTTGTTTTTCACTTTCTGAATTCCAAACCTACAAGAAAATTAGGCCTATCCTAGTTAACCTTCCTGATGGAAGTTAAATTCATGCCAACATTTCAGGGACAGTAATCTTTTCCCCTAGTCTTTACCTTAGTGATGTATTATACATTACCTCTTTTAATTTCAATCTTGTGTCTATTTCCAAGCTCACCATTTCCATACACTATCAGTTCTTGTTTTCTAACACTGAGTGCATAATACAGGACAGTCATACTTTGAAGATGATTGGTGCAAATTTGAGCTCCAATTTGGCTTATATGCTTTGAAGTCTTCAAGTATGCTGGTTTCTCCTTCGGTTGTTGTGAACTCTATATCAGCCTCCAATTGCAACATTTGGCATCAAAGGCTAGGCCATCTCTCTAATGAGAAACTTGTTAGTTTACAAAAGCATTATTCGTTCATTGAGTCTGTAAAATCTAAAGGTCCCTGTGATGTGTGTCATCTAGCCAAACAGAAAAGACTTCCTTTTTGTAATAGTTTAAGTCATACAATATCTCCTTTTGAAATAATACACATTGATATTTGGGGACCTATTTCCATTCCATCTATGTTTGACCATAAATACTTTCTTATGATTGTAGATGATCACACACGATACACATGGATCCTTTTAATGAAAACAAAAAATGAGGTTGCTACTCATATCAAAAGTTTTTCAAACTTAGTTGAAACACAATTTGATTGAAAAATAAAATGCATAAGATCCGACAATGGCAAGGAATTTTACTTAACTGACTTTTATGCATCCAAAGGGATTCTCCACCAAACCACTTGTGTGGAGACTCCACAACAAAATGGAATTGTGGAAAGAAAGCATCAGCATATCTTGGCAATAGCTAGAGCACTCCTTTTTCAAGCCAAATTGCCAAAACTCTTTTGGAATTATGCCATTGCACATGCTGTTTTTCTTATCAACAGACAACCTTCCACTTTTCTATCAAATAAAACACCTTACTTCATGCTGCATAAACAACTTCCAGAACTTTCACACATCGAATTTTTGGCTGTTTATGCTATGCCAATACACTACAAGCACATAGAAGGAAATTGGACCCTAGGTCAAGAAAATCTATTTTTTTGGGATTCAAAAATGGTACGAAAGGATACATATTGTTTGACTTGAACAATAGAGAAACCTTTGTCTTTAGAAATGTCATTTTCTATGAGAATCATTTTCCATACCAATCTCAACAAGAGTCAATTCAAAATGTTTTCTCAAAACCAGTAGTGTCATCACATTCACCTAATTTGAATCCTTTTGATTTTCCTCAACCAAGTGAAAACTTGCTTGACACTCAGAGACATAACACTCAGTTTCCAACAGACACACCTACTATTCCTGAGCCCAACCAGAATCCACAAGATGACACTGAACCAACAAACCACTTGTCTGCTGCTTCTGTCCCTATCAGCAACACTCCTGCAGAAAACAATGAGTCTACTCTTGTTCCCAGCTTTCCTGCAATGAGGCATTCTAACAGAACCAAGAAGGTACCATCATACTTGGCTGATTATCACTGTACATTGTTAAATATCACAGCTTCTCAGTCATCATCAACAGTAAGGTATCCAATTTCACACTATATGTCACTACAACACCTTTCCAATTTTTATAAACATTATATTTTAGCCATTTCTTCTGTTACTGAACCCAAAACATACAAAGATGCAATTGCTCATGACTGTTGGCAGCAGGCCATTAAGACTGAGTTGGTGGCTTTATAGAAAAACAACACTTGGACTCTCACTCCTCTTCCTCCTGGAAAGAAGACTATAGGTTGCAAGTGGGTGTTTAAAATTAAACACGGAGCAGATGGGTCTATAGAAAGGTATAAGGCAAGACTAGTAGCCAAGGGCTACACTCAAACAGCTGGGATAGACTATATGGAAACTTTCGGCCAGATTGTTAAGACGACAACAATCGGGGTACTCATGGCTCTTGCATCTACTTTCGATTGGCACTTACATCAGTAGATGTCAATACAGCCTTCCTACATGGAGACCTTGAAGAAGAAGTGTACATGCAAGCTCCACAGGGTCTGCCCACTTTTGATCCATCCCTTGTATGCAGGCTTGAGAAGTCTTTGTATGGACTCAAGCAAGCTAGCAGGCAATGGAATGCTAAGCTTACTCAAGTCCTATTGCAATATGGTTATCTCCAATCTAAATCGGATTATTATTTGTTCACCAAATCAAACCTGACCAGCTTTACTGTAATCCTTGTGTATGTGGATGATTTGGTCCTATCAGGAAATGATCTTAATGAAATCAACTATATGAAGGAATTGCTGGACAGAAAGTTTAGCATAAAGGATCTTGGAGAACTCAGATATTTCTTGGGCTTTGAAATTGCTAGATCAAAGCAAGGCATTAGTTTATGTCAAAGGAAGTATGCCATGGACTTGCTTGAGGACACGGGCATGGCAGCTGCAAAGCCATGCTCAACTCCTATGGACTCAAAAATCCGGTTACATAAGAAAGCAGGTGAACCCTTAGCTGATTCCACTAGCTATAGAAAGCTCATTGGTAGACTTCTATACTTAACTCACACAAGACCAGATATTTCATTTGCTGTGAGTAATCTCAGCCAATTTTTGGAGTCTCCCACTCATGACCACAATCAAGCTGCAATGAGAATTGTGAGGTACATCAAGGGATCTCCAGGACAAGGATTGTTCTTTCCCTCATCCTCTGACACCACTTTAAAGGGGTTTAGTGATTCGATTGGGGTACTTGTCCGGATACCAGAAAGTCCATCACTGGTTTTTGTTTCTTCTTAGGCTCATCGCTTATTTCATGGAAATGTAAGAAGCAAACCACATTGTCAAGGTCATCATCAGAGGCAGAATATCGAGCACTTGCTCAAGCAACTTGTGAAGCACAATGGCTCCTCTACTTGCTACATGATTTTGGAATCAGTTCATGCTTGCCTGCCATCCTTTATTGTGACAACCAATCTGCCCTCCATATAGCTGCAAATCCAGTGTTTCATGAGAGAACGAAACACATTGAGATTGATTGCCATATAGTTCGAAACAAAGTACAAGAAGGAGTCCTACACTTATTGCCTATTTCAACTTCACTGCAGGTTGCAGACATACACACCAAACCTTTAGCCCCAGGTCCCTTCCATTCTATACATTCCAAGCTTGGCATGATTAACATCCATTCCGTCTTGAAGGGGGGTGTCACAGATATACACCAAAATCCAGTTAGTTAGTTCATTCGGTTAGAATTCAATTAGTTTGCCAACTATTTTTTCAGTTAGTTATTCAGTTAGTTTGCCAACTGTTTTTCAGTTAGTTTTCAGTTAGTTATTGCACAGTTATTTATGATTAGTCATACTAAGTATAAATAGCTAGTTCTGTAGTTTTGTCAGTATTGAATTGAATGAAGAAGCATTGATCTTTCTTCTCAAGCAGGCTTCCTCTCTTTCTCTGCTCTATTTTCTCTGTTTTCCACAATGGCTTCTTTGGTCTCTTTACCAAGTTCAAAGGGTGATCAACTTTCTTCCCTTGCACAAAAGCATCATTTTCTTCAGGTAGATTTGCCAGTAATACCCATATCAGGTTTATGACATTCAGGTGATGGTGCTCATATCAACTTTGTATTCCTCTCTCTCCCTCCCCTATCTCTCTCCTCAATGTCGTGCCATGCTTCCTTGCTTGACGATGCCGGCGCTCCGACGAGCCACCAC
Source organism: Sophora flavescens (assembly GCA_030762895.1). Lineage (NCBI taxonomy): Eukaryota > Viridiplantae > Streptophyta > Magnoliopsida > Fabales > Fabaceae > Sophora > Sophora flavescens. The sequence continues at coordinate 4,258,413 of CM061068.1, read as the reverse complement.
CCAGTGGCATATAATGAAATGTTGAAAATGAATTGATGAAGATAAAAGGTCCTTGAAGAATTGAAGAACCAGAAAAGGGGTTCAGGGTTTGAGTTTGAGAAGGGGCAGCGATAATAACGAAGAGGGTAGGCAGAGTAGGAAGGGAAAAAAAAACTAAGGCTGGACATCGGTCGGTTATGGTCGGATTCGGTCCCAAAATTCCAAATCCGACCAAAACTGAACTGAAGAATATGAAGCCCGTTCCCATCCATTTGTGACCTTGGTTTGGGCGGTTCTCGGTTAGAGTGGGTTGGACGGGTAACGGGTGGGTTCGTGCGGTTTTTTGATAAAAACAAATGTGAACAGAGTAGAAGAAACCCAGAAAGGCAGAAACCTGATACATGCAACTTTCCACAAAAAATAAAATAAAATAAGAACAGCAATACAATAACACACAAAAGAAGAAAAGAGAGATCTAAAAGACAGATCTGAAACAAAAGGCCGATCTTCTTCTCCGTCGAAGCAGACGACGTGTCGCCGTGATGGATCAGAGCCAAATACAAAGGAAACAACGACAACGCGTGCATCTGATCTTCTTCTTTGACAAACCTCTTTATCAGATCCGTGAATCAGACGACGACGCACGATGCTCTGGACTAGCGATGGCTACGCACGGTGGTCACTGCACTGGACGACGGCCACATGGAGCTCGTGATGATGGCGAACAAAAAGCAAATCCGCGCGAGAGAGAAATGAACTTGAGTTGCTGGGTCTATGTAGAGAGAAAGAGAGAAATGGGGGTGTGCAGATCGGGAAGGGTCACTGACGATGAAATAGAGAAATGGAGAAAGGAAAAAATGGAGGAAGAGAGAAAGTGTAACCGTGAAAGAGAAAGAGAGAGCAATGTTTTTTTGATCAAAGATAACTAGAAAGAGAGAACAAATGAATGAAGAAAGAGAAAATGGTCAAATGGAGAGAGAAATGTCTAGAATCGAGGGCTGCTATAGCTGTCTTCCCAATACACTGACACATCTTCCCAATACACTGAAACTGAATGGACGGGATGTATCAAGTAAAGCAACGATTCAATTTTTTTTAAGTACACTCAGTCGGGTACGGGCGGGGGCGAAATTTTTTCACCCAAATCGAACCCGCCCGTAACAATCCGCTTGAAACTGACTCACTGACCTGTACGACCCGTGAACGGAAACGACCCGTCTGTCTGCTTGCATTTTCTTTCGGGCCTTTCAGGTTCGGGTCGATTTGAAAATTTTGTCCAGTCCTAAAAAAAACCAACAAGAGGATGGGTTGTGGGGGGTGTGAGGTCGAATCGGACAAAATAGTAATTTTATGTGCCAAAAATTAAAAATGTGGGGTTGGAAGAACAATTGTAGGGGTACATATAGCAACTCCCTATTTGGTATCCTAGCTCTGTTTGGCCCGTTATGATTTGTGGGCCATTTTCCATCTCTTTGTTCATTTTCAAAGTAAAATAATTTATTTATTTATTTTTAACAATGATGGTGTTAAGGTTAGAATTTATAAACTCATGGGAATTACTTAAGTATATTATTTTATTTCCTAAATGTTTATTATTTTTAGTTTGGTCCTTAATATATTAATTTGATCAATTCGATTAAAATAAATTTCTACTATTTTAACAAGTCCATTCAAATAATGAGGATAAATATTGTGTAAAACTGTAAATAGACTTTGATGGAAATATAGAATATTATTGGGATATAAACGTTAAGGGATTCAAAATATATATATATATGTGTGTGTGTGTGTGGTGCTAAAAGGAGGCGAGCTTAGGCCATTTCCAACGGAGTGCTTAATAAGCATCAATTTTAGCAAGCACAGGTGTTTATCAGTTATCAATTTTGTCCCGTTGGAGTGCTTTTCTGGACAGGTGCTTGTTAAGCATAGGTGCTTAGTTAAGCATCGATTTCCATCTTTCATTGTAGGCCCGTAAGGCATTTATTTTAAATAAAAAAAAGTAAAAAATTGAGTTTCATTGAGCAACAAAAACATTGTTGGTGAAATAAAAATAAGTGGGGCTCATTTAGTAAATTTTTTTTGGAGGTACTGGATTGGAGATATGAGATGTTTAAGTTGTAAAATATAAAAATAAGTGATGTATAAACGTGAGACCCATTTAAGAACTCAAATAAGAAGTACTACGATAAAGATACTCTTATATTTTGTTTCCTGGGAGCTGACATAGTTTGGTAACTGATTAAAAACAGAGGTACTGGTCTAATTTTTGCTTGAATTAACATATTTTAACGGTGTTATCAAGAACCCCCTATGTTTTCCTTTTCAATAAAAAGACCCTCCCCTGGACGGAAGAAAATAATTTAGTGTGTGTTTGGATGAGCATTTGAGAAACGTGATTCTAAATGGAATTGATTCTGCAGAATTGATTTTGATTAAAAGTGAGTTCAAAATGAAGTGGTTTATGTTTGGATATATTCATAGAAAAATTGTTTTTATCCTTTGATGTTGTTTGGATAGTTTAGATCAAAATTGCTTTTAGGTATGTAATTACCAAAATGGGTTTTGATCATTTTAGAGATTACCACGTAAAAGTGTGCTAATTATTATGTGTAATTCCCTGTGCATTCACCAGAAAGTGCCAAGTGCTAATTAATCATTTTTGCCTGATTCCCCTTGTACATCCACCAGAAAGTGCTAGAAAGCATTTTCAATGACCTGCAATGGATGTACATATGCTAATGAAAGGAGCCACATACATTACCCGTAAGTGAATGATGTACCAAGGCAATTATTGATTGAAGGGTAACGTGGAGATTTTCATCATTCACTTTGATAAATCTTAGAATCAATTTCCAACCAAAAGTGAAAGCTACTGACCGCGCTGTCGCCACGCGCCAAAAAGATCGAGCGTTTACAAAATAATGCAGATAGGGAGCGACAACTCGAGTATCGTCTCTCAAGGACTCTTTAGTTGTTGTTATTATTAACAGAAAATCAAAAGTTAGTTTTTGGGGGGGGGGGGGGGGGGTTTGGATAATTGAAATAAAATAAAGAAAACAAAATAGAAAACAAAGCAGTTAAAGAGAGTAGCAAATAAACAAAAGACGATTAACCTACTGTTCTTGGTTTCCCACTATCATTGATTCAAATAAATCCAAGCCCTAAGCAGATTCTAAACCCCTCCCGGTTGTAGCAACAATTAACAACGCAATCACTACTACGGATGCATGTTCCTATTCCCGAAATAACAAACGGGGTTAAGCCCTCATGAACAAACGAACATGAATGAACACACGCGAAATAACAAACGCGATTATATATAGAAACATAACATCACCGAAATGAATCAATACAACACTATACATTCCTGAAATAACAAACAGAAACATATAGTATTGCATTGAAAAGAGAATAGCAAACTAAACAGGAAATACAGAACCTCAAATGTAATAGAAACCAATCACAGTAGATTAATCAAGGAGACTAGTTCTCCATTACAGACTTAAACACAAAAGAAAAGAAAGGAAAATAAACTACTACTACTGTCTACCAAAGACTAGCCAAAACTGGCTAACTCTGGGCTCCCCTTCAGTTCTGCCTAAGACTGTCTTATATACACGTTTCTGGAATCATCCTGTTCGCGAGGCGAACTATTCTTCGCGAGGAGAATAATGCGAACAGTCTGCAACTTTTGATCTTCTCATGGGCGAGCATATCCTTCGCGAGGCGAATCTCTTCAAATTCCAAACTGTAACGCCCGTGACCTTTCACACGGGTAAACCGTGATCGTCTCTGACTTTTCAGGCTTGGATGACTCGCGAGGCGAGCCAAGTATTCGCGGGGCGAGACAGAATGGTTGGCAATTTCTGGAACAGTCACCTTCTGGTTCGCGAGGCGAACAGTATTTCTCATGGGCGAGAAACTCCAGAATTATTCCTTTTTATTTACCTGAAAACAGAAAATAGAATAAGTATTTTATTTAACTCTAAATCAACTAAATTAACCTAAAAATACTTTATAGACTCAAAATACTACTTAAGGACAATCAAGTCTAATTTGGGTAAAAATGATATAAAATTAGCACAAAGCCAAGGTCTTTACTAGTTATAAAACCAGTCAAACAGAGGCTCATCAAAATACCCCAAACTTAAACTTTGCTTGTCCTCAAGCAAACTAAAACTCAAAAACTTAAAAAGACTCAAGACCTGGCAAAACATGGCAAGCTTAAGGACTCGATTAACTTTCGCACAAATTTCAAGCAATTTACCAAAATATTTTTTTCTTCAATGTTCCCCCCTTTCAAACAAAGCAATCCCCACATTCATTTATTCTAAACAATTGAGAATTTCATCATTCAAACAATCATTAATCTAAGCAGGGGATCCAAGTTACACACAAAAGGGAGATCACCAAATCCAAACAACTGCCTTCCTCATAAGGGAAATTTGTGTTTCACTCAATTGCTCAGTTTGTGTCAGGTTATCCACAATTTACTCAATTTCACTTTTAAGAGCACTTCCCATAAATTTGATTTTCATCTCTAAATGATTCCCACAGAAAACATGCAAGCAACATCAGAAGGTCTTTTATGGGTTGTAATGGGGCCTGGCTAAGGGTAGGATATACAAAGGAACTAGGCTGAAGACCCTAGGAACTAAGACAGCATGAACATTATTTACACTTTGAAATTCCACTCAAGTTCCTTTTCTCATTTTTCTTTATGCCTTGGGTGGCTACAGCCTTTTTATTTCTTTTTGGCATTTTTGCACTTATATATATATATATATATATTTTTTTTTTTTTTTCTTATTCTATTTTTCTTTTCTTTTCACAAATTTTTTTATTCCTCAATCCCAAACAACACATTACACCTTGCAGCCACCCCAAACTTAGTTTCTTGCACCCATTCTAAGATTCCATGCTCTCCTAATCCTAAGATCGGGTTAACATGGTTTTTCCAGATTTTTGGGCTTATAACATTAGGTTATCAAGAATTAACAGGCTAATTAAGCTCAATGGGGCTAACTAAGGAACATGCATTAGGATTTGGCTATTTTAGGCTAAGTAGTTATTTACAAAGAAAATGACTAAATCATCTGAAGCAAACATATAATCATGCAAACCAAAAAGAGATTCAATCAAATTCGGGAAAGTGCAACTTAAAAGAGATTTTCACACAGTCAAAAAAAACATGTTGGAGGCTCAAAACCTCACCTGGACATTTTTGCAAATTGTTTGACAGAGATTCTATCCCTAGTGTGTGTTTCCTATCACCCCAAACTTATCATAAATCATGCCATCATAATAAAATCTCAAAGTTCAGTTTTCAATCATATGGGGATCAATTTTCAAAAAAATTTCGAATTCTAGGGGGGAAACAGTCAAAACATATTATGCAATCAATCTATGCAAAATCAATAAAATCCAATAAACTTGCCATAACCAAGACACAACCACAACTCCTGAGCTTCTCAAATTATTCAGGAGCTTTATTGAAAACAAAACAGAAATAAAGCAAGGAAAATAAAATTAAAAAGAAGAAAGGGTTAAGAAAACTCATTAAGGGCGGTTCCACTAGGATCCCATTGCTTGTAGCATAAGGCCCACGTGATGGACAAAGAGTGGAAGTTCATTCCATGCTTCCATGACTTGCAGCCTTGATGTGGGGGTGAGCACTTGTCAATTACGATGACTTCGCCGAGTGCGGCAGACTTCTCACTCCCCTTCGGGTCACAGCTGACCTCTTTATCTACAAAGTCTCCCCAATAGAAGTGGATCTAAACCTCTTGGACTGGCCATGGTGCAAAATCCAAAGGCTTAAACTCCATCACTGGTTCCTCAGGGGGAGGTGGCAAACAGTTAGCTGGGGTTACTGGTGCTGCTTCATTTTCTGCACTTTCTTCATTTACTGCACTAACAAATTTATCACCTGCTATACATGCAGAAATTTCAGCACACACCACACAAAGGTTAGCGTTAGTAGAGTCAATACATATATCACAATAAAATGAATCAGGAAAAGTTAGAATGTCTGGAAATTCAACAATTAATTCATCCACCCCATTACTCTCAACACCTGCATCTAAGACCAAAGATTCTTCTTTATCCTCAAGCACGGTGGAGCAAATGTTCTCCTGATCCTCCTGATGCTCATTTCCTATATGAACATGGCCCTCAACCTCATCTGTCTCCTGTTCCATATGGATGCTTTGCTTAACATACCTTTCAAAATAACATTCTACACACAAAGCAGTGCCAGAACAATAACAATCATCAGGGGATTCAACACACAATTCATCATCAACAGAAATATTATCACAATCATCATCAGAAATATCTTCAAGAATAACTTGTGACTCTGTATGTTCTTCAAGGGGTGTGGAGTTAGCATCATGATCAAGTTGGCGGTAACTTGATCAATTAGAGCGGACAACTTCGAGATTCAGCTTGGCTCCTCGGTATTCACCTCCATCTTCTCGTTGAAATTCAAGAAAGTTTGCTTCCATTTGTGCATTTATCTCATGCGGTCATCTGTTTGCACAGGTCCTCTAGGGAAGGTTCGAAAGGTGCAGCTCTGAAGGCAAGATAGTATCTACACAGGAAGGCTTCTTTCAAATCAAACCAGCTTGAGATGGAATTCTCATCAAGACAATACAACCAATCTCTTGCAGCGCCTTCAAGCGAGAACTGGAAAGCTTCCATCTGAATGTGTTCTTTCGTTATTCTTGCAGGTCTCGGCGTTATAGAACAAGCAATCTGGAATTCCCTCAGATGCTCCTGCGGATTTTCACCTGCAAAACCACTAAACCTTGGCAACCAGTGTGATAAACCAATAAAATCAGGAAAATATATACATGGTTGTGGCTCATAGTAAGCATTAGGCATGCAATTTCGCATATACCTATCCATGGGGGGTGCTAAAATTCACAACCAGACAATGCAGACAAAACTAATTAGCAAAGAGAATTTTTTTTTTAAATTTTATTTTCTACTAATAACAACAAACCAGAGTCCCCGGCAACGGCGCCAATTTTTGACCGCGTTGTCGCCACGCGCCAAAAAGATCGAGCGTTTACAAAATAATGCAGATAGGGAGCGACAACTCGAGTATCGTCTCTCAAGGACTCTTTAGTTGTTGTTATTATTGTGAGTAAAATCAAAAGTTAGTTTTGGGGGGGGTTTGGATAATTGAAATAAAATAAAGAAAACAAAATAGAAAACAAAGCAGTTAAAGAGAGTAGCAAATAAACAAAAGACGATTAACCTACTGTTCTTGGTTTCCCACTATCATTGATTCAAATAAATCCAAGCCCTAAGCAGATTCTAAACCCCTCCCGGTTGTAGCAACAATTAACAACGCAATCACTACTACGGATGCATGTTCCTATTCCCGAAATAACAAACGGGGTTAAGCCCTCATGAACAAACGAACATGAATGAACACACGCGAAATAACAAACGCGATTATATATAGAAACATAACATCACCGAAATGAATCAATACAACACTATACATTCCTGAAATAACAAACAGAAACATATAATATTGCATTGAAAAGAGAATAGCAAACTAAACAGGAAATACAGAACCTCAAATGTAATAGAAACCAATCACAGTAGATTAATCAAGGAGACTAGTTCTCCATTAGACTTAAACACAAAAGAAAAGAAAGGAAAATAAACTACTACTACTGTCTACCAAAGACTAGCCAAAACTTGCTAACTCTGGCCTCCCCTTCAGCTCTGCCTAAGACTGTCTTATATACACGTTTCTGGAATCATCCTGTTCGCGAGGCGAACTATTCTTCGCGAGGCGAATAATGCGAACAGTTTGCAACTTTTGATCTTCTCGCGGGGCGAGCATATCCTTCGCGAGGCGAATCTCTTCAAATTCCAAACTGTAACGCCCGTGACCTTTCACACGGGTAAACCGTGATCGTCTATGACTTTTCAGGCTTGGATGACTCGCGAGGCGAGCCAAGTATTCGCGGGGCGAGACAGAATGGTTGGCAATTTCTGGAACAGTCACCTTCTGGTTCGCGAGGCGAACAGTATTCTCGCGGGGCGAGAAACTCCAGAATTATTCCTTTTTATTTACCTGAAAACAGAAAATAGAATAAGTATTTTATTTAACTCTAAATCAACTAAATTAACCTAAAAATACTTTATAGACTCAAAATACTACTTAAGGACAATCAAGTCTAATTTGGGTAAAAATGATATAAAATTAGCACAAAGCCAAGGTCTTTACTAGTTATAAAACCAGTCAAACAGAGGCTCATCACTACTATTTGATGCGTGAGGTTGGAAGCGAGTTAGAAAGGAAAATGGCGTTCACATGCCTAGTTCCAAACATCTTCAGTACTGGTCAATTTCACGTTTGACCATTATAAACTCAAGTTTGATGGTGTTGGACGTGGAACCAAACACGTCCTTAGTAGATATAATTGAAGCAGAAGTTTGTGTAGCACATTTCTGCCATTTCAGAACCATCATACACAAATACTACTGTATTAAGTTACATGGCTTTGGCCAATTCTGTAAACTAAGACTTGTTACTCAATGCACATTAGTCTGTACTCGGTATTTGCAATCATTTTAAATCCAATTAGCAAATCTCTGCTAACTTGTCGAGAGGTATATGTTGCAGCCAATAGAAGTTGCTGAATTCTTAAGAGCTATGATGTGATGCCACTGATCCTGGAAGAAAACTTACGTGGGAGTGTTAAGTAGAGCATGCTCTTAGGTAAGCTATCAGTGTAATGCGGGAGTAAATACAAGGGACAAGAAAAAAACCAGATTATTAAAATGGCCAACAATGTGCTTATTCAAGGAAAAGTAACAGTGATGAGAAGCTATTACATTTACCATTAAATAAGGGTTCTGCTCCATATAATATTGTATGTACTTACGGTTTTATAAATTGCAGGAGGAGTCCACTTCTTTTTATTATATGGTAAAAAGCATATTCCACTTTCCCTCGTTAGCCAGGACAGCTTATTACTGTTTCAATTTCAACAGCAACATTGCAACAAAATTTTGGTTAATTAATGGATATATAATCTTATTATGGCTATTTATGCTCTGGCTTTTTTACCATTTTCCAGATAAAAGGTCTATTCTTTTCTTACCTTTATCTAGGCTTGGGAACACTTGGCCCTGCTGGCTTGTGGCGGAGCAACCCCATCAGCGTGGTTCAACAGCATCTAAGTTCATTTAATCTAGGGAATAAGAGTCCTGAACCAAAAAAAAAAAAAAAACTACGAAAGTAGAGTATTTTATGGGGCATGATTTGGGACATCTCAATATCCGCCGCCCTTTTCTTTTGTAGTGATCTAATTATCTAAAGTTGGCTATCTAAGCAAACATAATGATTGTTATCCTCTAACTAATTATTGTAATTATTATAATTAAAATCAAAAGTTTCAAAGTTGTAAATATGTGTTATGTCGGTGGCCCAAAGTTACCTTTTACGAGATCACGCAATCAATAGATTACGGAGTATTCATAGATTTGACACCGGTAAAAGGTTGATTCCATGCTTGTGGTACTCCTAGATTCTATAGTGCGGTAATGGGTGAGCACATGTGATTCTGTCATTCTGGTCCAGTACGTGTGCTCACGAAACTCATGACCATTCTATCCGGTATGGTAATCAAATTAAGGCTAAATTCATATTTTGATCTTTTATCTTTATTTTTTTTTTATTTTGGTTCCTATTTTTTTGGTGTTTTGATTCCTTATCTCTTTTTTTAGTTTTCATTTTGGTCTTTTCTGTCAGTTTTTCACTGACGGCGTTAGGTATCCACCGTAAGTCACCGGAAACTGCCACAGTCGTCAGAAACCATCGTCGGAATATGTGTTTTAGAGAGATTTTCTCTCTCTCTTCTTCTTTTTTCCTCCTTCTTCTTCCACCACCACCTCCCTAAACCGTCACCACCACTTGAGCTCGTCGTCAATCGCACCGCCAGTGGCCTCTTTCCAATGGAAACAATGAAAATGGCGAGGAAAGAAGGGACCAAAAAGGAAAGAATGGAGAGGAAGGATGGAGAAGGAAGGGGAGGAAGGAGGAAGAAGGAAGAATGAGAAAGAGAGATAATTTCTTTCTCTAAACCCAGATTCCGACGACAATGACGGTTCTGGTGACTGACCGTGACGATTTCTGACGACCGGCAGCGAAGAATTGAGGGCGAGGACAAAAATAGGCTAATGGTTGAAAGATAGAGAATCAAAGTAGACTAACGGTTGAAAGATATGAGACCAAAATATCAAAAATATATAAAAAACTAAAATAAAAATTAAAATAAAGATAAGCAACAAAATAGGGATTTAGCCTTAAATTAACAACGCGACTTACGCTTCTCTGCCTTCGAAGCAACAAGCCAACACTGCTACTGCTGCTAGTTTACTACTGTTGACAAGGGTCTTCACATGTTCATATCACTAACGAAGCCGCTTGTTGTATTTGCCTTGCTTTGTACGAAGCCGCTTTGTACGTAAATTTGTTTTGTTTCTCACATCTGTCACATGTACACAAACTAGTATCTTACCCGTGCAACGCACAGGCTAGGTAAGTTTCTTTGAAATAACTAATAAGAAATAAATTTCAAGAAGTAAACCTATTAGATCAAACGGTAATGAATCATAATTGTCTGGAATAGTTCTTCTCAAGTTGCAACATAAATGAAATAAAATGATAATCAACAACATTAATACAAAAAAGAATTATAGGGATTACAACAATTTCAGTTCATTTGATATAACTTCAAAACATTGACATTGTAAGATTGCTTCTGATAATGTTGTCATATGCCTATAAATCTGCAAAAAAAAAAAAAGAATTAAGGAAATAAAAAAAATAGATGAACGATGATAAGTACACCTTATTTAGGTGGCACACATTACATAAGTACATAAGTATAAACCAAAGGTTGTGAAGAATGAAAGTTTGAATTATTGGTACTGGTACGTGGCTACAGGAACATGTAATACATACTTGCATTGCAATAAGATGTGAAAGGGGCAGCAACACATCCTACCCAAGAATACCATCATTAAGGACTAAATAATAAATTCTACATATAAAATACCAAAATAACATAACATAATTAGCAGCACCAGCAAAACAAAAAAAAATCGAAGTATAGATCGACTGCGCAAAAAGACACTTAAACTCTAAAAGTCCCTAAACTACTAATCCTTCTCTATCTTAATGTTCTTCAGCATTTTCAGTGGAAGTTCAAGCTCCGAAACCCCAGGAAGCTTTTGTTGACTATTTTCAGTTGGAACAACCCTCTTGAGAGGGTTGAGAGGGGTGAATTCATCTATTAACTTTGTCAAATCGCAACCTTCCTTTCCTTTTCATCACACTGGGAGTCATCAACGACAGCACAGGAGAACTTCCCAATCAGATTCTGTAAATAGAAAAACAAAATTTTAGAGTAAGAATGAAATTAAAAATTAAAAATTATTACATAAATGTGTTCACAACTTTACAAAATTTACAATATACCTATGCAAGTCCAATTGAGCTCTTGTTGAGTCACCGACAAGTGTACCAGGTCGTCGCAAGTAATAAAATAACACGGTAAGAATTTACCGAGGTCGAACTCAGGGATTGGGCTACCAATTCAACTAATCCGCGGGAAATCAGATACGTTTGGTCAAGTGAGGAAAGTGGTTGAGAAAGAGATTAAGATCGCAATTCAAATAACAAATCAAATAATGCTAAGGTATTAAAAATCAGGAATTAAAATATCTAGGGTCTCAAATCCACCTACCCAATCATGCATAGTACCCAAGTGATGATGTATTCCTCCCTAAGTTCAATTACAATGTCAACCGGGACCCCCAATTTCTCCTATATCCACTGTCGTGCTCAATAGGACGTATTCGAAGATTGGATTAATTACTGACTAGGTCTCATAATACTAATCATCAAATTCTATTAATTCTTGTTCCCTATACGGTTGCACCGATCTCCTACTCACTCTCGTGCAATATTTGATCGATGATCCCAATTCAAGTTCTAAAACGTGAATCGCCTCTCAGCCTCAACACGTTTAACTAGTCGATCACGCATGCATATAATCGACACAATGAAATCAGAATTGGAAAACAAGAATTGAATTAAAGGGGAGAAAAACATACATCACATGAACACTATAACGCCATGGGTGGCTTCATCGATCCCCTAGACGAGGGGATTAGTTCCTCATGCCCGTGACGACAAAAGAACAATCGACAATAATCTCCATAATAAAATAAGAAAAGAAAAGAGAAGGGAGACGCAGCTCCAGAAACAAGGATTCGTCCTAAAACTGATCTAAAACAGGTGAGTATCAAAAAGTCTCCTCAATCTGATCTGAAACAGCCTATAAATAGGGATTCTGGTTCTCGGACGCTCGCGGGGCGAACAATATTTCGCGAGGCGAACATTAGTTTTGGCGCGCTTTCAATTTGGATTCTCGCGAGGCGAGAGTGTGTTCGCGGGGCGAGTCTTCAAACCTTAATCATCGTCAGTAGTGACCTTCATCACGGCTAGACCGTGATGGTCTCTGTCTTCCAGGGTCTTCAGTCTCTCGCGAGGCGAGAAGATTCTCGCGTGGCGAATTTCAGTTTTGGCTCCATCCTGAGTTTGAATGATCGCGAGGTGAAATGTTATTGGCGAGACGAACCAGAAAGGATGACTTCTCTGGCACAGTCAGGCCTTCAGGTACGCGAGGCGAGAAGGTGACTCCCGAGGCGAGACAGAATGTATGACTATTCTTGCCAGCTGGTCTTGAGGCTCGCGGGCGAGCATCCACTGCATGGGCGAGTATCTCCAGATTGACAATTTCCACTGTTTCTTGACTTTACTTGACTCCCGGAGCTTCACTTCTAACCTGAAACAATAAAAAGAAACAAAAAGCGTAATTCTATTCAAAATAGACCAAAAACTACTAAAAAATGCCTAGAACGAGTCAAAGTCTACTTAGGAACAAAACAGGGCCAAATTCGGGCGAAAACGAGATTGAACTCGAATAATTTGCACAAAAACCACAGTCCATCTAGTTGTAAAACTAGATAAGCCAAAGGCTTATCAGCTCTCAACCAATTTTTCCTTTCCCTTTCCATTACCCAGAAAATGACCCTCAGAATTGACATCCTAATATAATTTTAAGATAACAAATCAATTAGGTCAGAAATAAATATAAAATAAACCACCAATTAGGTAAGACAAAACTAAAATGTAAGGGTAGTACATTAAACACCATCAATGTACTTGCAACAGATTTCATGAGATCATTGAATTTGTTGATAATAGTTACATCACTGCATATCTTCTTTACTCAAAATGATTGATCAAATTTTGAGCTGGTTCCATTCTTAAACTCCACTTTGAACATGTAAGTCTTGTCCACCAAATCATAAATCTCCTTAGGAATGGTCCCAACATGTGCACTCTATAACAAAGTCAATGTATTAAGAAATAATAATTAATAATGATAAATATATGTTTATAAGGATGGATATTGTTCAACCTTCTCATGTTCTTCAACCAGATCTGCACATGATTTGTTGAGAAGAAGTGCAGCATCACGGTCAAAGATGACAAAAGTTGTTGAATTAGTGTCATCAATAACCCTTACTTTGATACATTATCTACAAAAAAAATTAAATTATAAGCCATAGACAATATCTACAAACATTATGTTTTCTTTAAACAAAAAGGAGGATAAATTAAGAACACTATCATATTATGCATATAAATTGATTGCCTTGGAATAACCTTTATGACATGTTTGTTGCACTTCTCACAAAAGAACATTTTGGAATCTGGGTATACTCCCTTAGTGCAAACACAGGCAGTGTACCACCAACCATCAGTATCAATAATATGTTTCACTGTGGCAAGAACCACAAAGTGTGATTCCTGCATTAACATTTAAAAAGGAAGTTATTTTTAAGCAAAGGAATAATATGAAATTATTTTTAAAAAAATGAACTTTGTTTTAACCTGTTTGCAATCTTTCAGTTATTTCAAGAAAATCTTGTGAAATACCAACAGTGGCATTTTCAGTCAGTTGACTTAATGTTTGGGTTGGGGATTCCAGGTTATCATGCATCCTTAAGAGCAAAAAATCAACATAAGTTAATACGTTATAACTTATACAACTCATATTAACTAATAACAACTAATACAACTGATAAGGAAATGAGAATGTGATAAACAATCAAAGTTAACCTCTGTCTAAGTTGGTCAGCCTCTTCACAAACAGGATTGAAGATCAACTTAGTGCATCCCATACAGTTTTGAATATGATTCTTGTCTGCATGAATGATAGAAATACCAATGTTATTGAAAGCCAACATATAACCATGGGTAGCAAACAAAGTTATATACAGGTTTAATATGCTATATACCTTGGAAAGTCTTAACTTTTTCAAGCTGAATAACTACAACAACATTTTGGAAATCTCCAGAAGCTAGGAAAGTATTGAGCTCATCAACATAATTCCCAAACAGAGTACACTGAATCCTATGACTATTGAAAAAACAGCAATGAAAAAGAAGAACATCAAAAGAAGAAAAACATAAAACACAACAAAAAACAATAATTATGAAAAAAAAAGTCAATGTAATTGTTACCCATCATCCTCAACAGAAATGGCATTAAGCTTGGTTTTGGTGCCATTCTTCTCATTCTCCCTTTCAGTTCCAACACCAGTCAGCAAGCGAATAACATCTATAACAGAAGAGGAGAGATAAGGATAAGAATTACAATTAACAAATAAACTAAAAAAATAAGCAACAATAGAGAAACACGGAATCTAAAAGAATGAAACATTACCCACTAAATAATCAGTATTATAACCACCTCCAGTAATCTGCGAAATAGGAACAAAATCATAGATATTTGTACCCACAAGACCATTGTCCAGCTGAACAACCCTAGTTGTAATTTGTAAATTCAGCTTGTAATTATGGTGGGTGGTTCTGTAACTCCCCCCATTTGCAGCAACAATATAGAATCAGAAATAATAAACAGAACCCTCATTTAACTCATTCTGAAACCTATAGATAAGAGTCTTCCTTACTGAAGCATGAATCCTATCACCTTGAAACAAAATGCAGCATTGAGAAAATGTTAGTAGGGGAATCATTTGAAAACCAATATTTAACAAAATGATAAGAATCAGAACAGAAAGAAATAGTTTATTAACAACCTTATCATCCATCAAGACCATCTCCATGAAAAGAGGGAGTATTTGCCTACTAAAATCAGGCACCATCCAGAGGTGTATGACCCTAGCAATGATTATCCAACTCTCCTTCTCACGAGAGATCTCAGAGATTGAGTTAAACATGGTAGACTTCTCAGAGTTTGAGTTACACTTGCTAGACATATCAGTTTAAGACAAAGTAATGGTGATTTTTTATCTCTCAAACTGTGCATGGGAAAGCAACCAAAGAACACAATTTATAGAGGATCCAAAATGAAGGCAAAGATCAGTAAAAATAATTGTTTAACATTAAAAATGAATAAAAATAATAAGAATAATTTGAAACAGTAGTGGACAATGACATTACAGAAATAGTGTATGAAGGAGGAGAAAGCCGGGCTGTTTTTGAGAGGGGAGATTAGTGTTAGGCGAGGTCCTGCCATCAAAGGTGTGGTCTCCAAAAACCCTATTTCGTCAAAGAGAGGAAAAATTAGACAAACCCTGATACAAAGTAATAATTAGAACAAAAAATGATAAAAAATAAACATAATATAAAACCTAATATGTGATCTTTGGAGCTCGAGAAACTGAAATGAGAAAGAAATAGTTGATATCTTATTGTAGCAGAGATTTGAGATTCACAAAAAAGGAAAAAATAGACGATGACAATAGAGGAAAATGAAATTTGAAATTTGAAATTCAAGCGCGAGTTTGAGGAATGAACTGACCTGAGCATATAGATGGAGGAGATCCACTGCTGTCTGTTGTGACGTCGGCAAGTGTACCGGGTCGTCGCAAGTAATAAAAGAAACACGGTAAGTAATTACCGAGGTCGAACTCAGGGATTGGGCTACCAATTCGACTAATCCGCGGGAAATCCGATACGTTTGGTCAAGTTACAGAAGGTGGTTGAGAGAGAGAGAGAGATTAATATCAAAAATTCAATTAACGAATCTAATTAACTAATTATCTAAAAATCAGAAATTAAAACGTCCAAGGTCACAAATCCACCTACCCCATATGCATACCCAAGTGATGATGAATTCCTCCCTAAGTTCAATTACAATGTCAACCGGGACCCCCAAATTCTCCTATATCCACTCTCGTGCTCAATAGGACGTATTCGACGATTGGATTAATTACTTGCTAGGTCTCATAATCCTAATCTCGAATTTGATTAATTTGTGTTCCCTACAAGGTTGCACTAATCTCCTACTCATTCTCGTGCAATATTCGATTAGTGATCCCAATTCAAGTTCTAAACGCGAATCGCTGACTAAGCCTCATCAACGTTAACAAGTCAATCATGCAATACATATGATGAACGCAATCAAATCAGAATTGGAAAACATTAATTGAGAAAAAGAGAGAAAGACATACATCACATCGAATCTACACTGCCATGGGTGGCTTCATTGTTTCCTCAGACGAGGGGATTAGTTCCTCATGCTCATAGACAAGCAATCCGACTTAACCACCATGATAAAATAAAAAGAAAAGGGAGACGCAGCTCCAAAGAGACAAGAAACTACCCTAAACGCTACTCTAAACAGTGGAAAAACTACCAGAATTCGCGGGGCGAGTCTTCCAACTTCAATCTGTCACAGCCGTGACATTCATCACGGCTAGGCCGTGATGGCCTCTGTATTCCAGGGTCTTCAAACTCTCGCGGGGCGAGATTCTTTTCGCAGGGCGAGACTTCAATTCTAGGCTGTGACCTTCATCACGGCTAGGCCGTGATGGTCTCTGTCTTGCAGGTCTTCAGACTCTCGCGGGGCGAGATGAGTCTTCGCGTGGCGAACCAGAATGATGACTGTTGCTGCTTCAGTTGATGTTCAGGCTCGCGAGGCGAGCATCAACTCGTGAGGCGAGTATCTCCAGAAGTGCTTTTTCCATTGCTTCTTGACTTTCCTTGACTCCCGGAGCTTCACTTATTGACCTGAAAACACCAAAAGCAACCAAAAGCGTAATTCTATTCAAAATAACCTAAAAACTACACAAAATCCACAAAACGAGTCAAAGTCTAACTTAGGGACAAAACAAGGCAAATTTGGGCGAAAACGAGAGTGAACTCGACTGATTGGCACATAAACCCTAGTTCATCTAGTCATAAAACTAGATAAGCCAGAGGCTTATCAAAACACCCCAAACTTAAACCTTGCTTGTCCCCAAGCAAGCTAAAACTCAAAAAGGACTCAAGATTTGGCAAGCCTAAAGGAATCAATCGATTTCGCACAAATTTCATGCAATCAAAACAGTTTTTCTCCAATGATCTCCCCCCCTTACATCAATGTAATCCCCACATTCATTTACTTTAAACAAATGAAAACTTCATCATTCATGCAATCATTAATTCTAAGTTGAGGATCAGAGTCACACACAAAAGGAAGATCACCAATTTCAAACAATTGCCTTCCTCACAAGGGTATGTAAAATTTCACTCATTCGCTCAAATTCGTCTAGGCTATCAACTTCTCACTCAATTTCACGTATCAAGAGCACTTCCCATGAATTTGATTTTCATCTCAAAAATGGTTCCCACGAAAACATGTATGCAACATCAGAAGGTCTTTTAAAGGTTGTAATGGGGCCTGGCTCAAGGTAGGATATTCAAAGGATAGAGGCTAAGTCCCTAGGATCAATGAGAGCATGAAACTAGTATCACAACAATTGAATTCACTCTCATATTATTCTTTTCCTTGCATTTGGTGGCTACACACCTCTTCCTCTTTATATTAATTTTCTTTGCCCTTTTTGGCACATATTCAATGCTTTTCATCACCCATTTCTTTTTTCTTTTTTTTTCAAGCCTTCGGCCCTTACTTCCGTTTTTCTTTTTCTCAACTATGATTCATGAACTTGTAGCCACCCCAAACTTAGTTCCACAACAACACTCACAAATCTAAAATTCCATGCTCTCCTAAATCCTAGGATAGGGGAAAATCATGGTTTTTCTGAGTTAATGGCTTGTAATGTAAGGTCATCAAGAACAATAGGCTTCAAGGCTCAATGTGGCTAACTAGGGATCATTCATCAAGGTTGGTTCAATTTATGGCCAAGTAGTTAATTCAAAGAAAATTGCCTAAATCATTTGATGCAACACATAAACATGCAAACCATGAAGAGATTCAAGCAAATCCGGGAAAGTGCAACTTAACAGTGATTCACACAATCAAAAACAAAGTTGGAGGCTCAAATCATCACCTGGACATTTTGCAAATTGTTTGACCTAGATACAATTCCTAGTGTGTGAACCCCCTCACCCCAAACTTATCATAAATCAAGTAATCACAATAAAATTCTCAAAGTTCAGTTTTCAATTTTTAAGTGGGGATAAACTTTTCTATTATCAGAACCTAGGGGAATTCATCAATGGTCAAAATAATTCATGCAATCAATCTATGCTCACTATAATTAAAATCCATCAAGCTTGCCGACACACATTCATACACAAACTCTTGATCTTCTCAAATTATTCAAGAGTGACAAACAAAAACAAAACAAAAAGCAAAAACAAAAACAAAACAAAAGTGAGGAGAGGAGAGGGATACCTAGCTTGGGTTGCCTCCCAAGTAGCGCTTGTTTAACGTCCCGAGCCTGACTCAAGTCGCATCCACCCGGATCCCATAGCCTGTGGTACAAGGGCCAAGAGATGCGCATCATATGAGACCTTCCACCCGGATCCCATGGTTTGTGAAGTGGCCCTCGCAGGAGCAATACGACTCTATTCATGATTCCATCTTGTCTGAGTGTGAAAACTCCATTGACCTCTGTAATTATGAACTCACTTCCTCTCGGGTCAAATGGTGTCTTCACGAGGAAGTGTGCCAGACAAGTGGGAGGGTCTAACTTACCGGTGTCCGCACATGCATGCAAGCCAACATATTTATTTAACGCATCAAAATCAGGTTGCTTGGCAAGCATGGTGAAATCCTCTACCACTTTATCTTTATTTTGATCTCTACCCCCTTGCTCCAGTGCCTTGTCACTTGTCAACTCCTCTTCCTTAGGTTGCTCTTCCTCAATATGTGGTTGTTCCGGGGCCATGTCACTTGTCCATTCCTCTTCCTTAAGTTGCTCTTCCTCAACATGTGGTAGTTCTTCCTCAACTTCCTGAGAACTAGTTGCATCCCAGTCAGATTCCCACACCCTATCGCTTCTAGTTGTTATGGCTTCGCATTGGTCCTTAGGGTTGTTCTTGGTATCACCTGGGAAAGTGCCACGTGAGACGCTCAAATTGTTGTTCTACGAACTGACCCAACTTCTCTACTGCCGCATTCGTCTTCTCAAATGATGTGGCCATCTTATCAATTAACGCATTTGTCCTCTCAAGAGCCAACTCCCAAGGTTGTTTTCCACCATCCTGTTGAGGTTGTTGTTGCCAATTCTGTTGAGATTGTGGTTGCCAAGCTAGACCACCGCCATCATTACTCCAAGCAAAATCCGGATGGTCTCTACTCATATAACCCCAATACTGATTCTGACTCTGATAGTTGTCCTGGGGCACGCTGTCATAAAAATTATGGCATGAGTCCACATATTCTTGAGAGGAGTAGAAAGGACAGTTCCAAGTGTCACGGTCTCCATTACAATTGTCACAACCCGGAGGCATCCCCTCGTGTATCGCATTAACTTTCTTTTTCCCAGACAAAGCCTCAATCTGCAACTTCAACAATCTGTTTTGCTCTAAAATGGCTTCCATTGTTGCAGAATTGAATCCATTTGAGGTTTCCCAACCACGGTTGTAATCATTGTACGACATCTCCTCCAATGATGCCCATCCATCCATTCAAGCCTCTTTCGCTCTCTGCTTCTTTCCTTAAGCGCTTCTCGGTCTTGGTGATCTCCGTATCAAATAGCAAGCCCTCTTGTGGGAGGGTACCTCGCATACAAAAACAAGGCAAGACCAAGTGGAATCAAAGAAGTAGAGAGATAATAGTAAATAAAAATAAAAATAAAAACAAAATAAAAATAACTTAGCCAAATAATCAAACTTCCCTAAAATTAGGAAAATTGGTTGTGCCAATCCCCGGCAACGGCGCCAAAAACTTGTTGTGACGCCGGCAAGTGTACCGGGTCGTCGCAAGTAATAAAAGAAACACGGTAAGTAATTACCGAGGTCGAACTCAAGGATTGGGCTACCAATTCGACTAATCCGCAGGAAATCCGATACGTTTGGTCAAGTTACAAAAGGTGGTTGAGAGAGAGAGGGATTAATATCAAAAATTCAATTAACGAATCTAATTAACTAATTAACTAAAAATCAGAAATTAAAACATCCAAGGTCACAAATCCACCTACCCCATATGCATACCCAAGTGATGATGAATTCCTCCCTAAGTTCAATTACAATGTCAACCGGGACCCCCAAATTCTCCTATATCCACTCTCGTGCTCAATAGGACGTATTCGACGATTGGATTAATTACTTTCTAGGTCTCATAATCCTAATCTCGAATTTGATTAATTCGTGTTCCCTACAAGGTTGCACTAATCTCCTACTCACTCTCGTGCAATATTCGATTAGTGATCCCAATTCAAGTTCTAAACGCGAATCGCTGACTAAGCCTCATCAACGTTAACAAGTCAATCACGCAATACATATGATGAACGCAATCAAATCAGAATTGGAAAACATTAATTGAGAAAAAGAGAGAAAGACATACATCACATCGAATCTACACTGCCATGGGTGGCTTCATTGTTTCCTCAGACGAGGGGATTAGTTCCTCATGCTCATAGACAAGCAATCCGACATAACCACCATGATAAAATAAAAAGAAAAGGGAGACGCAGCTCCAAAGAGACAAGAAACTACCCTAAACGCTACTCTAAACAGTGGAAAAACTACCAGAATTCGCGGCCCTCCAAAACCTCTCCAGCCTCTTCCCAATCTGATACTGAAACAGCAATATATAGGATTCCTGATCTGCGCTCGCTCGCGAGGCGAGAATTAAAATTGGCGCGCTTTCAATTTGAACTCTCGCGAGGCGAAAGTATGTTCGCGGGGCGAGTCTTCCAACTTCAATCTGTCACAGCCGTGACATTCAACACGGCTAGGCCGTGATGGTCTCTGTATTCCAGGGTCTTCAAACTCTCGCGGGGCGAGATTCTTTTCGCGGGGCGAGACTTCAATTCTAGGCTGTGACCTTCATCACGGCTAGGCCGTGATGGTCTCTGTCTTGCAGGTCTTCAGACTCTCGCGGGGCGAGATGAGTCTTCGCGTGGCGAACCAGAATGATGACTTATTCTTTGCTTGATTGATGTTCAGGCTCGCGAGGCGAGCATCAACTCGCGAGGCGAGTATCTCCAGAAGTGCTTTTTCCATTGCTTCTTGACTTTCCTTGACTCCCGGAGCTTCACTTATTGACCTGAAAACACCAAAAGCAACCAGAAGCTTAAATCTATTCAAAATAACCTAAAAACTACACAAAATCCACAAAACGAGTCAAAACTTAGGGACAAAACAAGGCAAATTTGGGCGAAAACGAGAGTGAACTCGACTGATTGGCACATAAACCCTAGTTCATCTAGTCATAAAACTAGATAAGCCAGAGGCTTATCACTGTCACATTAGGTCTGAAATATTGGTTCACATTTCTGACTCACCTTCTGATCTGCATAATTGCACAACACTTGTTTTAATTGCTGCTCTACTTGCTGGAATTGTTTTCCTACTGCTCAAAAAGAGGAATTGTTCTCTTGAAACAACTACTAAGGAAGGATGAAATCCAAGAAAACTAACTTCTATTTTAAGTAGCTGTTGAGAAACATGGAAAGAGACAGAGATGAAGTTCATAGAAAGTGAGAAACTAAAACTAAAAGTGATTAAATGAGAAAGTTTTAGACATAGAAGGTGTCGAACTCATAACTAATAGTTTGGTTCATACCTGCATTTGGGATTCATGGCAAGGTTACATAAGGCATGTCTTGAAATTCTTCCATGCTCTCAAGTTAAACTAACACGCCATCTGGTAATAATAACAACATAATGTACTATTTTTCTTCATGTATTGTAATATAGCTATAAACGATTTTGGTGAAACCATTTTTCTTAAGGAAATGAATTTACTATAGAAAATTAAACTAATATCAGTGCATGATGTACTAAAGAATATCAAAATGAGTTTTGATATAAGGATTTGTAACCCCAATTCACTCTAAACTCTAGCTTCAGTGCATTCTATAAGTATTATTGTTCTATTTAATTTAGAGTATGCTAAATCTGTTTTATGTTTGCCTTGCCTTAGTAATGTTCAATCATCACACATGCACCCCATACCTAGGCCCTAACTAATACTCTTTTTGGTGCCCACACAGCATGTTGTGCACCTAGAATAATGAAGAAAGTGGACAAAATCAGTTATGAGATACCTGTTATGGTGATATGCTTGTATTATCTTTGAAAATTCCTGCTTAGCTTTCAACCTTGGCACTTGTTCATCATATCATCCATTTTAGCTTTCAGCAACCTTTATTTGTCAAACACTATATCTTCCTCTTCACAGCTGTGTCTCTCCTTACAGCAAAATTAAAAAAATTTAAAAATTAAAAAACAACCTTAGCTTTCCCGTAAACATGCCAACTGATCATACAAAGACTTCACCATCTCCGATTCTATATTAACATTAATGGTCTTTTAAATTAAAACTTTTGAAGGATCAACAAATAAATACATAAATTCATAAATTAATAATAACCTAATCAATACTCTTGGCCAGATCATATAAAAACCAACTACCATCTTTGAAAAGCTGTGTGACAGAACCCATCAACAACACAAAACCGGGAACCAAATTAAAGAACAAATAAATATGCATATCGTCATGCAATGCTCTTTGCCTGTCTGCTCTATATCCACCTACAATGTATAAAATATAAAACTATTGTCATGATATTCAAATTCATTAAAGCATCATAGTACCACGTATAAAGAATAATTTAAGGAAGCCAATATTTCTAGAATAATAACTACTAATCAAAAAATTTAAAATCACAAGCAAACCTTTTGCTTTCTTTTCTGACACCTAAAATGAATCAAAAGGAAACTTTGAGATCATGAGTACCATCTTAAAGAGAACCCTACAAGCATGTTTCTCCCCTTTTTCTTTTGCAGGTTCTACTACCACAACAAACTTCAAAGAGCAACCTAGAGATTCAAGCGCAACTTGAACACTTGAAAACTGCAAAAAAGAATTAAAAAATTCACATCAAATTTTTGCAATTTTAAACCCCAGTAAGAAAAATCTTTGAATAATCCAAGTAATAACATCTAAAATGAACCCCGTTTCTCAATGATAAAAAGAAAACTGAGAGGGAATAAAGAGAGGAAATAGAGAGGCACCTCATAGAGGAGGGAGAAAGATAAAAAGAAAACTGAGACAGAGACGATGGCCACCTTGATTACCTTCACATGCACCTTGAAGCTCACCCTTACGGTGATGTTCATCATCTCCGGTGACAATCGTTTTAATGCTTTCTCTTTATCTCTCTTCAAGTTCTCTTCTTTGTGGGTGTGAGAGGAGTGATGGCAAGGAGCGATGGCAAGTAGTGACGGCGAGGATTTCGAGCGATGCCGGAAGCGAGAGGAGTCTCCGAACTGAATCAGAAACAAAAGAAGAAAGAATGAGAGGAGAGGAGTGAAAAAAAAACTGAAAAAATGAGAAAGATGGAGAAAGATGAATCGTGGAATGTGAGAAGAGAAGAGGAGAGAAATAAAGATTGTCTTTGATAATAAAGTGGGTACTTTTTTCAAAGCATTGAAATTGAAGAATGAAAAGTGGAGCCGAAATTAAAATTTGAAATTTGAAAAAATGGAGCTACAGACCAACAGGGACAAAACGTTACTTTTATATTCAATCCCTCCAAACTTTCCAATTTTGGCAAATAAATGAAGGTTAGTTTTTCAAGCAAAGTCTCACAAGTTGACACGTGTCAAAACTTTCCCAAACAATGACTTCCAATTGTATATTTCTATGATTTATTTTTTTATTTTTCAAGTAAGGTGACAAATCAGCATAAATTTATCAATATAATAAAAAAGAAAACAAAAATATTGGGGGATAAAAACCAAAAATGAGAATCAAGTATATACAGAATTATGTTTTTTATTCAGTCTTATATTATACTTTTTTTGAGATTTGGACTAACCACTATGAAACCAAAAAAGTCAGTGTTATTTTTTAAAAAATCAGTGTTATTTAATAAGACGTCAACTTAATTATGGGTATTAAGCGGTTTAGTAAAAAAAAAAAAGGTATTAAGCGGCATAAAAAAAACATTTTTATCATATCTTACGATAATTTTAATTTTCAGTAAATACCTAAAAATTCTGTTCATTTAAAAATAAATATCTTAAAAGGCCAAAGTAAAGAAAAATATAATTTTCAGAGAGAATTTTTGGGAAGCATACGTGGCCCCCAAACAACAGTGAGCACTCATATTTTTTATAATCATAATAATAATTCACGAACTGAGTATAATGTGTCATGTGTTGATTTCTTTGTCAGCTTAATATCTGAGCTGAAAGCATGCTGTAAGTTGAAAGCGAGAGAGGCTTCTGAAAGCTTTATGATAGAAATAGAAATAATTAAAAAGAAGGGTGCAGTAAACAAGCAAGTGCAAGGTTTCCCCTGTTGCAATTTAAGAAGCGTCTTCGGAACATTAGGTGGAACCTAAACTAAAATAGATGGTATGGCCAGCCATTGTCTTCCACTAAAGAAGTGCTCAAGTTACAGTGAGAAGTTGAGACAAGTCCGACAAATTTCTTCGTTTTTCGACTCTCTTTTTGCGCAAATGCCTAAACTCTGACCAAGAAAAGCCAAGGCCCCTTTCCCTAATTCAAGCCCGTGGGATGTTTCTTTTGTTTTCTTTCTTTTTTAGCTTTGTCCTCAAACAATAAGTTATATTATTGATTATTGATGATGGAACCGGAACCTTTTTTCTTTTCTGCTCAAAGAAAAGCACCTTGGAAACAATAAATAAACTTAGTAATATTAATAATTTTTTTTTGAAAATAATATTAATACTTTTTTAAGAGATAATAATAAGGAGGGCAAGTTTTCTAAATTTAAATAAAAAAGATTTTTCAATTTTTTCTTTAATTTTATTGTTTGGCTCCAGTTGAAGGGTATTTTAGACAATTCAGTAGGTGAAAATGCTTTGGACCAACGAATAATTTTGGGATTTTTTTTCCTTATAACATGGACCGGATGGAGTAACTAGTAAGTGCCATATTGTCCCGGATGACATTTGCTAATTGCTACCAATCTCTGGCTCCTTCCCTCTTTAACACCTTGACCCCTGTACCTTAATGTCTAGTCTAGTGAATCTTTATCTTCTTGTTCTGTTCACTGACCAATAATCACATAATATTTACATACTTAATGATTTGAAACCCCAGAAATTAAAATAAATAATGCAAGGATCTATAGCTTCACCGGAAGCAGCAGCAGAGGATGAGGAAGTGATCAAGTTGAACAATGGCAAACACTAAACTCACCCTTCTCATTCCCTTCCTCTTCTTTACCATTTCATCAGCACAAGACTCCTTCGTGGGTGTCAACATTGGCACAGATGTTTCAAATCTACCCTCCCCTTCCGAGGTTGTCGCGTTTCTTCAGCTCCAAAAGATAACCCACATCCGTATCTACGACACAAACCCCGAACTCCTCAAAGCCCTCTCTCACACCGACATTCGCGTCATCATCAGCATCCCCAACAACCAGCTCCTCGCTATTGGTTCCTCCAACACCACCGCCGCTTCATGGATTGACCGAAACGTCGTCGCTTACTACCCCCAAACCCTCATCACCGCCATCTCCGTCGGCGACGAGGTTCTCACCACTGTTCCTTCCTCCGCTCCTCTTATCCTCCCCGCCATTCACTCTCTCTACAGTGCCCTCGTTGCTTCCAACCTTCACCAATACATCAAGATTTCAACCCCTCATGCTTCTTCCATCATTCTCGACCCTTTTCCTCCTTCTCAGGCTTTCTTCAACCAAACCCTTGTTTCTTCCATTCTCCCTCTAATTCAGTTCCTTTCCAAAACTGGGTCACCGTTAATGATGAACCTTTACCCTTACTACGTCTTCATGCAGAACAAGGGTGTGGTTCCTATTGACAATGCGCTTTTCAAACCTTTGACTCCTGATAAGGAAATGGTTGACCCCAATACCTTGCTTCACTACACCAATGTGCTCGATGCTATGGTGGATGCTGCTTATTTCTCCATGAAGAACCTTAATGTCACTGATGTTGTGGTTCTCGTCACAGAAACTGGGTGGCCTTCTAAGGGTGATCCCAAGGAGGAGCCTTATGCTACCAAAGACAATGCTGACACTTACAACTCCAACTTGATAAAGCATGTTTTTGATCGTAGTGGAACGCCATTGCATCCGGAAATTACTTCCAATGTCTATATCTATGAACTGTTCAATGAGGATTTGAGGTCTCCACCAGTTTCTGAGGCCAATTGGGGTCTCTTTTATGGGAATACTACGCCGGCTTATTTGCTTCATGTATCAGGAATCGGGACTTTTATGGCCAATGACACGACGAATCGGACTTACTGCATTGCCATGGATGGTTTTGATTCTAAGACATTGCAGGCAGCATTGGATTGGGCGTGTGGACCGGGACACGCAAATTGTTCGGAGATTCAACCTGGTGAGAGTTGTTATCAGCCTAATAATGTGAAGAACCATGCTTCTTATGCGTTTGATAGCTATTTCCAGAAAGAAGGCAAGGCTCCTGGGTCTTGTGACTTCAAAGGAGTAGCTATGATCACCACCACAGATCCCAGTAAGTGCATACTGCAATTCTGCACACTATCGTTCAATTTACATTTTACACTTTTCATTTTGCCATTCAGTTCAGTTACTATATATGCTATAAAATTGATCCTTAAATTTGGCTTGGTTCTTGAGAGGGAAGGCCAAAATCCTATGTTCATGTGGCTAAGCTAAGCTTAGATTAATTATCCTAGTTTATGGTAATATAGAAGAATTGGCTGTTTAGGAAAAATTAAAAGGGTTGTTATGACTACTGTAAGAAACTTTATTGATGATTGGAAAAGGGGAAATTACTAAAAAAAATAGAATTGGGGTGAGGTAATGCTTTCTGAAATGAAATGCATTTGATTGTGGCACCCACACACTACAAAGGCTATTATTTGGTTTAGCACTACTTTTATTTGAAAGTTGAAATAAAGAGTGGGGACTGGTCATTGCATTGCATTACATTAAAAGGGTCCCTTGACATGAACCGCTCCATGACTTATTTGGATGCTGGTTTGTCTTGGAGCACCTTATTTCCCCTGACATTTGCAAAGATTCTGGACCATGTTTCTGGATTACCTTCATATAGTAGTAATTTTCTTGCTTTCCACCTTTTTTACGGGGATGTTTTTGACAGTAGCCTTGCTTGCAAACTCAAGTACATCAAGTATGCATAACTTTCTCTGTATCTGTTTAACTTTAGAGATTGTATCAGCGCAAAATGGGCTCCACGGTTTTGTATGTTTTCCCTTTGTTGTCTATTGCAGGTATAACAATTGTAGTTAATATTATTTTCCTTTTGTTTTTTGTGGGGAATACCTTTGCAGGTCACGGGAGTTGTATATTTCCTGGAAGGTAACTAAGAAACACTGTCTGCCTTGTTACCCTCTTGTTTTTTAGTTATCATGCTCCTATAATGAGAACTTTTATTATTCTCAAAATCTGGTATTTGTAATTTTTTTTAAATTTAACAGCATGCTTCTTTACCTAATTGTGCTTCCACACTCGATGTGATGCAGCAAGAAGGTAAGCAACAAGACAAAGCAAGTGGTGAACTCTACTAAATCAAGCAGTGCTGGGGAGAAGTTAAGGGTTAGAACCTTTAGCAGCATAAAAATAAGTGCTGTTAACAACATTTTGCACATTTTCTTGGCTGCATGTTTCCCCACCTTCTTGTTAGTCCTTTTATGAAGTGCAAATAATTCTTTCTTTCTTTCTTTTTGGTATTTTGAATTTCTTAGAGTAAAGGATAAAATATGCTTCGTTTTCAGAAAGTAGGGTGAATAATTTTTTGAATGTTCTTGTAATTTTTTTAACGGTAAATATTAGCTTATGTGAACAAAATGCTTCTTTCTTTCTCCCTTTATAACCCTGGAGACACGAATAGGTTATGGTTTGTATATAGGCACATGGTGCTACAAGTATGATTCTTAACTCTGACACCATAGTGATTCAATGAACTAATTTAAAATTGAAATATACAGTATCCATTGGTCAAATTTTACCATTTTACTATTATAACATCTAACAATAATAAGTATTATAAAATATTAGGAGAAATTAATACATATGTTCTAAACAAAATATTTTGTGCAACCATAGCGCGACAGAAGCAAAAATAAAAAAAATCCATAAAAAATATATTATATAAATGTAATATTAAAAGTTGTCATTTGAATGCCGATTTAATAGTATAATACTATGTTTAAAAATTAGGTTTACTGAATAATAATAAAATTAAAAAATTAACGTATAGTTTTGACAAAAATATTTTAATGAAAAAATGCACAGTTTTGACTATATATATATTTGTTAAATTCTATAAGTAATAATGCTAGCAATACACTCTCTAACACATTCTTTCCAATACACTCTCTTTCCAGATGTTGAAATTCATGTGGGTCCTACAAAACTCAAGTGGGACCCACATGAATTAATGGGACCCATTTCCAAAATAGTGGGACCCACATGGATTTCAACCAATGGAGGGAGTGTGTTGTAAAGAGTGTGTTAGAGAGTGTATTGCTAGCACTCCTCTTTTTATATTTAAGAAAAAAATGTAAACAAATCGAAGATGGTTACATACCATACCAAACTTAATCAGTTTAATTCAAAAGTTCATGATAAACATAAACGGAACCGACTTCGAAAGAAAAACCTGGGATAAGGCTGACGACTTAAGATGATAATATTATGTTTAAAAAGTTAAATTGATTGAATAATAATATAAATTAAACACATAGACCAAAGTTTTGACAAAAAATATATAATGAGAAAATGCATTTGAATCCAACAATATTTCATATATTTCACACCAGATTTAACTAGCTCAATTCAGGAGTTCATATAAAACATGAACCTGATTCTTTCACAATTTAAGTTACTCTTAAATTATTACATTTAGCAGTAGTTTTGCTTTATATACTGCTCTAATTGGTCCTCCTTTTCTTTTTAAGGGGCTTCAACGAGCAACTTTACATTTTAATTTATATATGTGTTAAATGTTTTTAAGCCAAAATAATTGATTTCATACATATGACTAAACTTATTTCAATATTTCTCACTTCAAATATAACTCATACAGTTGTTATTCAGTTAATTATGCAGATATTTAAATTTTAAAATATAAAATATAAAAAAATTCTACATATTTAGAAGTCCAAAACACAAAATACTCATTCAATAATTTTTAATATCAAAATTTGAACAAATTTAAATTTAAGATTTCAACATTTTAAAATAACTATCCAAATTAAATAGTATAAAAATGTCTGTGCTACGTACGAGTACAATATCCAGTAATACAACAAAAAGAGAGAAGTAAATAATTGTAAAGAATCAAAATACAAGGAAAAGAAAGGAAACGGGACTATGGGTGCGTTTGGGTAAACAACTTAATTAAGAGCTTATCACATAAGACCTTATCGCATGAGAGCTTATGCCATAAGTGCTTAAAGAAAGAAAGGGGCATGAGATGATTCGAATAGTGAAAAACACGGAGAGGGTGTTTAGTGCATAAGCTCTTATGATAATTCCATAAGCTTCTCCCAGTGACTTATGAAAATAAGTCAAAAACTCCTTTTGGGATGGCATAAGTTATTTTTATAAGCTCTGCCAAACATACTGCATAAGAGCTTATGTCATCAGATAAGTCAAAAGGAGCTTAAATAAGCTCTTCCAAACACCACCTATATCTCTAACTAAAGATTAAAACAATAGAATTTTCCATGTTGAATGCTGGAGAGTGGACTGTGGAGTGTTGAAAAGCTGTGTAGAAAAGTGAAATAATTTTTCCTTCTCTCTTATGCCTTTTATATTCATTTATCTTTGATTTTTAGTATTTCTTTTTAGTATATACCTGAAGTAATTGTTAATTTCAATTTTTAAAGAAAACTTAGTGGACAGGGTACTACTAACAAGATGAGTGACAATATTAACGTATGGAACAACATCTAATTTTTTTTTATGAGAACAAAAAAGTTTATTAAATTAAGTTAAAATATTGTCTTGAGGGAGCAATTGCCCTTGGTGCTTATTGTACTGGCCGAGAATAAAAGACCGAGAACTCGTCTATACAATCCGACCAACCGAGCTTACCCCCATGAATGGGCCTTGGTCCAAACCTCAAGGAGCCGAGATCATGTTAACACGCCTGACATCCGAGGATAACTACTCGCCCGATCCATATCGGGCCACCGCGAAGATACCTCGGCCCCAAGCTATCCACCCATGACTAAGCTGGGTCGAATATCTCGCTAGCCATAATGTCACTCCCGGATAATCGGGCTCAGGATATCTCTCCCCATGATCGCGATCGATCCAAATATTTCTCCGCTTATTTCGGAGCTTGATCCTGAGAGATCACTATAAATAGGGGCTTACCCCTCGTTGAACTACGTTTGCTTTGATTCCCATTTGGATACGTAGGAGCGAGAATCCACATTCTGTCAAGCACAATCCAAAAACACCCCACTAATCCTCGTTCGGCCGAGTATCTCATATCCGAGATATTTGGACGGAACATTTGGCGCCGTCTGTGGGGATTGAAGCAAATATTTTCCCATACCACACAAAATGGTGAGGACGAGGAGCGGAAACTGCAGGAGGGAGGAGTCAGGGAATGCCAACAACGGAGTTAATGGGGATAATGGAGAACGATCCGTAGGCCCAGCAGGAATGACTGACAATCCCGTGGTTCAGGAGCTTCTCGCGCAGGTTGCAGCGCTGAGAAGGGAGAACGAAGAAATCCGCCGGCAGAATAGCCGTCGTGAGAGAGAGCAGAGCAGGGAAAGGTCAGTCTCTTCCCCACATGAAAGAGAGCGCCGACCTCCCGAGATTGAGGGGTCCAGAAACTTGTATAGGGAAGGGGGTCCTCACCTCCGGGCTTCCCACCACAACAACCGAGCAGAGGAAGAGGGATTCCCTAGGCAGGTGTTGTGACTCCGGCAAGTGTACCGGGTCGTCGCAAGTAATAAAAACACGGTAAGAGTCTACCGAGGTCGAACACAAGGATTGGGTTACCAATTCGACTAATTTCGCGAGAAATCCGATAAGTTGGTTAAGTAGAGAAAGTGGTTGGAAAGAAACTAAGATCACAATTCAAATTATCAAATCGAATCAATCAAAGATATGGTGATGAAATCTGGAATTAAAAGCATCTAAGGTGTCGAATCCACCTACCCAATCATGCAAAGTACCCAAGTGATGATATTCTCCTCCCTAGGTTCAATTTTAATGTCAACGGGACCCCTAAATTCTCCTATATCCACTGTCGTGCTCAATATGACGTATTCGATGATTTGAGTTAATTACTTCCTAGGTCTCTTAACCCTAATCTCGAATTCTATTAATTCTTGTTCCCTAAGAGTTGCATCGATCTCCTATTCACTTTCGTGCAACACTCGATCGATGTTCCCAATTCAAGTTCTGAAACGCAAATCGCCTCTCGGCCTCATACACGTTTAACAAGTTGATCACGCAAGCATATAACCAACACAATGAAATCAGAATTGAAAAAAAACAATAATTGAATTAAGAGAGAGAGAATTACATCACATGAACACTATGCCGCCATAGGTGGCTTCATCGATCCCTTAGACAAGAGGATTAGTTCCTCATGTCCGTAACAACAACGCACGTACAATCGGAATTCATCCTAAGCCTAAGAATTAAGAGAGGAGAAGAGGAGAAGAAGCCCCAGAATAAGGATTACAAAAGATCTCTGAAAATTCTGATCCAAAAAGTCCTCTTTTTCTGTTCTGATCTGCTCTATTTATAAGGAGGCCACGCGTCACAACCGTGACGGTTTCTGTTTCTGGCGCACTTCTGGAATTCGAACTCTCGCGACGCGAAGGAAGTCTCGCGACGCGAGCCCGCCTTTCACGGCCCGTGATGTGAATCACGGCCAGGCCGTGATGTTCTCTGCCTTGTGTGGATTTTGGGTCACGGCCGTGATACACATCACGGCTAGGCCGTGATGGTCTCTGTCTTCCCGGGTCTTCAAACTCTCGCGGGGCGAGCTTCCTCTCGCGGGGCGAGCTTCCTCTCGCGGGGCGAGAATCTCCAGAATAGCAATCTCCACTATTTCTTGACTTTCCTTAATTCTTAGAGCTTCACTTATGGACCTGAAAACAACACAAGCAACCACAAGCGTAATTCTATCCAAAAGAAGCTAAAAACTACACAAAAGACGCAAAACGAGTCAAAGTCCAACTTAGGAACAAAATAAGGCAAATTTGGGCGAAAACGAGAGTGAACTCGAATAAATTGGCACATAAACCCTAGTTCATCTAGTCATAAAACTAGATAAGCCAGAGGCTTATCAAAATACCCCAAACTTAAACCTTGCTTGTCCCCAAGCAAGCTTAAAACTCAAAAACGACTCAAGACTTGGCAAGCTTAAGGGATTCAATCGATTTCGCACAAATTTCATGCGACTTTACAAAGCGAGTTTTCTTCTTTGATCCCCCCCCCTTTTCATCAATGTAATCCCCACATTCATCTACTTTAAACAATTGAGAAGTTATCATTTATGCCATCATTACTCTAAGTTGAGGCTCAAAGATACACACAAAGGAAGATCACCTATTTCAAACAATTGCCTTCCTCTCAAGGGCATTTAGTATTTTACTCATTCGCTCAAGTTTGTCTAGGCTATCAACTTTTCACTCACTTTCACATTCTAAGAGCACTTCCCATGAATTTGATTTTCATCTCAAACATAGTTCCCACGAAAACATGCATGCATCATCAATAGGTCTTTCAAAGGTTGTAATGGGGGCCTGGCTAAGGGTAGGATGATCAAAGGATAGAAGCTAAGTCCCTAGGATCAATGAGAGCATGAAACTAATATCACAACAATTGAATTTACTCTCATATCATTCTCTTCCTTGCAGTTGGTGGCTACACACCTCTTCCTTTTTATATTTATTTTTCTTTGCCCTTTTTGGCACATATTCAATGCTTTTTATCACCCTTTTTTTTTTTTTCAAGCCTTCGACCCTTACTTCTGTTTTTCTTTTTCTCAACTATGATTCATGAACTTGTAGCCACCCCAAACTTAATTCCACAACAACACTTACAAAGCTAAAATTCCATACTCTCCTAAATCCTAGGATAGGGGAAAATCATGGTTTTTCTGAGTTAATGGCTTGTACTGTAAGGTCATCAAGAACAATAGGCTTCAAGGCTCAATGTGGCTAACTAGGGATCATTTATCAAGGTTGGTTCAATTTATGGCCAAGTAGTTAATTCAAAGAAAATTGCCTAAATCATTTGATGCAACATATAAACATGCAAACCATATAGAGATTCAAGCAAATTCGGGAAAGTGCAACTTACAGTGATTCACACATTCAAAAACAGAGTTGGAGGCTCAAATCCTCACCTGGACTTTTTGCAAACTGTTTGACCGAGATACGATTCCTAGTGTGTGCACCCTCTCACCCCAAACTTATCATAAATCAAGCAATCATAATAAATCTCAAAGTTCAATTTTCAATTTTTAAGTGGGGATCAACTTTTCTATTATTAGAACCTAGGGGGAAATCATCAATGGTCAATACAATTCATGCAATCCATCTATGCTCCAATTAATCAAAATCCCAAAAAAAAAACTTGCCGACACATCATTCATACAACAACTCTTGATCTTCTCAAATTATTCAAGAGTGACAAACAAAAACATAAACAAAAATCAAAAACAGAACAAAAGTTAAGAGAAGAGAGATACCTAGCTTGGGTTGCCTCCCAAGTAGCGCTTGTTTAACGTCCCGAGCCTGACTCAAGTCACCCCTAAGGGTTAATCCAAAAGAAACACTTGCTTTCCAGTTGGGATTGACTCCCCATGATAATGCTTTAACCTGTGCCCGTTCACCTTGAAGTTGCCAGAGGCCCCTTCTAATTCCACTGCCCCATGGGGGAAGACTTGTAGGATCTTGTATGGTCCCGACCATCTTGATTTCAGCTTCCCAGGAAAGAGCCTCAATCTTGAATTATACAGAAGCACCAATTGCCCGGGCTCGAACCTCCTAGGCAAGATGTGCTTGTCATGCCATGCTTTCGTCCGCTCCTTGTAGATTCTCGCGTTCTCATAAGCTTGCATGCGGATCTCGGGACAGCTCATTCAAGTCCAACAACCTCTTCTCTCCGGCCTTTGTCAAGTCAAAGTTGAGCTCCCTAATTGCCCAATAAGATTTCTCCTCCAACTCCACCGGTAGGTGGCATGCCTTTCCGAACACCAAATTGTAGGGAGACCTTCCAATTGGAGTCTTGAGGGCGGTCCTATAAGCCCATAGAGCATCATCCAATTTCCTTGACCAATCCTTCCGTGAGGAGTTGGCGGTTTTTCTCAAGAATGCGCTTCAACTCACGGTTGGATACCTCTGCTTGCCCATTTGTTTGGGGATGATAGGGAGTAGAGACTCTGTGCTTGACCCCATACTTCTCGAGAAGCTTATGCATTTGATTGTTGCGAAGTGGGATCCCCATCAGCGATCAACACTCTTGGGACCCCAAACCTAGAGAAGATATTGCGCCTCAAGAAATCCATGACTACCCGCGCATCATCCGTGGTTGTTGGGATTGCCTCCACCCACTTCGACACGTAGTCGATGACCACCAAAATGTCTTGGTAAGAGAAGGAAGGTGGGAATGGCCCCGTGAAATCTATCCCCCATACATCAAAGAGCTCTACTTCGAGCATGCAATTCAAGGGGAGTTCATGCCGCTTAGAAATATTGCCAACCCTTTGGCAACGATCACAGTTTTCAACAAAGGTGTAGGCATCCTTGAAGAGCGTCGGCCAAAAGAAACCACTTTGAAGGATCTTTTCTGCAGTCTTCTTTCCCCCATAATGCCCACCGTAATCCGAGCTATGACAATGCCACAGCACATTTCCGATTTGGTCATGGGGAATGCACCTCCTGAGGATCCCATCCGAGCACTGCTTGAAGAGATAGGGGTCCTCCCACACATAATATTTTGCATCCGAGAAGAACTTCTTTCTCTTTTGATTAGTCCAACCTTGCGGAACCACATTTGAAGACTTGAAGTTGGCCATATCCGCAAACCAAGGAGGGGAATTTTCAATAAGTGCAAACAGCTTTTCATCAGGAAATTCTTCCTTGATGTCTAACAATTCCTCCTCGGTGTCGGGATTGACCAACCTAGATAAGTGGTCCGCCACCCCATTGTCGGATCCCTTCCTATCCTTAATCTCGAGATCAAATTCCTGCAAAAGAAGAATCCACCGAATTAATCTAGGTTTGTCCTCTTGTTTTGTCATCAAGTGTTTTATGTCCGCATGATCAGTGAAAACCACAATCTTAGACCCCACGATGTAGGATCTAAACTTATCCAAAGCAAACACCACAGCAAGTAGTTCTTTTTCGGTGGTGGAATAATTAGCTTGTGCCTCATTCAAAAGTTTACTTGCATAATAAATGACATGAGCTAATTTTTCCACCCTCTGCCCCAAAACAGCCCCCACCGCATAATCACTAGCATCACACATGATTTCAAATGGCAAATTCCAATTAGGTGCAGTGATTATGGGTGCGGTGACAAGCATATTTTTCAAAACAGTGAAGGCATTTAAACAAGAATCATTAAAATCAAAGGATACATCCTTCACAAGAAGGTCGCAAAGCGGCCTTGCGATTTTGGAGAAGTCTTTGATGAATCTCCGGTAGAACCCGGCATGCCCCAAAAAACTCCTCACCCCCTTCACATTGGTTGGTGGGGGCAGCTTCTCAATCAACTCAATCTTCGCCCTATCAACCTCAATCCCCCGTTGGGAGACTTTGTGCCCTAAGACTATACCTTCCTTGACCATGAAGTGGCATTTCTCCCAGTTGAGCACAAGGTTAGTCTCTTGGCACCTTTTAAGCACCAAGGTCAAGTTCTTCAGACAGTTGTCATAGGAGGTCCCAAAGACCGAGAAGTCATCCATGAACACCTCAATGCATCTCTCCACCATGTCCGAGAAAATAGAGAGCATGCACCTTTGGAAAGTAGCGGGGGCGTTGCACAATCCAAAAGGCATCCTCCTGTAGGCAAAGACTCCATACGGACAAGTGAAAGTCGTCTTCTCTTGGTCTTGAGGATCCACCACAATCTGGTTATAGCCGGAGTAACCATCCAAGAAACAGTAGTACTCATATCCGGCTAACCTCTCAAGCATTTGATCTATGAAGGGGAGAGGGAAGTGATCCTTCCTTGTTGCTTCATTTAATCTTCTGTAGTCGATGCACACTCTCCACCCCGTGATGGTTCTTGTTGGGATCAATTCATTGTTTTCATTGACCACCACGGTTGTTCCACCCTTCTTTGGGACCACATGAATCGGACTAACTTGATTGCTATCCGAGATTGGGTAGATGATTCCGGCATCTAAAAGCTTAATCACTTCCTTACGCCTGACTTCTTTCATGATGGGGTTTAGCCGTCTCTGTGGTTGAACCACCGGCTTATAACCTTCCTCCATCAAGATTTTATGCATGCATAGGGAAGGGCTTATACCTTTTAGGTTCGAAATCTTCCACCCAATGGCGGATTTGTGTTCCCTAAGAACTCTCAACAGCTTCTCCTCTTCATCCTTTTTCAAGGCATTGCTAATGATCACCGGATGTTGTCCCTCCTCCCCCAAGAATGCATACCTCAAGTGATTTGGGAGTTGCTTCAGCTCCGGTGTCTTTCCATCTTCCTCATTGCCTTCCTTGTTGAGTTTCTCCTTTGCATATTCATCCCTTGGGAGACTCGGTAAGGCTTCCATCTGTTTCAAGCATTCAAGATAGTCCTCATCCCCCAAGGGGTCTTCTTCCTCACTATCATCACCATGGGATTTTACCAACACTTGTGCAAGTGCAGAACCATGGGCTCCTCTAGTGGTCTTTTCCTTGACAATACCATCCACAAAATCCACCCGGTACACTTCCGACCTCTCCACAGGGTGCTTCATTGCTTCAAAGACATTGAAGACTACATTCTCATCTTGCACGCGGAGGGTGAGCTTCCCTTGTTGCACATCAATCAAAGCACGCCTGTGGGCCAAGAAAGGCCTCCCCAATATGAGAGGGATCTCGGCGTCTTCATCCATATCAAGTACCACAAAATCTGTAGGAAATATGAATTTGTCCACCTTCACTAGCAAGTCTTCGACAACCCCATAAGGGTATTTGATGGAGCGATCGGCCGGTTGGAGTGACATCCGTGTATCCTTGGCTTCCTTAATTCCCAACTTCTTCATCATGGAGAGGGGCATCAAGTTGATGCTTGCCCCTAGATCACATAATGCCTTCCCTATATTCATCTCCCCAATAGTGCACGGTATCGAAAAGGAACCGGGATCCTTTAACTTTGGAGGGAGTTTTCTACGAAGAATGGCACTACACTCCTCGGTCAAAGCAACCGTCTCCTCATCCACAATTCTCCGCTTCTTGGTGAGAAGCTCCTTCATAAACCAGGGCATACGATGGCATTTGTTCCAGGGCTTCCGCAAATGGGATGTTAATTTGAAGCTTGCGGAAGACATCAAGGAATCTGTTGAACTGTTTATCCTGTTGAGGCTTCTTCAATCTTTCCGGATATGGTACCTTCATGTAGGACGGGAGGTCCCTGGGCTCTACCCACTTCTTTCTACGGAACTCTTCATCTACAAGCTTTAACCTCCCTCCTTGCTCCGGTGCCTTACCTCTTTCTAACTCCTCTTCTTTCTCAGGTTGTTCTTCCTCAACATGTGGATGGTTCGAGACCTCAACTTCCGGAGAACTAGGTGCGCCCCTGTTAGATTCCAGCACTCTACCGCTTCTAGTGGTCACGGCATTGCACTGGCTCTTAGGGTTGTTCTCAGTGTCACCTGGGAGAGTGCTTGGAAGACGCTCATTCATTTGCTTCACGAGCTGTGCTATTTGTGTCTCAAGATTCTGAATTGCTGAACTTGTATGAGTCGCCAACTTGTCAATGGCAGTATTCGTGTTAATTGACAGTTTCTCCACTGTTGTACTCATCTTCTCAAAAGCCAACTCCCATGGTTGTCTTCCACTATCTGTTGTTTGCACTTGATTAGTCCCTGGCGGACCCTGCTGAGTATTGCGCTGCTGAATCCCTATGTGTGGCCTCAGACCCTGTTGAGGTTGTTGCCCGACTAGACCACCACTAGCATTACTCCATGCGAAACCCGGATGGTCTCTCCTCATGTACCCCCTATTCTGATTCTGATTGTAGTCATTACGTCATTTTTCTCGATAATTGTTGCGGGGCACAGTGTCATAGAAGTTGTGGCATGAATCCACATGTTCCTGAGAGAAGTTCAGTGGGCAAATCTGAGTGTCATGATCCCCATTGCAGTTGTCACAACCCGGAGGCATCCCCTCGTGTATCACATTAATTTTTTTGTTCCCCGATAGTGCTGCATTCTGCATCTTCAACAATCTGTTTTGCTCTAAAATGGCTTCCATTGTCACAGAACTGACTCCACTCGAGGTTTCCCTTCCACGGTTGTAATCATTATATGACATCTTTTCTAACAGTGCCCATCCATCCTCAGCCGATAAATATACAAAAGAACCGCCAGCTGCGGCATCACAGTTCATCTGATAGCGTCCTCTCAACCCATTAAAGAAGTGCTGCACTTTGGAAACCGGGTCAAAGAACGCAGAGGGACATCTTCTCAATAAACCATTGTACCTCTCCCATGCTTCATTGTAAGTTTCATCCTCCGTCTGCCTGAATGATGTGGATTGCTATTCTTGCTTGGGCCGCCTTCGAGGAGGAAAGTATTTGGTTAGGAACCTGTGCCATTTGCTCCCAAGTTACGATCTTTGTTCCTATCCAAGCTGTCAACCCAATCGCGAGCGACATCCCTAAGAGAGAGAGGGAAAAGTCGCAAGCGAAACTCATCCTGTGAGACTCCTCTTGTCTTCTGTAAGTCACAGGCTTCAAGGAAGCGAGTGATGTGTCTATGCGGGTCTTGCTTGCCACTGCCGTCAAATTGATTCTCGCGGATCTGGGATGTGACACACCCTTCCACTCTGAAGGAGTTTGTATTCAAGTTGCCCCTCACAATAGAAGAAGCACAATCCTCCAAGTTTGGTAGATCATACTCGAAGAGAGGCTTGTAACGAGGAGGAGGAGGAGGAGGAGGAGGAGGAGGATTTTCTTCAGCCATGCCCTCTATTTTAATTCCTTCAATTCTTTTCCGTTCCCTGGCTTCTTTCCTTAATTGCCGCTCGGTCCTGGTGATCTCGGAATCAAATAGCAAGTCTTCTTGTAGGAGGGTACCTCGCATACAAAAACAGGCAAAGACCAAGTGGAATCAAAGAAGCAGAGAAAAATAATAGCAATTAAATAAAAGAAAATAAAACTAAAAGTCAGCTTAACCAAGTAGCCGAATTTCCTAAAAATTAGGAAAAATTGGTCGTGCCAATCCCCGGCAACGGCGCCAAAAACTTGTTGTGACTCCGGCAAGTGTACCGGGTCGTCGCAAGTAATAAAAACACGGTAAGAGTCTACCGAGGTCGAACACAAGGATTGGGTTACCAATTCGACTAATTTCGCGAGAAATCCGATAAGTTGGTTAAGTAGAGAAAGTGGTTGGAAAGAAACTAAGATCACAATTCAAATTATCAAATCGAATCAATCAAAGATATGGTGATGAAATCTGGAATTAAAAGCATCTAAGGTGTCGAATCCACCTACCCAATCATGCAAAGTACCCAAGTGATGATATTCTCCTCCCTAGGTTCAATTTTAATGTCAACGGGACCCCTAAATTCTCCTATATCCACTGTCGTGCTCAATAGGACGTATTCGATGATTTGAGTTAATTACTTCCTAGGTCTCTTAACCCTAATCTTGAATTCTATTAATTCTTGTTCCCTAAGAGTTGCATCGATCTCCTATTCACTCTCGTGCAACACTCGATCGATGTTCCCAATTCAAGTTCTGAAACGCAAATCGCCTCTCGGCCTCATACACGTTTAACAAGTTGATCACGCAAGCATATAACCAACACAATGAAATCAGAATTAAAAAAAACAATAATTGAATTAAGAGAGAGAGAATTACATCACATGAACACTATGCCGCCATAGGTGGCTTCATCGATCCCTTAGACAAGAGGATTAGTTCCTCATGTCCGTAACAACAACGCACGTACAATCGGAATTCATCCTAAGCCTAAGAATTAAGAGAGGAGAAGAGGAGAAGAAGCCCCAGAATAAGGATTACAAAAGATCTCTGAAAATTCTGATCCAAAAAGTCCTCTTTTTCTGTTCTGATATGCTCTATTTATAAGGAGGCCACGCGTCACGGCCGTGACGGCCATCACGGCCAGGCCGTGACGGTTTCTGTTTCTGGCGCACTTCTGGAATTCGAACTCCCGCGACGCGAAGGAAGTCTCGCGACGCGAGCCCGCCTTTCACGGCCCGTGATGTGAATCACGGCCAGGCCGTGATGTTCTCTGCCTTGTGTGGATTTTGGGTCACGGCCGTGATACACATCACGGCTAGGCCGTGATGGTCTCTGTC
Source organism: Sophora flavescens (assembly GCA_030762895.1). Classification (NCBI taxonomy): domain Eukaryota; kingdom Viridiplantae; phylum Streptophyta; class Magnoliopsida; order Fabales; family Fabaceae; genus Sophora; species Sophora flavescens. Next base: position 4,217,423 of record CM061068.1, on the reverse strand, counting down.
TTCCCGGGTCTTCAAACTCTCGCGGGGCGAGCTTCCTCTCGCTGGGCGAGAATCTCCAGAATAGCAATCTCCACTATTTCTTGACTTTCCTTAATTCTTAGAGCTTCACTTATGGACCTGAAAACAACACAAGCAACCACAAGCGTAATTCTATCCAAAAGAAGCTAAAAACTACACAAAAGACGCAAAACGAGTCAAAGTCCAACTTAGGAACAAAATAAGGCAAATTTGGGCGAAAACGAGAGTGAACTCGAATAAATTGGCACATAAACCCTAGTTCATCTAGTCATAAAACTAGATAAGCCAGAGGCTTATCTGCAGGCCCCAGAATTTTCACTCCAGACAAACAGACTTAATGACAAGGCCAGCCTGCGGAAGCCGAGGCATCCTTTCACGAACGATATCATGGGGGTCCCCTTGCCAGCCAACTACAAGCCCATCAACATTGACAAATATGATGGCACCTCGGTTTCCGAGCGCCACTTGGACGCCTTCACCACGCAGATGTACCTTTTTACGGATGACGACGCTGTCATGTGCAAAGTCTTCCCAACCACACGAAGGAGGCGTGGCCCGACTTGGTACACCCAGCTACCCCCAGCCTCGGTGGACTCTTTTGATACATTCGTGGCTAAGTTCAACGCTCAGTTTGCCACGAGCCGAGCCCACCAAAAAACCTCGGCCTCACTGGTGAACTTCAGGCAAGAGAAGAATGAATCCCTGCGCAACTTTTTGGCCAGATTCAGCAAGGAGGCGGTACTCATCCCCAATCTCAGTGCCGATGTTGCACTACACACCATCCTGACCGGGTTGAGACCTGGCCCTTTTGCTAGGCACTTGGCTCGGAAACCACCAGCCGACATGGACGAACTGAGAAGAAAAGCTGCAGGTTTCATCAATATGGAGGAGGTGGAGGAGTCCAAGAAAAGGGATCGGACCGATGATGCCTTAAAGGAGAAGGTAAAGACAAGAGGAGGGCGGGGGTGATAAGCCGAGATTTAAAGGCCCGGCCGAGCATTTCCAGAGGGGACCGAAGTATGAGCATTATACTCCCCTCAATACAAACCAAGGCTCGGGTGTTCGAGGAAGCGTACAACGCGGAACTTTGCAGACTCCCAAATCGTGGCCACACCCCCAAAACGCAGATCGCCGGAAGCATTGTCGGTATCACCGCAACTATGGCCATACCACCGAGGAGGTCTTTGGGTCCTACGGGATAAAATTGAAGAGCTGGTTCAGTGGCCACCTCAACAACTTTGTCCGAAGAAACAACAACAACGGTGAGAGCCGCGGTGGAAACGAGAAGGAGAGAGGGTGGCCGGCTTAGGAGGAGGGGTGGCGGTCGACGAAATGATGAGCGAGAGACCGAGAGAGAGGCGAGAATGAAAGACGGGAAGAGGATAATGTCATCCAGGGGTGATAAACACCATCTCGGGAGGGTTTGCGGGGGGAGGCACAACAAGTTCAGCTCGGAGAAGACATCGTGGGCCATCCGAATTTGTCAACTCGATATCGGCAAGCCTCCCGAAGTTCCCCACCTATTATCTTTTCGATGAAGATTTTGTGGGAGTAGATCCCAACCAGGATGACCCCATGGTGATCACCGTACAAGTTGGCCAACTTCTCGGTCAAAAGAACCCTCGTCGATCGGGGAGCTCTGCCCAGGATATATTGTATTACTCAACGTTTGAAGCTCGGGATCCCTGTGAAATCAATTCAGCCGTACGATAGTAAGCCCGTTGGCTTCGCAGGGGAGCAGGTTGATACTCGGGGATATATTGACCTCTTGACTACTTTTGGCGATGGCAGAGCTTCTAAAACCATCATGGTCAGGTATGTGCTAGTTAATCTTTGTTACATCGTATAATATCCCGATCGGAAGACCGTCCTTGAACGAGTTAGGGGCTGTGGTCTCTACTCCCCACCTCACGATGAAGTTCCCTTCCGGCTCGGGGGGACATAGTGGCTGTCCGAGCAGATCGGAGGATGGCAAGACGAGTGCTATCTTTGATAGTTTGCGGGTGAGCAAACTTAAACCCGCACCCGATAGAAACCCTAGACAGGGGGAAGGACAAGGCGGTGAATTCGATGAAACTCCGTTGAGCTGGATCCCAGGATGGACATGCAGGAACAACGTCCACAACCTATTGAGGAGTTAGAGAAGTTCCAACTCGGCGCGCAGCCTGAACAGTGCACTAAACTCGATGGTCACCTTGAGCCTACTTTGAAAGAAGAAATAAAGCAAGTGTTACGCAGAAATGCCGATCTATTCGCCTGGACCACATCTGACATGCCGGGAATTGATCCCAACTTCTTATGCCATAAATTGGCAATCTGTCCCGAGGCGAAGCCAGTGGCCCAGAGAAAAAGGAGATTAGGTGAAGAAAGGAGAAAAGTAGTGGAAGAGGAGATAGCGAAGTTGGTCAAGGCCAATTTTATCCGAGAAGTAGAATACACCACATGGCTGGCCAACGTCGTTCTAGTAAAAAAAGCAAACGGCAAGTGGCGCATGTGCACCGATTACACAGATCTGAACAGAGCTTGCCCGAAGGACTCTTACCCTTTGTCGAGTATTGAGAGTTGGTTGTGGGGCTTAGGATACATAATTCTAAGCTTCCCGGATGCATACTCAGGGTACAACCAAATTCGAATGTACCCCGGATGAGGAGAAAACAGCCTTCATTGCGAGGGGTCAAATTATCACATTCTGAGTGATGCCATTTTGAGGTGAAGAATGCGGGAGCTACGTACCAGAGACTTATGGGTACCGGGTATTTGAGAAACAAATTGGCGGAACTATGGAAGTATATGTGGATGACATGGTGGTGAAATCAGATGACCTTGACCACCACCCTATAGATCTGGAAGAAATATTTCAGCGGTGAGAAGGTACAACATGAGGTGAACCCAGGAGAAGTGTGTTTTCGGTGTCCGGGGGGTAAATTCCTCGGCTTTATGCTTACGCATCGGGGAATTGAGGCCAATCCCGATAAGTGCGGGCCGTAATTGAGATGAGAAGCCCATGAGCGTTAAAGAAGTACAAAGATTGGCGGGGCGGCTTGCATCATTATCTCGGTTCCTACCCAAATCCAGAGAAAGCTCGGCCTTTCTTCAAACTGCTTGAAGAAGCCCCAAACCTTCAAGTGGACCGAGGACTGCGAGAAGGCCTTTGTCGACTTCAAGGACTTTCTGTCCTCCCCGCCGATATTAACAAGACCCATCCACGGGAAGGAATTGTATCTCAGATCTGTCGACCTCCGAGAATGCTATCATTGTGATCATCGTACGGGGAGGTAGAAAGCTCAAATGCCGAGTATACTTCATCGGTAGGGTGCTTCATGATGCCGAAACTTCGGTATCAAGTCATTGAGAAGCTGGTCTTAGCCTTGGTAACCGCAGCTCGGCGGTTGCGCCCGTTTTCGAGTCACCAAGTGATTGTTAAGACGGATCACCCGATTAAACAGGATACTCAAAAAGCTCGAATTGGCGGGCGTATGATTGCTTGGTCGATGAGAATTGTCCGAGTTTGACTTGAAATACGAGATGAGAGGACCTCTGAAATCACAATGCCTCTCCGACTTCATAGCAGAGCTCCATCCACACCCGATGCCAGAGGATATATGGTGGAATTTGTACGTGGATGGATCCTCGAATGTCGGGCGATGGAGCGGGGGTGATTCTGGATGGACCAGGAGATCGATCTTGGAGCAATCGTTAAAGTTCGAATTCAAAACCTCGAACAATCAAGCCGAGTATGAAGCTTTGATAAGCGGGACTAAGGTGGCGAATGAAATGGGGGCAAAGGCTGTTAGGTGCTGGGAGTGATTCACAACTAGTCACTTGGACAAATATCCGGAGGCTATCAGGCGAAGGAACCTCGACTCACCGGATATTTGTGTAAGGTCAACCAATTAATCTCTGGCTTTGAAAAATTCACTATTGAGCACATTCCCGGGAAGAAAACACTCGGGCTGATTTCTTTGTCTAAGCTAGCCAGCACAAAGAAGCCGGGACACCATAGAACGGTTATTCAAGAAACCCTCAATGAACCGAGCATTGGGACAGAAGAGGTGATGGCCAACGAGTTGGTTGACCGAGAGTGGATGACACCCATATAGGAGTACTTATCCTCAGAAACTCTACCCTCGGATCAGGCCGAAGCCAGGAAAGTCAGGCTCAGGGCAAGTCACTTTACCATAATCGTCGGGGAGTTGTATAAGCGAGGATTCTCGGCGCCATTGCTAAAATGTCTGACGAGGGCACAATCCAAGTATGTCATGGAAGAGGTTCACCGAGGAATCTGTGGTTTTCACGGTGGAGGCATATCAATGGCCTCCAAGGTAGTCCGAGCAGGGTACTATTGGCCTACCATCAGAGCTGATTGCATGGAGTGGACGAAGTGGTGTGATGAGTGCCAAAGATTTTCCAATGTAAATCATACCCCCCCTGAAGGACTTCACACATTAAACTCGCCTTGGCCGTTCGCTATGTGGGGAATGGACATACTGGGGCCTTTCCCTGTAGCCAAAGGCCAAGTCAAATTCCTACTGGTAGCGGTGGACTACTTCACCAAATGGATCGAAGCAGAGCCTTTGGCCAAGATTACCGCCGAGAAAGTGCAGAAATTTGTGTGGAGGAGCCTTATTTGTAGGCACGGAATTCCCTTTGCAATCGTCACTGACAACGGAAGACAATTTGTGGATAAGACGCTACGGGAATTCTATGACAACCTCGGTATTAAGCACCAAGTTACATCCGTTGAGCACCCCCAAACCAATGGGCAGGCCGAAGCAGCTAACAAGGTCATCCTCGGGGAACTGAAGAAAAGAGTAGGAAGATCCAAAGGAGCTTGGGCAGAAGAGTTACCGAGTATCCTCTGGGCCTACCACTGTACACCTCAATCTACCACTCAAGAAACACCCTTCAGACTGACGTACGGAACAGACGCCATGATCCCAGTAGAGGTTGGTGAACCATCTTTCCGACGTGTGTAACACAAGCCGAATGACAATGAGAGCAATCTGAGGGTCGAACTCGACTTGGTAGAAGAAGTTAGGGAGGAAGCCAGAATCAGAGAAGAAGCCTGCAAACAGAGAGCCACTAGAAGGTATAATTCAAGAGTGAGGCCAAGGAGTTTTCTGCACGGAGACTTAGTGCTGACATTAAAAGGGGAAGCGAGGAAGGACCGCACGGAAGGCAAGTTAGCGGCAAACTGGGGAGGGCCATTCCGAGTAGTTGAAAACCTGGGGAACGGGGCATATAGGTTAGAAGAGTTGTCAGGAAATCCTATCCCGAGGACTTGGAATGCTTCTCATTTAAAGTTTTATTACAGCTGATGTACATAGTCGGGTGCTGTACTCTTTTTCCTACCTCAGTATTTTTTCCCAAAATGGGTTTTGACCGGGGAGGTTTTAACGAGGCACACCGCGGACTCCATCCAATAAAAAACAAAATTTATTATGAATATGGTTTTATTTTCTCTTGCTTTGCCGAAGTATTTATTTTGCAGGCATCTTATTCTGGTGGCCGAGTACGAGCCAATTACATTCTAAAGGCCAAGTTTGAGCCTGGTGGCCGAGTACGAGTCAATGGCCGAGTTCGAGCCAATTACATTCTAAAGGCCAAGTTTGAGCTTGGTGGCCGAGTACGAGCCAGTGGCCGAGTCCGAGCCAATTACATTCTAAAGGCCAAGTTTGAGCCTAGCGGCCGAGTTCGAGCCGATTATATTCTAAAGGCCAAGTTTGAGCCTGGTGGCCGAGTACGAGCCAGTGGCCGAGTCCGAGCCAATTACATTCTAAAGGCCAAGTTTGAGCCTAGCGGTCGAGTTCGAGCCGATTATATTCTAAAGGCCAAGTTTGAGCCTGATGGCCGAGTCCGAGCCAATTATATTCTAAAGGCCAAGTTTGAGCCTAATGGCCGAGTTCGAGCCAATTACATTCTAAAGGCCAAGTTTGAGCCTGGTGGCCGAGTACGAGCCAATGGCCGAGTTCGAGCCAATTACATTCTAAAGGCCAAGTTTGAGCCTGGTGGCCGAGTACGAGCCAATGGCCGAGTCCGAGCCAATTACATTCTAAAGGCCAAGTTTGAGCCTGGCGGCCGAGTTCGAGCCGATTATATTCTAAAGGCCAAGTTTGAGCCTGATGGCCGAGTTCGAGCCAATTACATTCTAAAGGCCAAGTTTGAGCCTGGTGGCCGGATACGAGCCAATGGCCGAGTCCAAGCCAATTATATTCTAAAGGCCAAGTTTGAGCCTGGTGGCCGAGTACGAGCCAATGGCCGAGTCCGAGCCAATTACTTTCTAAAGGCCAAGTTTGAGCCTGGTGGCCAAGTACGAGCCATAAAGTTAAGTCTAAAGGTCAAGCATGATCTTATTAGCCGAATCCGAGTTATTAAGTTATTGACGCTGAATTTAAGCCGCGAAATTATTGAAGCCGAATATGAGCAAAGAACAAAATTCGGAAAGGCCGAGTACGAGTCATTATTTTATTAAGGAAACCGAGTACAATGCGCAAGGCAAAAATAAAGCCGAGTTTGACTCTTAGAAAAGTACATTCAAGGGACCGAGCACTACGCTGAAGTCGAAAGCCGAAATTGAAAACAAGGGCCGCTCGGTGGGACAGTAGTCCCCCCAATCAGAGCAGGAGCAAGTCCGGACGGCCCCCAATCCCCCTAATCAAGCGCCACCACTCTCTCTCAAGGGAGGCTGTAGTCACTTCCCCCTGAGAAAGCTGGACGATGAGGTGCTCGGCCAACTCCGGGAGTAGACGACCTCTACCCCTTTCTCCACTCCCGAAGATTATCGTTCTCCCAGTTAACATCCTTCTTGAAGGATCGAGAGTCTGGATCTCGTCTCCCACTTACATCCTTTTTGGCGGATGTGAAACCCAAAAAGGATGTTAAGCGGGAGAGGGGAACGTAAACCCCTGACGCTAGCATAGAACTACTCGGGTGGAAGAGAAGTAAGAAACGAACTTGGCTGATGGAAAAGGGTGAGGAATGAACAAGTGAGGCAGCAGAAGGGCCCTATTTATAAGCAAGGAAGGAAGTAGCATGCGTGAGCGTTTGTTGGGAAAACAAACCTCGAAACCAAGCAAAAGGCAGCGATTGCATGAACCCATTACGGTTTCCAAAGCATTTAATGCATGACAACGCAAAATGTAAAACACGTGCTTCTCGTGTAACAACCACCGTCCATTTTGGACGGTAGAGTATTTTGGCCTTAGCCGAAGATTTGATTAACAAGCCAAACACAACAAAGAATCAGCAAAATGATAATGATATTCATTCAGTAATGTCAGGTTACAAGGGCATGAGCCCAGTACAAAGGATGGACAAAAAACAAAAAACTACAACAGCTACTCCCCCCTATGGCTTTCCTCGGCATCTATGTGACCTTCGGGAGAGTCCCCCACCACGTCTACCTCTTCCTCCCCCTCGGGAATGATGGGAACAAGTTCCCCATTCACCACCTCCATGTTCACATCGGCCCCCGAAAGGTCGATGCCGGGAACTAGAACCTCAGCTTGGGCAATGGCTTTGTCAAAACCTTTCCGGTGCTCGATGACAATGCAGCCGGTGGCCTCCTTTACGTCCTCCTCGAGCAGCATCTTAGCACGGATCTCGGCCTCCAAGGCAGCCTTGAGCCGATCAATCTCGGCTGAGCCTCTTTGAGCTTTTCCTCAGACGAGCCTTGTCTTCTTCAACCCGAACTCCGCCTTCCTCGGCCGATTTTGCCCGGGAATCCAGCTCGGAGTTCCGAGTATTAATTTCAGCAATGGTGGCGAGTTAGGCGTTCGTTGCCGCGGGCCAGCTCTTCGTGCTCGGAGGAAATCAGGAAAGATCCCCTTCAAGCGATCAATAGCAAGCAAACTCGGACTCAAGCTGTTGAGACTTCCTCTCGGTCTCCATCACCTCTCGGCCTCTAAACGAGCCAAAGCTGCGGCGTGAAGGCGATGGACCGAGAGGGCCTCCATGCTAGATCGGGCCCCTGCTTTGCTTGATAAACCAGAAGATCGGCGACTTTTAAGAGGCTCGAGTCGAAAGAGGGGAAGGGGTTGAAGTCTTCACCCCGGAGAGATGAAGTCCACCGCCTCGGGGTAGTGTTGTACCATTTTGGCTCGAGGGGGGCGGAAGGTGGCTGTTCTCGCCCCGCGATTTGCATCCCCGAGTAGTAGGGCGAGGAGCTTGGGCCGAGGAAGAGGAGAATCATCGGCGACTACTTCAACCTCCGCCTCTTCCTTTTTTGAGGGGCGGATGGCGAAGCCCCCTTGCTAGAAGCCTTGGTGGGAGGAGGTCTTTTTCGATTATTCTCGGTTGAAGAGGGACCACGACCCTCTTTAGCAACACCAGCCTTGACAAGCTTTGAAAAGTCGAATTTTCCCATGATGATGTCAAAAAGAAAGAGTTGTTAGTATAACAACACATGCAGAAAATATATAAGAAACTAAAAAGCCGAGCACTTACTTTTAAGGTCGGACCTTGGGGTGGAGGAGAAAGGGAGTTTCAGAAGGCGTGCACAATGGAGGGGCCGAGGAAGTTTTTCTAGTATATCTATATCCCGCCTATCCTCGGCCGGCAGGGAATGGTACTCGAAGCCAACGAATTTTGTGGGAGAGGATTGCCAGTATAAAGGAAACTTGGCATATTTATTCTCGTCAAAAAAGTGGGAGGTGTGAGAACTCGAAGGGCGAACTCGGAAGAAGCCAACCTTGAAGTCTTTATACGACGATACGTATAAACTAAGGAGACCTCTTCGGTTCAACCCATTAAGGGATACCCATCCCTTTTTCTCGCCAAATCTGGTTTGATAAAAGTACAAAATTTTTGGAGTAGTGGGCTCTATCCTTATGTATTTACATAGAATCTGAAAGGCTTTCATAAAAGCCCAGCTGTTAGGGTGAAGCTGAGTAGGCGCGACGTTCATGGTTCTCAGAACGTTGCACTCAAACTCAGTAAAAGGAAGAGACACATGCAGCTTCTCAAAAAGTGTTTTGTACATATATGTAAAGGGGGGCTCGGAAGGACGAGCCCTTAGAAAGACACACTCGGTGCCCGAGCACGGAGAACAAATAAACTCGGACTCGTCTCCAGAGGCCGAGATATTAATATGGGACCGAAGTTGAACAATTGAATCGGGAGTTTGATAGTCAGAAAAAAAGGTCCCGACCTCCCCTTTAACCCAGGTATACCCAGGAAGGGTAATATCGGGAATAGGGTCTTTTGGAACCCTAGGGCGTTGTTTGCGAGCGGCGGGTTTGGACACTCTGGGGGGGGGGGGGGGAACCAGACCTAGGAGAATCAGACTCGAAAGAATCTGAGTCAGTCGAAGACGACCCGGAGGAGGACGGTTCCACCTCCCCGACGCTCAGTTCCCGTGAAGGAATAGAAGAAACAGAAAGGGATCCCCCAATTGGGGAAACTTCGCGCTCAACTAGAGGCGAGGTATTCGACTCAGAAGACACAGATGAACTCATATCTGGTAACCAGAAATAGAGCTTAGAAGCACGAAGGAAAGGAAGAAACGGAGCGTACCTGGAGGATGACAAGCAGAGAGATAATGGCAGAAACTTGGAAGACGAGGGTGAATGGCAAAGAAGGGTAAGCAAAGTAGGAGGGAGTTGGCGCCAGAGGAGATATTTATAGCCTGCGATTGGAAGCCCATCGTCCATCGGGCCCAAAAAGGGCGCGACTTTTGATTTTTCCGACGCGACTTTTGATTTTCCCCCATTAAATGGGCGCGGTACTCTAGGGTTTCTTGTCTATGGCGTGCCGTAGAAGTAATAGGGGAATAATTGCTTCCTCTGACAGAGAGAGAAGACTTGATTGAAACGACAGCTGAGAATGTGGATAACTGCATAGCCGAAGAATAAGCTCGGTTTCATACTTATCAGCTCTTTCGCTTATTTAAGCTCGGAGCTCGGGGGGCTTGTGTACTGGCCGAGAATAAAAGACCGAGAACTCGTCTATACAACCCGACCAACCGAGCTTACCCCCATGAATGGGCCTTGGCCCAAACCTCAAGGAGCCGAGATCATGTCAACACGCCTGACATCAGAGGATAACTACTCGCCCCTGATCCATATCAGGCCACCCGCGAAGATACCTCGACCCCAAGCTATCCACCCGCAGCTAACTGGGCCGAATATCTCGCTAGCCATAATGTCACTCCGGATAATCAGGCTCCGGATATCTCTCCCCATGATCGCGATCTCGATCCAAATATTTCTCCGCTTATTTCGGAGCTTGATCCTGAGAGATCACTATAAATGGGGCTTACCCCTTGTTGAACTACGTTTGCTTTGATTCCCATTTGGATACGTAGGGAGCGAGAATCCACATTCGTCAAGCACAATCCAAAAACACCCCACTAATCCTCGTTCTACGAGTATCTCATATCCGAGATATTTGGACTGGAACACTTACCATGTGATTATGTGGTTAAATTTGAAAAAAGTTTGTTTGAGCATTAACGATGAGTTATACGGGGTTTATATTATAATATTGTGAATAGCATGAAGCTCGAAAATATTGTGATAAATACTTTGTTCTAAATGTTAATTGTTAATTTGTTATATTAGTAGTAGGATCATATTTGAACCTTACATCTTATATCTTTTAATATATTTGTCTCACATCTCAAACCATCCTGATTACCTTATGACTTCCTAATGTAATAAATATGAATATGAATTTGGAGGTGAATGTGAATCTCGTGTTAAAAGGATATTGGACTACCCATTAACACACTTTGTTTGTTCAAGAGATTTGAGCTCTCCTCGATGAAGATTGAGTGATACTATTTACTATTAGCTCATTTGCTCAAAGAAAGTAATATTTGCACAAAGACCTTTCTCATTTTTGAGTTAATTGAGTTCATTCTTTGTATCATCATTGATGCCTCTCCTCAACCTCTTTTAACCTTTTATAATAAGACTCGGTGGGATGTCTAATCCTTAATTTACTGCGTAGTTTTGTTTTTCTTTTGAATCGATATGATTGATCAATGATCAAAATTTAAAAAGTCATGATATAAATAAGATATCTAATATTCTCTTGATTTATAGACAAAAACAAGTGAATATTGTTCACATATAGGTAGAGAAGTCATCGGACCATATACTTGACACAAGACTGGGTTGTCCTCGGGTGATGCTCCAGACGCGAGGCTAAAGATACTCGAAGGTACAATTAAGCACATGACACAAATCAAAGAGAGATCAAATCACGGATCCCCAGTAGGACTATCGGCCATTACAGACACAAGATTTCACTATTGCATGACTTCTATGACATTCGCTTGGAATCATGTCATTGACTTAATCAAGACATTATTAGGTCATCTGTATCATCTACTATAAATGTCAGGGTCACTTTTTCTAGCCGCTCGGCTAAGAACATTGTAATCATGCCCGGAAACTTCGTAGTTGCTACAAACAAATGGAATGTGAATATATACATTTTTCAAAAAAAAATAAGTATATAAATGTATTTGTCCTTTGTAGACACTAAAAAAAACAATTATTTATTTACTTTATAAGGCTCTAAAGGCATTATTTAAAGAAGAGTTTTGTTAATGAGTGTCATTTGTGTGTGTTTGGACGAGGTATTTCAAAATTCCAAGGAATTTGAAATACAAGGAGACAATTGAATTACTTTCATTTTGAAGATACTTTGTTTGGATAGAATAATTCAAATACCTTATATTTTAAATTCCTTGTTTGGATAAAGCAATCTAATTACCTTCAAAGAGGTCAGGTTCGGGTGGTGCGGGGGTCGAGGTCGGGTGGTGTGGGGGACGGGTTCGGGTTTGCGGGGGTCGGGTCCGAGTGGTCCGGGGGCTGATGCCAGGTGGTGGGGGGGACGGGTCAGGGTGGTGCGGGGGGCGGGTCCGGATGGTGCGGGGACCGGGGGCGGGGGGTGCGGGGGTGGGGGCCGGGTGTGCAAGGGGCGGGCCTAGGTCCGGGTGGTCCGGGGGTAGGGGTTGGCTCCGAGTGGTTTGGGGGTCGGGTTTGGGTGGTTCGGGGGTCGGGCCTGGGTGGTGCGAGGGTCAGGCCTGGGTGGTCCGGGGGCTAGCGTCGGTGGTGGGTGGCACGTGGGTAAGGAGAGGGAATTTCAAAATACCACCTCTTTAGGTGGTATTTCAAATTCCTCAAATTTACCTTAAACCAAATACCCCATAAAATCCCTTGATTTCTAAAATCATTCATATTTAATATCCAAACAAAGTATTTTGACTACCCTCTTCAAATGCCCATCCAAACACACCCAAGGGTACTGATTAAGGAATCAATAAAAAAGAAAGTTTGTATTGTGAGTCTAAGTGAAACACTTTTCTATATTTTAAATATATCTTTTTCTCATACAAGATTTTATTTCTTGATTTCTTAAACAATATCCGAAAGAAACTCGCTAGCATTCTCCTTTAAAGAATGTTTTTATGATACTCGTTAACGAGACCTTTTAAAAAATTCAACATTTTTCCATTATTTTATGTTGTATTGGATTAGTGGAGGGGAGTTTTGTACAGCCTCGTAATGTGTGTTTGGTTTCATTTTTGGAGGCATCAGAAGTGCTTCTGCACCTGTCAAACATCATTCAGGTAAAAAAAGAGGTGTTTGGTTACATGTTTGTGAAAGCAATTTTGCATCCAGAATTGATTCTAACAGAAGCAGCTTAAAGTAGCTTCTGCTTTTGGATTGAAAAATTACAGTAAGTTTTACATCAAATTTGCTTTCAAAGTAAAAACATCCAAACATAAATCACTTTATTTCAAACTCAATTATATTAAAATCAATTATACAAAATTAATTATATCCAAAATCACATTTATTAAACGCTCATCCAAACACACAAGCAAAAGATGCCGTTTTGGAAGAACATTCCATTCCATATGTTGCGTTTTGATTGCAGTGAAGGAGAAGCGGCATGAAATTTGAATCTAGACGAATGGTAGTGCTATGCTTCTTACTCGATATATTTATGCGTCCTCTCTTCACCTAAACCCTAGAAACATTAAAAAGTACCAAATTTGTGGCTTCCTCTGCATTCCGTTCACAATGTCGTCATGGGCGTGCAAAAAATGCACCTTTGTGAACCCTCCATCTCAAGAATCCGAATGTCAAATCTGTTTGTCTTCCCCTTCTCCCTCCTCCTCGCCGCTTCCTCCTTCAACTTCTTCTTCATCTTCTTCGCCCCCAAAATGGTCGTGCAAGGCCTGCACTTTCTTGAACCCTTACAAAAACTCTGCTTGCGAAGTCTGCGGCACTCGATGCCCTGTTCTCTCCCTTTCCAACTTCGAAGATTTGAATGACACCCTTCGCGACGCTGACGTCGATTCCTCTGTAGGCTCTGTTTTCTTTCCTCTTCGACCTTGCAAAAGAAAGGCCTTAGACCCTATTCACGTTGCTGATGATGACGATTCTGCTTTTCGTCAGGTGAAGACAAAAGCGTCCAATAAGGCCGTCGATCTCACCGGTGATGACCTTGTTTTTTCTATGGGTTTGATTTTTCTTAATTTTTTTTTGTTGGGGTTTTGATGTTATTAAATGTAACTTAAATATGTAGCAGATAACGTTGATTCAAGCAAAGGTTTCAGTTCGTTGAAGATCTTAAGTTACAATGTTTGGTTCCGGGAAGACTTGGAGTTGCATAAGAGGATGAAAGCTATTGGCGATCTTGTTCTGTTGCATTCCCCTGATTTCATCTGTTTCCAGGTTTCATTTCTTAAATACATTGTTTCGTTGCAATTTGAAAAGTTATATGGCTTCATCTGATCTGATTTAGACCACTTGTTCCTCAGGAGGTTACTGCAAATATATATGACATTTTCAAGCGATCCAGCTGGTGGGATGTGTATCATTGTTCTGTTTCTTCTGACATGGCTTATTCAAGGCCATACTTTTGTATGGTGGCAAGTTTATATCTTTCACCCTCATTTTATGTGACTCTCTTTTGATTGTGATATATACTGCCCGATGGTGCATTTATTTTGATGATGTGATGACTTCCTACTTCCTGCATATCATATTTATTGTCTCCTTTTCGGTTGTGAAAGGTACTAGTGTTGTTTTCTTCAGAAAGTAGGACCAAACTTGTTCATGCTCAGATAATTGTATCCTGATACATTATAATATTTATAATTTATAATTATAATTACTGTGATAGTTTATCCTGTGAACTTAGGATTACTGTTTTGGTGTTTAATGGGTCATCCGTTTTAGCTGGAAGTATTCTTTGCATGAGTTGTAAGTTATATAACTTTGAATGAGTACTTTTATATGGCAAGGAGGGACTTATCTCTTATTGACACACCTTTCTAATTAATTGCAGTTAAGCAAGCTGCCTGTAAAATCTTTCAGCAATAAACCCTTTAGCAATTCTATAATGGGAAGAGAACTATGCATTGCTGAGGTTGAAACTGTAGGTGGCATGTCATTGGTTGTTGCTACTAGCCATCTTGAGAGTCCCTGTCCAGCCCCTCCAAAATGGGATCAGATGTACAGCAAGGAACGAGTAGAGCAGGCCAATGAGGCTCTGAACCTTCTCAAGAAGCACCCAAATGTTGTTTTCGGAGGTGACATGAACTGGGATGACAAACTGGACCGCCAATATCCTGTACAAGATGGGTGGATTGATGCCTGGTCTCAGCTAAGGCCAAAGGAAAGCGGTTGGACATATGATACTAAATCAAACCAGATGTTGATGGGCAACCGAACTCTCCAAAAGCGATTAGATCGTTTTATTTGCCGATTTCGTGATTTGAAGATAAGCAGTATTGACATGATTGGGATGGATGCCATACCTGGTGTGTCATACAACAAAGAGAAGAAAGCCAGAAAAGAGATAAAACAACTAGTACTCCCTGTTTTGCCGAGTGATCATTATGGCTTGCTGTTGACCATTTCTCATAATTAATGAAGCTATAGGAGAATCTGGCTTTCTCACTGCTGTGTCTAGGGCCTGCTTTGCATGCAGTTTTGTATAGACGACAGGAGATAAAACTACTACTCCCTGTTTTGCTTAGTGATTATTATGGCCTGCTGTTGATCATTTCTAGTAATTAGTGAAGCTATCGAAGAATCTGGCTTTCTCACTCTCTGCTGTATCTAAGGCATGCTTTGCATGCAGTTTTGTATAGACTACAAGAAAATTGTAAAGGAGAGGTTATGGAATTGACAATGTACATGGGAACAGAATGCTACATTTTGAATTTATATCTGCCATCTTGTTTGTTAAGATTTCTTCACTACCCTTTTCAATTTTCATTCCATGACAGATTTTCCATTTTCAACATATTGCATTTGCTGTGCTTCTGTTTGGATATATCTTAATTCTTATTCTCTTGTTCTAAAACCGTTCTTTTTTGGCTCGTATCTCTAGTAAGCGTTGGATAACGCCATATTGTACATTTGAGAGTTAATGTTGAAGTGTTGAACAATCTAATGTACAATAATAAGGAGATGAAAGTTTACGTGAAAGCTGTTCTCAGAATGATGAGGGGAAAGGGGAACTGGTTTGTGGTTTGTGCTAATGGTATAAGGAATTGGAGGAGCAGGAGGTCCAAAGCTAGGGGGTTGGGTAGTTCAAGTGGTTTGTGCTAATGATATAAGGAATTGGAGGAGTAGGAGGTTCAAGGTTCAAACCTTGGTAAACATAACAACTAACTAATAAAATTTGTCTATAAAAAAAAAAAAAAAGAATGACGAGGGGATGTTATTGTTGAACACTCATAATCCATTAAAATTCAACGGGGACAGACTGTTTCCCCATCCCCATATTCATAACTAGAAATATCCGGTAATGTGATCCCAAGTATTTAACCTGAATCTGCCGCAAAATAATGAAATAGTACCGAAATTTAGCCAATCCCCAGCCTTGACAGTGAAATTCCCTTTTAATGTCGTTGGAAGATACTTGCCATCGTTTCCTCTCATTTAGCCGGTGTGCTGTGAGAACTTCAAAATACCATCATGAGTCATGAATGAATGTCAGTTTTTGGGCTTTTATAACAGTTCTAAGTCGATTACATTTTATTTAAATGATGCATGTACACTTGAGTTCTGCTTAAATGATTTATAATAATTTATTGGTTGGTGCTTGATGGAATGTCATGTATACACACACAAAAGAATGATACATATCACAGTAAATCAGAATGGGGAAATTCATGAGATGGTTACTGGTCCTTTGTAATCACCAATGAAATCAGGATCCAACATAAGTTTACTTGGCAGGAATAAAGACAGAGACCAATTTGGGGAGAATGGAATGAAACGGATGACCAGCAAGTAACCTAGAGTTGCATTGATTCAAGGGACCATGGCCCCTGTCCCTGTGTTCACTTTTCAGATATAATTCATTAAGTTGCTTTTATTTTGTAGGCCCCGCAATCCTCTGATTTGGGAGCCCCAGTAATGAGACTGTCTGATTGGTTTTCAATGCAAAATCGTATACATTATTAACCTGCTTGCCGACACCATCACTAATTTTAACTAAGTAATGCGTTCGCTTCTCTTTATATTAAGATATATAAAATACGTGACTATTTATTAAAAACTAAAAATATTAACAACTTGACGAGTTTGTGAAAGTGGTAAACAACGTGTTTTTAGGAGGAAGAAGATGTGATTTCAAATTCTTGAAAAGCAATTTTTATGGGAAGACGGAATAACACATACTCCACTGATAGTATGAAAGTTGGTCCCATTAACAAATCAAATGGGACGAACTTGTGAGAATACTCCCTGGTTCTTAAAAATAAATATTAAGAACATGAATAGATATGTAAAGTTCAAGAAATTAAAGTGCGTTCCGTGTAGCATCTGTTAAACAAAATAATGAATGGAGTCTTGAATCAGCCCTTAGGGTTTTTCATTCGTTATATTTATTTAAAGAATAGCATGAGATAGAGTTTGGTGCACACCCAGAATGAAGCGTGAGATATATTAGTTGGCCGGATCACCGGTGATTACGGATCTCGTTATTGGGAAGGGTGACACCGTTCACCGAGTCCGGGACAGATTCGGGTTTTTCTGGGGAACGCATCATTTTTGGAACAACACAAGAAGGGGAAAAAAATAGCTGCGGTGAGCGTGGATCGAACACGCGACCTTCAGATCTTCAGTCTGACGCTCTCCCAACTGAGCTATCCCCGCATGTCTTTTTTCCTTGCCAATTTTGTTGATAATATTATATAATAATAACGTATATTTCAAATTTTGAAAGATATCATCCAAAGATAGTAAAGAAATATATAGCCAACCAAAACATAAACGAAAAATCAAAATACAGCTCCTCATAATAAATTCACAATTCTAAAATCAACGTTTTCGTTATGTTTGGTGGGCTTAATTCCAAATTATTTTATTTACGCTGGATTTGAAATTTAAATTCGATTTAATTAGTTTTTTTTTAAAAGTAAAGACAATTGTATTGACAGGTTTGTTATAAATTTATATTAGAAAAGAAATAAAAAGCTACAGCCTAAGGAACGATAAACAGTCAACCAGCAAAATTGTGGGGAGTCCAGAAATCCTCAAAGAAACACATCATTGGTTGCAGCCATTTTTGCAAAAAAAAAAAAAAAGCTGCACATTGGTCATAAATTTATGATTAGATTGGGATTTAGTGTTTAGATATTCATTCATTATTCATATGCTTGAATATATAAATTGAACAAAATAGGAAAGTTCAATAAAAAATGTCATAATATCACTAAAAAAAACCATATACACTTAAGATTTACTTGAGATTAGGAACTGTTAAATGAAATTATGGTTAAGTAACATGTGACTTGATTAACGCAAATTTTCTTTAATGTACTTTATTTACTGCGTTAAATATTAGTACCTTTTATATTGAGAATCAGAAAAAATAACATATAATACCAGTGTACTGTTAATAATATTTTTTGGTCTGTTACTTAAAAAAAAAGTCAGATGCATGTGAATTCATCAACTTCAATATGAAGCGATTAAAAAATAGTGTAGCAGTGTGCAGCAAAGCTTGGAAGAGAAACAGTGATACAAGGGTCCACGCTAAAGCATGTGATCAAGACGGTCCATTATTGGGCTAATGTATCCCCACGCCAAGACAACTCATTTCATCTTTCTTTGCTTTCGCTACCAAACAAAACTGAGAGGGGTGAAGACAGTGCCTCTTTCACTTGTCGCACTTCCACTAACACAAAAATAACCAAACATTTTTTTATTGTATAGTTTGTAGGTTCTCTTCTCCACTATTATTAACAGCTTGTTAAATCTTTGTTTTATAACAATGCAGCAAACAGATTACAGATCTAGAGCTTCACAACCAACACTGTTCCTGTTTGCAAAATGAGACCATGCAGTTTTCTCTCTTCTCTCATTCTTCTCGTCACATTTCTTTTTACTTGTGTCAACTGTGAAGACCCGTATAGGTTCTTCACTTGGAAGGTCACCTATGGTGACATCTACCCTCTTGGTGTTAAGCAACAGGTACTTCCATTACTGCCATCCTTGATCTTATGCTTCTGCTCCCCTCAGAAAGGAAATAATTCATTTTTCTTATGCTTTCGATTTTGCAGGGGATCTTGATTAATGGGCAGTTCCCAGGGCCTCAAATAGACGCTGTTACAAATGACAACTTGATTATCAGCGTGTATAACTACCTTAGAGAACCACTTCTCATTTCATGGTACATTCCCCTATCTTATTCCTACTTTCTTTCTTGTGCTTTTCTTCATATAGGGACTTGTCCTACAAATTGTAACAGGACAATGTGTGCAAAACTAATAATGAATCTTTCAAAACCAGATTAATAAAGAACAAACAATTAAAAGTTCCTTTCTTCTTTTTATCCACCGATTTTATTATTACAATGTTTTTCACTTCTGGTAGATCACGTGAACTTATTCTTTGAATGGAAGATTCACCCAAAAATTCTTTCAATGGAAGGGCACTATTGGATGTCGAGATGTTCAGAACCCACATAAATTGGCATATTTTATTTTTTGGTGAATAGTGTGATAATTAAACAGAATCTAAATCTAAATAGCTTTAGCCCATGAAAAAGAGAGGAAATTGTATAGTAATAATCAATAAGTATCATCTTACCACTTTATGATTCCATAATAAAGTGTTGCGAGAAAAATCATGATTCTATAATAAATGGGACCATAGAGATTTGCTTGTCTAATTTGTCTTTTTGGCCACTTTCGTGGAACTGCTCTTCCTATTGTAAATCCACTTTCAAACAAACAACCAATTAGAAATTAGACACCATTTTGAATGGTGATTTGTCGTCAAATCTCATCCCTGTATTAAGTAAACACCCGAATGAATGATGACTTTATGACTGGTTGCATAAAATCATTCATCATTACAGTATTCTATTTGAGCAGCTGGCAATTGACTGACTATATAGGTCTATGTTATTAAAATAGTATAGTATTTGACTATTTGATTAGCTGGCAACTTTAGTGAGGCCACCTAACACATTCTAGATGTCTTAACTAAAACAGAATTTTGTGGTGTGGTGAGTACGGACTCTCACTCCACAATGAATGTTTCCAACCAACCGAACCAAGTGAGCTGATACCTGCGGGTGCTACACCAAAATAAGCTGGTAAATTTGTGAACCAAGGATGGTGTTATGGGCGTCAGATTATGGACTCAATGAACAGTAAATTTGTGAAAATGCGTATACATTGTGAATCCATTATGGTGTCACAGGCTTCTGCCCAACCCTACATAGATAAAACCTTCTTTCATTACTTTTCTCATTCCAAATGTCATAGAAACCGGTTCATATTACAATGAAAATACAATGAATTGAATTCTCAAGTATTCGAATTCAAGAGACTTGGACTCTCTCAATGCCCAGAACCCCCAACTATTTCCCAAATAACAAGATAACTCTCTCTCTCTCAATCACTCCTCTTATTTACAGGAAATATGCTTTAACTCATCCACTATCTAACTTTTTAACAAACTATCTAACTAACTAGGGGTTACCTATCAATATGTTTGATAGTAAAAATCTTCATAACATTTTCAGGCATGCATGAACTTGAACAAGGATTCAACTTATAAAGGAACCGAACCCCTTGTTGAGTGTTTGTTCCTTGAAAAATTAACATGGTTCTTTGTGAAGACCAACTTATAAAATATAACATATTAAAACAAATTAAATCATACTTCTTGGAATGGATGTATATGCCAACCTCCAGAGCATACCAATGGTTTTATGAACATTGATTCATTTAAGTGAAAGTTCATTTATCAACAGAAAAGATTTATATAGTTGTATCGGCATTGGATGGTCCTAAACATGCAGGAATGGGATACAGCATAGGAGGAACTCATGGCAGGATGGAGTGTTTGGCACAAACTGTCCAATCCCACCGGGGAAGAACTTCACTTATGCTCTCCAGGTGAAAGATCAGATTGGTACCTTTTTCTACTTCCCATCTCTTGGAATGCAAAAGGCTGCTGGAGGATTTGGTGGCATCAGAATTTGGAGCCGCCCTCGGATTCCTGTTCCTTTTCCTCCTCCTGCTGGAGACTTCACCATACTTGCTGGAGATTGGTTCAAGACAGACCACCGTGTAAACCCTTTTACATTCATTTCAATTTCTTTTCTTTTCATCCTCCCCTCAATACTTATCCATTGTTTCTCTATGTTATTGTAGAGACTGAGACGAGTCCTAGAGAATGGTCATAATCTTCCCTTCCCAGATGGTCTTCTTATCAATGGACGTGGTTGGAATGGAAACTCATTCACTGTTGATCAAGGTTGGTTGCCAAATAGCTTGTGATCCTCTATTTTGATTTTTAAGCATTGCTGAACTGAACTTCCTTATACTCCGCAACAATTAGTGTCCTTTATGTTTATTGGAAGTCTCACGTCGCCTGCACTCGGGTGCTGTTTATATACATGTTGGGTAACTCCACTTAACACCAGTTAGTTTTAGATTGGAATCTTACATGGCAACAAAGCCAAGAGGCAAGACCCCATTCCCGTCATTTATCGCCAGTTATGGCAATCTTCATCACCTGTCAGGGGTGCGATTTATATACCTATTGGACAACCACACTTAATACCAATTGATTTTAGGTTGAGATATAATAATGTTTACATATTTTCAAAAGCATGCCTTTTATTACATCATTGTTTCAAAAAAAAATTATCTGCAGGTAAGACTTATAGATTCAGGATAACAAATGTGGGGCTCACAACATCTATCAACTTCAGAATCCAAGGGCACAGGTTGAAACTTGTGGAAGTAGAAGGATCTCATACTCTCCAGAACACCTATTCTTCCCTTGACATCCATCTGGGACAGTCCTATTCTGTGCTGGTCACAGCTGATCAGCCTGCCAAGGATTACTACATCGTTGTCTCAACAAGATTTACCAGAAGGATACTCACAACAACTGCTGTTCTTCACTACAGCAATTCACGCATAGGGGTGTCTGGTCCTGTTCCTTCAGGCCCTACCCTTGATATTATTTCCTCCATCTTTCAGGCCAGAACCATACGGTACTTATTGTTACTCTCTCGTTGAAGCTTAAAATTAATTTTGGAATGTTCATGCACGTAGAGCTTCCTCATTGGAAGTTCCATGTAGTGTAACAAGTAACAGCTATTGCCTATTGTGTTTATAATTTTGGTTCAAATTTCTATACAACATAACAAAGACGGATGAAGATCTGTTGTCGCATTTTGGTATATCATATCATGTCCCCACCAATAATATTTTGCATAAGATTTGGTACATCAAAATGGGACAGCAGATCCTCGTCCAATAAAAGACCAGTTTCTCACAAGTACCTTACCTTGTTCTCATGTTCTGTTTTAACTTTTAACGCTCTCCTAAAACCAGGCGGAACCTGACAGCAAGTGGACCAAGACCAAACCCTCAGGGATCTTACCGCTATGGATTAATCAAGCCCACTCGAACTATCATGCTTGCTAACTCTGCTCCTTATATCAATGGCAAGCAGAGGTATGCTGTCAACAGTGTCTCATATGTTGAACCAGATACCCCATTGAAACTTGCTGACTACTTCAACATCCCTGGAGTTTTCTGGGTTGGAAGCATTCCTACCAACCCTACTTTGGGCAATGCCTACCTCCAAACGTCTGTCATGGGGGCTAATTTCCATGAATTTGTAGAGATTGTGTTCCAAAATTGGGAGGATTCTGTGCAGTCATGGCATATTGATGGCTATTCCTTCTTTGTTGTAGGGTAAGCTTATACATATATTAATATTTAACTAATTATCTATCTGAATTTTAGCTATCTAACATTTGTGAAATGAATAGGTTTGGTAGCGGGCAGTGGACACCTGATAGTAGAGCAAGATACAATCTGAGGGACACTGTTGCTAGATGCACCACTCAGGTATAAATCATGCGAATAGATATCACCATATACCATATCTCGTCTCCACTAAAAACATATTATCATATATGACACATTTTTAATATTGTATATGGTTTTAACTTATTTGTCAATATGTTATTGGTGAGAAAGAGTGTGGTACACTAAAATAAGACAAGTGATCTATATCCACATCATGCACGAGTGATGATGTTGCCCATTGTAATGCGATAATGTTATACATATAATTTTTGTTTTTGTTTTGGAATTGAACTCAGGTTTACCCAAGGTCATGGACTGCAATCTACATGGCTCTGGACAATGTGGGAATGTGGAACATAAGGTCTGAGAATTGGGGAAGGCAGTACTTGGGACAACAATTCTATCTAAGGGTATATACAGCTTCCAATTCATGGAGAGACGAATATCCAGTCCCAAAGAATGCACTTCTTTGTGGCAGGGCAAGTGGCCGTCACACAAGGCCTTTCTAAACTAGCTAGGTGGATATGCATTGGATACTATCATGTGATGTCACGAGAGGGTGGCATGTTGTTAGTGTCAGTACTTTTATTTTATAGTTAGTATACGTGCGGGAAATTGCTATCGAGAGCTCACCTTGAGCTTCGAGTTATTGATCTGTTTTTTTTTTTCCCTCCTTTTCTTTTTAATGCATGATGCAGCATTTATGAAGTATATGAACTTTCATGTGTTAATAAATCAAATGCTGAAGAAATAAAAGTCAGCATTTTTTTTAAGTGTGGGAAGAAAAAATATGGGCTCAAATGCACCCGTGGGCCGTGCTCCACGCAGCACCGTATTATCTTAAAAATCCCCATACTTAATATACGATGGTATAGACTCGACTCACTGAAGCTATATAATATATAGTTGAGCAAACAAAAAAAGCTATAGACTAGTAAATTATTAGTAATAATGTCAGTAGTTTAAGTGTTTAACAAATTTTCATTCTCAACCAAGTCATAATACTACTACTAATTGCTGCCAAATATGGTCATATAAGCAGGGTAATTTCTTTAGTGCAGTTTGGGCTACAACTATCCCTCACCCGCGTGGGCTTTGTTTTCTGTCAAATATTTACTACCATGCCAAACGGCAAAACCTCACCACAAAATGAATCTAATTCCATCTTTGCTCGCGACCATAAGTTGGGAATACCCTATGTATAGACATCCACCCCCACATAATATTTTAAATTTTTTTTTATTATTAAACCATTCTTAATAAACTTATTTATTTTAATTACTTGCTAAAAATCACCACTCACCCCTCTTCTCTCTCATCTCCCTCCATCCACCCCATCTTCTCTCTTTATGTTACTTAACCTTTGTGTTAGTGATGTTATCAAACTGTCGAAACATGTAAGCATTAGGCGTACTGTGAACAATTTCTTCAGCTTTATCAACTGCCCCTTTCAGTCCCTTCTTTCCATCAGTCAAAACAACCTCTGCACCAAATGCGCGTAAAAGGACGCTCCTCTCAATATTTATGGAAGCAGGCATCGTGACTATAAGTTTGTACCCCCTTGTTGCTGCAACAAAAGCAATGCCAAGTTCTATAAAACCAATTCATCACACACACAGAAGAGAGGAAAGGAAACAAAGAAGGAAATTAGAAGGAAAAAATAGAGAGAGAGATAGATAGAAAGCTTACCGAAGAGAGGAGACAGAAAGCAGAAGAGAGGAAGAAGGAGAAGAATAGAGGGGCTGTAAAGGAATGTTTTTCTCTCTGTGTTTTATTCATTAAGCTGAAGGAAAATGTATACATGAATAGGCAGCAGCTCCTAATAACTCCTAGTAAGTTACAACAACTATCAAGGGTTACAAATCAAATGTGATAACCACAAATCAAGGAATACTAATAAAGGTTATTAAAGCTAATAATGGCTAATACCCCCCTCAAGGTGGTGCATGCAAGTTTTGAATGCCCAGCTTGTCAAGGAGGAACTGAACGTGGTTTTCCTAATGCCTTTGTGAAAATATCCGCAAGTTGACTTGTAGTGGAACATAGGTTGGTCGAATATTCCCTTTGAGAATCTCATCCCGGATAAAGTGGCAATCTACTTCAATATGCTTGGTGCGTTCATGAAACACAGGATTTTTGGCAATATGTAACACTGCCTGACTATCACAATGAAGAGTCATGGGTTTGTTGTGAGAAATACCTAGGTCGGAGAGAATCACCTTTAACCATTTTAACTCACATGCAGCAGTTGCCATGGACATGTATTCAACTTCAGCAGAGGAACGAGATACAGTGTGTTGCTTCTTTGTTTTCCAGGATATAGGGGAGCCACCAAGGAGGACTAACCAGCTAGTAACAAAACGTCTGGTTAAAGGACAACTGGCCCAGTCGGAGTCGCACCAACCATGAAGCTGGAGGTCACACGTACTATCCAGAAGAATTCCTTGTCTTGGATTCCCTTTCAGAAATCGGACTACTCAAAGTGCAGCTTCCCAATGCTAGGTTGTGGGATGTTGCATAAATTGAGACAGCGTGTGGACACTGTATGATAATTCAGGTCGAGTGAAACACAAGTAAATCAGATGGCCAACCAAGCGCCTATACTGCTCGGGATTAGGGAATAGCTGATCCGAAGCCAGTGCCAAGCGGTGGTTTTGCTCTAATGGAGTGGCAGCAGGTTTAGCACCAAGGAGACCAGCTTCAGATATAATATCAAGGGCATATTTACGCTGACAAAGAAAGATCCCTGTAGGATTTCTGGCAACTTCAATGCCCAAAAAATACTTCAATACGCCAAGGTCTTTCATATGGAAACACGTGCTCAAGTAGAGTTTAAAGCACTGGATGGCAGAAGAAGTGTTTTCAGCAATAATCAAGTCATCAACATATACTAGGACCACAAGGCGAGTGTCTTGTTTTTGTAAAGTGAACAAAGAATAGTCAAGAGATGATTGTTGGAACCGCTTTGAGGGCAGTAGAGAGCTTGGCAAACCAGTAAAGTGGGGCTTGCTTTAGCCCATAAAGTGATTTGCGAAGCTTACACACCATATCTGGTTGCGGTGTGACAAAGCCAGGAGGCATTTTTATAAACACTTCTTCGTGAAGATCACCATGCAAAAACGCACTGTGCACATCCATTTGATGAAGTTCCCAAGCTTTTGCTGCTGCCACAGCTAGGACAGTGCGTACTGTGACCATTTTGGCAACTGGTGCAAATGTTTCGGTGTAATTGATCCCTTCCACTTGATGATTTCCAAGCACAACCAATCTGGCTTTAAAACGTTCAATCGTTCCATCAGAGTGATATTTAATGCGATAGACCTAGGGGTGTTTATCAACCGATCCAATCCAATGCCAACCGCACTAACCGAACCGAAAAAACGACGACCGAAATAACCGAAAACCGAAAAAACCGCAAACCGAAAAAAACTGAAAATTTTCATTGGATTGGATCGGATTTCGGATCCTATATGTAAAACCGATCCAATCCAAACCGAACCGAAATTATTTAGTTCAATGAAAATTATTTGATCTTTACATTATAAAAGTAACTATTAGTCTTTATATTTTTATAAGTCACCTAGTCCTTATATTAGAGAGTTTAATTGGTATGTAAATGTAATGTTAGTGTCAAAACTTTTACACTGTTAACCAATTATAAATCATGTTATGAGTGACTTTTAATATATTTAGGACAATAATCAAACATTTATAATGATTTAACAATTTATAATTAGGTGATGGTGTAAAATATCTTTACACATGAGAGTGCATATCAATTCATGTATATCCCGTTAAAACACTTATTAGAAATTGTCAATATAATATTTTAAAATTAATTTTTATTTCAAATAAGTAACAAATTCATATGACTCTTTAAATACTCAATCAAATCCAAATCGAACCGAAATATTGGATATTCTTTGATGTAAATAACTATGTAAATATGTATCGATAAAAACCGAATTATCCAATCCAATCCAAACCGCATTTGATTGGATTGGATCGGATCGTATTTTTTGAAGGAAGCAAACCGATCCAATCCAAACCGTATGTTGTTTTTATCATTGGATCGGATGACTTTTTTGCTCAAAATCGATCCAATCCAATCCGCGAACACCCCTAGATAGACCCATTTGCATCCCAGAGCTTTCTTGCCAGGTGGTAAGCGCTGCATGGTCCAGGTGCTGTTACGTTCAAGGGCTTCAATCTCGGCTTGCATGGCTTTTCTCCACCGAACATCTTTCATTGCTTCATGGAAGTATAGTGGTTCCTTTTCTGCAGTAATTGCTGCGAGAAATTGTCTATGTGGCAGAGAAAATCTATCACAGTTTACATAATGTGTTATAGGATAGGGTGTACCTGAAGAATGTGATGGAGTTAGTGAGCGAGTCGGAGGACTCAACTTTTGAATAGTGTTTGTGACGTAACCTTCCAACCTGGTAGATGGACGTTTAACACGACAACCTCGTCCCAGTGGCCCAGAATCATCGGAAGGATTTGTCGTGACACCAGTGTCTTCTACATCAGCTTCGATAGTATGGGGCATTTCTGGCGGGTTCAAGATGACAAAGAGTGTCTTCTACATTCACCTCAACAGTATGGGTGCCCCCTATCGTTAAGACTTGCTTCTGTTACTGATTCTAATGTGTCTAGACAAGAATCATCCACTTCACCCGCTGCTTCGTTATGATTCGCTGAGTTTGATGTAGATTCACTGTGTTGGAAGGGAAATTGTGTTTCAAAGAAGACTACATCTCTTGACACAAAAAAATCATGGGTATCAAGGTCATAAACTCGCCATCCTTTTTGCCCATAAGGATACCCAACAAAAACACACCGACGACTACGACTTGCAAACTTGTCTCCTTTAGTGCCTTGGTTGCAAGCATAGCACAGAGAGCCGAATATCCGTAGATGAGTGTAGGAGGGTGGCTGGCCGTGCAGGACTTCATATGGAGTTTTCCTATTCAAAGTTGGGGTTGGAGTGCGATTAATCAAGTACCTTGCCGTCAAGATGCACTCGCCCCAGAAATTAAGGGGAAAACTTCCTTGAAACCGCAAAGCTCTTGCAACATTGAGGATGTGACGGTGTTTTATTTTGACCCTTCCATTTTGCTGCGGTGTCCCTACACAAGATGTTTGAAAAACAATTCCATGTTCCAGAAAATAATTTTTCATGCAAACAAATTATGTTCCATTATCACTTCTAATAGCTTTAACCCTTTTATTATATTGTCTTTCCACCATCGCAAAGAAATTTACCAAAATCCGTGACACTTCTTTCTTATCAATTAACAAATAAATCCACACTGCACGTGAGCAATCATCCACAACAGTAAGAAAATATGAAGCGCCACAAGAAGATGGAGTTCTGTAAGCTCCCCATAAATCACAATGTATCAAATCAAATGTATTAGAAGCATGATAATTACTCAATGGAAATGTTTCTCTAGTTTGCTTAGCTCTTTGACAAGTGTCACTAGCTTTATTTAGTAAATTACTATCTTTCCCACCGCTGTCTTTAGAAATCAACTGAGTAGTCTTCCAAGATGGATGTCCCAAGCGTTTATGCCACAGTTCTAGTTGGTCCATCCCTTCAGATTTGCAAGCCTTCATTCTTGGAATTTCCCGGAAGAAGTAGAGCCCATCCCTCCGTTCACCCGCTCCAATCAGCATCTTCGAAGTTTGGTCCTGTATAACACACATGTTATTAGTAAACTGAACAATACAACGGGATTCATCTATCAGTTGTGATATAGAGATGAAGTTGCAATTTAATTGAGGAACATAAAGCACGTTCTCGAGTTTTAAACCCCCAGCAAGCCTTATTGTCCATTCCTTAGTGGCCATTACAGATTTTCCATTAGGAAGTCCAACAGGACATCCAGGCACTTCACGTACATCAACAAAGTATTGAAGGCCTCCTAACATATGGTTGGATGCCCCGCTATCTAGGATCCATATATTGGGTTTAGTCTTACCAGTCATGCACTCATTTGGAGTGACCTTAGATGTATTAAGCATTTGCAACAAAGTTTCCCATTGCTCATTGCTTAACCCTGCCATGACAGAGCTCTTTCCTTCGCTACCAGCACTGTGTTCCAAGTTCTGGACAGCACGGGCACGTATTGAACCAGCACGTCCAACATTGGCTCCAGCGAGATTCTTACCCTTTCCTCTTCCTCCTACTTTGCCATCACTTCTTGCACGTTCACCCCACCATTCTGGGTATCCAATCAGCAAGAAACAACTTGTTTCATCATGACCAGCTTTGTTACAGTTCGTACAAATCAATGATCTGTTCTTGGTCTCACGCACTTTCTTTTTTGCACCTGTTTGGACAGCCAAGGCCATGATCTCTGGCCTTTCTTCCTTAGCCCGCGTGATGTTCTGCACCCTTTCCTCTTGTACCAAAATGGAGTACATCTTGTTCAAAGATGGCATAGGATCTGTGGCTAACAAGTTGGATCGAACTGTTCCATAGAGTACGTCATCCAGTCCCATCAAAAACTGATGTCCTCGTTCTTCCTCTTTCCGTTTTTCCAGTTTCACTGCTATGTCACACTTGCACCCTCCACAAGTGCAAATCGGCACTTGTTCATAATTGGCCAGGTGATCCCACAAGGCCTTCATCTTTCCATAATAAGCCACCATAGTCAATCCACCTTGCTTGCACTGTGCCAAATCTGATTTCAGCTGCTGAATGCATGGGCCATTCACAACCGAAAACCTTTCTTTGATGTCGTCCCAAAGCTCCTTGGCAGTTTCCAAGTAAGACATGATTGATTGTAAGGTAGGCTCTACTGTGTTCAAGATCCATGACACCAACGTGGATTGAACGGTCCACCAATCCTCCATCTCAGAGGGTTCTTTCGCAGGTTCCTTTATGGTTCCATCAATGAAACCCCATTTTCTCCTTGCTCTCAAGGATGTCCGCATGGCTCTTGCCCATTCTTCATAATTCTCACCCCGCAGCTGCACTTGTGTAATCACGTTTCCGGGGTTATCGCTGGAGTTCAGATCATATGGTGATGGGTGTTTCTTCCCAGCATCCGATTTTGGTTGCTCAGTTTTTGGTTGCTCGAAATTTTCTGCCATAGTACTCGTCAGGTATAAGAATTCTAACCTGATGCTCTTGATACCATGTAAAGGAATTTTTCTCTCTCTGTGTTTTATTCATCAAGCTGAAGGAAAATATATACATGAATGGGCAGCAACTCCTAATAATGTTACAACAACTATCAAGGGTTACAAATCAAATGTGATAGCCACAAATCAAGGGATACTAATAAAGGCTATTAAAGCTAATAATGGCTAATAGGGGCGCTTGTGAGGAAGGCTTGCAGTTGCAACAGAAGAAGAGAGGACTGGGTAGGGAGGGGGTGTGCGTCAGAATGAAGGGAAAAGAGGAGAGGAAGAGGTTTTTAAATTTTTAAGGGTAAAATTGTCAATTCACACACTAAATTTAGATGTGTGGGGGTGGATGATAAATATGTGGAGTGTAGGTACCAGCTTCCCTTGACTTATTGTGCTATTGGATTTAGCACACTAGAGCTGACAATTTGAGTTTGGTCCGATGGGCTCACCCCAACGGCTCGCAGTTTTGGCCAAGCCGGGCTTTCAAATTGCTAGTCCAAAATTTTTTTTACCTCTTATTTTTTTTAATGAATTTTCAAGGTCTTCGAACTCCCTGCGGGGATCCACGAGATCTGCGGGGAACGAGAACGGGGAGAAAAACTCCTTGTGGCAGGAAACGAGGATGGGGATGATAGGAAAAATTGGGGGACGACGACAGGGAGCAGAGGAGTACTCCCCGGTGACACGCTGTCGCACCCGGGTCAAAAAGAACGAGTGGTTTACAAACTGCAGCTAGGGCGCGACAACTCGAGTATCGTCTCTCAAGGACTCTTGGATTGTTATTAACCTATTAATCGGTTTTTTTTTTTTTGGGGGGGGGGGGGGGGGTGTTGGATTGAAAATTGATTGAGAAAATAGAGCAGAAAACAGAGCAAGAAATGATTATCAATAACCTAAAAACGATTAATCTACTGTTCGGTTTCCCACTATCATTGATTCATATAATTCCATGCCCTAAGCGGATTCTAATCCCTTTTCAATTGTAGCATCAATTAACAAGCGAAATTGACATTACGTGATATATGTTCCTAATTCCGAATTAAGCAAACGGATTGAAGCTCTCGTGAATTAAGCAAACACGATTGAACACACGCGAATTAAGCAAACGCGATTAAGTATAGGAACATAGAATCATCGAAACAAATCAATACTTATTCTATACAACCTGAATTAAGCAAACAAGGAATACAGAATAATATTGAAAGGGAGAAGCAAACTCATCCGGGAATTATAGAACCTCAAGTGTTGGCGGAAACCGATTACAGCAGACTAATCCCTGAGGATTAGTTCTCCATCATAAACATGATAAAAACCTAAGAAAATAATTGTAAAACAGTGAAAATTCGACTCCTGTTTTGTCTGCCTTACCCCTTTTTATAGATCAGTATCGCATCACGGTCGTGATGGCCATCACGGCTAGGCCGTGATCGGTTCTGCCAAGGGCGCGAATTCAAATTCTGGTCTGTCAAGGCCGTGATGGCTATCACGGCTAGGCCGTGATCTTTCCTGACTTTGGGTGCTGATCTGTCACGGCCGTGATCAATTCTGTTCTTCAATGTCTTCTCATCACGCCCGTGGTGGGCATCACGGCTAGGCCGTGATGCTTTCTGACTTCAGGGTCTTCAAATCACGTCCGTGATGGGTATCACGGCTAGGCCGTGATGCTTTCTGTCTTTCATGGGTAGCTCATCACGGCCGTGACCAGTGTCACGGCTGGGCTGTGATGGTTTCTGCTTCTAAGTTTCCTTCTCTTTTTGCTCTCCTTATTAACCTGAAACATGAGATAGCAGTAAGTGCTTTATTTGGCTCAAAACTAGCTAAAATATCCTAAAACTACTTAAGAGACTCAAAATGTTACTTGAGGACAATTACATCCAAATTTGGGCGAAAACGAGATTAAACTCGAATAAAACCATGGTCTTACTAGTTATAAAACTAGTCGAGCCAGAGGCTTATCAAAATACCCCAAACTTGAACTTTACTTGTCCCCAAGCAAACTAAAACTCAAAAAGACTCAAACTTGGCAAGCTTAAATGACTCAATCAATTTCGCACAAATTTCATGCAATAAAAACAATTTTCCTTCAAAGTTTCCCCCCTTGCAACAAAATAACCCCCACATTCATTTACTTTAAACAATTGAGAATTCCATCATTCATGCAATCAGTAATCTGAGTTGAGGATCCAAGTTACACACAAAAGGGAGATCACCAATTTCAAACAATTTGCCTTCCTCACAAGGGCATTTAATATTTCACTCATTCACTCAATTTGTCTAGGCTATCAACTTTTCACTCAATTTCACATTTTAAGAGCACTTCCCATGAATTTGATTTTCATCTCAAACAAATTTCCCACGAAAACATGCATGCAACATCAAAAGGCCTTTTAAAGGTTGTAATGAGGCCTGGCTAAGGGTAGGATATTCAAAGGAACTAGGCTTAACATCCCTAGGAATTAAGAGAGCATGAGGATTTTGACAGATTGAACTTCCACTCAAATTCCTTTTTCCATTTTTATTTTTGCTTCGAGTGACTACAACTTTTTTCTTCAAATACCCTTTTTTTGACAGTTTTGTTCTTTTCTTCTTATTTTTTTTTCTTTTTGCCTTTGGCTCTAACCTTTATTTTTTTTCCTTTTCTCAACCCAGAATGACATATCAAACCCTTGTAGCCACCCCAAACTTAGTTTCTTTCAACCCTTCTCTTGCTAAGCTTCATGCTCTCCTAATCCTAAGATTTGGTTAACATGGTTTTTCAGATTTTGGCTTATAACATAAGGTCATCAAGAAACAATAGGCTTATTAGGCTCAATGTGGCTAACTAGGGAACATGCATTAGGGATGGTTATTTTTAGGCCAAGTAGCTATTTCTAATAAAATTTTCCTAAATCATCTGATGCAACCACATAAACATGCAAACCAAGAAGAGATTCAAGCAAATTCGGGAAAGTGCAACTTGAAAGTGATTCACACAATTAGAAACAATGTTGGGGGCTCAAATTCCTCACCTGGACATATTTCGCAAATTGTTTGACCGAGATTCAATCCCTAGTGTGTGCATCCCTCCACCCCAAACTTATCATAAATCATGCAATCACAACAAAATTTCTCAAAGTTCAGTTTTCAATTTTTCACATGGGGATCAATTTTCAATTTTTTAAAACCTAAGGGGAATCATCAACATATGTCATGCAATCAATCTATTCTAAATTTAATTAACATTCACCAAGCTTGTCGACACAACACTCACACACAAACTCTTGATCTTCTCAAATTATTCAAGAGCTAAAAGAAAACAAAACAAAAACAAAACAATTGGTTCCCTCCCCCACACTTAAGACACACATTGTCCTCAATGGAAGAACATAAATATAAAATAAGAGTGAGGGAAAGGAGAAGGTGCTCCCTGATCAGGTCGTAGTGTAGGTGGGCGCTTCCAAGGAAAGCTTCTCTACGGTTGCATCTTCAGGCACCGAGCTCTCATGGAATAGCTTCAAGCGCTGCCCATTAACCTTGAAGGCCTTGTTGCTACCTACACTTTTTATTTCTACTGCACCATGAGGGAAAACATCAGTAACAATAAATGGGCCAATCCACTTGGATCGAAGTTTCCCAGCCATCACTTTTAGGCGGGAGTTCAACAGTAAAACCTGTTGGCCCACAGAGAATTCCTTCCTAGAAATCATTCTATCATGGAAGTGTTTGGTTTTCTCTTTATAAATCCGAGACCTTTCATAGGCTTCCAACCTAAGCTCTTCAAGCTGCTGCAATTGGAGTTTCCTTTCAATGCCTGCCTTTTCCATTTCCAAATTGCAGCTCTTGACCGCCCAATAAGTACGGTGCTCAACTTCTACAGGAAGATGATGTGCCTTTCCGAACACAAGTCTATAGGGAGACATCCCTATCGGTGTCTTGAAAGCTGTTCTTTGAGCCCAAAGCGCGTCTTCTAGACGGCGGCTCCAATCCTTCCTATTTGGCTGCACCATTTTCTCTAAGATCTGTTTAATTTCTCTGTTTGAGATCTCAGCCTGCCCATTAGTTTGGGGATGATATGCAGTAGAGACCCTATGCACAACCCCATACTTTCAGAGTAAAGCTTACATGGTGCGGTTGCAGAAATAAGTGCCTTGGTCACTTATGATAGCACGAGGTATTCTGAACCTGCAAAAGATGTTGGACCTGACAAAATTTGCAACAACTCTGGAATCATTAGTCCTAGTGGGGATAGCTTCCACCCACTTTGAAACATAATCAACAGCAAGTAAGATATAGAGAAAACCAAAAGATGCAGGGAAAGGACCCATAAAGTCAATTCCCCACACATCAAACACCTCACAGAAAAGCATAGGTTGCTGAGGCATTTCACTCTTACGAGTGATGGCTGTACCTGCTAGCTGACACTCTGTACAAGTGCGGTAGATCTCATAAGCATCCCTAAAAATAGTGGGCCAATAAAATCCTGAGTCCAGGATTTTTCTTGCAGTCCTTTGTGACCCAAAATGTCCCCCTACTTGAGAAGCATGAGAAAAATGCAGAATAGACTCAATGTCATAGTCGGGGACACATCTCCTAATTACCTGATCACTACCAAACTTCCAAAGATACGAATCATCCCAAACATAATACTTGGCATTACTCTTGAGTTTGTGAATTTGTGACCTAGTTTCTCCTGTCGGAAAGACACCAGCAACTAGGTAATTAACAATATCAGCAAACCAAGGAGTCACGCCATGTAATTGTAAAAGCTGCTCATCAGGAAACTCATCCTGAATGGGGGAAGGATCCTCATCCCTCTCTATTCTACTCAAGTGATCAGCCACTAAATTCTCATCTCCACTTTTATCCTTAATCTCCACACTAAACTCCTGGAGCAACAACATCCACCGAATCAATCTCGGTTTTGCTTCTAGTTTCTTCAACAAGTACTTTAGAGCTGCATGGTCAGTGAAAACAACAACCGTGGAACCTAGCAAATATGATCTGAATTTATCAAGAGCAAAAACAATAGCTAGAAGTTCCTTTTCAGTAGTGGTGTAATTAGACTGTGCAGCATCTAAAGTTCTAGAAGCATAATAAATGACATGGGCAGCCTTGCCCATCCTTTGTGCAAGGACCGCCCCCACGGCATAGTTAGAGGCATCACACACAATCTCAAAAGGGAGGGTCCAGTCAGGAGGCTGGATGATGGGAGTAGAGGTCAATGCTTTCTTCAAGAAATCAAATGCCTTTTTGCAGTTGTCATCAAAGTTGAAAGTGGCATCATTCTTCAACAAGTTCGACAGAGGAAGAGCTATCTTGCTGATATCCTTTATGAAGCGCCTGTAAAAACCTGCATGACCAAGAAAAGAACGAATCTCGCGAACGCAAGATGGGTAAGGCAGTGAAGAAATCACCTCAATCTTAGTAGGATCTACTGAAATACCCTTTTCAGAAATAATATGCCCCAAAACAATCCCCTGTTCAACCATAAAATGACATTTTTCATAGTTCAAAACAAGGTCAGTTTCAATGCATCTTTCCAAAACCAGATTCAAACTATGCAAGCATGCATCAAATGAGGAACCATAAACAGTAAAATCATCCACGAACACTTCCATGCAATTCTCAATATACTCAGTAAAAATACTAATCATGTATCTCTGGAATGTGCCAGGAGCATTGCAAAGACCAAATGGCATCCTCCTGTAAGCAAAAGTGCCGAAAGGGCACATGATGGTTGTCTTTTCTTGATCCTCTGGTGCAATGTGGATCTGAAAGTAACCTGAAAAACCATCAAGAAAGCAATAGTGTGATTTACCGGCTAGCCGTTCAAGCATCTGATCGATGAACGACAAAGGAAAGTGATCCTTTCTAGTAGCCTGATTCAATCTCCTGTAATCAATGCAAACTCTCCAGCTATTCTAAACTCTAGTGGGGACAAATTCATTGTTTTCATTCTTTACCACTGTAAGTCCAGATTTCTTAGGTACAACTTGCACTGGGATCACCCAATTACTGTCAGAGATAGGATATATGATACCCGCATGCAAGAGTTTTGTTACCTCCTTCTTCACAACATCAAGAATCAAGGGGTTGAGCCGTCTTTGGGGCTGCCTAACTGTTTTAGCCCTATCCTCCAACAAAATCCTATGCATACACCTGGATGGGCTAATGCCTGGTATGTCGGCCAAGGTCCACCTGATTTCCTTCTTATGCTTCTTCAAAACCTCCAAGAGCTTAATTTCCTAGTCAGAATCAAGGTTAGAGGAAATTATAACCGGAAGTTTTTCATTCCTCTCCAAATAGGCATATTTCAGATTTTCAGGAAGTGGCTTAAGCTTTAGGGAGGGTGGCTGCTCAATGGAAGGTATGTTTGGGGCAGCCGTGCTGTCAAGAATTTCAGCTGAACAAACAGCTTCACTTACACTATCACCCTGCAAGGCAGCATCAATTTTAGCACAAACAGCACAAGGGTCTGTTAGTACAATCAGCACATGAATAAACATCATCAAAACCAGAAATAGATGGAAAATCAGCAGCTGCAACCAAATCATGATAAGTATCCTCAACAATTTCAGAGAGCAACTCTATTTGAAAAACAGAATGCTCTTCCAAGGGATGCTTCATAGCATCGAAAATGTTGAATTTTGCAACAATGTCACCAAACTCCATGGTCATGGTTCCATCGTCAACATCAATTTTGTCTTCGCCGTTTTCATGAACGGTCTGCCTAGAATGATTGGTGATCTGCTTGAATTTTTTTCCCCTGCCATGTCCAGGATGTAAAAATCAGCAGGGAAAATCAGGTCATTGACTTGAACAAGGACATCCTCTACTACTCCAATGGGGCGAGCATTGGTCCTGTTTGCCAACTGAATAGTAAGACTTGTATGCTCCAAGGTACCAAGATCAAGATTGTTGAAAACAGAAGTAGGCATGACATTAATAGAGGCTCCTAAATCCAACATGCAATTGTCGAATTTAGTATCCCCAATGGTACATGGAATTGCAAAAGTTCCCGGATCCTTGCATTTCTGTGGCATTGCCTGAGTGAGGGCTAAAACAGTAACCTTTTCAGGTGCAGGCTTAGGTTGAATGAGGGCCGAAACATTTCGCCCCAAATTGACTCTCTCATTACCCTTCAGCCTCCTCTTGTGTGTGCACAAATCCTTCAGAAACTTTGCATATTTCGAAACCTGCTTAATCGCATCAAGGAGCGAAATGTTCACTGCCACTTTTCTGAATACATCCAGAATCTCTCTCTCTTTGTCTTCCTCATCAATCTTTTTACTTTTTAGTACTCTTTGCGGGAAGGGAATTGATGGCACATACTCCTTTTTAGCCTCAACAACAACAGCAGGATCAGGTGCTACCTCAACAGCTTTCTTATTCTTTTCAGGGGCTGGTTATGCAACCTTTCCGGATCTCAAAGTAATTGCACTCACATTAGGATTTGGAACATTAGGATTCACCACTATTTGTGCAGGTAGTTGGTTCGATCCATGAGCTTGCTGCATGGCATTCATCGACGTGGCAAGCTGTCCGATCTGTGTCTGCAAAGTAAGAATACTGGAATCCGTTCGCTGCTAAAACTGGAGGTTGTTTGTAGCCATTTGCTTGACAAGGTCCTCTAGTGAAGGTCCGGAAGGTGCAGAAGCGGTCACTTGAGGAGAGTTCTGTGGTGGTGCCATCAGTTGTTGTGATGAGTTTCCATACCGAAGGTTGGGATGGTTTCTCCAGTTGGGGTGGTACTTATTAGTGGAGAGGTCAGGAATGTTGTACCTGTTCTGGTTGTTGCCTTGATTGTAAAGATTTGCTGCATATGCTTGAGGCATCTCAGTGACCGACTCATCTTTCAGAATGGGACATGCATCGGTCAGGTGTTCAGGAGAGGTACAAATACCACACAACCTTGCTGTTTGAACTTTATCCACTGCCAACTGTTTCACTAAAGAAGTGAGCTCATCAAGTCTGGTTTCAAGGGCCTTGTTGGAAGAAGAAACATGGACCTCATTCACACCCCTTGTTTCGACAGAATTACTTCTAGTTGTGAGCTGTTGGGAGTTTAGAGACATGTTCTCAATCAACGACTTGGCAGCAGCTGGAGTCTTATCAACAAGTGCTCCCCCACTAGCAGCATCTAAAATGTTTCTGTCCATCGGTAGCAATCCCTCATAGAAGTACTGAATAAGTAGCTGCTCGAAAATCTAGTGTTGAGGACAACTGGACACCAACTTCTTAAACCTCTCCCAGTACTCGGCCAATGATTCATTGCCTTGTCTAATGCCACATATCTCCTTTCTGTTTGATGCAGCTCTGGAGGCAGGAAGTATCTCTCTAGGAAGACTTTCTTCAAATCATTCCAGGTTGAAACAGAATTGGGCTCAAGATAGTACAACCAATCTTTCGCAGCACCCTACAGTGAGAATGGGAAGGCTCTCAGCTTGATATGGTCTTCTGTTATTCCTTCAGGTCTCAAAGGTGTAGAGCAAACAACCTGGAATTCCTTTAGATGCTTATGCGGATCCTCACCTGCAAGACCACTAAACCTCAACAAGTGTATTAAACCAGATTTTAATTCAAAAGGAGCAACATCTCCAACATATTCAATACACAAACCATTATAATTAACATCAGGAGCAGCAAGCTGTCTCAATGTTCTTTGATCAGCCATGTTATCAAAGTTGGTTGGTGAACTAGTGCTAGCCTGAATTGCCCTACGGCGTGTGTGCAAGGTTCTCTCAATTTCAGGGTCAAAATCAAACAATTTAGAACAAGCAGACCTAGTAGCCAGAACTAACTCATCAATGTATCAATAAAAACAGATTAATAACTACAAGAGTCCCCGGCAACGGCGCCAATTTTGACACGCTGCCGCACACGGGTCAAAAAGAACGAGTGGTTTACAAACTGCAGCTAGGGTGCGACAACTCGAGTATCGTCTCTCAAGGAATCTTGGATTGTTATTAACCTATTAATCGGTTTAGGGGGGGGGGGGGGGGGGTTGGATTGAAAATTGATTGAGAAAACAGAGCAAGAAGTGATTATCAATAAGCTAAAAACGATTAATCTACTGTTCGGTTTCCCACTATCATTGATTCATATAATTCCATGCCCTAAGCGGATTCTAATCCCTTTTCAATTGTAGCATTAATTAACAAGCGAAATTGAAATTACGTGATATATGTTCCTAATTCTGAATTAAGCAAACGGATTGAAGCTCTCGTGAATTAAGCAAACACGATTGAACACACGCGAATTAAGCAAACGCGATTAAGTATAGGAACATAGAATCATCGAAACAAATCAATACTTATTCTATACAACCTGAATTAAGAAAACAAGGAATACAAAATAATATTGAAAGGGAAAAGCAAACTCATCCGGGAATTATAGAACCTCAAGTGTTGGCGGAAACCGATTACAGCAGATCAATCCCTGGGGATTAGTTCTCCATCACAAACATGATAAAAACCTAAGAAAATAATTGTAAAACAGTGAAAATTCGACTCCTGTTCTGTCTGCCCTGCCCCTTTTTATAGATTAGTATCGCGTCACGGCCGTGATGGCCATCACGGCTAGGCCGTGACCGGTTCTGCCAAGGGCGCGAATTCAAATTCTGGTCTGTCACGGTAGTGATGGCTATCACGTCTAGGCCGTGATCCTTTCTGACTTTGGGTGCTGATCTATCACGGTCGTGATCAATTCTGTTCTTCATTGTCTTCTCATCACGCCCGTGGTGGGCATCACGGCTAGGCCGTGATGCTTTCTGACTTCAGGGTCTTCATATCACGCCCGTGATGGGTATCACGGCTAGGCCGTGATGCTTTCTGTCTTTCATGGGTAGCTCATCACGGCCGTGACCAGTGTCACGGCTGGGTTGTGATGGTTTCTACTTCTAAGTTTCCTTCTCTTTTTGCTCTCCTTGTTAACCTGAAACATGAGATAGCAGTAAGTGCTTTATTTGGCTCAAAACTAGCTAAAATATCCTAAAACTACTTAAAAGACTCAAAATGTTACTTGAGGACAATTACATCCAAATTTGGGCGAAAACGAGATTAAACTCGAATAAAACCATGGTCTTACTAGTTATAAAACTAGTCGAGCCAGAGGCTTATCACCCGGCCCCATCCTGCCTCGTCTTGTGACTCAAATATATATATCTTATCCTACTTGTACACGTATATGAAATTCATAGCAACCAATATTGTCTGATTTTCTTCCTCGTCCACTGGAAGGGGGTGGTTTTGGGTCATTTTTGACCTGGAATCACCCCTTTACATCGTTTTTCTCACCTTTTATCTAAATAAGTGGTTTTTCCACACAGATCTGGTTTTTATTTCGTGTCTTTCCATGTTTTCATCGTATGCGTGCGGCGGTGTTTTGTTCGTCGTCTTGTTGCTGCGTCGTTTGGTTTCCCGTCTTGTTGCGGTGTTCATTTGGTTCACACTACAAGAATTTAAGCTATTTCCCAGGGCATATTACCCAGGGCAAAAAATCCTGGGGAAATTTTGACGTTTCCCACGGTTAAAGCCCTGGGAAATTTCTCGCTATGTTTCCCACGGGCTGGGCCTTGGGTAACAGAGGCGCCAATTCCTCCCGCTTGTTTTCCCACGGATTGGGCCGTAGGTATAGGATTTAGCTATTTCCCACGGTGGAGACCCTAGGAAAATATATCCGTTTCCCATGGACTGGGCCGCAAGAAAATATCTCGCTGTTTCCCACGGTGGAGACCCTAGGAAAATATATCTGTTTCCCACGGACTGGGCCGCAAGAAAATATCTCGTTTTTTCCCACGGTGGAGACCGTGACAAATTTCCCAGGGATCGAGCTGTTCCCACGGGTGAAGCCCTG
Source organism: Sophora flavescens (assembly GCA_030762895.1). Classification (NCBI taxonomy): domain Eukaryota; kingdom Viridiplantae; phylum Streptophyta; class Magnoliopsida; order Fabales; family Fabaceae; genus Sophora; species Sophora flavescens. The sequence goes on along the minus strand of CM061068.1, from coordinate 4,177,105 downwards.
GGAAATACGCAAATACAAGCTTCATCTTCCCTGTACATGAACGGTACCTGTATGCGAGTCTTCTTCACTCCTCCCTGTACGCGAATGACGCCGCCCAGCCGTTTCCCGGTCCGCCAACACAGAACCACCGCAAATACAAACGCCATCTTCCTTCACTTGCGCGGTCCCTGTACGTGAAGGTCTTCTTCACTCCTCCCTGTACGCGAACGGCGCCGCCCAGTCGTTTCCCGGTCCGCCAACACAGAACCACCGCAGCTCCACCTGGTAAGCTTCTTCTTTCCCTCTGTCTCTCTTCTTCTCCTATTTCCCTCTTTCTATATTTTCCCTTTCTCATGACCATCTCCGGCCACCGTGCAGAACCGCCACAGCTCCATAGAACCACCGCCTGCAGCACCTATTCCCACCGGTCACGCATCTCAGGTAAGAACCTCTATTGAGTTTCCCTTTGAACCCTATGCTAGCTACTATTAGTGTCCCTTTGAATCCTGTTCTAAAATTGGTCTTATCTGTTGCATTGGAACGCTATGCTCAACTATTGTATGATAGAGTATATGGTAGATGAATTTGAGTGATTTGATTCTGAATGTTCTGAATCTGATTTGGACAACACTGGTATACTGCCTGATACTCAGTCTGCTTAACTTTCATGGGTTGGTTTAATTTGTGGTACCTATGTGGCTGGAACGCTTCCCCCTATATGAATTTAGTTTTCACCAACCATCGGCTACTCTAACAATTGATACAGAGTTTTGCCTTGTTCAGTTGCCATGGTTGTTTATAACACCTATTTATCTCTCTTTTATACCTTTTATTCCTGATTATATGCACCTGGAGTAGCTGAAATATTTTCTTTTGGTAAAATTTCAAATCTACTACTAACAATGGTAAATGGTTGGTCCTTTCTTATTTGTTAAGAATTTTGGACTATGCCATGATGTTTTTATTTTTTGTTAATTGTGTTACTATAGTTTGTGTGAGGTTGTATGAGGTATAGATAATCTGTCTGATGGTCTAATTATTTGTTGCAATGCTCTTGAATTGAAAGCATTTTTTTTGGTCCATTTAAAGTTTGTAAAGATTGTTTTCAATTTGTACATAAAATATGAATCCACAGGGCAAATTCGTTTTGTTTATGTTAACCATTAAATTCTTAGCATTATATATATTTTCAGATACATGACTTTCACTAGAATTTCATTTTTAACAGCATTGATGAAACAAAAGATGATTGTTTTTTGTTGTACTGGAAATGGTAGTAAATTAATTATGTATAGTTGTTTGACTAAACGGTTTATGCTCATTTGAGGAAGACACATCAATCATCTTGTAGTTGGGTGTATGATAGGCTATCGCTAAGTCGACATGTTGAAATTTAATGTTAAAATTTATCTGGATTTTTTATTAATATGCAGAAGATGGATTGTTATCCTTCGAATCGTAGTTGGGTGTATGATAGGCTATATCCGAAAAGAAGGGGTTTGAAACCAACTTTCGTAGATGGGGTTGAAGTGTTTGTTACCCAAGCAAAGCGACAAAAGTGTTTCATCGATGATAGAAACCGAATTAGATGTCCGTGTGCTAAATGCCGATGTCGAAAGATTAAGAGTGAAGACCTTGTGAAGACTGACTTGTATATGAATGGGTTCCAGGAAAATTACTGGATTTGGACTCTCCATGGTGAAGAAGTGCCACATGTTGATTTAGGGGTTGACGAGAATTGCACGGGTGCCTCAAGCACTCGTGCAGATATGGGATGTGGGGAACGGTTTGTGTCAATGAAGGATATGGTGGTTGATGCTCTCAGGGTAAACGAGGCGCATGATTACGATAACACTGAAGATCTTCCGAATGAGGAAGCACAAAGATTTTACAATCTTTTAACTGAGACAGCAAAAAAGCCATTGTTTGAAGGGGCCTCAGACTCTAAATTATCGTTGTGTGTGTGGCTTTTAGCTTGCAAGTCCAATTGGAATATTCCTGAAAAGTGTTTGGATTTTTTTATGAAAATGCTTCAGGACGTGACACCTATAAAAGGAGTTGTACCAAAGAATTATTATGGTGCAAAGAGGTTAGTGTCGAAGCTGGGATTGGAAGTCAAGAGGATTGATTGTTGCATTAATGGATGCATGTTGTATTACGACAATGAATTCAGCATAAATGATGGAGCTTTGGTCAAATGCAAAATTTGTCAAGCTCCGAGGTATTGCCCTCCCAAGTCTGGGACAAGTAATAACAAACCAATTCCCGTAAAGGCGATGTTCTATTTGTCAATAGTTCCAAGGCTACAGAGAATTTTCGCATCAATGCAAACTGCAGGAAAAATGACATGGCACTTTGCGAACAAAAGAACTTCAGACGTCTTACGGCATCCATCTGATGGCGAAGCATGGAAGCACTTTGACCGGGTACATACTGATTTTGCTTCGGATCCACGTAATGTACGACTTGGTTTAAGCTCCGATGGTTTTACCCCGTATATCCAAGCATCGGCTTCACCATATTCTTTTTGGCCCGTAATTGTTACTCCATACAATCTTCCTCTTAATATGTGCATGTCGAAACCTTATATGTTTTTGACGTGTATCATACCGGGACCATCCAATCCGAAGGCTGGTATTGATGTTTATTTACAGCCTTTGATTGATGATTTGAAGAGGTTGTGGAGCGGCGTGTTGACGTACGATATCGCAAGGAAGGAAAATTTTATAATGAAGGCAGCTTTGATGTGGACCAGTAATGACTTCCCTGCTTATGGTATGTTGTCTGGTTAGGGGACTCATGGTAAATTGGCATGTCCACATTGCATGGAGTATACAAAGGCCTTTACCTTGAAACACGGGGGGAAAAGTTCTTGGTTTGGCTCGCATCGTATGTTCTTGGAAATGGATCATTCATTTAGACGGAATAAGAATGCCTTCAAAAAGGGGGAAGTTGAAAAAGATGCACCGCCGCCTAGGTTCAAATCGGAAGAGATTTGGAGTAGAGTAAGAGAAATACCAAAAGTCACTGGCAACGGTCGTGTGTCCAAATTACAAGGATACAGGGAAGGCCATAACTGGACAAAAAGAAGTACTTTTTGGGACCTCCCGTGTTGGAAAGATAATTTGTTGAGACACAATCTCGATGTTATGCACATAGAGAAGAACTTTTTTGATAACATAGTAAACACTGTCATGAATGTCAGTGGGAAAACCGAGGACAATGAGAAGGCAAGAATGGACTTAGCTTTGTACTGTAGGCGACCGGAGTTGGAGCTAAAGTCGCAGGCTAATGGGAAGATGTTAAAACCGAAAGCTAGTTACACTTTAACTGTCGATGAAGCAAAGACCGTTTGTCGCTGGATAACAGAACTTAGGATGCCAGACGGTTATTCTTCCAACTTAGCAAGATGTGCTGATGTTAACAAAGGAAGGATGCATGGGATGAAAAGCCATGATTGTCATGTATTCATGGAGTGTTTACTTCCTATTGCTTTTAGTTCATTGCCCGTGCATGTCTTGAATCCGCTTACTGAATTGAGTCAATTCTTCAAGGATTTGTGCTCTGCAACGTTGAGGGAGAATGACCTGATTAGGATGGATCAAAATATTCCCATCATTCTATGCAAGTTGGAGAAAATATTCCCCCCTGGTTTCTTTGATTCTATGGAGCATCTCCCAGTACATCTCGCGTATGAAGCGAGGCTTGGTGGACCGGTTCAATATAGGTGGATGTATCCATTTGAAAGGTAATATAACCATCATAGAATTTTAATTAGACTTTTTTCCATTCAAAGTGAAAGGATATGACTATGAACTTCTTGTTGTTTTATAGATTCATTAGTGATTTGAAACGATCGGCGAAAAATAAGGCTAAGGTTGAAAGATCAATCTGTGCGTCTTACTTACACCGCGAGACAACCCATTTTTGTTCCCATTATTTCAAGAACTTCATGTTGTCACCAAAAAATAGTAGGAATGAAATGGAAAGTGAAAGTGAAAGACATCCGTTAACCTTGTCAGTCTTTTGCCAGCCTGGTCGTGCTTCCGGGAAGGAGACCTCTCACTGGTTATCGGACAAAGAGAGGAAGTCGGCTCATGTTCATGTGTTGATCAATTGTACCGAAGTTAAACCATACCTTGAGTACGCATTTCGTATCTTTTTCTTTCGAATACCTAATAGTATATATTTTTCTGCTTATAATATATATTGTCCAACTTTACAGTGCCTTCTTGATATCTGCAAACAGGGAGCAAGAACAGTCCACTCGTATACATGCTGAATTTCCAATCTGGTTTAAGCAACAAGTTAGTATCTTAAAAATCTTTGAATTATCCATTGTGAGTAAAATGTAGACATGATTTTTTAGAACTGACATATATAGGTTTACCGTGAGAAACCAACTCCCATCAACAAACACTTAAGGAACTTAGTCGATGGTCCTAATACAGAAGTCAAAGAATGGCACACTTACTTCGTGAACGGGTACAAATTTCATACCCAATCATGGACAGAGGGCAAAAAAACCATCAACAGCGGGGTCCATGTAAAGGGTCTCACATAAGGAATTGAATATGACTTCTACGGCGTGATCCAACATATATATGAACTGGTGTACCCTTCTTTAGACTATACTAAAAGAATAGTTCTATTTTATTGTAACTGGTTCGATCCGTCCGGTAAAGGCACAAAATTTAACCCGAAATGTAATACTGTGGACATCCGAATGAGTAGAAGATATCAAAGGGATGATCCGTTTATCATAGCACAAAATGTGAGACAGGTGTATTATGTACCTTATCCACCAACTCGTAAGGACAAACGAGGTTGGTCCGTCGCCATCAAGTGGATGATTCAGAGGGAGAGGTGCCTTATCAAGTGGATGTAATGTCACATGTAGCTGAAGTCATTGGAGTTGACCCTATTGATGGCTTAGGGGACTTGCAAGTTGTTGGTGAAGAAGTGAATATCGCCAATTTGTCATCCATCTAGGAGCATTTGGATGAAGAAGACGATAATTCCACTGAAGAACATGAAGAGACAGGATCTGAAGATGATGAGAAATAAGATAATGACTCAACAGGAGCTGAAGACGATGACTCAAATTCCGAATAAATCGTAGTTAATTTGTATTAGATCTTTTGAAGACTTTATGATTTGGATGATTAAGTTATTTTTGGCTGTTGGATTATTAGTTAGTTATACTTGTTGACTTTATGACTTAGATAACTTATTTTTTGCTGTTGGATTATTAGTTAGTTATATTTGTTGACTTTACGACTTAGATAACTTATATTATTGCTATATCTGATAACTTTTGTTTTAACATTAAATTGCTCTGTAGACATGTCTGCAGGACGTGACCCACCTCCACCCATCAATAAGGGTAAGGGTATTATGGTTGATACTGACCCCCGTCCAACTCCCCGTCGTCGTCGGAACAGACCTTCCACAAATTTAGTGATTCGTGAGTCTGCAGACGGATACTCACGTATGCCTTCAACGCTTACCTCAGCAGCGTCAACACCACACCCACATGTACCTACATCGCACCCACCACAGCAAGCACCTTCACTGCCTCCATGTGTTGCACCTACATCGCCTCATTTCGATATGATTCCCACCCCGGGGGTCACGACACATGCACACTATAGAGCATCTCCTTCAGCATGTGTGGATGAGGAGCAACAATATAGTCCAGGCTATTCACGCCCACCTTCAGTTGCAGATGTGCATGAGCAGCCAGAGGAGCCAGTGGAGCCAGTGGAGCTAGAGAAGCTAGATGGGTCAGAGGTAGTTGAGCTCATGTCCGATGGTCGACCTATTATTAGGCCTAGTGGTAACGGGTAAGAATTAATAAAATTTCTATGTGTTTGGTTGATTCATGCATTTTATCATAATTTATTTCCATGTGTTTGATTGGTTCATGCGTCTTTATTGTTAAGGTTCCTTCCTTGTAAGAGAGCAGCGAGTGCCATCGCGTTTGTTATCCAGCAAAGGTATCATAGGGCATTTACATCATGGGGAAAACTCACTGACAATGAGCGGATTAGTATGTTTGATGCGTTTAGAGTAAGTAGCAAATTTCAATTTACTTAATGTGGTTTTTATTATTTCCGAAACTATTAGTATAACAATTGTTATTTATCTTAAAACAGGGTCAGGCGGCATGGAGGAACGAAGATGAGTCAGAGATCCAGAGGATCTTTCACCATAAAGCCTCCGAACGCCTTTCTGATATGCTTAGGGAGGCTCGTGAGAGTGGCATACAACGATCCTGGATTGGAGATGGTATTTGGGAGGAGTTGCGTCGTTATTGGGCTTCTGATCAATTTAAAAAAATTTCTGCTCAGGCAAAGAAAAATAGAGCATCAGAAAAGGGTGGGAGCCTGCACACGGGAGGAAGCATTTCCCAGTCGCAGTGGGCAGATCGTATGGTATGCTCATACTATCATTCTTTATGCATTAAATGTATTTATTCCAACATCACAGTTCATTAATTGTTATCTTAATCATCTATGCTTGTGTTATAGGCTCGCCGGTATAATCGAGGAGTACAAATTCATGAGGTTCACAAACGCACCCATACTAGGAAGGATACCGGCGAGTACATAGATGAACGCTCCAAGCGCACTCAGGTAATATGCCCTTTTGATTTTTGAAGAAGCTATTGACTTTAATAGATATTGTAACACTCATACTTTACTGGACTTGAGAGGCAGAGAGCCTCAAATGTTATGACTAGTTTGAGCATTGGCTTTTAGGGAGTTTAATAAGAAAGCAAGATTGTATTTCACATATTCTTTACTGAAGTGAATATCTTTTTCAACTTTCACATTCTAATTTTAGTGTTGTTAATCAATTTCATTGGACAAAGACAAATGATGTAAGTATGTGGTTGTTGCTTTGGCTCTCAAGCCAGTTTGAATATATTGCTTTGTGTGAATCTTATTAAGCTATTGATGACTTGCAGTTTTAAATTGTGGTGTTCAATTTGTAAAGTTTGAGGTTTAGGGGAAACTCTGTCCAATTTTCTGCATAATTAATCGTGTAACAAGTATTCATGTTTTGATTACTGAGTCTGTAGAGTCACTTTATATTTGGACCTATTGATACTGCCTGACATTGGAAATGTTATAACTAGTTTGGACATGATAATTTGTGTGCATCCTATTGAGCTTTTGATGATGATTTATGGATTTAAATTGCGGTGTTCTGTTTGTAAACATTGGGATGTTGTAGTTTTAGGGGAAACTCTGTCCATTTTTCTGCATAATTTATCTTGTAACATATTGTTCAAATTTTGATAGTCTGATGTATTGTGATAGGAGGAGTTTCATGAGAGGATGAGTCAACATAGGTCTCAAGCATCAACCTCTTCACCATCCACCCCAGCTAACCCACATGAGGACGAGCAGCTTGCGCTGAATGTTTGGGCAGAAGTCGTCGGCGGCAAGTATAAGGGTCGTTTGTACGGTGCTGGAGACCTTGCCGGCAACTATCGGAAAGGGCCCTCGCGCAAGTTAGAGATTAGGGTTGGAGCGTCCACCACCTGCAGTCGTTACCCTCAGGAGTCTGCGGAGATTGCTCAGTTGAGGCAGATGTTGGTCGCTTCCCAGGAGAGGGAGCGGCAGAGGGATGAGGAGCATCGTCTGATGATGGATACGATGCGACAGCTGATGGAGACAGTGCGACAGTTGCAGCAGCAGCAGCCCCCACAGTAACGATAGCCTAGTCAGACGACCCAGCGTGCTCAGGAGGACAACGACTCTCTTGACCATTTTGTTGAGGATTCTTAGACTTTTGACTGAATTTATATGTTTATTTTACTTATCATGTTAATTATGGTTTGAAATAATTTTTTCGTTGAACAAATATGACTTGAATAACATTTTGTGTTGAACAAATTGTTTGCTTGAATTATGATGTTAATTTCTTTGTTGATGCATTCATATAAAAATAATAATAATTTATTTATCCACTTTAACATTAATGTTAAGTTATAAGGTTTTATAATTTAAACAAAACATATATTTCCCAGGGTTAGAACCCTGGGAAATATATCCCTGGGAAATATTTCCCAGGGTTTTATCCCTGGGAATATTTCCCAAGGCTGTAACCGCGGGGTATTTCCTAGGGCATACCCGTGGGAAACGTTTCCGACCAGCTGAAAACCGAGGGATCTGAATCCGTGGGTCATCCCTGGGAAATGTGTATTTTCCCACGGATTTTATGGATTTCCCGGGCCATAGGCCGTGGGAAACAGCGAAAATTCTTGTAGTGTCAGATTGGCAGATCAGCTTCAATCTATTACAGATTCAATCAAGATTTGGGCGTCAACGTTACAGATCTGGAGGCATGGGTATTCCGATCACTTTGATTTTGTCACATTTGTAGGCATTTTGCCGTGTTATGCTATTAACCTGGGTGCTTTGAGTTTGTTTGTAGATTCATTCTTTTTGGTTTTTAACGATGTTGAATTTATATTGTTTTCGATGTATTTTACCAATTTGAATGAATGAATATCTTGTTTAGTAAAAAAAAAAATTTATTGTCTGATTTTCTATGTAGAGTATATGCTTATATGTATATATGTACAGAACGTCCAAGACATATTACGCAAAATTTTGACGTAGTACTTGTATTTTTATTTTTTAATGAAGGAATATAACGTTTCTTAATGAAAGGCTCTACCATCTATGTTGTTCTTCTATTTTCATGATATCTATGTTGTTCTTTCTTAGATAACTTTCAAGTTTCATAAGATTTTAGTTATTAATTTATATCATATTCTTGTACGACCTTACCATATATCCAATAAATTCCGAAGAATTTTAACAAACCTTCTTTCTTTATCGTAAATGGTTTTACTTGATCTATTAAATATTTATCGCTTATCTTGAATATAGAATATTAGGTATAGAAAATCATAAGGGTCAAAGCGCTGCCAATTCCTTTCATCACAAAAGAAAAAAAAAAAAACGCTGCCAATTCCTTCATGAATTTCTAAAAAGAACTACAGTGTACACATAACATTTGTTATTTAATTCATTAACACAACACAACTTTACACTCATCAAAAATCGGTTTGCATACTTAAAAACTTCTCATTCAAGAATGACGCCTCTTCCTGAATGTATGCATACGTGGATACAAATTCATACAACTTATATATATCATCCGGATTCATATGGTGGTTGGATGATTTGGGTGTGAAAAAAAAGTATTAGGTATAATATGTAAAGTTTGAATTTCACATCTACCGATAATTAGACCAATTCCAATAGTTGTTTTTAAGGTAGTTTTTAAGTATAAAAACTTGTTCTTACAAGAACTTTCATTGGAGGTAAATGATGTGGCTGTCATGGTATAGAACTGTTCTTGTCAAACAAAATTTTTTTCCTCATAATTTCCAATCAAACAATGCAAATGGGGTCACATGTGAAACCCATTTAAAAACACAAAATAAGTTTTTCTATTGATGTAAAATGAAGATTAAATTCTTATATTCTTTGGATCCATCATATGATAGATAAGAACTCAAAACAATTAACATTTGATTATATAAAAAAAACTTATATATATCTAAATATATACGTAACTGGAAAGTGTATATATATATATATATATATATATATATATATTTATTGATCATCTCATCTTAAAAAAATTGATAACTATGTAGTATACATGTTTCCTTTTTTTGTTTCCTTGGCGGTCGATCTGTGGGGTCTATTTACACACATTTTTTTATTACTTTTCTGATCTGATTAAAAGTAAGTCATTCATGTTAAAATTTGAGAAATCACAAAGATATTTCTTATAATTTAACCCAAAAATTGCTTAAAATTTAAACTCGTAATCATCTACTTATTCATACATTATATACTCATCTACAATTGTACTAATTGCTTCTTTTATGCGTCTAGAAAGAAAGGTCAATTACTTACAGTAAAAAAAAAAAATGAAAGGTCAATTACTCGACAAGGCAGATTTAATATACGGTTTGAGATTGAAAAGTAGTATATCTCATTACAATTTGATAGGCTCGAGGAACTATTACTGTTTCTATTAATGAATCTCAACTGGTTGGAAAACGACACAATTTTTTTTTTTTTTTTACTTTTTTCTTTTTGCTTCTCATTCATTAGGATCATTTGAATAGATCCTCATCAACAATACTCCGTAGAATCTGCTGGTAGCAAGTTCAACGATCTTTGAAGAGGAATACTATAATTTAGCTTTATTATAATATTATTCAGTAATTTATATAAACATTTTATTACTCTAGCTGCTTGAATAGTCAAAGATTTATATATCAAATAGAAAACTGTAAGGCGAAGGAGATCAGAAGTTAAAAATCGTATTTTTAATTAATTTGGTGTCATTATTTGAATAATACAAATTGGATAATATTAGAACAATACACTTAAGTTTTAACATATATCTCTACTTTATCTAAAAATATGTAATGCCTTACTAGCTATCCCCTCATACTCACCTAAATTTTATCATTGTTCCCTATGTTTTACACAATCGTTGTATAAAAAAAAAAGTATTATTGATCTAAAACTAAAGTTCCCTTCCCGAACCAAATAACTATACACCAAGAATGAATGAATATATTTTCATGAAGTAACGTGATAGCTAGCTTAGAAATTAGAATAGCTTGCTGGCAAATTCATCTATGGCAATTCCTTCCATCCGATAGGAAGCTGATTTAGAAGCTAGTTGTTTAAGCTGCGACACACTTCTTCCCAATTGCAAAGCCACCTTCATTTCAAACACTTTCCCATTTTCTCTTCTCTCAACATCTTTCTCTTCAAGTGTAGCTTCAATTGTCTCTTCCAACAGCCTGAAGAACCCTCCACAATTTCTGTACATTTCAAACACCATCCCTACTTGTCCACCATGCTCAAAAGCATTGATTGCAGCAGCCAATGACCCAGCCATAATGGGCACTATAGCTTCCATTGAACCATTCCCTACAAATGCAGATCCTACTGCTGCAATGCCAGTAAGTAATGGACCTGCAATGGCCAAACTCTTGTTGATCTTTAAAGCTATGTTTCCAAGCCTCTCATAGTCTTCAACATCTTTTCTCTTTATCACTTCAATAACTTCCCTCATTTCCATTTCTAGTTCTTCACTCCATCCATTATTGTTCTTCTGTTCCATTATTCCATGATGGGTTTTACTTTTACTTTTCCTTTGCAACTGAGTTGCAGGCCACCAATTAGCAGGTTCATATTTTGCAGGAAATTTGTCAAGCATAACCCCCAACAAAGGAAGAGGATAAGCTTTGTCAAGAGCCAAAATCTTCTCCATCGAACCCTTTACATCTTCCTCAGTAGGGTTTCCGAGTGCAATTGTGGTTTCGATTTCGGTCTGAAGCTGGTTAAACAACCTAGTGGCAACGCGTTGTTCCTCAGCAAGTTGTGAAGGCTGAATTTTGTTCATGACAAGCAACATCCCAGTGGCTGCAGAAAACAAAAGAGTGGACGATAGTTTCAGAGGTGCCCCTTGATCACCGCATGTGGCTGCAACACCGGTCATTGTTGCAGCAGTGAGAGTAATCAAGTTGATGTTGTTCAATAGCATGTTGTTCCAGTTGTCACGCTGGTCACCAATGTTTCTGTGCATTTCAACTCTGTCAGCTACAGTCTCTAAGATTGCATAGAGTTGAATGGTAAAAGAAATATCGTGTAACTGTGTGCTGGTGGCATTCTTTTCGAGTAATGGGACTGAGTTTGTGAGTTTTAACTCATCAACCAGATCATTGGTAGGTATCCTTGGCACTGAGTAATTGGCTCTTGGGAACTTTGGGACATGGATTGTGGCATGTACACTCTTAGAAGACAAGCAAGAAGAAGAAAGTAGAGGTATGGAAGCCATGATATATATATGATCGAGGTTTTCTGTATATTTTGGTTGCTTTGTGTGTGTTTAGGAGTTAGGATAGAGAAGTTGGAGAAAGGGTTATGAAATATGAATGAATGTTTAGATGTAGAGATAGGTTGGTTGGATGGGGCAAGCCGCAAGTAGTATTTATATTAAGGAACCAGACCCAACAAGAAAAGGTCAGAATCAAATAAGGAAACTGGCGACTGACTAATATTAATATTCATTGACTTGGTCTGTTCAAAATGGGTTCAAACGTAAAACCACAAAGGCTGCATTGCATTACCTTACTTGCAAGGCGAACGAATTATCATCACAATGGCAGCTGCTGTTATTATTTCTTATTTTATTTATTATACTAGTCCTTTTAATTCCAGTCAGTAATCTGTAGCTTTTACTTTTTCAATACAATGCTATGAGTATGACTATATAGAGGGCCATTCATATTTGTTTATCGTTTTGAAATTTGATGTGTCATTGGCTATGGGAATTATCTCAAAAAAGCTCAACTCAGCTAATTTTGAATTTTGAACTTTCATCGTTAGACAAAATTTCTGGTGTGGACTTTGTCAGATATTAATATTCAATATGCTGAGGAACATGGAGGTTGTGTTTGACAAGATCAATTTTCTAAAAAGTAAATAAATAAATAAAAAAACAAGTGTCTATTCTCATGCGGATGTGGTAATTTTGTAAACTAGAAATGTAATTATGTGTACTATACGTATCATCAATATAAAAGTGAAAATGAAAATGAGATCTTGTTTAAAAAATAAGAACCGGTTCTTATATATATATAGTAGCATTATTGAGTAATAGTGACTTAATATCTGGTTGTAAGCACCACTGTTTATAGAAGCACCCTAGCTTTTCAGAATTGTATCATTGATGTAGGGAGGTGCTTAAAATATTATAAAATAAAAAGTGATTATGTTACATAATTGAACCCATAAAAAGAAGAGTTAAAGAACTCAAATGAGTTGCACCATTAAAGGTTGTCTAAAATTATAAATTTGTTGCCAATAGGTTAGTTAACTTAGTCAACTTTTCCTCATGGATGACCTAGATTCCAAATCGAAGAATTTATATTTCAAGTATCTTTGAGTTAACTTTGGAAGTTAAGTTGCGGGGCATGAATTGTGAGTGTATAGGTTCAAACGCCTTGTAATACGCTTTACCTCTCTCTCATTCTTTGATCCCCTCTCCTCTTCTCCTTGTAAGGCTTCCTCTGAGTCTCCCTCATCCTGAATATTTTAAAGTTAAAAAATTATAAATTCATTGATTTTAAAATTAAGGCAAATAGGTAGATTGATCCTATCCATTTTTTATTTTTTGTAATACCCGCCAAAAGTGGTATAAGATGTTTTTTTTAAAAATAAAATAAATAAATAGTAAGATGAAGAATTTGTTTGGCATGTTATAAATTATTTATAACATGAGGAAATTACTAGAGTATAATAATTATTATTAGTGTACTTAAAAAAAATAAGAAAAAAATATATATAAATGGGTTATCATAATTAAGTTAGATACATATTTCATTTGCACCCAAGGGCTAAATAATGAGTTAACATAACATTAAAGACGTTTTGGTAAAAGTGATATTGTATAAATGGTTAGAGGGAGGAAGATGGGCAGTCATTAGCAACCCTAGAAGAAAAGGTGAAGAAGATGAGAAGAAGATAAGAAGAAAAGAATGAAAGGAGAAGACAAAGAGGAAATAGTAACAACAAAGGGAGAAGGAAAGACATATCCAAGAACTTCAAACAAGGTGAGGTATCTGTGATTTTTTTGGGGGGTTAATTTTCGGGGATATTTTTGATGGATATGAAATGGGTTGATGATGATTGAAATATGGATGTTTGTGAGTTGTTTTGAGTGAATCCCTTTCATGAAAACCGTTTGGAAATGTTTAGGTTGATTATTCTTTGACTAATTATGTTAGTGGGGAGTTATTATATCTGTTTGGTTGAACCCTAAAAATTGGGGGTGAGGAAACTCCATTGTTGGAGCTTGACGTTTGGTGTTTTTCTTAGGGGATCTCGGTTTTTTTTGTCTGAAATTCTGACAGACATGCGATAAACAAATTATAACTAGGGTTGTAGATATCAGATTAATATGAAATTGGTCTCGTTGGAAAGCTAACATCTATAGTTACATAGTGTATAGTTTTGTGATTTTTGGAAACCGGAGCTATTCTAAGTTAAATTTTTAAAACAGAGTTAAGGCTGTCCCAGATGTACCCTGACAGCCTGCGCTCAGAAAATCATATCTTGGTTAATAAAATTCGGATTGAGATGAAACTTATTGCAATTGAAAAATGAAGTATAGGAGTATGTTGTGGTAAAGTATCGTGATTTTAGGAGATCTGAGGAGGTCCCAGTTTAATTCTGAAAATAGAGTATTGTATGTCTCGAATGTACTCAAACAGATTTTACTTCAAAATTTATATCTGGAGTTGTAGAGTATCTTTTTATGTGAAACTAGTGTCATTTGAAAGTAGACATGTAAGTCTTGTTGCGGTTAAAATTTCAGAATTTATGGATTTATATAATATTCATAGTTTTCATTTAAAGTTGGCATAGGCTTGCTGGAAACATTATCATCAATCATGTATTGGTGGATTTATGACTATGCTATGATGTGTATCTTAGGGTGGTTGACTTTTGATTGTTGATTCCCACTATGGTTGAATTTTAGTGAGGGTGTTTATTCAATGGATTTTTATCTACGTTGTGAATATATATTATATTAGATTATATTAATGTACATCTTGGAAAGTATCAATAAAGTGATGAAAGTGTGTGAATGAAATGATTGTGTTGTTGTCACGACTATGATATGGAATAGAATAGTTGTGAATATGTTAAATTATGTGTTTGATTATATGGTATGTGAATAAAGAAATTAGTGGTGATATGCTAAATGTGACTATGTGTATGTTCATGGTGTAACTTTTGGAATGAACTTATTGATAGCGTGAATCCACAAATGTACGGTTTCGTCGTCAAGTGATAAAAAGATCGAACCCACAGAGACCGTGATCTCAAACAAAAATGAATTATTAAATTAATTAAACTAAACAAACAGAATTGTGGATCGATAATGAATTTAAAACGCAATCAAACAGAATCACAAAGCAAATCAAATATGGAGTATTTCAAATTAAAAGAGATTTCCAGGAATTGGGTTATCGACAAGACTGCTTATGTTACTAAATTGACTACCCCTCTTGTTAATTATCAAAATTGATGTTCTCTCTCGAGATACAAGAACCCTGCCCAATTAAACCAACCCCTACTCTCGTGGTAATTGTATTTAAATTGAACCCATTAAGATTTGTGACAATTCAATGAACCCTCGAAGGACTGCTTCTAACTCTCGTGATTTAAGTCCGAAGTTCAAATCCTATAGATCCGATACCTAAGTTTACCGCTAAGTTCGTCCTTAGAGTATCTAAGGCATGCAAACAAGTGACCACCGAATTTACATGTAATTCAAGCAATATGAATTAAATCAAAAGCAAATTGAAAATAACAAGAAAGGAAAAACATCAATTCATCACATAAAATGAGTCTTGGACATAACCCCAATTCCTAGAAATAAAAAGAACTACTCAGCCATAGAAGAAATAGCAAGATGAAAAGAAAATAAAAACTCCATTGAATGCATTGTGTTGCTCGAACTGACGGTACTGGAACAGTAGCTATGCGCTACTGACTTGCGTTACTTGGACCCTTTGTGTGGTTCTCCTCTGCAGTCCTCTCTCCGTCCCCTCGTTTGGAACTCTCGCTGTCCTTTATACAAATCCTCTTGTCCAATTAGGATAAGTGGTGGACCTTTTTAATTGCAAACCGATTTGCTAGTCCTGATTTTACGCTGTCACTTCCCATTAAAGCTTTATCTGCAAAATCAATTTCCAATTCTCTATCAGATTTTGCTTCTTTGGATAAGCACGGTATTATGACCATCCTAATTTTTTCACTACTACACAAAAGGATTTCAATAGCGTTTTTATTGGCCCTTAGTAGCGCTTCAAAGCGTTATCTATTCACCCGCTACTGAAGGTGAGAGAGATTCAATAGCGCTTAAAAAAGCGTTACTGAAAGTAGGAATAGGTAGCGCTTCCTTAAGAAAGCGCTGTCTAAAGTTGATAATAGGACAATCTGTTATGTACTTTAGACAGCGCTTTCTCAAGGAAGCGCTGTCCTAAGTTTGCAATAGATAGCGCTTTCTCAAGGAAGCGCTATCTATTTGTATAGGAATAGGTAGCACTTCCTTGAGAAAGCGCTGTCTAAAGTTGGTAATAAGACAATCTATTACATACTTTAGACAACGCTTTCTCAAGGAAGCGCTGTCCTAAGTTGGTAATAAGACAATCAATACTATCTATTTGTCAACTTTAGGCAGCGCGTTTTTCAAGGAAGCGCTACCTATCCCCCCGTTTTTTTTTCATTAATCACTATTTTTCTACATTTCCCACAAGCACAACCATCCCTCATCAATTCACAGAACAATCGCATTTAGGTACATCACACACATACACATAATATTATAAAATATTTAATATATATATATATATATATATATATATATATATATATATATATATATATATATTACTATTTATATTTACATTATATATAATGTATACAATTACATATAAATATTATATATATATATATATATATATATATATATATATATATATATAAACCAAACCAAATATCAAAATCATGCATATATATCCAATTAATTAAGTAATATACTTTAACACAATTCACAGTAACGCTTACACATAACCAATTCTACTATTTAAGTCCATAAATCAAAAGGTCGCTAACCTACACTAGATAATAACCATGCATACTAACAATGTGTACAAGCTAATCAACACACTAGCTAGTAATTATAAACAATTTGTGCATGCTGCTTCCATCTTCTGCTTGATCGTACAAAGTCTTTGTTGTCGGCCTGCATAAGATACACATACAGATCATCACTTGCACATACACACAACTCTAATAATATAGGAGAGACACTAGCTAGCATAATATCAGAGTATGTCGTACCCTTTAATTGTTGATAAATTTCATAACCACATAACGACACCACTCGTCTTTAAGTTGAGTAAGTTGATCGTCGGAGTATGTGATGCATTTACATTCAGGAAAATACTTCAAAATGAAAATTAAATCAAATTAGAATGACTAAATATGAGTTATTAAATTATATAAGCTAGAACTGAAATTAAATACCATGGTTGGGATTTGCATTTGGTTTTGAATGATGATATCCTTAATAAATTTCAGAACGTAGTAGCCACAGTCGTTGTCATTCGGTTGACGGGGGCACTATAAAACCAAAAATAATAAATTAATTCTTTTAATTTTTTAATTTAAATTAAAAAATTGCATAAGGATTTTCGTAAATACCATTATAGATATCCATCTAGTCATCCTGGATGATTTAGAAATTCGAAACTTGCATCCATGTAATCCTCAATGAATTAGCAAAGCCCTGAGTGCAAAATCAAACAATTTCATTGAAGTAAAGGTTTCGAACCATCATATATATGAAGATAACAATAAATGCATATATCTACTTACTGATTGTACGTATCCCTCATTTTTTTGTGATTGTTAAAATGCATATGCAAGGGATCTAAATAGTACACCGTGTCCTCTTTGGGATTGATCACTAACAATACCCATTGACCCCTACAAAAATGTGGTCAGTTAGGAAATCTTAAGCAGCTAATCACATTTCGTAAAAGTTACTATCGTTAATTAAATTAAATGACTCACACTACATTGCAAGGTGACAAAAACAAGGTCTCATCCTCTGGCTTTGCCAATGCCAAGCGTTCAACTATATACTCTTTTATTTCCACAGAGTCAAAGTGCATATGTGTTCGCTGTGGGCATAGAAACATAAACCTCCGAGTCCGTTCTTTTGGGATCAGTATCTCACGGTACAAGTACCTTAAATTAAAACATGCATGTATACAACGAAATGAAAAAGAGAAAAAATGAAAATGAAAAAGCAGGACAAAGTTTGATGTAGTGGTATAGGTTGTATACTTCAAAGTTGTATAGGTTGTATACTTCAAAGTTTGATGTAGTACTTGAGATATACGCTAATAACAGTCTGTGATAACCATTTATGATTAAGAATTTCTCCAATCTCGGAACCTTCACCACGGAGCTCTAATGTGTGCTCATAACCCAGAATTTCTGGCTCCATTGGTATGGCAATGTTTCCTCTATCTGCCATCCTTGTTAACACATGGACTCTAAGAAAGGTTATAAAATCTGCACTACCATGAGTTATAGAAGGCTGGGAAGGCTGATGTTTGCTCTTGTTCTTTAATGGGGATGTAACTGACCCTTTTGTTTGCTCCTTGCCAACTATCGGAGGTCTAGGGGAAGGCTGGGGTTTGCCCACATTATTGCCCACATTCTTGCTAGCTTTGTGCTCTGACACTTTGCCCTTGTCCTTGACTTTGGATTTTGCGGGTATCTACATTTTTTTCATTGCAACACATTAATTAGTTAGTGACCACCTAATTTAATAAATATATGCAGTAAATGATAATGGATCACTTACAACTACGAGGTGGCTTGGCCATGCCACATAGGTACCTATTGCTTGTTCCACTGTCATCACATCTGCATTGACAAGTGGTACAGGCAATGGTGTATCGCCCTCAATTGCAAACTCAACCACAACTTTTACATGACCTGCAGGTATTGGTAGGTTGTGCAGTGTGACACCTGATTCGTTATAGACTGTCCCCCTAGCGACCAAGCGATGAGTTGGGCTTGCCAAATATAGGTTGCACATATTATTGCCCTAAACCAATGATAAACAAAAATATTAATATGTAAACTGTCAATCCAATATGTACAGGTAAAGAAAGCGATTAATGTAATGATTATTGCCTCGGGTGGCACAAGAGTGCAACTATCTCTGGCACTATATGGGGTAGGGGTAGGGTTAGGGGTAGGTAAATCAGGCTCATGCCCCTCCACTGGTTCCTTGTCCTGCTTGCTGTTTTTCAATTCCTGGACTTTTTTAAACAGTTGGGTGACCATCCTCCTCAATTCTATTGTTTCTTCTTGTTTTGCACGCTTTTGTGATCCGAAGATAGTTTTCTGAGTGACACCAAAACCCACACCCCTATAGTGACCAGAATACTCTCTGGCAGGTAAGGCTTGGGCTAGGATATCTTTGCGACCACCATAATCTGTTATCTCCCCCTGTGATACAGCCTGTGTTAGGGTCTCCTGAAACACATATTATTGACAAAGATGTTAAACATAATTATCATAAGAAAATTACAAATGAAAATGTTAATTAATGCTATCATACTTACAATTCTTTCAGCCACTTCCCTAGTGGGGGGATGGTCAATCACACCCTCCTCATTTTTACGGCCTTCCATCCACAAAATATGACGTTCAGTTGAATCAACTTCTGGATCTCCACCCGCCTCCAACAGCTGTACATTTAAACAAACAAGTTAAAATTCATCATCTTACTAAGAAAAAAACCAAAACATGTTAAATAAACCAAGTTATAATTAAGGATATTATAAATACCAGATCTTCCTCAATGCCAGCATACCCCTTAACCCCTCCTTTGAAAGGGTGGTCAGGTTCTAACGCTCTCTGTCGATTTTCTTCGCTTATTCTCTATATAGACACAAAAATATATCAATCTGACCTTTGTCACACTCAAAAGGTCTGAACTCTGAATAGTTGCATGCAGTGCTAGTAAATGTGTATAATCAGAAAGGCATATAATTAATAACACAAAGACTGAGTGTTGAATATTCACATTGCACATGTACAGTGGGTTCGTTCCCCAGCACTTTCTTAATGCGAGTTATACAAGTTAATAATGATAACGCTTTTCTTAATTAATATTCCTTTTCAATCACTTCGTAGTTCTTGTTTTCTTGATTATCAAGTCTAATAAATGCATAGGATCAAACTTTTCTTATTTTAAAATTATAACATTTCTTAAAAGCCAAACAAACCGGCATGTTAAGATCTATGTATACAAGTTCTAAGGATACATACCAGAAATTCCTCATCTTCCGTGCGTTTTGCTACAAAAGCTATCCAATCTTCCTTGCTTATAAAACCTTTATATTCTGGTGGAGGCTCACGTCTGACATTCCAGTTGTCGTCTCTAAGGTACTTTCTCGTCAAGTTAGTTCGAACTCTCCGGTGCATTTTTCCGGCATGCTGAATTAGAGTACTTCGCCGAGGCTCATCAACCACAAAAGTCATCTTCAACGCCAATATAAATAAAATCTCAGAGTATAAGTATGTCTACATAATTAAGAAACAATATAACTAACTCTTGTTAATTAATTTACCTGTACATCACGCCAGATCTCATCTTTGAGATTGTTCAAAGCTCGACTCCTCCAACTATTGCAAGTAATAGGGACTGTTTACCACACTTTGGACCCAATGTAACTAATCAAGTCTCTACCATTTCTACCAATGGGCTGACCCTTAACATTCCATTTAACCTAAAAAAAATTGATTAAGTGTATAAATTTAGATAACAAACAATTAATAGAATGAAACATTTAATTAGATTAATTAGTAAGTATTTTACCACAATTTTAGGTCCTCCTTTACTCCTCTGGCGGATAATCTTCTTCTTAAAGGTTGGCCCACGATGCCTCGCCTTTTGTGTGGCCTCCTCAGCACTATCATGATCACTAGGAGATGCCATTTACCTGCAACAAATTAAACACACAAGTAAAAAACGTCAGTTCATAATCATACAAGTTTACTTAGAGAAATTCATGAATATAAATTTAAATGTCCAAGAAATTAAAAATACACAATCCTTACTTACATGTTTTATGTCAATCTTTTCCTTTTCCTTGTTGGATTGAGACTTGTGCGTCCCTTATTGGTACGAAATATTGGAAGGAACCAATGCCCCTCATCATGATCATTTCTAATATACATATCATCCTCTCTAGTTGGATTAGCCACACGTGATTGTGACACTCCGGAGAAAGGGTCATCCTTAATATTAGCATCTTCATGTGCTTCATCATCAATCTCATTAACAATTTTTTTGTTAGTCAATGGAACAATGGACCAAATCGTATCAGTTGGATTGGTGACATAGAACACTTTTTGAGCTTGTGATGCTAAAATAAAAGGCTCATCTTTATAACCCACCTTATTGAAATCCACCCACATGAACCCTAACTCATCCATTTGTACACCGTTATTGTTGTCAACCCACTTACATTGGAACACAGGCACCCGAAACATTGTGTAATCCAACTCCCATATGCGTTCAATGACCCCGAAGTATGACATATTCGCGTATTGTACTCCGATCATCTTGTTCTTTTGTATAGAATGTGTACCCGTTCATCAAATAACCGGTGTAAGAGAAAACATGTATAGTTGGACCTTTCGCTAACCATCTCAATCTTTCTGAAATCGAGGCAGGATTTACAGCAAACTCTTTAGAAATCTGATCTTTTAGCCAAGTTATAAAACATCGATTATGCTCTCTTGTTAACCAATTTTGACTCTTATTTGGGTATGAACTCTTAAGTATGTCCTTGTGTTTTACAACATATGACTCTACCTCATTGGCGTTCTGTAGAACATACAAGTGTGCTTGCTCCCATTCTTTCCTTGGTATAGTCAATATTTCAGTTCCATAAATCCCTTTCCCTACGCTTCTTCCTGCGTGACGAGGCTTTGGCAGCCCTACAGGATATTCAACATTGGATAGGTAGTCGGTACAAAATTCAACAGCTTCTTCGACTATGTATCGTTCAACAATACAACCCTCTGGTCGTGACCGGTTTTTAACATAACCTTTTAATATCTTCATTTAACGCTCAAATGGGTACATCCATCTCATATAAGCTAGCCCACACAACTGTGTCTCTCTAACCACATGTACAGTCAAATGGACCATGATGTCAAAGAATGCAGGTGGGAAATACATCTCTAGCTCACACAAAGTCACAACGATTTCTCTTTGCAATGCTGGCAACTTTCCAGGGTCAATCACTTTACTGCAAATTGCCTTGAAGAAGAAAGAAAGTTTAGTTAAGGTATGCCGCACTTTGTTCGGTAAAATGGATCGTATACCGATGGGTAGCAAATTCTCCATGAGAACATGACAGTCATGGGACTTTAGACCCTTTAACTTAAGGTCTTTCGTCGATACGAGGTTCATAATGTTTGAAGAGTACCCCTTTGGAACCTTAACTCCATGAAGAAACTTACAAAAAACAATTTTCTCTTTTCTAGATAGAGTATGAGCAGTGACACGCTGTCGCACACGGGTCAAAAAGCGAGTGGTTTGTAAAAAATGTAGTCAGGGAGCGACAACTCGAGTATCGTCTCACAAGGACTCTTGGATTGTTATTCACTTCAAAAATCAGTTTTGGGGGGGGGGGTTCAGGTTTGAAGGATTCAATTAAAAGAACGATGCAATTAAGAAATAGGTGAATATCAATGATCAAAACGATTAATCTACTGTTCTCGGTTTCCCACTATCATCGATTCATATAATTCCCATGCCCTAAGCGGATTCTAATCCCTTTTCGATTGTAGCAACAATTAACAAGCGAAATTGGCACTACATGATATATGTTCCCAATTCCCGAATTAAGCAAACGGGTTGAAGCACTCGTGAATTAAGAAAACACGATTGAACACACGCGAATTAAGCAAACGCGATTAGATATAGGAACATAAAATCATCGAAACAAATCAATACCTATTCTATATAATTCTGAATTAAGCAAACAGAACGTACATGATAGTATTGAAAGGAAGAAGCAATTTAATCCGGGAATTATAGAATCTCAGGTGTCGGCGGAACCCGATTACAGCAGATTAATCCAAGGGAATTAGTTCTCCATCACAGAAATGATAACCTAAAAATATAGTGTAAACAGTGAAAACTGGATGAAATTCTGTGTCTGCTGCGTTCCTATTTATAGAGAGGCCGCGCGTCACGGCTGTGATGGCCGTCACGGCCAGGCCGTGATCGCTTCTGACTTTGGGTGCTGATCTGTCACGGCCGTGACCTCCATCACGGCTGGGCTGTGATCAACTCTGACTTTCTGGGTCTTCTCATCATGCCCGTGATGTGTGTCACTCCTGGGCCGTGATACTTTCTGACTTTCATGATCTCCTCATCACGCCCGTGATGTGTGTCACGACTGGGTCGTGATCCTTTCTGTCTTCCATGGGTAGCTCATCACGGCCGTGACCAGTGTCACGGCCTGGGCATGATGGCCTCTGCTTCAGGTGTTCTTCCCTTCTTGCTTTTCCTATCAACCTGAAAACATGAAATAGCAGTAAGTGCTTTATTTGACTCAAAATCAACTAAAATACCCTAAAACTACTTAAGAGACTCAAAATGTTGCTTGAGGACAATTACATCCAAATTTGGGCGAAATCGAGATTAAACTCGAATAAAACCTATGGTCTTACTAGTTAAAAACTAGTCGAGCCAGAGGCTGATCAAAATACCCCAGACTTAGACTTTGCTTGTCCCCAAGCAAACTAAAACTCAAAAAGACTCAAACTTGGCAAGCTTAAAGTATTCAATCACTTTCGCACAAACTTCATGCAATCTTAACAAAACAAATTTTCTTCAATGTTCCCCCCCTTTGCAACAATGTAATCCCCACATTCATCTACTTTAAACAATTGAGAATTCCATCATTCATGCAATCCTTAATCTAAGTTGAGGATCCAAGTTACACACAAAAGGGAGATCACCAATTTCAAACAATTGCCTTCCTCACAAGGGCATGTAATATTTCACTCATTCGCTCAATTTGTCTAGGCTATCAACATTTCACTCAATTTCACATTTCAAGAGCACTTCCCATGAATTTGATTTTCATCTCAATCAAGGTTCCCACGAAAACATGCATGCAACATCAAAAGGTCTTTTAAAGGTTGTAATGGGGCCTGGCTAAAGGTAGGATATTCAAAGGTACTAGGCTTAAGTCCCTAGGATCTAAGAGATCATGATCATTTTGACACATTGAACTTCCACTCAAATTCCTTTTTCCATTTTTCTTTTTGCTTTGGGTGACTACAACCTTTTTCTTCCAATACCCTTTTTTTTTGACATTTTTGTGCTTTTTTATTTTTTTCTCTTTTGCCTTTGGCTCCAACCTTTATTTTTCTTTTTCTCAACCCAGAATGACATATTAAACCTTGTAGCCACCCCAAACTTACTTTCTTGCAACCCTTCTCTTGCTAAGCTTCCATGCTCTCCTATTCCTAAGATCGGGTTAACATGGTTTTTCAGATTTTTGGCTTATAACATAAGGTCATCAAGAAACAATAGACTAACTAGGCTCAAAGGGGCTAACTAGGGAACATGCATTAGGGATGGTTCTTTCAGGACAAGTAGTTAATTCAAAGAAAATTGCCTAAATCATTTGATGCAAGCACATAAACATGCAAATCATGAAGAGACTCAAGCAAATTCGGGAAAGTGCAACTTGAAAGTTATTCACACAATTAAAAACATGTTGGAGACTCAAATCCTCACTTGGACATTGTTCACAAATTGTTTGACCGAGATTCAATCCCTAGTGTGTGCATCCCTTCACCCCAAACTTATCATAAATCATGCAGTCATAATGGAATATCTCAAAGTTTAATTTTCAATTTTTCACATGGGGATCAAATTTCAATTTCAAAACCTAGGGGGAAAATCATCAACAGTCAACACATATCTTGCAATCTATCTATGCAAATTCAACAAAACCCAATCAAGCTTGCCGACACAAGACTCACACACAAACGACTCAAAGCAACACAAACAAAACAAAAACAAAACAAATGGCTCCCTCCCCCACACTTAAAACATACATTGTCCTCAATGAAAGAACATAAATATAAAATAAGAGTGAGGGAAAGGAGAAGGTTTAGAAAAAAAACTCATGGAGGCGGTTCCACCGGGATCCCACTGTCTGTGATACAACGGCCAAGGAATGCCCAAAATGCAATATGATCCTCCCGGACCCCATGGTATGCAGCATAAGCATGAGAGTGAGCGCTTGACAATCATGGTGACCTCGCCGAGTGCGGCGGATTTCTCACTCCCTCTTGGGTCAAAGATGACCTCCTTGTCAACCTTGTCAACAAAGTCTTCCCAATAAAAATGGGGTTCAACCTCTTGGACTGGCCATAGTGCCTTCATATTCAAGGGTGCAAAATCCAGTCTCTCAGGAAGAGGCTTGAACTCCATTGCCGGTTGTTCCACAGTGGGTGGTGGCAAACAAGTGGAGAGGATCACTGGTGCTGCTTCAATAGATGGCATGTTTGGGGCAGCTGTGCTGTCAAGAACTTCAGCTGAAGAAACAGCTTCAATCACAGTCACCCAAGTCATCATAAGTGTCATCAACAATATCAGAGAGCAACTCTATTTGAAAGACAGAGTGCTCTTCCAAGGGGTGCTTCATAGCATCGAAAATGTTGAATTTTGCAACAATGTCACCAAACTCCATGGACATGGTTCCATCATCCACATCAATCTTTGTCTTCGCCGTCTTCATGAACGGTCTGCCCAGAATGATTGGTGATCTACTTGACTTTGTTTCCCCTGCCATGTCTAGGATGTAAAAATCAGCAGGGAATATCAAGTCATTAACTTGCACCAGCACATCTTCTACCACTCCAATAGGGCGAGCATTGGTCCTGTTTGCCAACTGGATAGTGAGACTCGTATATTGCAAAGGACCAAGATCAAGATTGTTGAAAATGGAGGTGGGCATGACATTAATAGAAGCTCCTAAATCCAACATGCAATTGTCGAATTTACTATCCCCAATGGTACATGGAATAGAAAAAGTGCCCGGAAGGTTGAAACGGTAACCTTTTCAGGTGCAGGCTTAGGTTGAATGAGGGCTGAAACATTTCGCCCCAAATTAACTCTCTCATTACCCTTCAACCTCCTCTTGTGTGTGCACAAATCCTTCAGAAACCTTGCATATTTTGGAACCTGCTTAATCACATCAAGGAGCGGAATGTTTACCGCCACTTTCCTGAACACGTCTAGAATCTCCCTCTCTTTGTCTTCCCCATCAATCTTCTTATTTTTCAGAACTCTTTGCGAGAAGGGGATCGGTGGCACATACTCTTTCTCAGCTTCAACAACAACAGAAGGTTCAGGTGTTACCTCAACAGTTTCTTTATCCTTTTCAGGGGCTGCCTCTACAAATTTTCCGGATCTCAAAGAAATCGCACTCACATTAGGATTTGGAGCATTAGGATTCACCACTGTTTGTGTAGGTAGTTGGTTTGATCCTTGAGCTTGCTGCATGGCATTCATCGAAGTGGCAAGCTGTCCAATCTGTGTCTGTAGGGTATGAATACTAGCATCCATTCGCTGCTGTAACTGTCTAATCTGTGGCTGCAAGGCATGAATACTAACATTCGTTTGCTGCTGAAACTGGAGATTTTGTTCAGTCATTTGCTTGACAAGGTCCTCTAGTGAAGGTCCAGAAGGTGCAGAGGTGGTCACTTGGGGAGAATTTTGTAGTGGTGCCAGCGGTAACATTGGTTGTTGCTGTTGTGCAGATGAGTTCCCATAACGAAGGTTTGGATGATTCCTCCAGTTGGGATGGTACTTATTTGTGGAAAGGTCAGGAATACTGTACCGGTTCTGATTATTGCCTTGATTGTAAAGATTGGCTGCATAAACTTGAGGCAGATCAGTGACTGACTCATCTTTCAGAATGGGGCATGCATCGGTCAGGTGCTCAGGAGAGGTGCAAATGCCACACAACCTTACTGGATGAACCTTATCCATTGCCAACTGCTTCACCAAAGAAGTGAGCTCATCAAGTCTGGTCTCAAGGGCCTTGTTGGAAGAAGAAACTTGGACCTCATTCACTCCCCTTGTCTCGACAGAATTGCTTCTAGTTGTGAACTGCTGGGAGTTGAGTGACATGTTCTCAATCAATTGCTTAGCAGTGGCTGGGGTCTTATCAACAAGTGCTCCCCCACTAGCAGCATCTAAAATATTTCTGTCCATTGGCAGCAATCCCTCATAAAAGTACTGAATAAGTAGCTGCTCCGAAATCTGGTGCTGAGGACAACTGGATACCAACTTCTTGAATCTCTCCCAGTACGCGGCCAATGACTCATTGCCTTGTCTAATGCCACATATATCCTTCCTGATTGATGCAGCTCTGGAGGCAGGGAAGTACCTCTCTAGGAAGACTTTCTTCAGATCATTCCAGGTTGTAACAAAATTCGGTTAAAGGTAATACAACCAATCCTTCGCAGCACCTTGAAGTAAGAATGGGAAGGCTCTCAGCTTGATATGATCTTCAGTTACTTCTTCCGGTCTCAAAGGTGTAGAGCAGACAACCTGGAATTCCTTCAGATGCTTGTGTGGATCCTCACATGCAAGACCACTAAACCTTGGCAACAAGTGTATTAAACCAGATTTTAGTTCAAAAGGAGCAACCACATCAGCATATTCAATACACAAACCATTATAATTAACATCAGGGGCAGCAAGCTGTCTTAATGTTCTTTGATCAGTCATGTTATCAAGTGCAGGTGCAGAATTAGAATTACTATTGGTTGGTGAACTAGTGCTAGCCTGAAGTGCCCTACGACGTGCGTGCAAAGTTCTTTCAATTTCAGGATCAAATTCAAACAAATTAGGACAACCAGACCTAGTAGCCAGAACTAATTCAGCAGAAAATCAAAAATGAAAAATAAGAAAATAACAACAAGAGTCCCCGGTAACGGTGCCAATTTTGACATACTGCCGCACACGGGTCAAAAAGAGAGTGATTTGTAAAAACTGTAGTCAGGGAGCGACAACTCGAGTATCGTCTCACAATGACTCTTGGATTGTTATTCACTTCAAAAATCAGATTGTGGGGTGGGGAGGTTAAGATTTGAAGGATTCAATTAAAAGAACGATGCAATTAAGAAATAGGTGAATATCAATGATCAAAACGATTAATCTACTGTTCTCGGTTTCCAACTATCATCGATTCATATAATTCCCATGCCCTAAGCGGATTCTAATCCCTTTTCGATTGTAGCAACAATTAACAAGCGAAATTGGCACTACATGATATATGTTCCCAATTCCCGAATTAAGCAAACGGGTTGAAGCACTCGTGAATTAAGCAAATACGATTGAACACACGCAGCAAACATGATTGAACACACGCGAATTAAGCAAACGCGATTAGATATAGGAACATAAAATCATCGAAAAAAATAATACCTATTCTATATAATTCTGAATTAAGCAAACATAACGTACAGGATAGTATTGAAAGGAAGAAGCAATTTAATCCGGGAATTACATAATCTTAAGTGTCGGCGGAACCCGATTACAGCAGATTAATCCAAGGGAATTAGTTCTCCATCACAGAAATGACAATAACCTAAAAATATAGTGTAAACAGTGAAATCTGGATGAAATTCTGTGTCTGCTGCGTTCCTATTTATAAAGAGGCCGCGCGTCACGGACGTGATGACCGTCACGGCCAGGCACCGTGGATCGCTTCATCATCAAGGGCGCGCATTAAAAATCGGTGCATCACGGCCGTGATGCCTATCACGGCCAGGCCGTGATCGCTTTTGACTTTGGGTGCTGATCTGTCACGGCCATGACCTCCATCACGGCTGGGCCGTGATCAACTCTGACTTTCTGGGTCTTCTCATCACGCCCGTGATGTGTGTCATGCCTGGGCCATGATGCTTTCTGACTTTCATGATCTCCTCATCACGCCCGTGATGTGTGTCACGGCTGGGCCGTGATCCTTTCTGTCTTCCATGGGTAGCTCATCACGACCATGACCAGTGTCATGGCCTGGGCGTGATGGCCTCTGCTTCAGGTGTTCTTCCCTTCTTGCTTTTCCTATCAACCTGAAAACATGAAATAGTAGTAAGTGCTTTATTTGACTTAAAATAAACTAAAATACCCTAAAACTACTTAAGAGACTCAAAATGTTGCTTGAGGACAATTACATCCAAATTTGGGCGAAATCGAGATTAAACTCGAATAAAACCTATGGTCTTACTAGTTAAAAACTAGTCGAGCCAGAGGCTGATCAAGCAGCCGGAGGTAAATATGTATTTTTCCCCTTCTTTACCTGTCCCAATTCTCGTCTCAATCCCATACTAACCAAATCCAGCCTTGCATTAATGCCATCTTTGGTCTTCCCTGGCACATTGAGTAAGGTACCAATGACACTATCAAATACATTTTTTTCAACATGCATTACATCAATGAGGTGTCTTACGTATAATGACTTCCAATATGGCAGCTCAAAGAAAATCGACCTTTTCTTCCACCCTCGTGTGACAAGTTCTCTCGCAAAAGGTTTCTCAAATTCAATACTCAAATCTTGTACCTTTTCAAACAGTTGCGCACCCGTCAACGGCAAAGGAGCTACACGTTCATCTGTATTCCCATTGAATGCCTTTCTCCATGACTGGTAATGATGACTTGAATGCAAAAATCTACGATGCCCAAGGAAGACATTCTTCTTGCCATGCTCCAACCGCATCCAATCCGTATTATCTTCACATATAGGGCATGCACACTGACCTTTGGTATCAGTATCCTGATAAATTACCATATGCCGGAAAATCATTAATTGTGCTGAAGATCATGGTCTTTAGGGTGAAACTTTCTTCTCTATACCCATCATACACCTCTATACTGGTCTCCCACATTTTCTTCAAGTCTTCAATTAATGGAGCCAAGTATATGTCGATATCATTTCCTGGTTGTTTGGGCCCAGAAATTAACATAGACAACATCATGTATTTGCGCTTCATGCATAGCCATGGAGGTAGGTTATAAATCACCAAAATCACAGGCCATGTACTGTGAGAGCTACTCTGAACACCATGTGGATTAAATCCGTCAGTAGATAATGCAAGTCGTAGATTTCTTGGTTCTTGCCCGAAATCAGGAAAATCATGATCAATTCTTTTCCATTGAGGAGAATCTGCCGGGTGTCGTAGCTTGCCATCTTTAATCCTTTCATCCTCATGCCATGTCAAGTGTCTTGCATCTTCTGAACTACGGTATATGTGCCTAAATCTGGGAATTATGGGGAAATACCATAGAACCTTCTCTGGAGCCGATTCTTTCTTCTTATACCACGAGGCATTACATTTAGGACACGTATTTAACGATGAATATTCATTTCAAAATAAAATGTAATCGTTAGGACAAGCGTGTATCCTCTCATAGCTCATGCCAATAGAGCATAACATTTGTTTAACCTCATATGTCTGAATAGGAAGCACATTATCCTCCGGCAACATATCTTTCAGTAGTGTGAGTAAGTTCGTAAAGCTCTTATCAGTCCATCCATTCCCCGATTTCAAGTTATACAACTTTAGCATCGCCGACAATCTTGTGAATTTAGTACAACCCTCATACAACGGTTTCTCAGCATCACTTACCAACTTCTCAAACATTCGAGGACAATCACGAAGATCTTCTTCAACCGTGTTTACCATCTCTTCAAAATGGTCGGCATCATATGTATTTATATCGATGTCATCTGACGCACATCTCCCACTATTCCCCATATCACTAGATTCACCTATAGTCTCACCATGCTTTGTCCAATAGGTATAACTTTGATCAATTCCATTGCACACTAAATGTCCTTCCAACTCAGCTACACTAACTCGTCTTGTATAACAACAACTTAAACAAGGACATATGATTCTACTAGGGTTTTCTGCATGCTCAACTGCAAACCTAATAAAATCTTGCAGTCCGTCCTTATATTCCTTTGACAAACGATTGGCAGACATCCACTTCCGATCCATATTTTTACGATCTACCATAATTATTTTGAGTTTGAACATGAAACGAAGGTTAATGCATAGTTATACCGATAAAGATAAATATGTCTAATTATATAACTAAAGGTTTAAATAAAACAAAGGGGAATAACAAGTGGTAAAACGTACCAGAGTGAAGTCAAGCAGCTTGAACAACAGAGAGAGTTGATTGACAGACGTAACTGGGAGAATCCAAAATTGTTAGTTTCTTTATTTCTTCCTAAATGAAATACCAGTATGAATACACTACTACAGACTAAAATCCATCAGCTAGTTAAGTTGCACAATTAATATCTCATTAGATTGTGCTAATGAATATCTTATTTATTCTGACGTTAAATAACTCATCTCCCTCTCTCTCTATATATATAAAGTGTCCTGCTCAGAAGATCAGTATCAACAACAAAATACCAATGGCAAGCTACATGAACATATGACAAAAATGATATAATATATCAGGTAAAAATTCAAAATGAAATATAAAATACCAATAGCTATATCTGTCAATTACGATGAAATATTGACTCATTGGCTTTTCTTTCGTTTTGTTGAGCAGGGGCAGGGGCTTTGGAGCAAGAGTAGTTCAGAGTACCTACTAATGCCTAAGTATTTGACGAAGCTGCAAGAAGCTTCACATCAAAGGTTTCTTGAGTAATTTTACTGATCACAAACTTCAAATCATTATCTTCATTATTTTGTGTCTGTTTAAGTACTATACTGCAATTCTGAATTTCCACTTAATGCAAATTGAAATGTTGGAATTATCTTTAAAGGCATAACTTGATGTTCTGTTTCTGTAAATAGGCATATGAAGTCTAGAGAAAGTAAAAATAAAGACAACATTTCCTAAAAGGTTTATGATATTAAGAAAATTCTAACTAAGCCTACAAAACATGCACTAGGAAACGAAGAAGAAGAAGAAATATATGTCGCGGGCAAGCCAACAAAAATACGCAGGCTAGAGCTCAAGCTGAAAGAGTAATACTTTAAAATAAGGGAAAAACAAAAATGTTATCTCAAAATGTTTACTCACTTTCAGATTATATTCCAAATGTCATTGCAGGAGCCAAATTATCAAAGTGACTTTATGGAGGAATGTAGCAACGGATTGTCAAAGAATATTCAGCAATGTAAAAAAAGGAGATGGCCCAAATACCATTGCAATAACATCTACCATGGTTAAGCAATTTAGAGGTAATGCTACATTATGCTAATATTTAAAATTTAAAATAATATATATAATACAAAGCTTTCTTACATTCGCAAAAAAAAAATTGCATCAAATTACAGATGAATACTCAATCAACTCAACTTCAAGCACAAGGATCTATTTTAATTTGGAAATGCCAGAGTTCAGAGAGCTAACAAAAGGGTAAGATGCATTAAAAAAATTTATATCCTTTACAATTTTACAAACAAGTTTCTTTGATAAGGCTTGCCAATAAAGGTAGCTTATGCGTCACAAATTTATTTTGTCAGATGATCATAATTTACATCACTTTTTTTTTCATTTTTATTTAAATTCAACTTAACTAGCATTACCTATTAGTATAATACATATTTAAACTAACAGGAAACAATCATATCTAACAATTTGACTTGATAAATAATGAAAAAATAATCTCCAGCGATGATGCACAAAATCAAATGCACAAGGCTACTTTACGCTATAACTAAATTAGGAAAACAAATTATAAATTACAATCTGATGCTTATTTTGATATTGGTTGCACAGGAACAATAAAGACAAAGCAGGAATAAGACAGATCCCAACTCAAGATATCAACAGTACAACACCAGAAAAAGAATGGTTAGAAATAGAACGATGCTATAAGATATCATGGCAATGAAGTGGGAGTCGATTACACAGGTACCTACAACAACATATTATGAACATCTATAATTTAAATATGGACAACTACCATATAAAAAACCTAACACTTACTTTGACTAAAAATTAGGAAAAGATATACACAATACATGCGACCATCGTTGACATCGACGATAGATTTGGATGGAAATATATTGGCTGTGAAAAATGCAAGAAGAAATTAATAAAGGAAGGAGATAAATACAATTGTCCAAAATGTGACAGTGTCAAAGTACCCAACGCAATTGCAAGTCATATCAGATTCTTATGTTATTACTTTCATCATATCAAGCTTAAAATCATAACATCATAACCAAAATTTCAGGTTCAGGATTAACTTGAAGGTGTCAGATGAAACAGCAACATCAACATTCACATTGTTTGACAATGATGCACAAAAGCTACTCAACACAAAAGCATCTCAACTCTGTCAACATATTGCTCTGCTATTTGGTTACCCCCAAGTACTCGGGGTACACAAATCCATTACAACATAACCAAATTACAAGAAAAGGAGAAAAGTAATTGTTCAACTCAAAGAAAGGTATATACTCCAAAAGGTTGAGAGACTACCTAACACCCCAAAATTTCCCAAACCCATTTACCAACAACAGCAAACCAAAACCTAACTATATCAATGACCCACCACTAGAAAAAGAAACCATACCAAAAACAGGAAAACTATGTAGTACAAGTTCACTACAGCTAAAAGAAGAAACAACCAATAGACAATAGCGCATAAGGATGAACTCACTAAAACAGACCAAGCTACATCAAGACACAGTAATTAGGGAAAATGAGAACCATGCATGACCAAAGAAGTAGATTGCAGCACCACCTCCTACCATGTAACCACATATAGGCTAACTGGATCATATAACCAAAACCATGCACTTTAAACAAATTTTGCACTCCCCAACCACCAGAATGACATAAAACAACCCATCAAGAAACTCCACCCACCATAAACACAGCAACCCAACACATCTCTAAAAGCAGAGAAATTAAAATTGCGAATCCATGGGGCCAAACCAGTGAAAATAGAATGCTCCACAGGTTCACTTTTATGTACTGTCAAGAATTTCTCTCCAGTATGCGAGTCTCTCACTTTAGTGTTGCATCCAAACATACCCTAAAGATCTTCCTTGCCTTAGCAATCATACCCCAATGCCAATACTTGAAATTCACATGGAATGTTAAACTGGGCACATCATGATGAAGAATAAAAGCAACAAGAAAAGAAGAGGGGGAAAAAAAGGACCTAACTTGTTTTCGTCGCAAGTAGGACAAAGGCAAGAGTTAATTGCAATAGGGTCATACAATGGCGACCATGATATGGTAGCGTTCCTTATGCACAGTTTGCATATGTAGAAACCCTTCCCTCTACAAGTGATGGAAACATCTGGTCTCACTCACTGATTTGGGGGAAAATCTCTATCTGAAAGAATCGAAACCCTCTGCAAACGAAACTGATGCGTACGGAGGGAGACGGCGCGACGGTGGGACGCGGCTGGAGGACGGAGCGTGCGGTAGCCGGAGATTCACGGTGTCCAATGGAGGAGGCGCGAACAAGATTGTTTTCTGAAGAGAACGATTTGGGTAAACGCGAGCAGTAGAAGGCGCGATGAAGGGAGGCAAGTGATCGCGAGCAGGGTTTGAGAACGAGGGAAAAGAGCCGTGCGAGAGAAAGAGTTACAGTACTGAGCAAAGGGAAATATTTAGTAAAAGGGAATAGATAGCACTTCCTTGGAAAAGCGCTATTTATTTACTTACCTATGATAGCATTTTCTTAAGGAAACGCTATCTATTCTCTTACTTATAATAACGCTTCCTCAAGAAAATGCTATCTATTCCTATCCATCAACATTCAATAGCGTTTCCTTAAAGGAGCGCTGTCTTAGAATAAGAAATAGATAGCGCTCCCTTAAGGAAGCACTATTAAAAACCTTCCGTCTATTTTTAAGTAGCGTTTTTCATTGAAGTGCTGTTGAAAGTGCGATACTAAAACCCTTTTCTGTAGCAGTGTTCTCGCTGATGCTCAATCTTTTTACCAACTTTTCAGCTTATAATTCAATTAATTGTTACATAATAATTTAAATCCAAATTGATTTGGATATAAATTCATCATGTGGGCCCTCGGTGTAATCTTATTTCACATGACCATGCTTTCTCTCTTAATTCCAATTGCACTTATTCTTTCCTGGTTGAAAACACAGTGCTCACGTGGGCTCACTTCAAAGTCCAACTCCAATTCTTATTTCTCTTGGACCATGATTTATTGGGTTGAACTTTCTCTTTACTTTGCAAGCTTTAATTGTAATTGAATTTGCTTGAAGGCCCTGACCATTTGTATTCACGTTGGCAAAGTCACAAATAAACTTGGATTTGAGCATTTTAATCACGAATTCATGCACACCAACACCATAGAACCACCTTACCCGTTCCAAAGGAAAAAGCTAACAAATATCAAAATAAAAATGTCTAATCTACATGAAAATACATGTAAAATGATGAGGAAATATGGGGTGAAATCATACTCATCACTTATCAAGTGATAATAGTATGTGAATGAAATGACTACAATGTTGCCTATATGTAATTGTGATTGTGAATGTTATGGACTTCATTGAATACCGCTGAGATGGTTATTCAAGATTTATTATGAAGCACAGTGAATGTATGTTATGATAAGGCATGATTTATTGTACTTAGTGCTTTGGTATGATGCTTAGACATTGGACAAGACTTGGTGTACCCGACCGGTCAATGGATTCGACCGGTATATAAATGTGATCGTCGGAGCGCGGGGCCTCTGGTGAAAAACCCCGGAGTTCTGAGGGTGGTTGTGTAGTGGCCGAGGTCACTTGCCAGTCAGCAGACTCGACCGGGATATAAATGCGACCGTCGGAGTGGGAGATGCTCTAGTGAACAACTCCAAGGGGATACACAAGCATCTTGAGACACCCCATTGTGCCCTGGTGTTTTATCAGATTAATTACCTTCTTAAATCATTTCTTAATCGCACACTTATTGTGAAAAATACGTAAAAACTAAAACTTATTTAATTACCATATAACTTCTGCAAATTTAAAACACACCAACATTAATATATATAAATACACACCTGTTTATTCATTACAATACCAAAACACTGTTAAGGGTACCCTCTCAGTAGGATCCCTCACAGGCATAATCTTAACTACAGACATACTTAGTCGAAATATCAAATACTCCTTAGACACACTGGCCATAATGTCTATACTCTAATCGCCACGGATCACAGCTCGACTTCCAGCGTTTGGTTCGTAAGGAGTTCCATCCAACTCCTCAGCAACATAACCCTCCGTCGGGTCTTCTAACGTAAACCAAAGTAACCTCCCAAAATACAGAAACATAGGGGATAACAAGCAGTTCTATCATCAAAAAGCGGAAAATATTCATAGCATATAATACAATAATAGTCACAAACATGCATCACTCACAATCTACAATCATCCATACTTTATAACCTCATCCTCTACCCTCCAACTCATGTAACTAAACCTTTATGCTGACATGACCACCACTAATCCTGTCACACATCCTTTGTTAGGAATGTCAGTCGGTTGTCCAAGTGACATGTTCCCAATGCCGGTGCACATTCTCATCCATGGTGAGAATGCTCATGCAAAGCAATGACATTATAGCTGCATAGTACCGTCGGTGCACACCCTGGTTCTCTCTCTCATCTCTATCAAGGGTGCTCATGCATAACAATGACACTATAGTTGCACAACTTAACTTCTAATTTGGGAAGGTCCACGAGAACTTCGAACCTCATGTATCTCAAATACACGGTTATGAACAACCATGCAATATATGATTCTCACTGACTTTTTATCAATAACAACCTAGTGCATCAAGCTTTCCTCATAACATCCACTTACATTCTAAATCACATCACTTCTTAACTTTGGTTAGGTTAAGCTAAAAAGGGCATTTTGGTCATTTCACCTAAATTTACATTTAATGCTTCATAAAGGCTTGGTCAGTCATGGTGGTGACTCATTCTATGACTCAGCTCCACCGGTGTTTAGTTTTTTCTCTGCACCTACCTTCTCGACTCTGTCGGTTCCCCGGTTAGGGTTTTACGCCCGTATAAAAGCGTAATATTTCGTTTTCGACTGAATATTTTCAAACTAACCAAACTCGTTGGAAATATGATTTAAATATAAACCATTTTGTTAATGAAACGAGTCAAAATTATGTTTTCTAATCATTAAAATCTTGCTGTCAGTGAAAATACCGACTGTTTTCCGCTCGAACTTTCGTCAAAATTCGTCTGAATACACATAATATTTTATTTCTGATCAGAAATTTAGAAAGTAGAATTCCTCACGAACAAATTATAAAAAATCTGAAAATTTCAGTTTCGGGTCAAATTAGGGTTTTCTGCCGGTATAAAATAATACTGTCAGTAAAAAAATGCAGACCGAGCTCTGTCTGAATTTTCAACCCAAAGAATCACCGTAGCCTTCTACCATAAGAGAGACTATGAATATAATCTTATTTTATTTAAAATCACTTTCTAACTCTCAGATTAAAATATAATTAATTATATTTTAACCGGTTAAACAACGTAATTAAAAATCAGGTTGTTACACATCTTGCCCAATGGAAAATTGACTTCATAGCAAGTGAAGATTTGCTATGTAAGCTTATATACAATGTGAAGAACTGAATGAGATATTTATGGAGATGCTTATATATATTGTACTATTTTGCTATTATGTTTTGTTTATCCCTCACTGAGTTCTGGGAGTCACCCCCGCCCTTTTTGGTTTTAGCTTCAAGTATTCCACGAGTGGAGCCATCTCAGGGAGCCCATGCACTTGTGTAGTGCGGGCAGCTGCAGCTGTTTCAGTTTCTTGTGGCTTGGTTTATTGTCGTATGAGAATCTTCTGCTGTTTGGAGTTTTAAACTTCATTCTAGTAGTAAACCCATTTGGGCTTTGTTTTTTTTTAAAACTATTGATGTTGACTGAGGGCCACCCTTGGGTTATGTAACGCCCTTTGTTACATTAGTAATCCCAAGATAAAATCAATAAAAATCATTTGAAAGATTTAATTAAAACATACATCTTGTAAAGAAAAATTAAAAAAAATATTTAAAGTCTGAAAATACCTCATATTAAATAATATAGTAATAAAATATCCATGTAGTGAATATAAATATAAATAAAAATCAAAAGCCTCAAAACCGGGCGTCTAATTACAATCCGTGAAAAATAATACGTAAACCAAAAAAAAAAAGTCGTCAAGACACCCTCAACCATTCTACATTATTAACCAACTATGTGATAAGAAGACGACTCCTCGAGTCTCTAGGTCCTCAGCAAAGTGATGTCCTCGATCTCTGAAAACAATACTTATAATGAGATATAAAATCCCAGTGATCAACAATACGGTTTTATAAAATATTTTCGAAAATAGTATTGTTCTCAGCCAGCGCGGTAACCGGAAAAACTGTCCATGGCACTCGCTATTTTTCCAAAATAATATATATAAAAGAGAATACTTTTAATATCAACAATAATCACATCAACTCAATAGCATATAACGTAGCAATGACTTCTCTCAATACATCACATTCCATATATAAAATAAATTCTAGATTAACCCAAGCGGCCCGAAGACCTCCTAATTAAATTGGTCTCTTGCCGGCATGCCATAAATTCACACATCACACGACAATGGCGTCCCATTGCCCACCCTTACTCACGAGGAGTGTTTCGATGTCACCCTCCTGTCGGGGACATTTCCATTTCGATACCTCCCATGTGCACATGGTGGTATTTCTCCTTTTTCGACACCCCAACCTGTGGCGGTGTTACTTTCGATACTCCTTTTTAGGTAGTATTACTCATTTTCGACGTCCCAACCACATGGCGATGTTACTTTCGATACCCCATTAAGGCGGTATTTCTCTTCGATACCCCTATCATAGGTGGTATTACGACAAACATTATACAACTCATCATAAGGCATGAATTTCATGTCTCATACATGTAACAATTCATTTACCATAAATTAAATATTTAATCCTATCATGCATACTAAATAGACTTATATCATGTCTCCAAGTAATTTTATAATTATATTATGACAATCACGAGCATCAAGACATAACATATGGCATCAAGCATATCATTCAACTAGTACCACATTGGCTTTTCCCGGATGGTACTTCAACTCGAAGTCATAGTCCTTAAGGAACTTCATCCACCTTCGTTGTCTCATGTTCAACTCCTTCTGGTCGAACATATATTTTAGGCTTTTATGGTCACTAAAAACTTCAAACTTTGCCCCGTAAAGGTAATGCCTCCAAATCTTAAGGGCAAAAACCACGGCTGCTAGCTCTAAGTCATGGGTAGGGTAATTCCCCTCATGTGGCCTAAGCTTCCTAGAGGCATATGCTACCACCTTGCCTTCCTGCATTAAGACACATCCCAAGCCATTCTTAGATGCGTCGCAGTATACCACAAAACTCACTAAGGGATCCGGTATAGTTAAGACTGGTGATGACACCAATCTCCTCTTAAGCTCTTGGAACCCGTCCTCACACTCCTGGTCCCACACAAAAGGTTTCCCCTTCCTAGTCAACCGGGTCAAAGGTAAGGCTAATCTAGAGAACCCCTCTATGAACTTCCTATAGTAACCAGCTAAGCCCAAGAAACTTCTCACTTCGGTTACTGTCTTAGGTTGTTCCCATCCCAACACCGCATCGACTTTAGAGGAATCAACCGCTACACCATCCTTTGATTTTGTGTGTCCTAAAAACTTTACCTCTTCTAGCCAAAACTCACACTTCTCCGGTTTGGCATAAAGACGCTCGTCCCTCAAGATCTGCAACACCAACCTTAAGTGTTCTCCATGTTCTTATGGTGTCCTAAAGTATATTAAAATATCATCTATGAACACCACCACAAACCTGTCCAAAAAGGTCCTAAAGATCTGATTCATGTAGTCCATGAATACGGCTGGGGCGTTGGTCACACCAAAGGGCATCACTACATACTCGTAGTGCCCATACTTTGTCCTGAAGGCTGTCTTAGGGATGTCCTCGCTTCTAACTCTAATTTGATGGTATCCCGATCTTAGATCTATTTTGGAAAACACTAACGCTCCTCTTAACTGAACTAAGAGATCATCTATCCTAGGCAAGGGATATTTGTTCTTGATGGTTACCTTATTCAGTTGCCTATAATCAACACACAACCTCATACTCCCATCTTTTTTCTTCACTAGAAGTACTGGTGCTCCCCAAGGTGACACACTAGGCCTAATGAACCCCTTTTGTAACATATCCTCTATCTGTTTCTTGAGCTCGCTCAACTCTAGAGGTGTCATCCTATAGGGTGCTACTGATACAGGTCCACTCCCAGGTACTAGATCTATGGTAAACTCAATCTCTCTATCTGGAGGTAAACTAGAGACATCCGTTGTAACGCCCTTTGTTACATTAGTAATACCAAGATAAAATCAATAAAAAATCCTTTAAAACATTTAATTAAAACATATATCTCATAAAGAAAAATTAAAAAAATATTTAAAGTCTGAAAATACCTCATATTAAATAATATAGTAACAAAATATCCATGTAATGAATATAAATATAAATGAAAAATCACAAGCCTCAAAATCGGGCGTCTAATTACAATCCGAGAAAAACAATACGTAAACAAAAAGAACGTCGTCATCACCCTCAACCTTGCTGCATTACTAACCAAGTGATGAGAAGATGTCTCCTCAGGTCTCTGGGTCCTCAATGGCGGTGTCCTCGGTCTCTGAAAACAATACTTATAATGAGATATAAAATCCCAGTGATCAACAATACAGTTTTATAAAAGATTTTCGAAAATAGCATTGTTCTCAGCCGGCGCGGTAACCGGAAAAAAAAAACTGTCCATGGTACCCGCTAATTTTCCAAAATAATATATATAAAAGAAAATACTTTTAATATTAACAATAATTTCATCAACTCAATAGTATATAACGTAACAATAACTCATCTAAATACATCACATTTCATATACCAAATAAATTCTAGATTAATCCAAGCGGTCCGAAGACCTCCTAGTTAAATTGGTCTCTTGTCGGCATGCCATAAATTCACACATCACACGACAATGGCGTCCCATTGCCCACCCCTACTCACGAGGAGTGTTTCGATGTCACCCTCCTGTCGGGGACATTTCCATTTCGATATCTCCCATGTGCACATGGTGGTATTTCTCCTTTTTCGACACCCCAACCTGTGGCGGTGTTACTTTCGATACTCCTTTTTAGGTAGTATTACTTATTTTCGACATCCCAATTATATGGGGATGTTACTTTCGATACCCCATTATGGTGGTATTACTTTTCGATACCCCTATCATAGGTGGTATTACGACAAACATCATACAACTCATCATAAGGCATGAATTTCATGTCTCATACATGTAACAATTC
The DNA here is from genome assembly GCA_030762895.1 of Sophora flavescens. Lineage (NCBI taxonomy): Eukaryota > Viridiplantae > Streptophyta > Magnoliopsida > Fabales > Fabaceae > Sophora > Sophora flavescens. The sequence continues at coordinate 4,135,976 of CM061068.1, read as the reverse complement.
ATTTACCATAAATTAAATATTTAATCCTATCATGCATACTAAATAGACTTATGTCATGTCTCCAAGTAAATTTATAATTACACTATGACAATCACGAGCATCAAGACATAACATACGGCATCAAGCATATCATTCAACTAGTACAAATATCAATCATGTATTCAGTTCAAATTCCAAAAAAACTATAAGGTAGACCCTTCCACACACATACAAATGAGGAATGCAGTCCTAAATTTTGTGAGCAAAACAATGAATTGAAATATGAGTTCATCAATTTTAAATTCACCGTAAACACATAAAAATATCATGGAAAGTGTTCGCAAAAGGTACTGTTACTGGCCTCTCGAAGGTCTCCAAAAGCTCCCAAAAATTATATATGATAAAACCTACATCTTCGTTAAAAATATTTCTTATCACTGTTGACGTTAATTGACTTGCCTGCTAGTGTGCTTGTACTGCCCAAGAAGGAAACACGTAAACTCGCTGTGTTGTGGTGCTACTGGCCCGTATGCACAGTGACCGAATTTTATATATGCCTGGCAAGTCAACTAACGCATAAGATTTAGGTTTTATAATTCTTTTTTTTTTGTTAAAATTAAGAATTGCTTGGGCTTAACGCCCTTGTTTCATAATTCTTTTTCTTTTCTTTTAATATATATATATATATATTTATTTATTTATATTTATATATATATATATATAATTTTGCATTCTTTATAATAGTTAATAAATTTCAATAAATCCTTATACTATCACTTCTTTACACTAAATCTTTTATTTATATTTTATTTTCACTATACTTTTTCATAACTTAATAGTACTATTATTATTTTATTTATCTTTTTTTTCAAATTAATTATGTTAGAATTTTAGGATGTTACATCCGTAGGAAACACATCTGGGAACTCACACACAATAGGCAACACCGCTATATCACTCTCAGCCTCTATCTTAGCTGAAAAGAGAAGTATATATCCCTGAGCTCCCTCAACTAAGCACTTATGACATGAGGCAGCAGAGATAAAGTGTTCCGTCCTAGGAGAGTCAACATACATGGACTGTGGAATGAAAGAAATAGTTCGACTAGCACAATCAATAATAGCATTATTACGAGACAACCAGTCCATGCCCAAAATAATATCCAGACCAGACATAAGTAAACATATCAGATCAACAATATAAGTCAGGTCTTGACACAATAAAGGACATTGCAGGCAGACAGAAGAAGTAATCAATCTATCTTTAGCAGGAGTAGAAACACACAAATCATATGACCGTTTAGTAACAGGTAACTCTAAGAATTGAGCACATTTAAATGAAATGAATGAATGTGTTGATCCCGAATCGAACAATATGATAACATCATGACCTTTAATAAAGCCCTTACCTTGAATCAAACCGTCGGACTCCTTCACCTCCTCTCCTTGGATGGTAAAGACCCTTCCGTGGTTCAATGATCTGGTTTGAGATTGTCCTCCTGACTTGCACATCCTAGCAAAGTGTCCCATCTTCCCGCATTGGTGGCAAGTGGTTTGTGCATGCGGGCACACACAATCTCCATGCTGCCACCCACACTTGTAACATGCAATCCCCCTTTCACCTTGAGCACCTTGAACCTGCTTACCCTTCGCGATTGTGGGCACAGGTCGTAGGCTCTTCTGAAAATTACCCCCTTTTCCATGGAACCTCTTGCCGTCACTGAAGCTCTTCTCCTTCGACCTCTCAGCCAGCACAACTTGCATATTCTGCTCCGCCACCCTACACTTGTTCACTAAAGTGGGGTAGTCTCGAATCTCTAGGAGCCCAATAAGGCTCTGCAGCTCTGGTTTCAAACCCTGCTCGAACTTAATTGCTTTCCATGGACCATCAGGATTATCCATCACCTGTGTGAAGAACCTTGCAAGCCTCTCGAACTTGACCACATATTCCGCTACCGTCATACTCCCTTGACGAAGATGTAGAAACTCCATCTCTTTTTGTATCCGGACACTATGCGTAAAGTACTTCTCCAGAAATATCTCCTTGAATCCGTCCCACGTGATAGGGGCACCCGAAGCAAGCAACCCGCCCCTGGCACAGTTTTATCAGTGCTCTGCATCCGACTCTAACATATAGGTGGTAAAATCCACCTTCTGAGCATCAGAGCACCCCATGGCCCGGAAGATCTTCTCTAATTTCAGTAACCATTCCTCTGTCTCAATAGGATCGGTGGTCCCTCGAAAAGTTGGCGGATTATTATTCCTAAACTCCGATAGACCCCTGTACTGTGGATCTGGAGCAACAACTGGCACAACGTTAAGCACGTCCCCCTTATCCCTCATCTGACGGAGAGTCTCCGTCTGCTCCTGCATAACTCTGGCCATTCGAGCCAAAGTCGCTGCAAGCGCATCATTTCTCCCTTGCCTGTTTGCTGCCATAATCTGCATACCACCAATCAAACAATGGGATGATCAATTCCAATATCCAAAAGAATAGAATGCAGAATTACAACTCTAACAAGCATCCTATGCACCCAAGTTTTGTTTTTTGAAAAAGCCCCACCACCACAGTCCGATTTAGAATCGAACTGCTCTGATATCATAAATGTAACGCCCTTTGTTACATTAGTAATCCCAAGATAAAATCAATAAAAATCCTTTGAAACATTTAATTAAAACATACATCTCATAAAGAAAAATTAAAAAAATATATTTAAAGTCTGAAAATACCTCATATTAAATAATATAGTAATAAAATATCCTTGTAGTGAATATAAATATAAATAAAAATCAAAAGCCTCAAAACCGGGCGTCTAATTACAATCCGTGAAAATAATACGTAAACCAAAAAAAAAAACGTCGTCAGCACCCTCAACCATTCTACATTACTAACCAACTAGGTGATAAGAAGACGACTCCTCAGGTCTCTGGGTCCTCGGAGAGTGATGTCCTCGGTCTCGAAAACAATACTTATAATGAGATATAAAATCCCAGTGATCAACAATACAGTTTTATAAAATATTTTCGAAAATAGTATTGTTCTCAGCCAGCGTGGTAACCGGAAAAACTGTCCATGGCACCCGCTATTTTTCCAAAATAATATATATAAAAGAGAATACTTTTAATATTAACAATAATCACATCAACTCAATAGCATATAACGTAGCAATGACTTCTCTCAATACATCACATTCCATATATCAAATAAATTCTAGATTAACTCAAGCGGCCCAAAGACCTCCTAATTAAATTGGTCTCTTACCGGCATGCCATAAATTCACACATCACACGACAATGGCGTCCCATTGCCCACCCCTACTCACGAGGAGTGTTTCAATGTCACCCTCCTGTCGGGGACATTTCCATTTCGATACCTCCCATGTGCACATGGTGGTATTTCTCCTTTTTCGACACCCCAACCTGTGGCGGTGTTACTTTCGATACTCCTTTTTAGGTAGTATTACTCATTTTCGACGTCCCAACCACATGGCGATGTTACTTTCGATACCCCATTAAGGCGGTATTTCTCTTCGATACCCCTATCATAGGTGGTATTACGGCAAACATCATACAACTCATCATAAGGCATGAATTTCATGTCTCATACATGTAACAATTCATTTACCATAAATTAAATATTTAATCCTATCATGCATACTAAATAGACTTATATCATGTCTCCAAGTAATTTTATAATTATACTATGACAATCACGAGCATCAAGACATAACATATTGGATCAAGCATATCATTCAACTAGTACAAATATCAACCATGTATTTCATACCATCAATAACAAGAGTAAATACTCAATTTAACAGATTTTTGTTTTAATTGAAAACCCCCGATTTTAAAATGTAGAGTGGTGATATCAATCATACATTCGAACCAAATTCCAAAAAAAAAACTATAAGGTAGTCCCTCCCACACACATACAAACAATTATACCATGGAAAATGATCGCAAAAAGTACTGTTACTCACTTCTCGAAGACCTCCAAAGTGCTCTAAAAATTATTTATGATAAGAATTAGTGCTTCCCTAAAAATCCTTCTTCCGTTTGGTGGCGTTCTTGGATCTGTGTACTGCTATGACTGTACCGCGAAACAAAGAACGCCCTCTCCCTCACTCACTGTGCGGCGCGCAGGTACACGGGATGCTAAATCTCAATTTCCTATTCTCAAGTTATAACCCTCGTACGCCACTTTAATATACATATTATTTATTTTTTAAAAAACATTATGAATTGCTTTTGTTTTGGCAAAAGTCAAGGGCCATCAATTATTCCCTTGGGGCTCAACGCCCCTGACACCACAGTTATATATATATATATATTTGCATTTTTTTAAATTAATTATATTAGAATTTCAGGATGTTACAGATTACTTTTGGAATAATATTTTACTCTGATAATTACTTATGATATTCAATATATCTTGTGATGATTTGACTTATACGTGCTTGAAAGGCCTTGGGAATGGGACAATGAAGTTCTATTCTGGCCGGTCAGAGACGCCTAAGTCGGGTTCTGACAAAGTGGTATCAGAGCGGCACCTCTCCCAGTACAGCGTGGTTCGGGGACGAACCAAGCGGAATCGGGTGGGCATGTAACACCCAGGTGCCGACGAGGGCAGTGAGTGATCGCTGGTGCAAGAAGGCAAGGACAAGGAGCGGCTCCTGGCAGGCTTCTAGGTAGAGGGACACATGAATGAACCGATTACACACCTGAATGAGAGGGATCCTGAAACTGTGTAGGTATGGGATGATACAGTTGGGGATGACTTATATGAATTGATTGGTATTACCTATACAAATAAGATGCATTTTCTTTTCGGTAGTCCATCACTTAAGAACTCCACAGTTAAGCGTGCTTGACTTGGAGCAATTTTAGGATGGGTGACCTCCTGGGGCTGAGCATGATTGGAGACTAATGAGCTTTGTAATAATTCTCGAACCTGGGTGGGAGTTGTGCCAGAAGTCATTAGTAGTTGATCTGGTTTTCTTAAGGTAAGTTGTGGTGAAAAATGGAGATTCTCATATGACAACTAAAAGCAACGACCTGAGATGGACTTGTTTAGTGATATAATGCTTAGGCTAATTGTAGGCATATGATTGTTATGTTGATGTTAATTGGGAATGATAAATAATAGAGAATTCTTAGGCATGAGTTTATGAACGGTCCTATTTGAAATACAAGGAGTAAAGAAATAGGATAGGACATACTCTTGAAATGACTTCATTAGATTGATGAAAGGTATGAAAAATGTTGTTGGTGATAGGACAAGAAAATGTCTATGTTAGATTAGCTTAAGCTCATGAGTGGGAGTGAATATTTATGTTCACTTTCAATTAGCATGTTTAAGGCTTAATACAGGGGTATGATGATTAATGCTTATTGGACTAAGTCGAAAGGTGATTTAGGGAATGGTTAAGGATTATACAAATTCTAGATGAAGTAAGTTTATCTTGGATTAGAGTGGCATGATGACTTAAAGATTCAATGAAATGAACTACGTGGGACTGGGTTGAAGAGGAATTATGACTTGTCTTTGAGTATGAAAAACTTAGTATGGTTATGTAAAGAATTAGGATGAGTGATTAATGAAATTGGATGTATAAGTTAAGCTTATAAGGTTACAATCTATGCTATAGTGATGAATAACTATGAGAAAACAGGACTAGAAATGAGGTTCAAGTGAAAGTATGAGGATGCAATGTTAATGCATAAGGGGTGGTAGTTTCTTTTATTAAGAAGTCTTTGTATGATATTATTATATAAGTGCAAGTAAACAAGACGATGCAATGTATATAGCAGACGTTACACCAACATTATACTGATGTAGGAGACGAATGTGAAAATATGTGGTGTAAGTGATTGGTATCATATTACGGTAAGAGCAATGGGTGGAAATGGGTCAATTAAGGATAGCGATGAGTGATAGACTTTAAAAATTATGTTAATAAAAGCTAGAATATGTATATTGTGGGATTGTGTGACATTTATCTCTTAATGAAGTTGATTTTTTTTAAAAAAAATTAAGTAAATGATGATAGGGTATTTGCGTATAATATCGGTTATGAGAATGAAGTGATAGATGGTATGCTATGTTTGTATATACAAGGTGTTGATTATCAAATGAGTAAGATGTACAAAATCGGTTTCTGGCAGGATCTTTGATGGCATGATGTTCGACGACCCGGTGTTAGTAGATGTCATTGGAATTCTAGGACGAATTCCTTTTAAGGGGGTATAATGTAATACCCGCGAAAAATGGTATAGGGTATTTTTTAAAATAAAATAAATAAATAGTAAAATGAAGAATTTGTTTGACATGTTATAAATTATTTATAACATGAGGAAATTACTAGAGTATAATAATTATTATTAGTGTACTTTAAAAAAATAAGAAAAAAAATATAAATGGGTTATCATAATTAAGTTAGAGAGATATTTCATTTGCATCCAAGGACTAAGTAATGAGTTAATTAAGGACGTTTTGGTAAAAGTGATATTGTATAAATGGTTAGAGGGAGGAGGATAGGCAGTCATTAGCAACCCTAGAGAAAAGGTGAAGAAGATGAGAAGAAGAAAAGAAGGAAAGGAGAAGACAAAGAGGAAATAGTAATAACAAAGGGAGAAGGAAAGAGATATCCAAGAACTTCAAACAAAGTGAGGGATCTGTGATTTTCTTTGGGTTAATTTTCGTGGATATTTTTAGGGATATGAAATGGGTTGATGATGGTTAAAATAGGGATGTTTGTGAGTTGTTTTGGGTGAATCCCTTTCATGAAAATTGTTTGGAAATGTTTAAGTTGATTATTATTTGACTAATATGTTAATGGTGAGTTATTATATCTGTTTGGTTGAACCCTAAAAAATGGGGGTGAGGAAACTCCATTGTTGGAGCTTGACGTTTGGTGTTTTTCTTAGGGGATCTAGGTTTTTTTTGTCTGAAATTCTGACAGACATGCGATAAACAAATTATAACTAGAGTTGTAGATATTATATTAATATGAAATTAGTCTCGTTGGAAAGCTAACATCTATAGGCACAAAGTGTATAAGTTTCGTGATTTTTAAAAACCGGAGATATTCTCAGTTAAATTTTTAAAATAGGGTTAAGGCTATCCCGAATGTACCCTGACAGCCTGCGATCAGAAAATCATATATTGGTAATAAAATTCGGATTGAGATGAAACTTGTTGAAATTGAAAACTGAAGTGTAGGAGTACTTGGTGGTTAATTTTGGTGATTTTAGGAGATCTGAGGAGGTCCCATTTTAATTTTTAATATAGTATTGTATGTCTTGGATGTACTCAAACAGATTTTACTTCAAAATTTATATCTGGAGTTGTAGAGTATATTTTTATGTGAAACTAGTGTCATTTGAAAGTAGACATGTAAGTATTGTTGTGGTTAAAATCTCAGAATTTATGGACTTCTATAATATTCCTAGTTTTCATTTAAAGTTGGCCTAAGCTTGCGTGAAACATTATCATCAGTCATGTATTGGTGGATTTATGACTATGCTATGATATGTATCTTAGTGTGGTTGCCTTTCGAATGTTGATTCCCTCTATGGTTGAATTTTAGTGAGGGTGTTTATTCAAAGGATTTTTATCTACTTTGTGAATATATATTATATTAGATTATATTAATGTACATCTTGGAAAGTATCAACAAAGTGATGAAAGTGTGTGAATGAAATGATTGTGTTGTTGTCACAATGGATATGATATGGAATAGAATAGTTGTGAATATGTTAAATTATGTGTTTGATTATATGGTATGTGAATAAAGAAATTAGTGGTGATATGCTAAATGTGACTATGTGTATGTTCATGGTGTAACTTTTGGAATGAACTTATCAAGTGATGATATTATGTGAATGAAATGACTACAAAGTTGCCTATATGTAATTGTGATTGTGAATGTTACGGACTTCATTGAATACCGCTGAGATGGTTATTCAAGATTTATTATGAAGCACAGTGAACATATGTTATGATAAGGCATGATTTATTGTACTTAGTGCTTTGGTATGATGCTTAGACATTGGACAAGACTTGGTGTATCCGACCGGTCAACGTATTCGACCGGTATATAAATGTGACCGTTGGAGCGTGGGGCCTCTAGTGAAAAACCCCGGAGTTTGGAGGGTGGTTGTGTAGTGATCGAGGTCACTTGCCGGTCAGCTGACTCGACCGGGATATAAATGCGACTGTCGGAGTGGGAGACTCTAGTGAACAACTCCAAGGGGACACACAAGCATCTTGCCCATTGGCAAATTGACTTCATAGCAAGTGAAGATTTGCTATGTAAGCTTATATACAATGTGAAGAGCTGAATGAGATATTTATGGAGACGCTTATATATATTGTACTATTTTGCTATTATGTTTTGTTTATCCCTCACTGAGTTATGGGACTCACCCTCGCCTTTTTTGGTTTTAGCTTCATGTATTCCACGAGTGGAGCCATCTCAGGGAACCCATGCACTTGTGTAGTACGGGCAGCTGCTGCTGTTTCAGTTTCTTATGGCTTGATTTATTGTCATATGAGAATCTTCTGCTGTTTGGAGTTTTAAACTTAATTCTAATTGTAAACCCATTTGGGCATTGTTTTTTAAAAAACTATTGATGTTGATTCAAGGTCACCCTTGGCTTACTTTTGTTATAATATTTTACTCTGATAATTACTTAAGATATTCAATATATCTTGTTATGATGTGACTTATACGTGCATGAAAGGCCTTGGGAATGGGACAATGAAGTTCTATTCTGGCCGGTTATGGACGTCTAAGTCGGGTCCTGACATTTTTATTTTTCACATTGGTCCTTTGAGTTTTTTTTCTTTTCAAATTGGTCCTACACGTTACGTTACGTTCTCACGCTAGTCATTTCCGTTAATTTCGACCTAACACCGTCAGATCAAAAGCCATGTGTCAGACTAATGTGATAGACACGTCAGGTCAAAACTAGCGTCGTTAGTTCGAAATTGACAGAAATATGATTAACGTGAAAATAGAACATAACGTGTAGGACCAATTTGAAAAAAAAAACTTATAGGACCAATGTGAAATGTGACACCCTGCTACCCCGCATGGTCACATATTATAAAGCATTAAAAGATAAATGTATAAAACAAAACATGCATTTACTGAATTAATTAAACATTTGTCCATGGGTAGAAAGGTCCCACATGAACGAGTTCACAAGCGCGGAAAATAAAAACCATGTTTTAAACAATATAAACGAGTAAATCATAAACAAACGTCCCAACCCGATGTCACAACAGAGCTGGTATAACCGTTCCGTACATCACGGAAAAACAACTGAAACTAACTAGACTGAAAGAAAAGGTCCTAACTATGAGCGGTGGCTCCTCGGAGTCACTCCTCTCCGGATTGCTTGCCATCCTTTGCATGAAGCCAAACATGCCAAACAAACAAACAGAAAACGGGGAGTAAGAATCATGTAAACATACACGGCATGGAGATAGGAACAAGGTAAACAAACAAGCATGGCAACAACATAAGCATACATCAATATATATATATAAACCTACAACAACATCATGTCAACCAAGTATGTTATGCGGTGCAATGAAACACTAATCCGCTACTTCATTATGCATGTGGATCCAAACTAACTCGGGATGAACGACTTTGGAGTTACATATCTGTATTGGCCATAAAAGCACCAACACCTGCAGTTCACCAAACCTTGGGTGAACCCCATGGATAACCAACGCATCAAACCATGGATGCCTCGTCACGGGGGGCCACGATCACCAAAACATCGGGTGACCTACCGTGGATGGCCAAATCACCGTACTCTCGGGCGATCTACCCTATGTAGAACCTCCCCCTCAACCATCAACTCAAATGCTCTATGCATGGCACAACAACAACCACCTCCTTTGCTTGGGCCAAAAAGCTCCCAAGACTTCAACATCAACATCATCATGCTTGGGCCAATAAGCACCCAAGACTTAACATCATCAACACCTCGACCAGTAAGCATCGAGGCCACTTTGGTCAATAAGCACCAAAGCTATCAACGTGCAGTAACCCAACGGTTACCGGCTTAAACTCCTTATCAATTTAATTATCTTCATTAATCATTAACCGAGTTATCTAATCTTTATCATTGATTCATTGTGTTATCATCAGGTTATTGGGAAGATTGGGGTTAAATACCCCTTAAGTCATTTAATCTCAAATTCTGTCCAGAGGGTTAACCACGGGCGTGCTTAACCCCCACTTAAGTGGAGCACGGTCGTGCTTCCTTTTAGGCACGACCGTGCTTAGCTGCACGGTCGTGCTCCTCTACTGCACGACTATGCTCAATGTGCGGCCATTTTCTAGAATTCAAACTGTGAGCATGATTGTGCTCCCTATTCAGCACGACCATGCTCAATGCATGACCATACTGTTCTGAGCAGATTTCAACACAGGTTCTTAACCAAATATTTTAGGGATTAAAAGCATTAATCATCAAGTCATGTTAGAGCCTAATAAGTCAATTAATATTTTTATCAACCAAACCATCATCGCAAAACAGTCATGGCAAAGAACCATCCAATCAATCATATTATCAACCAATAATAAGCACATCAACATGTTCATGCTAAATCAACCAACGTAGACATAAAATACATTTTATGACATAACAACCAATCAGAACATATATTCTCATCAACATAGCCATTTAGGACATTTAATCACATATCATACATGACAAATCGGGGTCATGGGAACCCCTTTACCTTACACTACCCCCACTGCCTATGGATACACTACTATTCTCCCTATACCTGGATTGAAGGTTGTTCTATGCTCAAACGATCAAACTGGTCACGATTCCCAAAGCGGCTCATTTAACCTTCCAAGCCTTGGCCAAACAAAACACAAACCTTTAGTTTCCAATTCAACATCATGAAAAGGAAACCACAAGGGGAAAGGAACATTACCTCTATATGAGCACGGTTGAAACTACACTTCCCAAAGGCCTCCAATACTCAAGAATTGTTCTGAATATGAGGGAAAAAGGGAAAGGAACGGTGTCAGCCACAATAGGTCTAGCATCCACCACAGATAGGGTTGAAAACGCAACCCTCGGTTCTATGCAAACATATATAGGCTGTGCACGAAGCACAGTCGTGCTCCTCATCATGCACGGGCATGCTGAACTTAGCGTCTAAAAGACGTGGTCCACACATGAGCATGCTCGTCCTCATTGTTGAGCACGAGCATGCTCAATTTAAAGCTTGCAACACGCTCCTGACTTTAAGCATGGGCGTGCTGGCTAATGAGCACGGGCGTGCTCATGTACCAGAAATGGACTTTTAAGCCAAAAACTCACTAAGCCCTTAGCCAACTATTTTAGCTTAACAAAACTAACTTAAACAGTCAAACAAAATTAATAAAAACACTTAATGAAAAATAGGTTGTTATAATTCCATCCCCTTATAAAAATTTCGTCATTGAAATTTCTACATTCCTGAAGCGAAAAGATGCGGGTATGCTTCCATCATCTTACTTTCCAGCTCCCAGGTAGCACTTTCCTCAGTTGCCCCACTCCAAACCACTTTGACCAAAGGAATCTCTTTGCCTCTTAGCTGCTTCACCTGCCTATCCTCAACTCGAAGGGTAACACCTCAAACGTCAAGTTCTCTTTCAATTGTATCGCGTCGTGTACTACCATGTGACTATGGTCGTGGATATACTTTGAGTTGAGACACATGAAAAACATTATGGAGGTTTGACAAGAACGACGGTGAGGCTATTTGGTAGGAGACCTCATCGACTATTTTGAGGATTTGGTAAGGACCAATGAACCTCGGAGTAAGTTTCCTCGCCTTCATCACTTTACCAACCCCAGTCTTTGGAGTGACTCTCAAGAATACATGATCGCCTTCCTGGAATTCGAGCACCTTCCTCATTTTGTCATGGTAGCTTTTTTGCCTACTTTGTGCCACTCTCGTCCTTTCCTGAATCATCCTGATCTTTTCTGTTGTTTCCTAGACCATCTCTGACCCTAGCACCACACTATCACTAGGTCCATTCCACCACAAGGGTGTCCTACATCTCCTCCCATAAAGAGCCTCATAAGGTGCCATCCGTGAGACACCCCATTGTGCCCCATTGTATTATTACATTAAAACCTTAATATTTATTTACTTAATCGCGCTCTTATCGTTGAAAATACGTAAAAATTAAAACTTATTTAATTATCATATAACTTCTGCAAAATTAAAACACACCAATGTTAATATATATAAATACACACCTATTTATTTATGACAATACTAAAACACTGTTAAGGGTACCCTCTCAGTAGGATCCCTCACAGGTATAAACTGCACTACAGACATACTTAGCGGAAATATAAATACTCCTTAGACACACTGGCCACAATGTCTATACTCTAATCGCCATGGATCACAGCTCGACCTCCAGCATCCGGTTCATACGGAGTTCCATCTAACTCCTCAGCAACTGGTTCCTCCATCGGGTCTTCTCGTACGATCACATCAGAAATAAAATACAACACAGAAAGATATAGGGGATAAGAAACAGTTCTATCATCAAAGCAGAAAAGAATCATAGCATAAAATATAATAACCGTCAACCACACACATCACACCTAACTAGCAATCATCCTCAAATTACGATATCACCCTCTACTTTCAACTCCTGTAATTCAACATTTATACTAATATGGCAATCTGTACTCCTGTCACACTAGTCAGTAGTCCAGAACTATTTAGGGTCAAAACTCGGTGTGCCACTATTCCCTAATCTCTCATAGGAAATAGTGCATAAGCACAATATGCGTCACTATTGCCCCCATTGGAAATAGCACATAAGCACATAATAAATAATAACTCGGTGCGTCCCTATTCCCTTACCTCTCATAGGAAATAGTGCATAAGCACGATATGCGTCACTATTTCCCCCATTTGAAATAGCACATAAGCATAAAAGACCTTATAATTCGGTGCGCCACTATTCCCTAATCTCTAATAGGAAATAGTGCATAAGCACGGTATGATTCTCACTGACTTTTATCAATAGCAAACTAGTACCTCAAGCTTTTCCTCACAACCTCCACTTACATTCTATATCACATCACTTCTATAAAATAATAGCGAGTCACCTCTAATTCATATTCAAAACTCTCACCCAAAACTTATCTCCCGAACAACATATATCTTTACTTAAAATCATCTAAGCATAGGATTAAAAACCAGGTAGATCATGCATAACACATTAATCAATAGAATATTCAAATATCTCAATATCATATACAGCAATTTATCACAACCAACTCATAATAATCAAAATAAATAAATGTCAAAGTCAGACTCTGTCACGGCCAGACCGTGATAGCCATCACGGCCGTGACAGACAACCAAGGCAAGAATTCTACAAAATAGAACCTGTCACGTCCTGGCCATGACAAGCATCACGGCCGTGATAGACACTGAACATCCTTAATATCATAAATATTCAAACACCGCAATAATACATCACATGCAGATGGAATTCCTCAACCAGCGTATCACAGTAAATTTGATAACATAAAATCAAACATCCTCAAATACTTAAAATCAACTTAATGTCGATAAACCTATAATCCCCGAATCACCATTGGTTTTACAGAAAAGGTTTCCAATGGGATTTTGGTCTTGTCGATTACTCGACTACTAGTAGGGTTTAGGTCGCCCTACACAATTATTATAGAATATACTACTTATCGATTCCGACGATAGGATGATTCTTTCCCCCACCTGAGTTATCACCGGAAACACGTACACAATGATCCTCGTTATCCACCCACGAGTTCACACAACCACCTTCAACCAAACAACATAACTATAATTAATCAACTAACAACCATCTATGACACTTTAGGGCTAGGTTCGGCCAAGACTTAGAAAATAGGTTTAGGATTATCTTCTTAATGCCATCTTTTGGATCCTAGTTACTAGAGTCTTAACTAACATAGATTACTTATTAAAATACTAAAATTTGAAACAAAATCCTATAACCATTAGGGTTAGGGTTTTCGTTTAAGGGCTGACTTTTAGGGTTCAAAATCCTTAAAATTTCTAATCATGATTAAGTCATAGATTAATGGTCCTTAATCAACCAAGATCGTGGATTAGTGACTAAATGATGAGTGTGATTTCACCTCATCTTTGTCTATCATTTTGCATGCATTTTCATGTAGTTTAGGCATATTTAATTTGATTTTTGTTTAATTTTCCTTTGGAACGGGTAAGGCGGTTTTCGTGGTGTTGTTTTGCAGAAATCAAGGGTAAAATGCTAAAGATCAACCATGATGGAGCTCGGATGCAGATGGAGCTTGAAAAGTGAAGCAAATGAGCCAAACAGAGCCCATCACGGCCTAGCCGTGATGCCCATCACGGCCATGATCGAGCAAAACTGAAAAGGAAGAAAGGCTGAAGTCAGAATCTGTCACGGCCTGACTGTGATTCCTATCATGGCTGTGAAAAGAAGTCTCGCGTCGCGAGCATACTTTCGCATCGCGAAAGTTCTGGAACCTATAGGATTGCCAAAGGCAGAAGCCGTCACGGCCTGGCAATGATGGCCATCACGGCCGTGACGCGCATTACTTGGACCTGAAGAAACCGAATTGGATCGGAATTTGAGTTAGATTGGGATTCAAACTTCCCACATCTATAAATAAGGACCAGGCAGATATAGATACATAGAGATACAGAGGACTTTTGGCTGCTACTTAGGCTACATTTTAGGATCTATCTTCTTCTTCCTCCTCTTCTTCTCTGATTTTCTGTTTTCATGTTATTTGTAACCAAGCTTGTCATCTCCATGGCAAGGCTAGAGTAGTAGTTTATTTCTAGGGATTGGGGCTATGCCCAGGTTTTGTTTATGTTGACAATTTGATGTAAAAATCTTTGTTAATTACGATTTTGTTTTAGATCTGATTTCTAGTGTTTGAATCACTCGTAAATTCGGTGGCCACTTGTTTGCGTGTCACAGACATTCTAAGGAGGAACCTAGCGGTGAACTTAGGTGTCGGATCTATAGAGTCAGACTTGGGATTGAAATCACGAGAGTTAGAAGCCGTCCCTCGAGGATCAACGAGTTGTCACGAAATGCAAAGGGTCCAATCTGAGTTCGACTACCACAAGAGTAGGGGTTGGGTCAATTGGGCACGATTTTTGTAACCCGAGAGGGAGCTTAAGCTATCAGAGGATAAACTCGCCTTCAAGGCAGTTTCGATAATTAACAAGGGTAAATCAGATTGGCAACATAAACAGCCTCGTAGGTAACCCAAATCCCTAGGAATCCATTTAGATTTGAAAAAAACCTAAATAGATTTGTTTTCTGTTTGTTTATCTCTTAATTCCAAAATTCAAAACCATTTCAAAATACAAAACCTTTTTATAGTCCAGATTTACTAATTTGAAAATTAGTTGCGATTCGGGATCACAGTCTCTGTGGGATCGATATCTTTTATTACTTGGCGACAATCCGGTACACTTGCCGGAATCGCGCGCGCGCGTCGCGTCGCACGCCTGTCAAGTTTTTGGCGTCGTTGCCGGGGACTATGCGTTTTCGAATCTCAATTTAATTTTTAAATTGATTTTTCTGGACCTTTTCTTTTTATTTAATTTTTATATTTGAAAAAAAAAATTCTTTCCTTCTAGTGTATCCATCTCTCTGTGTGTTATATGCAAAGATCCCTAAGTCTTGGGAGCCTTAGTGAGGTTGATCCAGAAATCGAGAGGACCTTTCACAGACGTAGGAGACTACAAAGAGAGGGAGAAAGGTTGAGTCCCATTCCACTCATGACGAATCAACCGGATACGAAACCGTTGAAGGACTACGCAGCCCCAAATGCTCGGGGTTTGCGAACTGGGATTGCCAGGCCAGAGATTGAGGCGGAGAACTACACTATACCGCCTATGCTAATCAACATGATTAGGCAGCACCAATTCGGAGGATTGCCCTCGGAGGACTCGACTGATCACGTAGAAACATTCTTGGAGTTCACCGATGCAATTAGGATTCATGGTGCCCCGGTCGATGCCATACGCTTAAGGTTGTTCCCCTCATCTCTGACTGGAAAGGCAAAGGCTTGGCTGAAGCAAATACCCGCCAACACCTTGTCTACTTGGGACCAACTGGAACAGGCGTTCTTGGAGAAATTCTTCCCTCCATCCAAGATGGCCTACATAAGAACCCAGATCACCGGCTTCTTCCAAAAAGATGGAGAATCCTTATCGGAAGCTTGGGATCGCTACAAGGGACTGCTGGAGTCTTGCCCACACCATGGACTCGAGAGGTGGTTACTAGCGCACACCTTCTACAACGGATTGGACTACTCTTCGAAGGTGTCACTTGAATCTGCAGCTGGTGGAGCCTTTATGAATAGGCCTCTGACTGAGGCATTCAACATCATTGAAAACGTGGCCACCAACTACCACCAATGGGGTTCAGAAAGAGGTAATAACCCGAACAAGATTTCGGGGGGTAAGTTTGAAGTAAATAACACTGATCTTATAATGTCAAAAATAGACTCACTGAATAAACGTTTTGATCAGCTTGAAAGGGCTAATGTGAGTGCAATAGGTGCTACTAACATTGTTTGTGAGATTTGTGGAATGCAGGGACACGACATCATGGAGTGCCCACGAGGTATTGCTCATGGATCCGGCGCTTCGGGGGAACAAGTGAACGCTTGTCACAACTTCTACGACACAAACCCGAAGTTGCCCAATTATGCTCCCCCCAAATACCTACAACCAAAGGAAGAACAACCCTTACCTCTCCTACGACAACTACAGCAACACTCTGAACCATGAGTACCAAGAAGGCCAAGGTAATAGGAAACCCGCACAGGGGTATCCTCAGGTACAGCAGTCTAAACTCGAGTCTTTATTGGAAAGTTTTGTTGAAACCCAAACAAAACAAAATGAGGAGTTTAGACAACAAGGCAGGGCAGTGAACAAGGCAATAAAAGAGCTAGCATATAAAGTAGACAACTTAGCAATCTATAACAAGATGCTAGAAACACAAATTGCCCAACAAGCAAGCACATACACTAGACCTAAGGGTACGTTCCCGGGTCAACCCGAAGCTAATCCCATTGAGCATTATAATGCCATACACTTGAGGGATGATAAGCTTGGGGTGGGGGAAATGGACGTGGAACTAGAGGAGGACACGAGCGAAAAGGAAGAGCCAGAACCAAAGTACGTCCCTCCGCCACCGTACCAACCCCCGATACCTTTCCCACAAAGGTTGGTCAGGAAAAAGCTAGTAGATATAGAAACTAAAATGCCACCTAAGCTGAAAGACCCAGGTAGTTTCTCTATCGCTTGCTCGATTGAGAAAGTGCAAATAGACCAAGCCTTATGTGACTTAGGGGCTAGTGCGAGCTTGATGCCCCTCACTATCATGGAAAGGTTGAGAAACAAATAGTTGAGACCATTCAAATTCTCCTTACAATTTGCGGATGGCTCAACTAGGACTCCTCTAGGCATACTAGAGAACGTTCCTGTAAAGGTAGGGAAATTCTTCATCCCTACCGACTTCCTGGTATTGGATATGAAAGGGAATTCTGAATTCCCCATCATTTTAGGAAGGCCATTCTTGGCCACCGCTGGAGCAGTAATAGATGTAAGGAATGGTAAACTCTCTCTAAATGTAAAGGAAGGTAGGGTCGATTTTCATTTTACTAACTCATATAACAACCCTCCTTTTGAGAGCCATGTGTGCAGGATCGATATAACGTCTCCAGTGGTAAAAGAAGAGCTCAACATGGAAGCAACTCCGAAGATATGCATGGCTAATGATGCACCCAGTAGTGATGGAATGGGAGTTGCTATCCATGCAGAAACAAAACTTCCGCCGGGAGGAAGGAAGGCCAGGAAGCTCCGAGAGAAAAGAACGAAGCGGAAGCGCAATTGGCCGTATGAGCAGAATCGGCTTTTCGAAGGAGTTCCATGGAAAAGAAGTGTTCCTGCACTTCTACGCCCAGTCGACCCCGGTTGATTGAAGGAAGTATGGTCAAGCTTAAGACCATAAATAAGCGCTTCTTGGGAGGCAACCCAAGTTTTCTTTCCCTTTTCCTTTTGTTTTTTTAATTAAGCTCTTGAATAATTTGAGAAGATCAAGAGGCAAAAATCATAAATTAATAGATTTGTGTAGTGTTTTCAGGTTGAGAAGGAAGAAAGAGCAAGAAGAGCAAGGACTAATAAAGTCAGAAGCCATCACGCCCTGGCCGTGATAGTGGTCATGACCGTGATGAACTAATAAAGGAGAACAAAAAGGATCACGGCCCAGCCGTGATATCCATCACGGGCGTGATGAGTAGGATGCCAAGATCATAGAGCATCATGGCCTAGCCGTGATTCAGGTCACGGCCGTGACAGGGCAACTCCTGAAGACAGAATTGATCACGGCCTGCACGTGATGAGCCTCACGGCCGTGATGCTATTTCCACCCAAGTTTTGACTGGAATGTGAGCCAACACCCGCTACCAACTCGGTAAGTTGTTCCGATTTATCTCCTCTCTCTGACTTGATTATTTACATTGGAGATAATGTAAGTGTTAAGCTTGGGGTAGGGGTATATTTGCATTTGCATTGTTGCATTCGTATTGCATTCACATAGGCATAGTTGGGTATGATCACATTCTCTGGATTGCCCCTCACTTAGAATATGCATCCAATTGTGAGAGCTTGGTGCCAAATGAATTGAGATAGTGAATTTTTGAACCCAATTTTATTATTATTCTTGTAACAAGGGCTAAAAATAAAAATTCTTGAGATGATCTTTTTATAGTTAATAATTAGCATGTGGTTCCTTAGATTTTTGTTTCTCATTGATTTTTGAACTACTAAATGTAAGATTTTGAGCCAAAACGGGAACTCACTAAATCTACCCCATTCCTTGTGATAGAGTGTTTTAATTCCTCTCGGACTGTATTTTCTAGAACTTGACTTGAAACCGTTTCGAAACTTAAAAATTTTTGAAAACATTTTTGAAAATGATTGAGGCACTAGGTATTTTTCCGGCCTTCTGAGCTTTGATCGATTAGATGCTACCCCTTAGTTGCCCAATTTTGAGCCTAAAAGAATACAATACTTTTCTTGGTACCTTGAATTACTTTGATGAATAATGCTTGGTATGGCACCTTTTAAAGTATTACAAAAAGGTAAAAAGGTAGTTTGAAAAAGTATGGGATGAGAAAGTTAGAAAATATTTCTCTTGGGCTAAAAATCTCCCCTTCTCCAAATAAATAAAATGAAATAAACACAAAAAAAAATGGAGAAGGGGATGACAAAAGAAAGTGAGAAATAAAAATAAGAAAGAAAAGAAAGGTGGAAAAGTAAATCAAAGCCCAAAAAAGGGTATTTTAGAAGGTGTCATGCTTTGCAATGTTTGATAATTTGTTTAGCCTTCTTGAATTTCCCTTTCCTTTATTTTCCCACCTAACAATAAATCCCATGGCCACATTACAACCAAGTAAAAGACCTCTTAATTCTTATGTGTTTTCATTAATAAAGTAGAGATTTGGTTAATAGTGAAGCCTATGGTAGAATACTTTCCTTGAGGAAATTGAGCGAATTGTCATATACCCTGGAACACTTGAGTGAGGTGAGACGAGTGCCTAAATCGGTGAGAATATGAATTTGAAGAACCTAAGCTTCCAATTGGACTTGAAATCGATTATCTCTTGGGTGCTTATTAAATATTCCTGTCACTTGGATTAAGTTTCTCGGGTTCTTGATTCACTATCCATGCTCTGATTATTTATATCTTCTGGCCCTGGTAATTGCTTGAGGACAAGCAAAATCTTAAGCTTGGGGTGATTTGATGAGTGTGATTTCACCTCATCTTTGTCTATCATTTTGCATGCATTTTCATGTAGTTTAGGCATATTTAATTTGATTTTTGGTTAATTTTCCTTTGGAATGGGTAAGGCGGTTTTCGTGGTGTTGTTTTGTAGAAATCAAGGGTAAAATGCTCAAGATCAACCATGATGGAGCTCGGATGAAGATGGAGCTTGAAAAGTGAAGAAAATGAGCCAAACAGAGCCCATCACGGCCTAGCCGTGATGCCCATCATGGCCATGATCGAGCAAAACTGAAAAGGAAGAAAGGCTGAAGTCAGAATCTGTCACGGCCGTGACCAAAAACCCCCACAAGTCAGAGACCGTCACGGCCTGGCCGTGATTCCTATCATAGTTGTGAAAAGAAGTCTCGCGTCGCGAGCATACTTTCGTGTCGCGAAAGTTCTGGAACCTATAGGATTGCCAAAGGCAGAAGCCGTCACGGCCTGGCCGTGATGGCCATCACGGCCGTGACGCGCATTACTTGGACCTGAAGAAACCGAATTGGATCAGAATTTGAGTTAGATTGGGATTCAAACTTCCCACATCTATAAATAAGGACCAGGCAGATATAGATACACAGAGATACAGAGGACTTTTGGCTGCTACTTAGGCTACATTTTAGGATCTATCTTCTTCTTCCTCCTCTTCTTCTCTGATTTTCTGTTTTCATGTTATTTGTAACCAAGCTTGTCATCTCCATGGCAAGGCTAGAGTAGTAGTTTATTTCTAGGGATTGGGGCTATGCCCAGGTTTTGTTTATGTTGATAATTTGATGTAAAAATCTTTGTTAATTACGATTTTGTTTTAGATCTGATTTCTAGTGTTTGAATCACTCGTAAATTCGGTGGCCACTTGTTTGCGTGTCACAGATATTCTAAGGAGGAACCTAGCGGTGAACTTAGGTGTCGGATCTATAGAGTCAGACTTGGGACTGAAATCACGAGAGTTAGAAGCTGTCCCTCGAGGATCAACGAGTTCTCACGAAACGCAAAGGGTCCAATCTGAGTTCGACTACCACGAGAGTAGGGGTTGGGTCAATTGGGCACAGTTTTTGTAACCCGAGAGGGAGCTTAAGCTATTAGAGGATAAACTCGCCTCTAAGGCAATTTCGATAATTAACAAGGGTAAATCAGATTGGTAACATAAACAGCCTCGTAGGTAACCCAAATCCCTAGGAATTCATTTAGATTTGAAAAAAACCTAAATAGATTTGTTTTCTGTTTGTTTATCTCTTAATTCAAAAATTCAAAACCATTTCAAAATACAAAACCTTTTTATAGTCCAGATTTACTAATTTGAAAATTAGTTGCGATTCGGGATCACAGTCTCTGTGGGATCGATATCTTTTATTACTTGGCGACAATCCGATACACTTGCCGGAATCGCACGCGCGCGTCGCATCGTACGCCTGTCACTAAACAACTAAATTTTAAACTCAAAACTTCCTAACTCTCATATACTTAGATTCGGCCTTGACATGTTCATGGGGTTAGGGTTTTTAGTTTGATAAAACAACTTGGATTTATTAAGAATACATACTAATAGCTTGATTACCAAGATCATTTATGAAAACTTTGAACAACACTCATCAAATCTCACCCATCTAGGGTTCGACCAACATAGAGATTTTTGATTAAAGATTTTCATTTTAATAAACTAATCATGGATTGGAGTGTGTAGACATACATGTCATATGGAATACATGATCATACATGACAACACATGAACAAAACTCTACCAAACCTATTCTAATAGATTCGGCCCAGTCCAGAAATCAAGGAAGGAAATTTCTCATGACCATATGCTTCTAGATTATGAAAATAGAGATGATTATAAGATCATAGCAACTGGTTTCATGTCAAAAGGATTTTTCTAGAATTTATGAATTTTCAAAGTTCTAGATCTAGAAACTTAAAAGTGATGAACATAGATGAAATAGACTTTGAATCAAGAAATTTATTGAAGAACATAGATATTATTAAGGAATAAGAATAGGATTCACCTCTTGAAGATCAAAAACAAGTGAAGATCCAAAGACTTGCTTCACAAAATGATGCTAAAAGGCTTATGAACTTAGAACTTTTGACTAGTTTTTGTGCAAAGTGTGAAAATGTCAAATAATGAAGTGAAGGAATATTTATAAGGATGTGGTCTGCGCCACTTTTGAAGGATTTAGGAGAAAGGAGGTGGCTTTTCAGAGGATTAAAGTGCAAATAATTCCTAGGGACCATTTTGCAAAGATTCCAAAAGTATAAGGACTATTTTGCAAATTGTCAATAAATTGTAATGATGACCATTTGCCACATTAAATGTGGTCTTATCTTGACTATTGTTGGCTGATTTTCTTCATGAGATATTTTAAGAAAAAACTAGAACATTTGAGAAGAGTTGAGAAGATTGTAGAATGTAGAAGAATATTGTAGAAGAATGTAGAACTTTGTGGAACATTCTAGAACATTCTTGACTCATCCAAAAATGATGAGGGCAGCCCCTTCTCCCTCATGGGTTTGAGCATGGGCCTAATAAATTTGGGATTGGATTCATCTTTGTGGGGCCCACCACAAAAGATTTAAGCTTAAGCATGACACAGGAAACTTGTAGGGTTTCAAATGGGCTTCATGGAATTAATCCATGGGAAAGAAATTTGGGCTTCATATCCACGGTCCAAAAAGAGATTGGGAGAAAGGATTCTGGCCCAATTCACTTAAAAAAACTTAGAAACTAACTTAGGGACCAAAGTGTAATTAACAGAAAGTTCAGGGTCTTAAGCGTAAAATTCAAAAATTGACACCTTAACCCTGTAGAACCTTCTAAACTTAAAAGTATGATTCATCCCCATGAATCATCTCAAAATCCTAAGATAAACTCTTCATCTGCTCTTGGAAACTCCGAAATCCATTCTGTCGCTCACCCGATTACGTATTAAGCCCAAAAAACGTAAATTATTTTATTTTTTTCTGAAATAATTCTAAAAATACAGAATTGTAGGAAATAAAAATAAAAACCTTAAGTCTTTCATTCACGAATTAAAATTAGGTCTTTTGAGTAGTATAAATATACTGTCAGTGAAAATAGCGGGCCGGGATTCACCCGTCGTTTCAACCTCAATTTTAATCGTAGCTTCCTACATTCAAGTAGGATTGAGTGATGAACTCCATTTATTTAAAATAATTTTCTAATACTCATATAAATCTATACAATAATCGTTCGCATTTCGATTATTTTGCAACAGTGAAAATCGGGGTGTTACAATCCCAATGCTGGAATGGAAGATGTTGTTGTAACACCCCCTTGGGCATTACGTCCTAATCACATGCGGAAATAAATTAAAAATAAGGCTTCTGGTTGCTTTCGGGAAAACTTCTATAATTTTCATAAGTTTGAAAATATGAGGGTAAAAGTTTTGTGAAGTACTTAAAATAGTGTACACAACACAAACAATATAATCATACCAAGTTTAATAATCCACAACAACTAGATTTATTTATAAATCCAAAACACTTCAAAACATATGAAATTTCTTTGAATAATCTTTCGTACTAAAATTTATAAAATCATTACAGGGCTTTTCAAGACCACCTATAATAACTTCTTTAAAACATTCGTCCCAAAGGAAACATCCTAAGCTGGTCGTACTAAAAGACAACTACTGGGAAGAATTCCATAGTTCTCACCTTAGAATTTTCACCAACCTCTTCAAGGATTGGGAGTAATATCCTTGAGTGAGGTTAGGAACTTCTCGGCACCACTTGCCCTCATATTGTAGCAAAAGACCAGGGAAAAACCTGATATATTGTAAGGGTGAGATACCAATATATGAATGAATTATAACGACCACATGTCCAAACACAGAGCAACAGATACAGATAAATATTCATAATCAACATATACATGCTCACAAATAATCATATAAATAAAAAATCGTCGTCATTTTTGAAAACATGACACTTATATATTCCAACATTCTGTCCTAGTCTCCGGAGACCCCAACTCCATGCAATTTTTGAAAAACGATGAGCTGATCAGGCACAATTGCCACTCAGGCACAAATAGCCAACACATGTACATGGCTCAACTTAATCCCCACAGCAACTGTCCAACTCAAGGCACGGTAATCAACGCATGTGAGTTCCAGAGCACACCGTCCTACACGAGACACAGTGAACAAGACTCATGAAAATCATGGTCCATCAAGGCACCAATGATACACCATCGCATGAGATACCTTTCCCTTCAAGGCATTCACACAAAACAATTTGGGCACGTCTGCCAAATGCATGAAAAAAACATTGTATTTTCGTAGCTTTTCTTTGTGTTTCATTCTTTCCTTCGTCGAGGCTCAAGGCTCACAACCATCCATAAATTTTCAACGTTTTAAAACTTTCATTATCGACACAGGACATTTTAGTCCGAGTGTCCAATCACAACAGTCCTAGACTTGTGCACTAGTCTTCGACTCTATGGTCGTAGAAAACAATTTTCACCTTTTTACTACTTTGACCACATTTTATCACAATGTATGTAGGACACAGTCCACAACAACGAATCTAGGAAACACAGTCCACAACAACGTGTATAGGACACAGAGTCCAGAACAACTTATATAGGACACATAGTCCTCAACTTTATATATAGGGCACACAGTCCATAACGTTGTGATACAGATCATGAATCCACGTGCTTTAACCCTGGTATCCCGATGTCTCGGTTACTAGCTTCACTTTTCAATGTTATTTTTTTTTTGTTCAGTGAAAGACAAATACAAAATCAAAACTTCCGTAACTCATCCATGTTACCGGATATTTTTACTTAAATAAATTCTTTTCAACAACATTTTCTTTTTAAATTCATTTTTAAAAATTTAAACTTTAGGAACTCCATTTCTTTTTCTAAAAATCTCCTTTGTTTTGGAAAAGTCTATTTCCTTTCAAAAAAATATAGTAAACCTTTTTGAAGAAAAAACTCCTTCTAAGAACATTGGAAACTAAAATCCCATTTTCTATGGTACTTTACTACAAGTATTCTCAAAATTATGTTTTTCTTCAAAATAAGATCTTTCAGCTTAAATAATTTTGCTTTCTAAAATTGTTTTAATTCTATTTTTTTTTCCTTTCATTAAAACGTTACTAAAGAAATCTTTTCAAAACTTCAAAAATAAATTTGTTTTTCTTCAAAGTTTCTTACCACGAAATCTTTTCAAAGTTATTTTTCTTAGTGTAAAATCACTTAATTTTTCAAGTAAATTTCCTGCATAAAAGTTTTATTTTATTTCAAATATTCTGATACGGTTTTGAAAGTATAACTCATTTTTCCTTCTTCCAAAACCTTTCTTCAAAATAAATATTTATTTACATTGTTCTTCATATAGTTTTTTCTTAAGACTTTTATATTAATGGATTAATTAGTTCTTACTAAAGGTTTGGCTTTCCATGCAACAATCACAACACATATACAACAGTTTCAATATATATGAGCAATATTCATATTTCTCATAAATCATCACCACATGTACAACAACTTCAACATATATTAATCAACGTTTTTAAAACCGGATCGGACCAGCCGGTCGAACCGGTTTAATCGGGAACCGGATACTAAGTCGGTTCGATTGACCCCTTAAACCGGCCTAATATAGAACCGGTAAAAAATCCGTTGTACCGGCTCAAAACCGTTTAAACCGGTCAAAACCGGATGTTTGAAGGTTGAACCGGTCTAAAAAAATTAACCTCGGTTTGTTCATGTCATGACATCACACTCTTTTTCTCTCCAAATCTTACACAGATCAAATACAATGGAGATTTCTCATACACATGCTTTTAGCAACTCGTGCTTCTATGGCAGATTGGTAGTGCTTTTCTATTAGGTACCCATCTGCATTCTTACGAAGAAGTAGCGCTACCCACCTACATTCTTATATATATTTGCCTCCTCTTATTTTTTTTCCTCTCTCAGTCAGCCTACTTTTGCTTACTGAAACAAAACAAGCAAATAGCCAAGTATCAATTTCGTTCCACTACTATATAGTCATAACTCATGTTTAAAATTCAACAAATTAAGTTAAATGTACATGTATGATAGTATGTATATTGTATAAACTAAAGCACACAAAGAAGAAGAAGGGTGGGCAACATCATAAATATATAAAGGAAGTGGAACTTTAATAAAATAATAATTGATATTAATCATACATTGTTATTTTTTTTGTTTAATATTGTTACAAATATTATATTAAAAATTAAAATAATATTATTTAATTATAATCGGTTCAACCCCGGTTCAACCTCTGTTGGACCATTGAACCTCGAACCGCTGCCTTCATCTGTTCGATGGCCGGTCCGGTTTTGTAAACCTTGATATTAATAACATTCATATTTTTCATAAATTATCAACACATTATGAATCTCAAATTCAACCAAAATAGCCACAACAATAACAACATCAATCAAACACATCAAAACAAACACACATGACATATAGTCATCATAACATAATTATCCCTCAGGCTTTCTCCCCTTACTTGATTCGAAGGATAGAAAAAGTCTTCATTTCCGTTTTTCCCATAGCAAGCTTCCTTTTTTCCAACTGCATGCCGCAAGTCTACGAATTAAGAGAACAACTTAAATTAAAACAACAAAGTCGTCTTATCTTTCTAAGTTTAGTTTTTTTTTTAAAATTCTTGGATTACATTGACACTTGTTTATAGTCCATTTTATATCAAAAATATGTTCTTGATCATGTTAAAAGACATTATTTCTAATAATCACATATTTCATTCAAATTTAGGATGAACTCTTTTTATAAAACATTTTCAGAACAGAAGTGGATTTAAATAGTGAATGACCACCCAAAAGTCCTTTTATTTTTTTGAAAATTTAATGGAAGGTACTAAACTCACATATAAACACATTGTATTTGGTCCCATGTCAAAATTCAAAAGTAGTAATTTATTAAAAATCATGCACTGCCTCTGTTTGTACAGGATTTTCCAGAAATCCGATTTCACCAAAATGCAAGTTTAAGAAATTGTTTCTCTTTATATACACATGATAAAAATATCAAATCCTCAACCAAACTTTAGTTATACATAGGTATTAACCCAAAAATTATATAAAAGTTTTTAACCTTCAAAATCATATTTAAAATCATCATGCAACCAACTATGTACATATTTTCGAAAACAGAATTTGGTTATACTTTGACAGGTGTTTTGACCTAGTAAATCTTATCCAAATACTTACATATTATATACCAAATTAAAGCCCCAGAAGTCTTATTTCCAAATATGTATTTATATTTCAGAAACACGTTTTTTATAAAAATTTATGGCCTTACGAATAAGTATATGTCATGCTGTCAGATTTATATTTTACATATGTTCATTCACACCAAGTTATTATCTTCACTCTAGTATCATTCACAACCACAAAACCAACATGCAAGGGCCCTAGACCCTCTAAAACATACATGAAATACATATATCAACCAAAACCAGAAACTATTATTATCAAATAATAGTTTAAACAAAGAGTTTAGAGAGGATCTCCCCACTACCTCTTGAAAACCTTAATCCATCATGATTCCAAACTTGTAAAACTGCAAGATTTATCCTTCAAGCTTCAAGATGAGTCTTTTATGATGGATCTAAAAATTTAGAAGAAAGTTTATCCACGTACATGAAGGAAATCTCAAAGAAAATGAACATGCATATGGTTGAAACTAAAAGAATGAACACTAGGAATGAATCCTTACCCTTACTCTAAGAGATTTGAAGCTCTTGAAGTGTAGTTGACCAAAAAGGAGTTGTCCTCCCCCTAAGTGCAGATTCGGCCAAGTGAGGTGGAGGGACCTAGATGTTGTTGTTGATGAAACTTTGAAGAGGATATGAAGTTACATGGAGTGTAGGGTTAAGAGAAATGATTTAAGAGTGAACTTGAGTGGGTTGTTGATAGTTGTGGTTGATGGTTGAATAGAGAGAAGAAGGGAGGAGATGAGTCTTTAGAGTTGTTTAGAAAGATGAGAGAAATGAGAGAGTAAGAGGGTTTGGGTGTGAGTGAACATGTGAGAGATGAGCAAAAATGAGAGTTGGAGTTTGGAATGAGTATATATAGATAGTGTGTGTGTGTGGTGGTTGGGGGGGCTGCACTGGTCAGTGGAGAAAATGAGAGGATTTTTTTTTTCAATTTCTTTATAGAAAAAAAATTGTTTTTTTATTAATATTAAGTAACTTGTAGAAATCAAATAAAATGATGATTTGTAATTAATGAAAATGCTATTCACATCAAATCTATCATTTCATTTTCACATCAAGTCTCTTCAAATCTTCGCCTAACATATTTTAAATTAATTTGTTTCGTTCCATTTCTATTAATTTCCTACCGGTAAAACCCGATCGTATTTTTCTTTATAAATTTCTACCCGAAAAATCTGTATTGAAAGAAATAATTTCTAAAATCATAGAAATAGTTATAATTGAGTTGGGAAAAATAAAACTTTTATTTTTCATATCGAAAATTATTTTTTGGGTCAATAAAGTTTGACTGACAATGAAAACTCAGACCGGAAAGGTCTAAAATTTTCTACCGAAAAATTTCAACTACACTTTCATTAAATAAAGTAGATTATGAGAATAAAATTTTTGGTCTATTAAAATAATTCTCTACAAATTAAAATAATAAACACTCAACTACACACCAAATCACAGATTACCGACAAGCATAAAAAAATCGGGGTGTTACAATTGTTGTAGGTGAACTCTATCAGGGGCAAAAATTTGTTCCAACTACCATACTATTCTAGCACACAAGCCCTCCACAAGTCCTCTAAGGACTGAATGGTCCTTTCAGATTGCCCATCAGTCTGTGGGTGGTAAGCTGAACTTAGCCTAAACTTTGTCCCTAAAGCATGCTGCATACTCTCCCAGAACCTGGAGGTAAACCTCGGGTCTCTATCTGATACTATGCTAGAGGGTATACCATGAAGCCTAATTATCTCCTTGATGTACAGCTTAGCCAACTTCTCTAAAGGATACTCCATGTTCATAGGGATGAAATGGGCAGACTTGGTCAATCTATCCACAACAACCCATATACCCTCAAAACCCGCTGGAGTCCTAGGGAGTCCAGACACAAAATCTCTATGGAGATGCTATCCCATTTCCATTCTGGGATACTCAAAAGTTGCAACTTACCTGAAGGCTTTTGGTGTTCAATATTGGCCTTCTGACAAATTAAACATGCATACACGAACTCAGCCACATCCTTTTTCATCCTAGGCCACCAAAACATCCTCTTAAGGTCCTGATACATCTTGGTGGCACCTGGGTGCATAGTCAGCCCACTAATATGTCCTTCTTCAAGGATCAACTTCCTAAGCTCAGGAACATCTGGTATGCACACACTATCCTTAAACCTCAAGACTCCATCACTTCCATCCTTGAAACTAAAGTCTCTACCTTGAGCGAGCAACTCTCGCTGGACTAAAAGAAACTTGTATAACTTCTGACCCTCTCTAATCTGATCCATCAAGCTGTTGGTAACCTTTAAGGTTCCAAGCCTAATACTCTTAGGGGTAAACTCACAAGTTAGACTAAGGTCTCTAAACTCCTCTATCGGATCCATATCCCTAACCATCAAAGCGGAGACGTGCAGGGTTTTCCTACTTAAGGCATCGGCCACCACATTGGCCTTCCCTGGGTGATAGGTCAGCTCGAAGTCATGATCCTTTAAAAACTCCATCCACCTACTGTTAAGTCTCTAAAATGTCTGATGTGCATTTCCCTAAGTTTTGATAAGAACTAAACATTGGTTAATGATTTAATTAACCTTCATATTGGTTGCTAACCTGTCTATCGAGTATGCAGATTAAATAAGAGAATCATCCGTCCAACGCAAGCTATTGAAACGCACGTCCAACACTGTAGTGATGGAAGCTCACGTCCAACAGCATAGTGATAGAAGCTCACATTCAACACACAAGTGAATGAAACAAACGTCCAGAACTGTAGTGATTGAAGCGCACGTCCAAAACGCAAGAGATAGAAACTTGCGTCCATTAAAGTGATGAAAGCCAGCGTCTACTAAAGTGACAGAGGCGCTTGTCCATTAAGGTATCAGAATGGCTCGTCCAATGACGTGGCATTTGGAGCTCGTCCATTAAGGTATCAGAATGGCTCGTCCAATGAGGTGGCAGATGAATCTCGTCCATTAAAGAATCAGAATGATCCGTCCAATGATGTGGCAAATGGAGCCCGTCCACTAAAGTAACAGAGGCTCTCGTCCACTAGAGTAACAGAGGCTCTCATCCACTAGAGTAACATAGGCTCTCGTCCACTAAAGTAACAGAGGCTCTCGTCCACTAGAGTAACAGAGGCTCTCGTCCACTAGAGTAACAGAGGCTCTCGTCCACTAAAGTAACAGAGGCTCTCGTCCACTAGAGTAATGTGAAGTGCTCGTCCACTAAAGGTGACAAGCGCTCGTCCACACTAGTCTTTGGACTTGCTGAGTCCTTAATATGGAGCTCGTCTACTAGCCCGAATGAAAACTCAAATGGCTAGATAGACGCGGTTATTTTCAAGATAGAAGCACTTATCTTATGAACGTGAATTCTATAAGGATTATCAGAATCTTATTTCAAGAACCAGAAAGAGACTTGAAGCCTTCTCTCCTACTCAGTTTCACGATTATCATGAAAAGTTAGAAGTTACTCTCTCAAGCAACCTTGGATAATCAGAACCAAAGACCAGTTAAAGAATGCTTCCTACATTCTTTATTACCTAGTACCTCTGGTCCTTACACAAAAAGGGAAGTGTACTCAGCAAAGTACAAAAAGCTCTCTGCACAACTCTGATATGGTTGTATCACGATGCATAAAGCCATGATCCTTCATGTTAGAGTACAACGAACGTTCCTATTGCATTAATGGCTGCCCAAAACGACTCTATTGCATTTAATGAAGTTCTGCTTGAAGCCAACATCTGAGGGAATGTCTCTAACGGATCCTAAATGCTTGAAGACCATAAATACAGAAGTCATTGAAGATGAAGAGAAGAGAATACACATTGCATCAAAAAGCCATTACTCTGTGCATTAATTTCCTCATTCTTTCATTCTGTATTCGATGAGTGTGATTTCACATCATCTTTGTCTATCATTTTGCATGCATTTTTCATGTAGTTTAGGCATATTTAATTTGATTTTTGGTTAATTTTCCTTTGGAATGGGTAAGGCGGTTTTCGTGGTGTTGTTTTGCAGAAATCAAGGGTAAAATGCTCAAGATCAACCATGATGGAGTTTGGATGAAGATGGAGCTTTAAAAGTGAAGAAAATGAGCCAAACAGAGCCCATCACGACCTAGCCGTGATGCCCATCACGGCCATGATCGAGCAAAACTGAAAAAGAAGAAAGGCTGAAGTCAGAGTCTGTCACGGCCTGGCCGTGATAGCCATCACGGCCGTGACCCAAAACCCCCACAAGTCAGAGCCCATCACGGCCACAGCCGTAATTCTTATCACGGCCGTGAAATGAAGGCTCGCGTCGCGAGACACTATTCGCGTCGCGAGACACTATTCGCGTCGCGAAGAACTGAAAATTCCAGAAGTGCCAGAGGCGAAGACCGTCACGGCCTTGCCGTGATGGCCATCACGGCCGTGACGCGCATTACTTGGATCAGAAGCAACCGAAATAGATCAGATTTTGAGTTGGATTGGGACTCTAACTTCCCAATTTCTATAAATATGGACCAGGCAGATGCATGGGGATCGATCTATCATCCATCATCATGAACATCCATAACAACTAGGACTCTAGGCATAGATCTCTCTTCTCCTCTCTTCCTCTCTTCTCTGATTTTTGTATTTTCATTATGTTGTCAACCTAGCTTGTCATCTCCATGGCAAGACTGGAGTAGTAGTTTGTTTCTAGGGATTGTGGCTCTGCCTAGAGTTTTGTTTACGATGCTGATTTTGATGTAATATCTTTGTAATTATGATTTTGCTTTAGATCTGATTTCTAGCGTTTTAATCAATCGTAAAATCGGCGACCGCTTATTTGCGTGACGTAGACGTTCTAAGGAGGAACCTAGCGGTGAACTTAGGATTTCTAGTGTGTTTCACTCGTAAGGTTCGGCGGCCGCTTATCAGCGAGACGTGGATATTCTAAGGAGGAACCTAGCGGTGAACTTAGGTTATTTGCATGACTGAGACACTCTAAGAAGGAACCTATCGGTGAACTTAGGTGTCGGACCTATAGAAGTCAGACTTGGGACTGAAATCACGAGAGTTAGGAGCTGATGAGCCTTTGGTTGACTGGTTTTATAAATAATAAAGACCATGGCTTTGTGCTAATTTTATATCATTTTCACCCAAATTAGACTTGATTGTCCTTAAGTAACATTTTGAGTCTGTAAAGTGTTTTTAGGTTAATTAAGTTGATTTAGAGTTAAATAAAATACTTATGCTATTTTCTATTTTCAGGTTAATAAAAAAAAGAAATAATTCTGGTTCGCCCCGCGAAGGATATCTCGCCCCATGGGCGAGTCACCCAGCCCTGAAAGTCAGAGATTATCACGGTTTACCCGTGTTGAAGATCACAGGCGTTGCAGTTTTGAAGTTGAAGAGCCTCGCCTCGTGAGCATTCGTTCGCCTCGCGAGCCTGGAAGTCAGAAAGCATCACGATTGACCCCTGATGTTCATAACGGGCGTAATAAGAAGACTCTTCAGATTCTCGCCTCGCGAAGGGGAGTTCGCCTCGCGAGAATACCAAAGGTTGCAGACTGTTCACAAGATTAGCGTCGCGAGCTGTGCTTCGCCTCGCGAGCCAGCGAAATCCAGAAATTGTATTTAAGCGTTTTAGACAGAACTGATGAGGGCTGGCGAGTGAGGCTAGTCAGTTTTGGCTAGTTTCTTAGCTAGTTAATCAGTAGTTAGTCTTTTGTTTTCTCTTTAGTTCGTTGTTTTACTTTTGTAATGGAGAGCTAGTCTCCTATATTAATCTACTGTGATTGGTTTCTATTACATTTGAGGTTCTATAATTCCTGTTTTATTTGCTTTTCTCTTTTCAATGCAATGCTATATGTTTCTGTTTGTTATTTCAGGAATGTATAGTGTTGTATTGATTCATTTCGGTGATGTTATGTTTCTATACTTAATCGCGTTTGTTATTTCGCGTGCGTTCATTCATGTTCGTTTGTTCATGAGGGCTTAACCCCATTTGTTATTTCGGGAATAGGAACATACATCCGTAGTAGCGAATTGCGTTTGTTATTTGTTGCTACAACCGGGAGGGGATTAGAATCTGCTTAGGGTTTGGATTTATATGAACCAATGATAGTGGGAAACCGAGAACAGTAGGTTAATCGTTCTTTAGCTTATTTGGTAATTACTTTTTTTTATTGCATTGTTTTTCTATTCTGTTTTCTTAATTTAGTTTTCAATCTCAAAACCCCCAAAATCTGACTTTTACTGACTTTTCTGTTAACAACAACAACACCTAAGAGTCCTTGAGAGACGATACTCGAGTTGTCGCTTCCCTATCTACATAATTTTTGTAAACGCTCGTTCTTTTTGGCGCGTGGCGACAGCGCGACCAAAAAAAATTGGCGCCGTTGCCGGGGACTCTTGTTGTTGTTATTAGCAGAAAATAAATTTTAAAAAAAAAAAAATTCTCGTTGCTGAATTAGTTTTGTCTGTTTTGTCTGGTTGTGAATTTGAGCACCCCCCATGGATAATCACATATATGGTTACATGCCTAATGTTTACTATGAACAACCACCATGCATATATTTTCCTGATTTTTATGGTTTATCGCACTGGTTGCCAAGGTTTAGTGGTCTTGCAGGTGAGAATCTGCAGGAGCATCTGAGGGAATTCCAGGCTGTTTGTTCTATAATGCTGAGACTCGGCAGAATAATGAAGACCACATCAAGATGGAAGCTTTCCAGTTTTCACTTGAAGGTGCTGCAAGGGATTGGTTGTATTGTCTTGATGAGAATTCCATCTCAAGCTGGTTTGATTTGAAGGAAGCCTTCCAGTTTAGATACTATCCTGCCTTCAGAGATGCACCTTCCGGACCATCACTAGAGGACATGCTAAAACAGATAACTGCACAAATGGAAGAGAACAATCAAAGGATGGCAGAGCAAAATCTCGAATTCCAACGGATGATGGAGGCAAGTAATCTTGAATACCAGAGGAGCCAAGCTGAATCTCAGAAGTTGGCCATGCAAATTGATCAAATTGTCGCCAACTCGGCTGCAATGCTAACTCCACAGCCCCTTGAAGAACATACAGAGTCACAAGTTATTCTTGAAAATATTTCTGATGATAATGTTGCTAATGTTTCTGTTGATGAACTGTGTGTTGAATCCCCTGATTCTAATTCATCTGCTGATTGTTATTGTGATGGCACTGCTTTGTGTATAGACTGTTATGCAGCTTTATTCTGTTCAGGGAACATAGGAAATGAGGATCAGGAGGATCAGGAGGACATCTGTTTCCCCGTGCCTAAGGATAATGAAGAACCTGTGGAATCAAATGCATGTGTTGAGAATGATGGGATGGATGAACTATGTGCTAAAAGTCCAGACATTCAGACCTCTATAAATTCAGTTTCTTTTACTACATGTACTGACTGTACTGACACTAACCCGTGTGCTGTTTGTGCTGGGTTTCTTGACTCTATTTTGCAGGGTGATAGTGAGAGTGAAGCTGCCTGTTCTACGAAGTTCCAACTATACCATCCATTGAGCAGCCACCCTCCTCAGTTTCTTGTAATATATCTATTGACTGTACTAACTCTAACCTTTCTGTGGAGTGTCCTGAAATTTCTGCAGGTTTAACAAGTGATGAATCCGGTAGTGCAGTGGATGAAGACCTTGCAGAAGTTGAAGCAGCACCAAGAACTTGACTAATCGTTTACCACCTCCCCCTGTGGAACCAAAAGCTCTGGATTTTGCACCCTTGGATTTTGCACCATGGCCAGTCCAAGAGGTTGAGCCCCACTTCTATTGGGAGGATTTTATTGAGAAAGAGGTTAACCTTGACCCAAGAGGGAGTGAGAAGTCCGCCGCACTTGGCGAGGTTACCATAACCATCAAGCACTCATCTCCATATAAAGGCTGCAAGTTAGGGAAGCACGGAATGAGCTTCCAGTCTTTGTCCATCACGTGGGCATTATGCTGCATACTATGGGATCCGGGAGGATTGTTTCACAATTTGAGCATCCCGTGGCCACTGTATCACAGACAATGGGATCTAGGCGGAAGCTCCTACACTGCCACTTGATCAGGGAGTTCCCTTTCCTTTCCCTCACTCTGATTTTATTGTTATGTTGTTTCATTGGGGACAATGTATATTTTAAGTGTGGGGGAGGGAACTAGTTGTAGTTTTTGTTTTGTCTTGTTTTTTATTTTCCTTTTCTTTGAATAAAGCTCCTGAATAATTTGAGAAGCTCAGGAGTTGTATTAAGTCTAGTGTTGGCAAGTTTATTGGATTTGATTGATTTTGCATAGATTGATTGCATGATAGTGTTAACTGTTTTCCCCCTAGATATAAAATTTTTGAAAATTGGATCCCCATGTGATTGAAAACTGAACTTTGAGATTTTGTTATGATGACATGATTTATGATAAGTTTGGGGTGATAGGAAGCACACACTAGGGATAGAATCTCTGTCAAACAATTTGCAAAAATGTCCAGGTGAGGTTTTGAG
The DNA here is from genome assembly GCA_030762895.1 of Sophora flavescens. Taxonomy (NCBI): domain Eukaryota; kingdom Viridiplantae; phylum Streptophyta; class Magnoliopsida; order Fabales; family Fabaceae; genus Sophora; species Sophora flavescens. Next base: position 4,100,395 of record CM061068.1, on the reverse strand, counting down.
CCTCCAACATGTTTTTGACTGTGTGAGAATCACTTTCAAGTTGCACTTTCCTGAATTTGCTTGAATCTATTTATGGTTTGCATGATTATGTGTTTGCTTCAGATGATTTAGGCGTTTTCTATGTAAATAGCTACTTAGCCTAAAATAACCATCCCTAATGCATGTTCCCTAGTTAGCCCCATTGAGCCTATTAGCCTGTTAATTCTTGATAACCTAATGTTATAAGCCCAAAAATCTGGAAAACCATGTTAACCCGATCTTAGGATTAGGAGAGCATGTAATCTTAGAATGGGTGCAAGAAACTAAGTTTGGGGTGGCTACAAGGTGTAATATGTTGTTTGGGATTGAAAAAAAAAGAAAAAAAAACAATAAAAAGGATGGAGCCAAAGGCTTGTAAAAATGAAAAAAAAAAGTATTAGAATAAATGGCTGTAGTCACCCAATGCAAATGAAAAGATGAATGAGGAAAGGAACTTGAGTAGAATTTCAATGTTTTGAAGTGTTTCATGCTGTCTTAGTTCCTAGGGTCTTCAGCCTAGTTCCTTTGTATATCCTACCCTTAGCCAGGCCCCATTACAACCCATAAAAGACCTTCTGATGTTGCTTGCATGTTTTCTGTGGGAATCATTTAGAGATGAAAATCAAATTTATGGGAAGTGCTCTTAAAAGTGAAATTGAGTGCAATGTTGATAGCCTGACACAAACTGAGCGATTGAGTGAACACAAATCTCCCTTGTGAGGAAGGCAGTTGTTTGAACTTGGTGATCTCTCTTTTATGTGTAACTTGGATCCCCTGCTTAGATTAATGATTGTTTGAATGATGAAATTCTCAATTGTTTGGAATAAATGATTGTGGGGATTACTTTGTTTGAAAGGGGGGAACATTGAAGAAAAAAATATTTTGGTAAATTGCTTGAAATTTGTGCGAAAGTTAATTTAGTCCTTAAGCTTGCCATGTTTTGCCATGTCTTGAGTCTTTCTATGTTTTTGAGTTTTAGTTTGCTTAAGGACAAGCAAAGTTTAAGTTTGGGGTATTTTGATGAGCCTCTGGTTGACTGGTTTTATAAATAATAAAGACCATGGCTTTGTGCTAATTTTATATCATTTTCACCCAAATTAGACTTGATTGTCCTTAAGTAGCATTTTGAGTCTGTAAAGTTTTTTTAGGTTAATTAAGTTGATTTAGAGTTAAATAAAATACTTATGCTATTTTCTATTTTCAGGTTAATAAAAAAAAGAAATAATTTTGGTTCGCCCCGCGAAGGATATCTCGCCCCATGGGCGAGTCACCCAGCCCTGAAAGTCAGAGATTATCACGGTTTACCCGTGTTGAAGATCACGGGCGTTGCAGTTTTGAAGTTGAAGAGCCTCGCCTCGTGAGCATTCGTTCGCCTCGCGAGCCTGGAAGTCAGAAAGCATCACGGTTGACCCCTGATGTTCATAACGGGCGTAATAAGAAGACTCTTCAGATTCTCGCCTCGCGAAGGGGTGTTCGCCTCGCGAGAATACAAAAGGTTGCAGACTGTTCACAAGATTAGCGTCGCGAGCTGTGCTTCGCCTCGCGAGCCAGCGAAATCCAGAAATTGTATTTAAGCGTTTTAGACAGAACTGATGAGGGTTGGCGAGTGAGGCTAGTCAGTTTTGGCTAGTTTCTTAGCTAGTTAATCAGTAGTTAGTCTTTTGTTTTCTCTTTAGTTCGTTGTTTTACTTTTGTAATGGAGAGCTAGTCTCCTATATTAATCTACTGTGATTGGTTTCTATTACATTTGAGGTTCTATAATTCCTGTTTTATTTGCTTTTCTCTTTTCAATGCAATGCTATTTGTTTCTGTTTGTTATTTCAGGAATGTATAGTGTTGTATTGATTCATTTCGGTGATGTTATGTTTCTATACTTAATCGCGTTTGTTATTTCGCGTGCGTTCATTCATGTTCGTTTGTTCATGAGGGCTTAACCCCATTTGTTATTTCGGGAATAGGAACATACATCCGTAGTAGCGAATTGCGTTTGTTATTTGTTGCTACAACCGGGAGGGGATTAGAATCTGCTTAGGGCTTGGATTTATATGAACCAATGATAGTGGGAAACCGAGAACAGTAGGTTAATCGTTCTTTAGCTTATTTGGTAATTACTTTTTTTTATTGCATTGTTTTTCTATTCTGTTTTCTTAATTTAGTTTTCAATCTCAAAACCCCCAAAATCTGACTTTTACTGACTTTTCTGTTAACAACAACAACACCTAAGAGTCCTTGAGAGACGATACTCGAGTTGTCGCTTCCCTATCTACATAATTTTTGTAAACGCTCGTTCTTTTTGGCGCGTGGCGACAGCGCTACCAGGAGCCGTCCCTCGAGGAGCAACAAGTTGTCACGAAGCACAAAGGGTCCAATCTGGGATCGACTACCACGAGAGTAGGGGTCGGGTCAATTGGGCACGACTTTTGTAACCCGAGAGGGAGCTTAAGCTATTAGAGGATAAACTCACCTTCAAGGCAATTTTGTTAATCAACAAAGGTAAATCAGATTAGTAACGTAAACGATCTCGTAGGTAACCCAAATCCCTAGGAATCCATTTAGATCAAAACCCCAAAAACATTTGTTTTCTGTTTTAATTGTTTTCTGCTCATCTATCTTTTAATTTCAAATTCAAAATCCTTTTCACTCAAAACATAAAAATCCTTTTTAAAACTGTCCAGATCTAATCGATTCGAAAACAGATTGCGATTCGGGAACACAGTCTCTGTGGGTTCGATATATTTTATTACTTGACGGCAATCCGGTACACTTGCCGGAATCGCAGAGCGCGGCGCGCAACCGACGCGCGTCGCACGTCGCATCACATCAAGTTTTTGGCACCGTTGTCGGGGACTGTGCCTTTTCGAATTTCAATTTAGTTTTTAAATTGATTTTTCTGGACCCGTTTCTTTTTATTTGATTTTTATTTCTGAAATATAAAAAAATAAAATAAAAAAATCTTTCCTTCTGTTGTATCCATCTCTCTGTGTGTTATATGCAAAGATCTCTAAGTCTTGGGAGCCTTGGTGAAGTTGATCCGGAGATCGAGAGGACCTTCCACAGACGTAGAAGACTACAAAGAGAGGGAGAAAGGTCGATTCCCATTCCACTCATGGCGAATCAACCGGATACAAAGCCTTTGAAGGACTACGCAGCCCCAAATGCGAGAGGCTTGCGAACTGGGATTGCAAGGCCAGAGATTGAGGCGGAGAACTATACTATACCGCCCATGCTAATCAACATGATTAGGCAACATCAATTCGGAGGATTGCCTTCGGAGGACCCGACCGATCACATAGAGATATTCTTAGAGTTCACCGACGCAATCAGGATTAATGGAGCCTCGGTCGATGTTGTACGTTTGAGACTGTTCCCCTCATCTCTCACTGGAAAGGCGAAGGCCTGGCTTAAGCAAATTCCCGCTAACACTTTGTCCACTTGGGACCAACTGGAGCAGGCGTTCTTGGAGAAATTCTTCCCTCCATCCAAGACGGCCTACATAAGAACCCAGATCACCGGCTTCTTCCAGAAAGACGGAGAATCATTATCAGAAGCTTGGGATCGCTACAAGGGACTGCTGGAGTCGTGCCCACATCACGGACTCGAGAGGTGGTTAATAGTGCACACCTTCTATAACGGATTGGATTACTCTTCGAAGGTGTCACTTGATTCTGCAGCCGGTGGAGCATTTATGAATAGGCCTCTGACTGAGGCATTCAACATCATCGAGAATGTCGCCACCAACTACCACCAATGGGGATCCGAAAGAGGTAATAACCCGAATAAGATTTCGGGGGGTAAGTTTGAAGTAAGTAGCATTGATCTGATTATGTCTAAATTTGACTCACTAAATAAACGATTAGATAAGATTGAAAGAGCTAATGTGAGTGCAATAGGTGCTACTAACACTATTTGTGAGATTTGTGGAATGCAGGGACATGACATGATGGAATGCCCTCGTGGTATCACTCATGGATCCGGCGCTTCGGGTGAACAAGTGAACTCTTGTCACAACTTCTATGACACGAACCCGAAGCTGCCCAACTATGCTCCCCCAAATCCCTACAACCAAAGGAAGAACAACCCATACCTCTCCTACGGCAACTACAGCAATACGCTCAACCATGAGTTCCAAGAGGGCCAGGGTAATAAGAGAGCAGCACCGGGGTATCCTCAGGTACAAAGATCTAAACTCGAGACTTTATTTGAAAGTTTTGTTGAAACTCAGACAAAACAGAATGAGGAGTTTAGACAACAAGGAAGGGCAGTGAGTGAAGCAATAAAGGAGCTAGCGTCTAAGGTAGACAACTTAGCAACTCATAGCAAGATGCTAGAAACCCAAATTGCCGAACAGGCCAGCACGTACTCGAGACCTAAGGGTACATTCCCGGGGCAACCCGAAGCAAATCCCAATGAGCATTGCAATGCCATACACTTAAGGGATGATAAGCTTAGGGTGGGGGTAGCTGAAATGGAGGTGGAATCGGAGGAGGACACGAGCGAAAAGGAAGAGCCAGAACCGAAGTATGTCCCTCCACCACCGTACCAACCCCCGATACCTTTCCCACAAAGGTTGGTCAAGAGAAAGCAAGTGGAAGTAGAAACTAAGAGCTTAACTGAGGAGCCAATTATCATGGAAAAATCTAATATGCCTCCTAAACTAAAAGACCCAGGTAGTTTCTCTATCGCTTGCTCGATTGAAAAAGTGCAAATAGACCAAGCCTTATGTGACCTAGGGGCTAGTGCGAGCTTGATGCCCCTCACTATCATGGAAAGGTTGGAAAGCAAAGAGTCGAGACCGTTCAAATTCTCCTTACAATTTGCGGACGGCTCAACTAGGACTCCTCTAGGCATACTAGAGAACGTTCCTGTAAAGGTAGGGAAATTCTTCATCCCTACCGACTTCCTGGTATTAGACATGAAAGGGAATTCCGAATTCCCCATCATTTTAGGAAGGCCATTCTTGGCAACCGCTGGGGCAGTGATAGACGTAAGGAATGGCAAACTCTCTCTAAATGTAGAGGAAGGTAGGGTAAATTTTCAGTTGACTAACTCTTGTAACAACCCTCCTTTTGAGAGCCATGTGTGCAGAATTGATGTAACGTCTCCAGTGGTAAAAGAAGAGCTGAACATGGAAGCAACTCCGAAGATATGCATGGCTAATGATGCACCCAGCAGTGGTGAAGTTGGAATTGCTGTCCATACTGAAACAGAACTTCCGCCGGGAGGAAGGAAGGCTAGGAAGCTCCGAGAGAAAAGAGCAAAGCGGAAGCGCAACTGGCCGTATGAGCAGAATCGGCTATTCGAAGGAGTTCCATGGAAGAGAAGTGTTCCTGCACATCTACGCCCAGCCGACCCCGGTTGATTGCAGGAAGTATGGTCAAGCTTAAGACCATAAATAAGCGCTTCTTGGGAGGCAACCTAAGTTTTCTTTCCCTTTTCCTTTTATTTTTGAATTAACCTCTTGAATAAATTGAGAAGATCAAGAGGCAAAAATATCATTAATAGGTTTGTCTAGTGTTTTCAGGTTGAGAAAGGGAAGAAGAGCAGAGAAAAATAAAGTCAGAAGCCATCACGTGTCACGGCCGTGATGAACTAATACAAGAGCACAGAAAGGATCATGGCCTAGCCGTGACATCTATCACGGGCGTGATGAGTAAGATGCCAAGGCCAGAGAGCATCACTGCCTAGCCATGATGTAGATCACGGCCGTGACAGGGCAACTCCTGAGGACCATAAACGATCACGGCCTGCCCGTGATGAGCCTCACGGCCGTGATACTATTTCCACCCAAGTTTTGACTGGAATGTGAGCCAACACCCGCTACCACCTCGGTAAGTTGTTCCAATTTTTCTCCTCTCTCCGACTTGATTATTTACATTGGAGACAATGTAAGTAATCAAGCTTGGGGTAGGGGTATTTTTGCATTATTTTTGCATTTGCATTGTTGCATTCATATTGCATTCTCATAGGCATAGATTGGTATGATCACATTCTCTAGATTGCCCCTCACTTAGAATATGCATCCAATAATGAGAACTTGGTGCCAAATGAATTGAGATAGTGAATTTTGAACCCAATTTTTCATTATTCTTGTGATATGGCTAAAAATAAAAATTCTTGAGATAGTCATTTGATAGTTGATAATTAGCATGTGGTTCCTCAAACTTGTGTTTCTCACTGATTTTTGAACTACTAAATGTAAGACTTTGAGCCAAAAAGGGGTAACTCACTAAATCTACCCTATTTCTTGTGATAGAGTGTTTTAATTCCTCTTGGACTGTATTTTCTAGAACTTGACTTGAAACCATTTCGAAACTTAAAAATTTTTTAAAACACTTTTGAAAATGATTGAGGCACTAGGTATTTTTCCGGCCTTCTGAGCTTTGATTGTTTAAATGCTACCCCTTAGTTGCCCGATTTTGAGCCTAAAAGAAAAAAAATACTTTTCTTGGTACCTTGAATTACTTTGATAAATAATGCTTGGTATGACACCTTTTAAAGTATTACAAAAAGGGCAAAATGGTAGTTGGAAAAAGTATGGGATGAAAAAAGCTAGAAAGTAATTTCTCTTGAGCTATAAATCTCCCATTCTCCAAATAAATAAAATGAAATAAACACAAAAAAATTGGAGAAGGGGATGATAAAAGAAAGTTAGAAATGAAAAGAGAAAAAGAAAAAAAAGAAAAAGGAAAAAGAATGAAGGTGGAAAAGTAAATCAAAGCCCAAAAAAGGGTATTTTAGAAGGTGTCATGCTTTGCAATGATTGATAATTTGTTTAACCTTCTTGAATTTCCCTTTTCTTGTTTTTCCCACCTAACAATTAATCCCATGGCCACATTACAACCAAAATAAAAGACCTCTTGATTCTTATGTGTTTTCATTAATAAAGTAGAGATTTGGTTAATAGTCAAGCCTATGGTAGAGTACTTTCCTTGAGGAAACTGAGCGAATTGTCATATACCCTAAAATACTTGAGTGAGGTGAGACGAGTGCCCGAGTCAGTGAGAATATGAATTTTATGAACCTAAGCTTCTAATTGGACTAGAAATTGATTATCTCTTGAGTGCTTATTGAATATGCCTGTCACTTGGATTAGCTTCTAGGGTTCTTGGTTCACTATCCATGCTTTGATTGATTTATCTTATGGCCTGAGTAATTGCTTGAGGACAAGCAAAGTTTTAAGCTTGGGGTGATTTGATGAGTGTGATTTCACATCATCTTTGTCTATCATTTTGCATGCATTTTTCATGTAGTTTATGCATATTTAATTTGATTTTTGGTTAATTTTCCTTTGGAATGGGTAAGGCGGTTTTCGTGGTGTTGTTTTGCAGAAATCAAGGGTAAAATGCTCAAGATCAACCATGATGGAATTTGGATGAAGATGGAGCTTTAAAAGTGAAGAAAACGAGCCAAACAGAGCCCATCACGGCCTAGCCGTGATGCCCATCACGGCCATGATCGAGCAAAACTGAAAAAGAAGAAAGGCTGAAGTCAGAGTCTGTCACGGCCTGGCCGTGATAGCCATCATGGCCGTGACCCAAAACCCCCACAAGTCAGAGCCCATCACGGCCACAGCCGTAATTCTTATCACGGCCGTGAAATGAAGGCTCGCGTCGCGAGACACTATTCGCGTCGCGAAGAACTGAAAATTCCAAAAGAGCCAGAGGCAGAGACCGTCACGGCCTGGCCGTGATGGCCATCACGGCCGTGACGCGCATTACTTGGATCAGAAGCAACCGAAATAGATCAGATTTTGAGTTGGATTGGGACTCTAACTTCCCAATTTCTATAAATATGGACCAGGCAGATGCATGGGGATCGATCTATCATCCATCATCATGAACATCCATAACAACTAGGACTCTAGGCATAGATCTCTCTTCTCCTTTCTTCCTCTCTTCTCTGATTTTTGTATTTTCATTATGTTGTCAACCCAGCTTGTCATCTCCATGGCAAGACTGGAGTAGTAGTTTGTTTCTAGGGATTGGGGCTCTGCCCGAGTTTTGTTTACGATGCTGATTTTGATGTAATATCTTTGTAATTATGATTTTGCTTTAGATCTGATTTCTAGCGTTTTAATCAATCGTAAAATCGGCGACCGCTTATTTGCGTGACGTAGACGTTCTAAGGAGGAACCAAGCGGTGAACTTAGGATTTCTAGTGTGTTTCACTCGTAAAGTTTGGCGGCCGCTTATCAGCGAGACGTGGATATTCTAAGGAGGAACCTAGCGGTGAACTTAGGTTATTTGCATGACTGAGACACTCTAAGGAGGAACCTAGCGGTGAACTTAGGTGTCGGACCTATAGAAGTCAGACTTGGGACTGAAATCACGAGAGTTAGAAGCCGTCCCTCGATGAGCAACGAGTTGTCACGAAGCGCAAAGGGTCCAATCTGGGATCGACTACCACGAGAGTAGGGGTCGGGTCAATTGGGCACGGCTTTTGTAACCCGAGAGGGAGCTTAAGCTATTAGAGGATAAACTCGTCTTCAAGGCAATTTTGTTAATCAACAAAGGTAAATCAGATTAGTAACGTAAACGATATCGTAGGTAACCCAAATCCCTAGGAATCCATTTAGATCAAAACCCCAAAAACATTTGTTTTCTGTTTTAATTGTTTTCTGCTCATCTATCTTTTAATTTCAAATTCAAAATCCTTTTCACTCAAAACATAAAAATCCTTTTTAAAACTGTCCAGATCTAATCGATTCGAAAACCGATTGCGATTCGGGAACACAGTCTCTGTGGGTTCGATATATTTTATTACTTGACGGCAATCCGGTACACTTGCCGGAATCGCAGAGCGTGGCGTGCAACCGACGCGTGTCGCACGTCGCATCACATCAGTATTCTTCAATTATTTGAAGTTATTACGCAGACTTTCCTAAGCTTTACATTTAAACCACTCTCTGAGTTTTAGTGAAAGTTCTGTCTGTCTAAGTTGTATTCATTACAAACCAAATCTCTCAAACAAACCTGAGTGAGCCTGAAGAGGCTAAGTGTGCAAAGAATACTTGTCTTGAGCCTGAAGAGGCTAGGTGTGCAAAGAATACTTGTCTTTGAGCCTGAAGAGGCTAGGTATGCAAACAATACTTGAGTCTGTAACCTGATCGGTTATAGTGGATAAATCTTGGTGCTGCCAAGGACTGGACGTAGCTCTTTGCTTTGAAGAATGAACCAGGATAAATAACTGTGTCAATCTCTCCTTCCTTAAACTCTTTAATTGCTTTTGTTTTCTTATATTTATCAAGTGGTGTGTTTGCAAAAGTCACCCGTCCATCCTGTATTCTTCCACTCGTCCAAATCTAGCTTCTTTTTACGAAAAGATTTCAACTTTGCTTAAATTCTGATAAACACAATTCAACCCCCCCTTCTCGTGTTTATACTTGTCTATTTTAGTTGGTATCAGAGCTCGGTCTCTGGGTTGAGCATCTAACAGTGTAGAGGTAAAAGGTCCTGAAGAATAGACATGACTACTGGAGCTAGTTCAAGTGGAAGTCATCAGACTGAAGGAGCTTCCCTAGCCAGACCTCCTTACTTCAATGGAAAAAACTACAACTATTGAAAAGATAGATCTCAATGGTTCATTCTATCTACAAACTCTTATCTTTGGGATGTCATTACAGATGGTCCATTCATTCCCAAGAATGATCATAACACTGACAAACCAAAAGCTTAGTGGACTGCTGCAGAAAAGACAAAATGGGAGCTGAACCACAAAGCTAGATATAACATCATTTGTGCTCTCAGTCCAGAGGAGTTTGAGAAGGTATGTGCTTGTGACTCTGCCAAAGAAATATGGGACACTTTAACTGTCACACATGAAGGAACAGCCAAAGTCAAAGAGTCAAAGATTGCCATACTTGTCAGAAAGTATGAACTGTTCGTCATGGAGGAAGGAGAATATGTTGCTCAAATGATAGGAAGATTTCAAACTATAATCAATAGTTTAAAATCTCTTGGCAAAGTCTATACCAATGCTGAAAAGGTTGGAAAGATTCTTAGAAGTCTACCTAAACAGTGGAGACCTTTGGTCACTGCTATCTCTCAAGCCAAGGATCTCACTACCTTGACTATGGATGAACTTCTTGGAACACTCACTGTTCATGAGCAAGAACTTGGAGATGAAGTTACACCAAAGAAGGGCAAGTCGATTGCTCTGAAAGCTGATCAAAAGTCAGCAAAAGTTTCCAAGGCTCTGAAGGCAGATGAGTCATCCAGTGATGCTGACCTATCAGAACTCGAGGATTCTGAGAGTGATGAAGAATTGTCTCTCCTAACCAGGAAGATAAAGCTTCTCCTACAGAAAAAGAAGTTCAAGAGGGATAGGCCATTCAGAAGGTTCAACAAGGATAAGAACTTCAAAGAATCCACCTCAACAGACAAAAGTCCAATTGTATGCTATGAGTGCAAGAAGCCTGGTCACTTCAAGGCTGAATGTCCTCAACTCAAGAAGGCCCCTTTTAAGAAATTCTTCAAGAAGAAGAAGAAAGGAATGATGGCTACTTGGGAGGATCTGGAGTCAACATCTTTTGATGAAGAAACAGAGGAAGAAGCCAATCTCTGTTTGATGGCCAACACTGACTCAGGCTCTGATGATGAGGTACATCCTGACTATGAGGAATTACTTGATGCCTATAAGGAGTTGATGGAGGAATCCAACTGCTTATCTAAAGCCTTCAAATCCCTCTAGAGAGAGCATGTAAAGCTCACCAGTGAGCATAAACAGAAATCTCAAGAGTGCGAGAAGCTGGCTAAAGAAAACAGTGAGCTGAAGACTGAAAAGTCTAATGAAGCTAAGATCTCAAGTGAAACATCACCATCTGAAGAAGTTGGAAAACTTCAACAGAAAGTGAAAGAGCTCACTTTTGATCTTGCCAAATTTGTTAATGGTAGAGACAATCTGACTAAGCTACTTGGCAGTCAGAAGCACTCTCTTAACAAAGAAGGTATTGGATATGTCCATCAGACACATCATAAAGTATAAAATAAAGCTTCTACAGTATCTGTTAAGTCAACTGTAACCAAAACTACACCTGTTTGTAACTTTTGTGGAAAAACTGGGCATGTTATGTCTAAGTGTATCCATAAGAAGAGAAGGAAGTCTTCACAGACTCCTAGAACTAACAGAAAAGGACCCAGAAAAATATGGGTACCTAAAGATCAAATAATTTTTGTTGCAGATGTCCTCAACAGGACAAAGGAAACACCATTGTTGGTACCTGGACAGTGTTTGCTCGCGTCATATGACAGGAGAAAGGTCTATGTTCCTAGACCTCCAACTTAAGAAATGAGGACACGTTGCCTTCGGAGGGAATCAGAAAGGAAAAGTTATAGGAATTGGTACTATTGGTGGTAAACCCCCTCTTCCCTCTATATTTAATGTTCTTATGGCTAAAGGATTAAGACACAATCTGCTTAGCATAAGTCAATTATGTGATAGTGGTTTTGATGTTTCCTTTACCAAGGATGTATGCATAGTTAAAGACTGTTGTGGCAAAACCCTCTTTTCAGCTAAAAGGCAACAAAATCTTTATAAGATTCAACTGTCTGATCTCTCAGATCAAAGTGCAACATGTCTGATGTCTAAAGAGGATGAGAGATGGTTATGGCATAAGAAACTAGGACATGCTAGTATGAAACTAATTTCTGAATTAAAAAGGAATAATCTTGTGAGAGGATTGCCTGATATTAGCTTTAAGAAAGATGTCTTGTGTGATGCATGTCAGAGAGGTAAACAGATAAAACCAAGTTTCAAATCTAAAAACCAAGTATCAACCTCTAGACCTCTTCAGTTGTTACACATGGATCTGTTTAGACCAGTTAGTGTTGTCAGCCTGGCTGGAAGAAAATATGGATTTGTCATAGTTGATGACTATTCTAGATACACATGGGTACTCTTCCTAACACACAAGGATGAGTCTTTTAAGGCTTTCTCAATATTCTTCAAAAGAGTACAAAATGAGCAGGGTTTCTGTATTTCTACCCTTCGAAGTGATCATGAGGGAGAATTTGAAAATGAGCAGTTTAGACAGTTCTGTGAGGAGAATTGAATCTCTCTCAATTTCTCCGCACCTAGAACTCCACAGCAAAATGGAGTGGTTGAGAGAAAGAATAGATCTCTACAAGAGATGGCTAGATCTATGCTCAATGAAAACAACCTCCCTAAGTACTTCTGGGCAGAAGCTGTAAACATTGCGTGTTATGTACAAAACAGAATACTTATTAGGCCTTTTATAAAAAGGACTCCTTATGAATTGTGGAAAGGAAAAAGCCCCAACATCTCTTATTTTCATGTTTTTGGATGTGAATGTTTTATTCTAAATACCAGAGATAATCTTGGAAAGTTTGATTCTAAGATAGATAAAGGTATTTTCGTAGGTTATTCTGAAAAGTCTAAGGCTTTTAGAGTTTACAATTCAAGAACTTGTATTATTGAAGAATATGTTCATGTTAAATTCAATGATGGATTAAAGACTGATAAAGAATTATCAGATCTAGAAGATGATCTTGCGGGTCTTGATATAAACAAGCCAGAAAGTCAACAACCCGATCTAACCAAAACAGAACCTGTGCCTGAGGCTGAAAGGCAAGTGGAATAGACGAGTCAGCAGACAAGTCAAGATCTTCATGATGATCTCAAAAGGGATTGGAAGTTCAACACTCATCATCCTAAGGATCTTATTATTGGAAATCCTTCTGAAGGAGTAAGAACCAGATCCACATTAAGAGAATCAAGCAATGTGGCCTTTATTTCAGATTTGGAGCCTAAACGCATTGAAGAAGCTATTGAGGATGAAAACTGGATTCTTGCTATGCAAGAAGAACTTAACCAGTTCATAAGAAATGATGTCTGGACTCTTGTCTCTAAGCCTAACAACAAGTCGGTTATTGGAACAAGATGGGTCTTCAAAAACAAATTAGATGAAGATGGTAAAGTTGTTAGAAAGAAAGCAAGGTTAGTAGCTCAAGGCTATAACCAACAAGAAGGTATTGATTATACTAAAACCTTTGCACCTGTAGCTAGAATAGAAGCCATACGCATTTTAATGTCATATGTTGCACAACACCAAATTACCCTATTTCAAATGGATGTAAAAAGTTCTTTTCTAAATGGTATAATTGAAGAAGAAGTGTATGTTAAACAACCCCCTGGTTTTGAGGATACTGATAAACCAGATCACGTTTTCAAACTTAAAAAGGCACTATATGGTTTGAAACAAGCACCTAGGGCATGGTATGATAGACTCGGTTCTTTTCTCATGCATAATGGTTTTACTAGAGGACAAGTAGACACTACTCTGTTCAAAAAATGCTCTAAAGAGAACTTTATTATAGTTCAAATATATGTTGATGATATTATTTTTGGAGCAACTAATGAAAAGTTGTGCAAGGAATTTTCAAATCTAATGCAAGCTGAATTTGAGATGAGCATGATGAGAGAATTGAAGTTCTTCCTTGGATTACAAATCAAGCAGACAAGTGATGGAATTTACATTCATCAACAAAAATATACCAAGGAGATACTCAAGAAATACAAAATGGAAAATGTAAAGCTCGTGAAAACCCCTATGCAACCCAATGCAAAACTAAGCAAAGATGATGAAGGTAAAAAGGTAGATCAAACTGTCTACAGAGGTATGATTGGCTCTCTATTGTACTTAACTTCAAGCAGACCTGACATTCAATTTAGTGTCTGTATGTGTGCTAGATTTCAATCTGATCACAGAATCTCATCTTAAGGCTGTAAAAAGAATATTTAGATATTTGCTTGGAACTACTAATCTTGGTTTGCTGTATTTAAGATCAAAAGAATACAGATTAGTGGGATATTGTGATGCTGACTTTGCTGGAGACAGGATAGAAAGAAAAATCACCAGTGGAGGATGTCACTTCATTGGAGCAAGTTTAGTCTCATGGTCAAGCAATAGGCAGACAACCATTGCCCATCTCTCTCTTTGAAGCAGAATACATCTCTGCTGCTAGTTGCTGCTCTCAACTCTTATGGGTAAAACATCAACTTGAGGATTACTCTATTTATGAACATAACATATATGTATGGTGTGATAATTCCAGTGCTATCTGCTTAACTAAAAATCCAATTCAGCATTCTAAGGCTAAGCATATTGAAATCAAACATCATTTCATTAGGGATTATGTTCAGAAAGGGATCTTTGATATCAAGTTTGTTAAAACTGAAAATCAATGGGCTGATATTTTCACTAAACCCCTCATAGAAGAAAGGTTTTTATTTATTAGAGATAATCTAAACATGCATTGCATTGCTGAATGACATGTATGAATGTTAACCTGTCTATGCTAAATCTGTCATTACTCCTATATACATGTTCTTTTAACTAAGCATTAGTTCAGGGGGAGTAATGATACAATAGTTTAAGTGGAGTATGTCTAATATACTTGCTGCATAACTATGATTTTCTTAACATGTTATCTTGCCCTTAACATATCTCATAAATAAAACTTGATAACCCTTTTTAATTTTGACAAAAGGGGGAGAATAGGAGAAATTGATATTTGTGATAGAAATATGTTATAGGAGAATGGGAGAATGAATATGATATTTGTGATAGAAATATGTTATAGGAGAATGGGAGAATGAATATGATATGACCTATTCGCTTAAGAAAATTTCAACTGTTCGCTTAAGAAAATTTCAACCTGTCTGAAATATGTTATTTTCTTTGTTGACATTTTCTGAGGTTCATTAAATCATCTCAATGTTTGTCATCATCAAAAAAGGGGAGATTGTTAAGTCTCTAAAATGTCTGATGTGCATTTCCCTAAGTTTTGATGAGAACTAAACATTGGTTAATGATTTAATTAACCTTCATATTGGTTGCTAACCTGTTTATCGAGTGTGCAAATTAAATAAAAGAATCATCCTCCAACGCAAGCTATTGAAACGCACGTCCAAGACTGTAGTGATGGAAGCTCACGTCCAACAGCGTAGTGATAGAAGCTCACATCCAACACACAAGTGATTGAAACAAACGTCCAGCACTGTAGTGATTGAAGCGCACGTCCAAAACGCAAGAGATAGAAACTTGCATCCACTAAAGTGATGAAAGCCAGCGTCTACTAAAGTGATAGAGACGCTTGTCCATTAAGGTATCATAATGGCTCGTCCAATGACGTGGCATTTGGAGCTCGTCCATTAAGGTATCAGAATGGCTCGTCCAACGACGTGGCAGATGGAGCTCGTCCATTAAGGAATCAGAATGATCCGTCCAATGATGTGGCAAATGGAGCACGTCCACTAAAGTAACAGAGGCTCTCGTCCACTAGAGTAACAGAGGTTGTCGTCCACTAGAGTAACAGAGGCTCTCGTCCACTAGAGTAACAGAGACTCTCGTCCACTAAAGTAATAGAGGCTCTTGTCCACTAGAGTAACAGAGGCTCTCATCCACTAGAGTAACAGAGGCTCTCGTCCACTAAAGTAACAGAGGCTCTCGTCCACTAGAGTAACAGAAGTGATCGTCCACTAAAGGTGACAAGCGCTCGTCCACACTAGTCTTTGGACTTGCTGAGTCCTTAATATGGAGCTCGTCTACTAACCCGAATGAAAACTCAAATGGCTAGATAGACGCGGTTATTTTCAAGATAGAAGCACTTATCTTATGAATGCGAATTCTATAAGGATTATCAGAATCTTATTTCAAGAACCAGAAAGAGACTTGAAGCCTTCTCTCCTACTCAGTTTCACGATTATCAAGAAAAGTCAAAAGTTACTCTCTCAAGCAACCTTGGATAATCAGAACCAAAGACCAGTTAAAGAATGTTTCCTACCTTCTTTATTCCCTAGTACCTCTGGTCCTTACACAAAAAGGGAAGTGTACTCAGCAAAGTAGAAAAAGCTCTTTGCACAACTCTGGTATGGTTGTATCACGATGCATAAAGTCATGATCCTTCATGTTAGAGTACAACGAACGTTCCTCTTGCATTAATGGCTGCCCAGAACGACTCTATTGCATTAATGGCTGCCCAGAATTACTCTATTGCATTTAATGAAGTTCTGCTTGAAGCCAACATCTGAGGGAATGTCTCTAACGGATCCTAAATGCTTGAAGACCATAAATACAGAAGTCATTGAAGATGAAGATAAGAGAATACATATTGCATCAAAAAGCCATTACTCTGTGCTTTAATTTCTTCATTCTTTCATTCTGTATTCTTCAATTATTTGAAGTTATTATACAGACTTTCCTAAGCTTTACATTTAAACCACTCTCTGAGTGTTAGTGAAAGTTCTGTCTGTCTAAGTTGTATTCATTACAAACCAAATCTCTCAAACAAACCTGAGTGAGCCTGAAGAGGCTAAGTGTGCAAAGAATACTTGTCTTGAGCCTGAAGAGGCTAGGTGTGCAAAGAATACTTGTCTTGAGCCTGAAGAGGCTAGGTCTGCAAAGAATACTTGTCTTTGAGCCTGAAGAGGCTAGGTATGCAAACAATACTTGAGTCTGTAACCTGATCGGTTATAGTGGATAAATCTTGGTGCTGCCAAGGACTGGACGTAGCTCTTTGCTTTGAAGAGTGAACCAGGATAAATAACTGTTTCAATCTCTCCTTCCTTAAACTCTTTAATTGCTTTAGTTTTCTTACATCTATCAAGTGGTGTGTTTGCAAAAGTCACCCGTCCATCCTGTATTCTTCCACTCGTCCAAATATAAGCACATTTACGAAAAGATTTCAACTTTGCTTAAATTCTGATAAACACAATTCAACCCCCCCCCCCCCTCGTGTTTATACTTATCTATTTCACCTACGCTGCCTCATATTCAACTCCTTCTGATCAAAGAGATACCTCAAACTCTTGTGATCACTAAAGACCTCAAACCTCGCTCCATAAAGGTAATGCCTCCAGATCTTTAAGGCAAATACCACAACTCCTAGCTCTAGGTCATGGGTAGGGTAGTTCTTCTCATGGGTTTTCAACTTTCTAGAAGCATAAGCAACTACCTTACCATTCTGCATCAACACACCGCCTAACCCTTGATTAGAAGCATCGCAGTAAACTACGAAGGGTTCACTAGGATCTGGCAAAACTAACACCGGTGCTGATGTCAACCAATCCTTAAGGGTTTGGAAACTCTTTTCACACTTAGATTCCCACACAAACAACCATCCCTTCTTGGTGAGACGGGTTAAGGGTAAAGCTATTGATAAGCCTTTGGCTTATCTAGTTTTATGACTAGATGAACTAGGGTTTATGCGCCAATTAGTCGAGTTCACTCTCGTTTTCGCCCAAATTTTGCCTTGTTTTGTTCCTAAGTTGGACTTTGACTCGTTTTGCGTCTTTTTGTGTAGTTTTTAGCTTATTTTGGATAGAATTATGCTTTTGGTTGCTTTTTGTGTTTTCAGGTCAATAAAGTGAAGCTCCGGGAGTCAAGGAAAGCCAAGAAATAGTGGAAATTGCAGTGGGAGACACTCGCCCCGAGAGTGAAGCTCGCCTCGCGAACCTGAACATCGAGAAAAGGGCGGCAACGATCGGCTCTGCGGTTCGCCCCCGAGAGACAGCTCGCCTCGCGAAAGCATGAAGACTTGGAAGTCGGGAGACCATCACGGCCTAGCCGTGATGAAGGTCACTGACCTAGAATTGAAGACTCGCCCCGCGAAAGGTGTCTCGCCTCGCGAGTCCACGAAGACCATGGAAGACAGAGACCATCACGGCTTAGCCGTGATGAATATCACTACTGTGACAGATTAGGGTTTGAAGACTCGCCCGCGAATACAAGATCGCCTCGCGAAAATCCAAAATTTGAAGCGCGCCAATACTAAATTTCTCGTCGCGAGAGAAGTAAGCTCGCCCGCGAGCTGGCGAAACAGAATCCTTATTTAAAGGCTGTCTCGGATCGGGATTTGGGGGAATCAAGTTGTTAGCCACAGATCGGAACTATAGTGCGAATCCTTGTTTCTGGAGCTGCGTCTCCCTTCTCTTTTCTTTTCATCTTTTTGTTTATTATTATGGAGATTATTGCCGATTGTTTGTGTGTCGTCACGGGCATGAGGAACTAATCCCCTCGTCCGAGGGATCAATGAAGCCACCCATGGCGGTGTAGTGTTCATATGATGTATGTGTTTCTCCCCTCTTTTTAATTGATGTTTTCCGATTCTGATTTGAATGCTTGATCATATGTATTGCGTGATTAATCGATTAAACGTGTTTGAGGCGAACAAAGCGATTCGCGTTTTAGAACTTGAATCGGGATCGCAAATGTTTTCCAATTCTGAATTGATTGTGTTGATCATATGTGTTGCGTGATTAACTAGTTAACGTGTTAAGGCCAAACGGCGATTCACGTTTTAGAACTTGAATTGGAATCACTAATCGAATAATGAGCACGACCGTGGAATTAGGAGATTAGTGCAACCATTTAGGGAACAAGGTTTAATAGAATTCGATATTAGGGTTATGAGACCGAACAAGTAATTAATCCAATCGTCGAACACGTCCTATTGAGCACGACAGTGGACATAGGAGAATTTGGGGGTCCCGGTTGACATTATAATTGAACTTAGGGAGGAATACATTATCACTTGGGTACTATACATGATTGGGCAGGTGGATTTGAGACCTTGGATACTTTAATTTCTGAATTTAATCACCTTAGTTTTAATCTATTTGTTATTTGAAATTGCGATCTTAATCTCTCTCTCACAACAGCTTTCTTCGCTTAACTAAACCTATCGAATTTCTCACGAATTGGTAGAATTGGTAGCCCAATCCTTGTGTTCGACCTCGGTAGACTCTTACCGTGTTTTTTATTACTTGCGACGACCCGGTACACTTGCCGGCGTCACAACAAGTTTTTGGCGCCGATGCCGGGGATTGGCACAACCAATTTTCCTAATTTTTAGGAAATTTGATTGATTGGTTAAGTTGATTTTTATTTTATTTTTCTGTTATTTCTTTATTATTTTTCTCTACTTCTTTGATTCCACTTGGTCTTGCCGTGTTTTTGTATGCGAGGTACCCTTTCACAAGAGGACTTGCTATTTGATTCGGAGATCACCAAGACCGAGAAGCACTTAAGGAAAGAAGCCAGAGAGCGAAAGAGGCTTGAAGCAATTGCTATCGAGAGGATGGCCGAAGAAAATCCTCCTCCTCCTCCTCGTTACAAGCCTCTCTTCGAGTACGATCTACCCAGCTTGGGTGATTGTGATTCGTCGATAACCTGAATACAGACTCTTTCAGAGTGGAAGCATGTGTCACATTCCAGATCCGTGAGAATCAGTTTGATGGGAGTGGCAAACAGGACCCTCATAGACACATCACTCGCTTCCTTGAAGCTTGTGACTTACAGAAGACAAGAGGAGTCTCACAATATGAGTTTCGCTTGCGACTTTTCCCTCTCTCTCTTAGGGATGTCGCTCGCGATTGGGTTGACAGCTTGGATAGGAACAGTATCAGAACGTGGGAGCAAATGGCACAAAAGTTCCTAACCAAATATTTTCCTCCTCAGAAAGCGACACAAGCAAGAATAGCCGTTACATCTTTCAAAGTGGAGACAGAGGATGAAACATATAATGAAGCTTGGGAGAGGTACAATGGCTTATTGAGAAGATGCCCTTCAGCGTTCTTCGACCCCGTCTCCAAAGTTCAGCACTTCTTTAATGGGTTGAGGGGACGCTATCAAATGAATTGTGATGCCGCAGCTGGCGGTTCTTTCTCATATTTATCAGCTGAGGATGGATGGGCACTATTGGAAAAGATGTCATATAATGATTACAACTGTGGTAGGGAAAACTCAAGTGGAGTCAGTGCTGGAACCATGGAAGCCATTCTAGAGCAAGTCAAATCATTGAAGATGCAAGTTGCGGCTTTGTCAGAAAACAAGAAGGCTAATGCGATACACGAGGGAATGCCTCCAGGTTGTGGTAATTGTAATGGAGATCATGACACTCGAAACTGTCCATTCAACTTCCCTCAGGAACATGTGGACTCATGCCACAACTTTTATGACACTGTGCCCCAGAATAACTATCAGAGGAACAGACAAAATGACTACAATCAGAATCAGAATAGGGGGTACATGAGGAGAGACCATCCGGGTTTCGCTTGGAGTAATGTTAATGGTGGTCTAGCTGGTCAACAACCTCCTCAGCAGAATTGGCAACAATCTCAGCAGGGTATAAGGCCGAACATTGGAATCCAGCAGTGCAATACCCAGCAGGCTCTTCCAGGGCCTAATCAGTTGCAAATAACAGATGGTGGAAGACAACCGTGGGAGCTGGCTTTTGAGAAGTTGTCAACCTTTACAGGCACAACTTTTGAGAAGATGAATGCAGCAATGGAGAAATTGTCAATCGACATAAATACGAAAGTTGACAAGTTGACAACGCATACAGGGGCGACAATTCACAATCTAGAGACACAGATGGCCCAGCTTGCAAAGCAACTTAATGAGCGTCTCCCAGGCACTTTCCCAAGTAATACCGAGAACAACCCCAAGGGACAATGCAATGTCATATCTACTAGAAGCGGAAGGGTGTTGGAACCTATCAGGGGTGCAACTAGTTCTCAGGATGACAAGGCCCCGAAACAACCACATGTTGAAGAAGAGCAACCTGAAAAAGAGAGGTTAGCAAGTGACAAGGATGCGGAGCAAGGGGGAAGGCTGTAAGTCGTAGATGAAGTATTGAGAAAGAAGAACTGGGTTGAAACCAAAGACCTCCCAACTTACATGAAGGTACCGTATCCTGAAAGATTGAAGAAGCCTCATCAGGATAAGCAGTTCAACAAATTCCTTGATGTCTTCCGAAAACTTCAGATTAACATTCCATTTGCGGAAGCCTTGGAACAGATGCCATCATATGCCCGGTTTATGAAGGATCTTCTCACCAAGAAGCGGAAATTAGTGGACGAGGAAAGCGGTTGCTTTGACCGAGGAGTGTAGTGCCATTCTTGGGAGAAAACTCCTTCCAAAGTTGAAGGATCCCGGTTCCTTTTCGATACCATGTACCATTGGGGAGATGACTGTAGGGAAGGCATTATGTGATCTAGGGGCAAGCATCAACTTGATGCCCCTCTCTATGATGAAGAGGTTGGGAATCCAAGAAGTTAAGGATACACGGATGTCGCTCCAACTGGTCGACCGCTCTATAAAATATCCTTATGGGGTGGTCAAAGACTTGTTAGTAAAAGTGGACAAGCTCATATTTCCGGCGGACTTTGTAGTGCTTGATATGGATGAAGACGTCGAGGTTCCTCTCATATTGGGTAGGCCCTTCTTGGCCACTGGGGGTGCCTTGATAGATGTGCGGCAACGGAAACTCACTCTAAGGGTGCAAGATGATGAGGTAGTCTTCAATCTCTTTGAAGCAATGAAGCACCCTGCAGAGAGGACATAAGTGTATCGATTGGATATGGTGGATCCAACTGCCAAGGCAAGGGCAACTAGGGAAGCCCATGGTTCTTCACTTGCAAAAGTGTCGGTAAAATCCCATGTTGGGGACAGTGAGGAAAAAGGCCCTTCGGGGGATGAAGTCTACCTTGAGTGGCTACGAGGCATGGAACCCATACCGAGTCTCCCAAGGGAAGAATGTGCAAGGAAAGAACTCAGCAGTAAGGGCAAGAAAAAGAAGGGTAAAGCACCAAGGTTGAAAGGTGGCACAACCGTGGTGGTCAATGCAAACAATGAGTTGATCCCAAAAAAGACCATCACGGGGTGGAGAGTTCGTGCTGATTATAGAAGGATGCTGGACTTAGATGAGTTGTCCGGGAACAGTAGGAGAGCTTATGAAAGGGCAAGAGCCTACAGAATACGGACTGAGGCATGGAATGGCAAGCAAGATCTACGTCCGGATTAACCCTTAGGGGTGACTTGAGTCAGGCTCGGGACGTTAAACAAGCGCTACTTGGGAGGCAACCCAAGCTAGGTATCCTTTGGTTTTAGTTTCTGTTATTTTCGCGTATACAAAAAAAAAAAAAAAACTTGATTCGCCACGCGAATCCACATTGGCCGCGCGAGACAGAAGCCCTGAATCTCTGGGGTTGCTTACTTATCTGTCTCGCGTCGCGAGGTCTACTCTCGCCTCGCGATTCTGGGCATCAGCATCTGTGGGAATTCCAGATTCGCCTAGCGAGATACTACTCGCCTCGCTATTCTGGAAAGTGTGAATAACAATTTTCCAGATTCGCCTCGCGAGTTATCTCTCGCCTCGCGAATCTGCACTTAAGGTCTTAAATTGCAGGAGTTCTTCCAGGATGCTATGCAACAGAAGGGAGGCCGTGAGACCAATATTGATGAGGAGGCAACCATGGAAATTTGATCAGGGAGTATTCTCTCCTCTCCTCACTCTTGTTTGTTTTTGTTTTTGATTTTCGTTTTGTTTTGGCTTGTCACTCTTGAATAATTTGAGAAGATCAAGAGTTGTTGTATGAATGTCGTGTCGGCAAGCTTGTTGGTTTCTAATTAAATTGAGCACAGATTGCATGAAATTATTTGACCATTGATGATCTCCCCCTAAGTTCTGAAATTAGAAAAATTGATCCCCACTTAAAAATTGAAAATTGAACCTTGAGAATTTTATTGTGATTACTTGATTTATGATAAGTTTGGGGTGAGGAGGTGCACACACTAGGAATTGTATCTCGGGCAATCAATTTGCATAATGTCCAGGTGAGGATTTGAGCCTCCAACTCTGTTTTTGAATGTGTGAATCACTGTTAAGTTGCACTTTCCCGAATTTGCTTGAATCTCTTCATGGTTTGCATGTTTATGTATTGCATCAAATGATTTAGGAAATTTTCTTTGAATTAACTACTTGGCCATAAATTGAACCAACCTTGATGAATGATCCCTAGTTAGCCACATTGAGCCTTGAAGCCTATTGTTCTTGATGACCTTACATTACAAGCCATTAACTCAGAAAAACCATGATTTTCCCCTATCCTAGGATTTAGGAGAGTATGGAATTTGAGCTTTGTGAGTATTGTTGTGGAACTAAGTTTGGGGTGGCTACAAGTTCATGAATCATAGTTGAGAAAAAGAAAAACGGAAGTAAGGGCCGAAGGCTTGAAAAAAAAAAGTGATGAAAAGCATTGAATATGTGCCAAAAAGGGCAAAGAAAAATAAATATAAAAAGGAAGAGGTGTGTAGCCACCAAATGCAAGGAAGAGAATAATATGAGAGTGAATTCAATTGTTGTGATATTAGTTTCATGCTCTCATTAATCCTAGGGACTTAACCTCTATCCTTTGAATATCTTACCTTGAGCCAAGCCTCATTACAACCTTTAAAAGACCTTCTGATGTTGCATGCATGTTTTCGTGGGAACCATTTTTGAGATGAAAATCAAATTCATGGGAAGTGCTCTTGATAAGTGAAATTGGGTGAAAATGTTGAAAGCCTAGGCGAATTTGAGCGAATGAGTGAAATTTTACATACCCTTGTGAGGAAGGCAATTGTTTGAAATTGGTGATCTTCTTTTTGTGTGTGACTCTGAACCTCAACTTAGATTAATGATTGCATGAATGATGAAGTTCTCAAAAGTTTAAAGTAAATGAATGTGGGGATTACGTTAATATATGGGGGGAGATAATTGGAGAAAAATTGTTTTGAGTGTATGAAATTTGTGCGAAATCGATTGGTTCCATTAGGCTTGCCAAGTCTTGAGTCGTTTTTGAGTTTTAAGCTTGCTTGGGGACAAGCAAGGTTTAAGTTTGGGGTGTTTTGATAAGCCTCTGGCTTATCTAGTTTTATGACTAGATGAACTAGGGTTTATGCGCCAATTAGTCGAGTTCACTCTCGTTTTCGCCCAAATTTTGCCTTGTTTTGTTCCTAAGTTGGACTTTGACTCGTTTTGCGTCTTTTGTGTAGTTTTTAGCTTATTTTGGATAGAATTATGCTTTTGGTTGCTTTTTGTGTTTTCAGGTCAATAAAGTGAAGCTCCGGGAGTCAAGGAAAGCCAAGAAATAGTGGAAATTGCAATTCTGGAGACACTCGCCCCGCGAGTTGAAGCTCGCCTCGCGAACCTGAACATCAGAAAAGGGCAGCAACAGTCAGCTCTCTGGTTCGCCCCGCGAGAGACAGCTCGCCTCGCGAAAGCATGAAGACTTGGAAGTCAGAGACCATCACGGCCTAGCCGTGATGAAGGTCACAGCCTAGAATTGAAGACTCGCCCCGCGAAAGGTGTCTCGCCTCGCGAGTCCCTGAAGACCATGGAAGACAGAGACCATCACGGCTTAGCCGTGATGAATATCACGGCTGTGACAGATTAGGGTTTGAAGACTCGCCCCGCGAATACAAGATCGCCTCGCGAAAATCCAAAATTTGAAGCGCGCCAATACTAAATTTCTCGTCGCGAGAGTAAGCTCGCCCCGCGAGCTGGCGAGAAACAGAATCCTTATTTAAAGGCTGTCTCAGATCAGGATTTGGGGGGAATCAAGTTGTTAGCCACAGATCAGAACTATAGTGCGAATCCTTGTTTCTGGAGCTGCGTCTCCCTTCTCTTTTCTTTTCATCTTTTTGTTTATTATTATGGAGATTATTGCCGATTGTTTGTGTGTCGTCACGGGCATGAGGAACTAATCCCCTCGTCCGAGGGATCAATGAAGCCACCCATGGCGGTGTAGTGTTCATATGATGTATGTGTTTCTCCCCTCTTTTTAATTGATGTTTTCCGATTCTGATTTGAATGCTTGATCATATGTATTGCGTGATTAATCAGTTAAACGTGTTTGAGGCCGAACAGCGATTCGCGTTTTAGAACTTGAATCGGGATCGCAAATGTTTTCCAATTCTGAATTGATTGTGTTGATCATATGTGTTGCGTGATTAACTAGTTAACGTGTTAAGGCCAAACGGCGATTCACGTTTTAGAACTTGAATTGGAATCACTAATCGAATAATGAGCACGACCGTGGAATTAGGAGATTAGTGCAACCATTTAGGGAACAAGGTTTAATAGAATTCGATATTAGGGTTATGAGACCGAACAAGTAATTAATCCAATCGTCGAACACGTCCTATTGAGCACGACAGTGGACATAGGAGAATTTGGGGGTCCCGGTTGACATTATAATTGAACTTAGGGAGGAATACATTATCACTTGGGTACTATACATGATTGGGCAGGTGGATTTGAGACCTTGGATACTTTAATTTCTGAATTTAATCACCTTAGTTTTAATCTATTTGTTATTTGAAATTGCGATCTTAATCTCTCTCTCACAACACTTTCTTCGCTTAACTAAACCTATCGAATTTCTCACGAATTGGTAGAATTGGTAGCCCAATCCTTGTGTTCGACCTCGGTAGACTCTTACCGTGTTTTTTATTACTTGCGACGACCGGTACACTTTGCGTCACAACAAGTTTTTGGCGCGCCGATCTCGGATTGGCACAACCAATTTTCCTAATTTTTAGGAAATTTGATTGATTGGTTAAGTTGATTTTTATTTTATTTTTCTGTTATTTCTTTATTATTTTTCTCTACTTCTTTGATTCCACTTGGTCTTGCCGTGTTTTTGTATGCGAGGTACCCTTTCACAAGAGGACTTGCTATTTGATTCGGAGATCACCAAGACCGAGAAGCACTTAAGGAAAGAAGCCAGAGAGCGAAAGAGGCTTGAAGCAATTGCTATCGAGAGGATGGCCGAAGAAAATCCTCCTCCTCCTCCTCGTTACAAGCCTCTCTTCGAGTACGATCTACCCAGCTTGGGTGATTGTGATTCGTCGATAACCTGAATACAGACTCTTTCAGAGTGGAAGCATGTGTCACATTCCAGATCCGTGAGAATCAGTTTGATGGGAGTGGCAAACAGGACCCTCATAGACACATCACTCGCTTCCTTGAAGCTTGTGACTTACAGAAGACAAGAGGAGTCTCACAATATGAGTTTCGCTTGCGACTTTTCCCTCTCTCTCTTAGGGATGTCGCTCGCGATTGGGTTGACAGCTTGGATAGGAACAGTATCAGAACGTGGGAGCAAATGGCACAAAAGTTCCTAACCAAATATTTTCCTCCTCAGAAAGCGACACAAGCAAGAATAGCCGTTACATCTTTCAGGCAGACAGAGGATGAAACATATAATGAAGCTTGGGAGAGGTACAATGGCTTATTGAGAAGATGCCCTTCAGCGTTCTTCGACCCCGTCTCCAAAGTTCAGCACTTCTTTAATGGGTTGAGGGGACGCTATCAAATGAATTGTGATGCCATGGTGGCGATTCTTTCTCATATTTATCAAGTGAGGATGGATGGGCACTATTGGAAAAGATGTCATATAATGATTACAACTGTGGTAGGGAAAACTCAAGTGGAGTCAGTGCTGGAACCATGGAAGCCATTCTAGAGCAAGTCAAATCATTGAAGATGCAAGTTGCGGCTTTGTCAGAAAACAAGAAGGCTAATGCGATACACGAGGGAATGCCTCCAGGTTGTGGTAATTGTAATGGAGATCATGACACTCGAAACTGTCCATTCAACTTCCCTCAGGAACATGTGGACTCATGCCACAACTTTTATGACACTGTGCCCCAGAATAACTATCAGAGGAACAGACAAAATGACTACAATCAGAATCAGAATAGGGGGTACATGAGGAGAGACCATCCGGGTTTCGCTTGGAGTAATGTTAATGGTGGTCTAGCTGGTCAACAACCTCCTCAGCAGAATTGGCAACAATCTCAGCAGGGTATAAGGCCGAACATTGGAATCCAGCAGTGCAATACCCAGCAGGCTCTTCCAGGGCCTAATCGATTTGCAAATAACGAGATGGTGGAAGACAACCGTGGGAGCTGGCTTTTGAGAAGTTGTCAACCTTTACAGGCACAACTTTTGAGAAGATGAATGCAGCAATGGAGAAATTGTCAATCGACATAAATACGAAAGTTGACAAGTTGACAACGCATACAGGGGCGACAATTCACAATCTAGAGACACAGATGGCCCAGCTTGCGAAGCAACTTAATGAGCGTCTCCCAGGCACTTTCCCAAGTAATACCGAGAACAACCCCAAGGGACAATGCAATGTCATATCTACTAGAAGCGGAAGGGTGTTGGAACCTATCAGGGGTGCAACTAGTTCTCAGGATGACAAGGCCCCGAAACAACCACATGTTGAAGAAGAGCAACCTGAAAAAGAGAGGTTAGCAAGTGACAAGGAACCGGAGCAAGGGGGAAGGCTGAAACTCGTAGATGAAGAATTCCGAAAGAAGAAGTGGGTTGAACCCCAAGACCTCCCACCTTACATGAAGGTACCGTATCCTGAAAGATTGAAGAAGCCTCATCAGGATAAGCAGTTCAACAAATTCCTTGATGTCTTCCGAAAACTTCAGATTAACATTCCATTTGCGGAAGCCTTGGAACAGATGCCATCATATGCCCGGTTTATGAAGGATCTTCTCACCAAGAAGCGGAAATTAGTGGACGAGGAAACGGTTGCTTTGACCGAGGAGTGTAGTGCCATTCTTCAGAGAAAACTCCTTCCAAAGTTGAAGGATCCCGGTTCCTTTTCGATACCATGTACCATTGGGGAGATGACTGTAGGGAAGGCATTATGTGATCTAGGGGCAAGCATCAACTTGATGCCCCTCTCTATGATGAAGAGGTTGGGAATCCAAGAAGTTAAGGATACACGGATGTCGCTCCAACTGGTCGACCGCTCTATAAAATATCCTTATGGGGTGGTCAAAGACTTGTTAGTAAAAGTGGACAAGCTCATATTTCCGGCGGACTTTGTAGTGCTTGATATGGATGAAGACGTCGAGGTTCCTCTCATATTGGGTAGGCCCTTCTTGGCCACTGGGGGTGCCTTGATAGATGTGCGGCAACGGAAACTCACTCTAAGGGTGCAAGATGATGAGGTAGTCTTCAATCTCTTTGAAGCAATGAAGCACCCTGCAGAGAGGACATAAGTGTATCGATTGGATATGGTGGATCCAACTGCCAAGGCAAGGGCAACTAGGGAAGCCCATGGTTCTTCACTTGCAAAAGTGTCGGTAAAATCCCATGTTGGGGACAGTGAGGAAAAAGGCCCTTCGGGGGATGAAGTCTACCTTGAGTGGCTACGAGGCATGGAACCCATACCGAGTCTCCCAAGGGAAGAATGTGCAAGGAAAGAACTCAGCAGTAAGGGCAAGAAAAAGAAGGGTAAAGCACCAAGGTTGAAAGGTGGCACAACCGTGGTGGTCAATGCAAACAATGAGTTGATCCCAAAAAAGACCATCACGGGGTGGAGAGTTCGTGCTGATTATAGAAGGATCTTTGGACTTAGATGAGTTGTCCGGGAACAGTAGGAGAGCTTATGAAAGGGCAAGAGCCTACAGAATACGGACTGAGGCATGGAATGGCAAGCAAGATCTACGTCCGGATTAACCCTTAGGGGTGACTTGAGTCAGGCTCGGGACGTTAAACAAGCGCTACTTGGGAGGCAACCCAAGCTAGGTATCCTTTGGTTTTAGTTTCTGTTATTTTCGCGTATACAAAAAAAAAAAAAAACTTGATTCGCCACGCGAATCCACATTGGCCGCGCGAGACAGAAGCCCTGAATCTCTGGGGTTGCTTACTTATCTGTCTCGCGTCGCGAGGTCTACTCTCGCCTCGCGATTCTGGGCATCAGCATCTGTGGGAATTCCAGATTCGCCTAGCGAGATACTACTCGCCTCACTATTCTGGAAAGTGTGAATAACAATTTTCCAGATTCGCCTCGCGAGTTATCTCTCGCCTCGCGAATCTGCACTTAAGGTCTTAAATTGCAGGAGTTCTTCCAGGATGCTATGCAACAGAAGGGAGGCCGTGAGACCAATATTGATGAGGAGGCAACCATGGAAATTTGATCAGGGAGTATTCTCTCCTCTCCTCACTCTTGTTTGTTTTTGTTTTTGATTTTCGTTTTGTTTTGGCTTGTCACTCTTGAATAATTTGAGAAGATCAAGAGTTGTTGTATGAATGTCGTGTCGGCAAGCTTGTTGGTTTCTAATTAAATTGAGCACAGATTGCATGAAATTATTTGACCATTGATGATCTCCCCCTAAGTTCTGAAATTAGAAAAATTGATCCCCACTTAAAAATTGAAAATTGAACCTTGAGAATTTTATTGTGATTACTTGATTTATGATAAGTTTGGGGTGAGGAGGTGCACACACTAGGAATTGTATCTCGGGCAATCAATTTGCATAATGTCCAGGTGAGGATTTGAGCCTCCAACTCTGTTTTTGAATGTGTGAATCACTGTTAAGTTGCACTTTCCCGAATTTGCTTGAATCTCTTCATGGTTTGCATGTTTATGTATTGCATCAAATGATTTAGGCAATTTTCTTTGAATTAACTACTTGGCCATAAATTGAACCAACCTTGATGAATGATCCCTAGTTAGCCACATTGAGCCTTGAAGCCTATTGTTCTTGATGACCTTACATTACAAGCCATTAACTCAGAAAAACCATGATTTTCCCCTATCCTAGGATTTAGGAGAGTATGGAATTTGAGCTTTGTGAGTATTGTTGTGGAACTAAGTTTGGGGTGGCTACAAGTTCATGAATCATAGTTGAGAAAAAGAAAAACGGAAGTAAGGGCCGAAGGCTTGAAAAAAAAAAAGTGATGAAAAGCATTGAATATGTGCCAAAAAGGGCAAAGAAAAATAAATATAAAAAGGAAGAGGTGTGTAGCCACCAAATGCAAGGAAGAGAATAATATGAGAGTGAATTCAATTGTTGTGATATTAGTTTCATGCTCTCATTAATCCTAGGGACTTAACCTCTATCCTTTGAATATCTTACCTTGAGCCAAGCCTCATTACAACCTTTAAAAGACCTTCTGATGTTGCATGCATGTTTTCGTGGGAACCATTTTTGAGATGAAAATCAAATTCATGGGAAGTGCTCTTGATAAGTGAAATTGAGTGAAAAAGTTGAAAGCCTAGACGAATTTGAGCGAATGAGTGAAATTTTACATACCCTTGTGAGGAAGGCAATTGTTTGAAATTGGTGATCTTCTTTTTGTGTGTGACTCTGAACCTCAACTTAGATTAATGATTGCATGAATGATGAAGTTCTCAAAAGTTTAAAGTAAATGAATGTGGGGATTACGTTAATATATGGGGGGAGATAATTGGAGAAAAATTGTTTTGAGTGTATGAAATTTGTGCGAAATCGATTGGTTCCATTAGGCTTGCCAAGTCTTGAGTCGTTTTTGAGTTTTAAGCTTGCTTGGGGACAAGCAAGGTTTAAGTTTGGGGTGTTTTGATAAGCCTCTGGCTTATCTAGTTTTATGACTAGATGAACTAGGGTTTATGCGCCAATTAGTCGAGTTCACTCTCGTTTTCGCCCAAATTTTGCCTTGTTTTGTTCCTAAGTTGGACTTTGACTCGTTTTGCGTCTTTTGTGTAGTTTTTAGCTTATTTTGGATAGAATTATGCTTTTGGTTGCTTTTTGTGTTTTCAGGTCAATAAAGTGAAGCTCCGGGAGTCAAGGAAAGCCAAGAAATAGTGGAAATTGCAATTCTGGAGACACTCGCCCCGCGAGTTGAAGCTCGCCTCGCGAACCTGAACATCAGAAAAGGGCAGCAATCGGCTCTACGGTTCGCCAGCGAGAGACAGCTCGCCTCGCGAAAGCATGAAGACTTGGAAGTCAGAGACCATCACGGCCTAGCCGTGATGAAGGTCACAGCCTAGAATTGAAGACTCGCCCCGCGAAAGGTGTCTCGCCTCGCGAGTCCCTGAAGACCATGGAAGACAGAGACCATCACGGCTTAGCCGTGATGAATATCACGGCTGTGACGTGATTAGGGTTTGAAGACTCGCCCGCGAATACAAGATCGCCTCGCGAAAATCCAAAAATTTGAGCGCGCCAATACTAAATTTCTCGTCGCGAGAGTAAGCTCGCCCCGCGAGCTGGCGAGAAACAGAATCCTTATTTAAAGGCTGTCTCAGATCAGGATTTGGGGGGAATCAAGTTGTTAGCCACAGATCAGAACTATAGTGCGAATCCTTGTTTCTGGAGCTGCGTCTCCCTTCTCTTTTCTTTTCATCTTTTTGTTTATTATTATGGAGATTATTGCCGATTGTTTGTGTGTCGTCACGGGCATGAGGAACTAATCCCCCTCGTCCGAGGGATCAATGAAGCCACCCATGGCGGTGTAGTGTTCATATGATGTATGTGTTTCTCCCCTCTTTTTAATTGATGTTTTCCGATTCTGATTTGAATGCTTGATCATATGTATTGCGTGATTAATCAGTTAAACGTGTTTGAGGCCGAACAGCGATTCGCGTTTTAGAACTTGAATCGGGATCGCAAATGTTTTCCAATTCTGAATTGATTGTGTTGATCATATGTGTTGCGTGATTAACTAGTTAACGTGTTAAGGCCAAACGGCGATTCACGTTTTAGAACTTGAATTGGAATCACTAATCGAATAATGAGCACGACCGTGGAATTAGGAGATTAGTGCAACCATTTAGGGAACAAGGTTTAATAGAATTCGATATTAGGGTTATGAGACCGAACAAGTAATTAATCCAATCGTCGAACACGTCCTATTGAGCACGACAGTGGACATAGGAGAATTTGGGGGTCCCGGTTGACATTATAATTGAACTTAGGGAGGAATACATTATCACTTGGGTACTATACATGATTGGGCAGGTGGATTTGAGACCTTGGATACTTTAATTTCTGAATTTAATCACCTTAGTTTTAATCTATTTGTTATTTGAAATTGCGATCTTAATCTCTCTCTCACAACAGCTTTCTTCGCTTAACTAAACCTATCGAATTTCTCACGAATTGGTAGAATTGGTAGCCCAATCCTTGTGTTCGACCTCGGTAGACTCTTACCGTGTTTTTTATTACTTGCGACGACCCGGTACACTTGCCGGCGTCACAACAGCTATCTTTGAGAAACTTTCTATAAACCTTCTGTAATACCCGGCTAACCCTAAGAAACTCCTAATCTCGAATACTGACTTTTGCGCTTCCCACTGGAGCACCGTCTTTACCTTAGCTTGGTCCATTGCTATGCCACCCTTAGAGATGACATGTCCTAAGAAGCTCACTTCCTCTAACCAGAAGTCACACTTAGACAACTTAGCATACAACTGCTTTTCCTTAAGGGTCTGCAAGACAACCCTCAGGTGGTCCTCATGTTCCTCCTTACTCTTGGAGTATGTGACGCCTAGTTTTAATTAACACTAATATTGATGATTTAAATAGGAATTTTCACAAATCATTTTCGAAATGTCTCCTTTGGAAAACGGAGACTTGAATGAAATTGGAAAAAAAACCCTGATAATTCAATTTATAATATCCAATACTTTATCCAACCAAACTTGGTCTCTGGTCTTGCATCAACTTCTATGGGCGGAAAAATCAAATAAATAAATAAAAACTTCAATCCTTTTAAAGATTTCGAAAATGAATAGATACAGTAGTCTCAAATTAAATTTTCATATATACGCATAAGTTTTCATTAGATACATAAAATATACAGTATGCCATATGCCAGATGGACAACCAGAGCTCTCACTGGCAACCCTATAGCGAGATAAAGGTACTATATACATATACATAAGTCATAAAAATAGGAAACTACCATCACGGCTTATACAAAGAACATCAAAGTTTCTCTTAGTATATATACAATACAAAATAAAAGAGGATTCTCAAGAATATCCCTCAAGCACAGGATCCTCCAAAAAGAAGCAAAAAATCCACACGATGCATCATCAATCATCCGTCATCTCGGTTCCATGTATCATATTGCCATCAGAACTAGCTACTCACATACACAAGAAGAAAGAAGAACGACATATGGATAAGATTCTATGCTAAGCTCATAACGTAGATATGGGTATGCGGCGACAAACAGTCAATCAAGTGGATACATATATTTAGGTAAACTTTTATAAAATATATATAATTTCATAAAGAGGTTGAGACTCGAATGCATGCCTAAGACTTTGACCTAACTTTGTTCTATGGAAACTATATTGTTGTCATAATGTTCTGTCGCTATATAGCGATCAAATCAAGTAACTCTTCATGGATCGAGTCTAACTATATCAATATCTCAGGCAAAATCCAATGTCTATTATAAGACGTATTATTTTGGATATCTCTGGGCATAAATCCAATGACTATCACAAGGTATATTATTTGGATATATCTGAGCATAAATCCAAAGTCTATCATA
The DNA here is from genome assembly GCA_030762895.1 of Sophora flavescens. Taxonomy (NCBI): domain Eukaryota; kingdom Viridiplantae; phylum Streptophyta; class Magnoliopsida; order Fabales; family Fabaceae; genus Sophora; species Sophora flavescens. Next base: position 4,067,231 of record CM061068.1, on the reverse strand, counting down.
AGACATATTATTTGGATATCTCTGGCTCTTACCATACAAGACATATTATTTGGATATCTCTGGGTCTAAATCCAATTGTCTATCACAAGACGTGTGGATATCTCTGGACCAAAATCCAAAGTCTTTCACAATACCAGACATTTTATTTGGATATCTCGGGTCTAAATCCAATTGTCTATCACAAGACGTATGGATATCTCGGACCAAAATCCAAAGTCTTTCCCAATACGAGTTTGAACATTAAACGCTCGTCACAAGAAGTCCCTAAACGACTTAACACCAATAATAGATAGGCTATACTTAGAGCCTAACTACATGGAATTAAATCCAACACTTAGCGTACGCGAGTTACCAAATAAGTAAGGTTCTTGAATTAGAACCTTACGCCAATTCAACTAGATCCAATTTAGCATAGTGCTAAATTAAATCTAAATAGTTACAAGAAGGTATAACGAAGGTCCTACAATTACACACACAATCACAATATTAAAGAAAACATTGAGCAAGCATAGTAAAACAATTCCCAATATTCCTAAGCAGTTATACTAACCCGCATTAACCCCATACTACAACTAACATATAATCTTCCCCCACCTTACATTGACGCCCTGGGTTCTTCTGGAGCTTCACAGTACGTTCAGGAAACTCCTATCAGCTCCCAGAAATACAATATCCGCTCCCCCAGGCAAGCGCGAACATGGCCAACATCCAAGATAGACACACCAAGCATTGTGACAACCAAACAATTCACAAAATCGGTAACTCATCATCAAAAATTATATATCTAACTCATTAATCTACTTAATTTCTCAAAAATCACCACTACAAAAAAAGTACTATTTTGTGACGGTTATTAGCTTAATTAGCGTCGGTTTTATGCGCCGCAAATTCATGTTTGCGGCATTTCCTCCACCATCTCAATGTCGACCGTCGTGAGTAGCTTTTGCGGCGGTTTGAAAAACTGTCGTACAAACCGCCGCAGAATACTACCGCAAAATTGGCAACACAAATAGCGACGGTTAGAGAACCGACGCAATTTGTTCCCCAATTCTAAAAGAAATTTCACAGCAGTTTTACAACCGTCGCAAAACTTAAGTGTTAAATTTTGGATATACAATTAGCGACGGTTTGAAACCCCCGCACTTTTTATTAATTAGCATGCACTTATATTGCGATAGTTTTGGAACCGCCGCAAAATTTTTTTAATGATTTTTATTTAGGAAATCATTTTGAGTTTACAAAACCTGCTTATTAAATAAGACAGTAATCGATTTTTTGTTTGTTTTTCTGCTTTCCTCTTGATAAAAAAAAAACTTGCATATTAAATATATATATATTTTTCTTAAAACAAAATAAGACCAAAAAATGTTGAGTTACAAAGTACGACCAAAAAGAAATATTCCAAATAGAGTTCAACAATTCCACAAATATAAAGTAATACAACTAAAATCCTTCAAGTTCATAAAATGAAAACTAGAACTATCTAAACGGTCCTATGTGACGATGCTCCGTGGTCTTCAGGCATATGACTAGACTCAGAGGAACGTCTCATATCTCTTGGTCGCAGCTTGTTCCTTAAGCGCTAGGACTTCAGCTTCCAATTTTTCAATCTTCTCATAGGGAAATACCAACCTCTCAGAGTGAGACCTAAATCCAGTGACCTGAGATGGTGTTATCCCAAGTCCCATTCCTCTGGCATATCCAGGGTGGTCCTTTCCAAAAACTTTCACAAATGCATCATTCTCAGGTGATCCCCCATGAATTTCATTTTGCAATTGTTCCTACATATAATATTGAAGACATACACAATTACTTAAAGATCACCATTAACAATGAAATACAACTAACAATAAAAAGTTACATTTTTGTTATTTTTGCCTATATATATATATAGGTAGTTTTGGCATGCAAATTGAAAAAACATGTGAACACTAAGTGTCGAACTTCTAGCAAACAAGCAAATAATAAGCATAGTAACAAAGCCACCATAAACCTATTACTTGCAAGCCAACAAATATTGGGTCTACTTCTAGCAAATCAAAATTAAAAATGAAGGATTCTAGTTACTAAGTGTGTACTACGTAGCTTATCATCATAAAGCCTATTAACCAAATATAAAAATAGAAATGAAATACAAATGACAATAAAAAGTTATAAATAATACATTGTACTTACATTTTTTTTCCCTAGCCTCTTCACTGACAAATGATCCATCCTTCCTTTTGTGAGAAATAGGATAAAATTCTGCTTTGCTAAATTCTCGTCCTTCTAGTAATTCCTAAAATTAAGCATCATACAATAAGTGCTAGTACAAATAAATTATATTGTTAAAAAAAATGAGTGAACCATCCCAACTCATATTTTGTCCTTGCAATTCCCTTGGAGCCTAATGTATGGTGGATCACTAACTTTTCATGATTTGCTGCATTTTGGTCAGCTATCTCCTGCATTAATTAATAACATAATGAAGAGTTAGTAAATAGTAGTTGAAGTAACAAAGACTACAACTTATGATGATTACCATTTGTTTAGCGCTCCGCCTATAATTTATATAAACAGCCCAATGGTTGGAGTCAATATCAGGTGGGTGCCTCTGAAGATTTTCCACCAAGGAAAGCTCCCAATCATGATATTTATGAAATAATCTGCATCGTGTGTCCCTCCATTTTTTTGCAAGGCTAGTTAAAATATACTTTTTGTGTTCTCTATCATTGGCAACAAATTTATTCTTCAAGACAACATAATAAAAGATAGTGTTAGCTAACAAAACACATAATAAATCGAACGTATTCACTTAACTACAAATAATACCTATATTTTTTGAGAATAAAGATTGTTTTTCAAAGTATCTGGAACTTTTTTCCAATTCTCAAACATTATGGGAATGTTTTTAAAGTTTCTTGCAAGTTCACCCAAAAATCCTACCAATAAACCAGCTGACTCTCCCACTGGTTGTGCATGTCGATTCCACCTAGTTATAACCCTTGTTGTACCACTTGATGCAAACACATCTGTCACCCTTAAACGTGTTTGCATCACCTGACCGCTTGCATCTAACACATAAAGTAAACAAATTAAAACAATTCATAACCCAACATATAATAAAATTAAAAAAAATTAAAGAGAAATATAAAATAGATTAGACATACTTATAACATCTACTGTCCAATATGTTGGAGCTTTTTTTGGAACAGGCAAGGGACCTACAACCACATCGGGTTCGATTCGGAGGTTGGTGCGGTGTGTACCTCATCATGAAATGATGATTCAACATTGGGTAAAGGATCACTTTGTTGTAGATGTCCATCTACAGATCCTTCAGAAGATGCATTTGGTTGAATTGGTGTGGATTGACACCTCCGACGAACACATCTTGGACCGGCCCATACCTGAGAAGTATAATGTATCAAACAGGTATATGACAAGCAAGAACACCACACATTCACAAATTACCTAAGAATCAAGAATCAAATTGATATAATTAACCAACTAAAATGGAACATAATGAGACATTCAAATTGATATAATAACTATGAGCCATTTTTCAGTAACAAACCTCAAAAAAATTGCAAAATAAGTTCACTAAGCTAGAATCACCACAGGTTCCAAGTTCTACACAACATAACACAAAAAACTAACATGTCTATAAAATCACCAATGGATCATAAAACCATATCTTGATTATCATCATTAAAATTATCATTAATGGTTGAACTTTCAGGATCATCATCTGCAACCATTCTTGCCAATTGTATATGTGGGGTATCATCAGAGAAAATTTGTTCCAAGTTCTGTGATGGGTATGCATCAATGGATGTCATAATTTCATCATCTTCACCCATGTCGTACAAGTCTCTTGGCTTCAAATGAACTGGTATGCTCCAACCTTTTTCCTTCTCATCCTCCACATAATAAACCATTTGAGCTTCTGAAGCTTTAATGTATGGTTCATCATCTTCATGTTCTCCAGTATGTATTAGTCTTGCAAAGTTAATAGAGATAAAACCCAACTTATCTGTCTTCATACCTCTTGGGTTAGTGGTATTAGCCTATTCACATTTAAACATGGGTACTGTGAAGCCATTATAGAAAACCTCAATGATGTCTATCAATCTTCCATAGTAAGGTACCCCTCCAAACCTCATTTGGGCATCATTATTGCTTGAGTAACTCCTGGTTCCAAACATTCCAAAAACCCCACTGTTTTGAGTTTTTAATAACATATCTCGCGTCAAGGTTCGAAATTTGTATCCATTGACATTATATGCAGTGAACCTTCTAGCTTTGTCATGAGGACCTTGTGCAAGACTAACGAGAACATCTTTATCTGGTCCACTAAGACTGTCGAGATTGTTACAAATCTAGATGCCATAATAATATATATTGTTAGTCACATTCTTGTTCAAAAAATACGTAAATGACACTAACACACTAATAATCATTGTTATGAACACTAACACGATTGGTGAACCAATGACCAAACACTCTATGAACCTTCTTGTCTACCTCAAAATCACTCCTTGCACCACCCCTTAGTTGCCTTCGCACGCTAGTTCTATACTGCCTATTTAGTTGAATCATATTAGATGTATGGAAAAAAACTTAAGAATAATTAAACCAAGTAGAATAATTACTTACTGAAGATAGTAATCAACTATAGAGAAATTCATTAACACGTGTCTATGAGCATGAAACTTTTCCATGGGTGTCAGGGTGACATATGAAGAGCCACCAACCGATTTTCCAACTTTAGGAAATAATTCAGCTACTCGTGAGCCATATTGTATATCATTAATAGGCTCATCATCTACACGACTAGGTTGGTTCCATCTAGTCTCAATGCTATCTAGATACCTTGAACAAAACGTAAGAATCTCTTGCACAAGGTAGCCTTCCGCAATAGATCCTTCAGGTCGTGCTTTATTACGTGCATAGGATTTTAGTTGTCCCAAGTACCTATTGTTAAACCCCAACAAGGAATATTTAGAACAACCTGTACATTACCAAATCTAAAAAAATAAAATGACTAATATCGCACATCTTTTACCTTTCTATAGGATTGATACATCCATCGATAATGAACGGGACCTCCGAGTTTAGCTTCTTCAACAAGATGAACAACCAAGTGAACCATAACAGTAAAGAATGAAGGAGGAAATAACATTTCCATGTGACATAAAGTGAGGATGATTTGATTTTGCAATCTGTCTAGATCTTCAACTTTCAATACTTTGCCACATAGTTGTCTAAAGAATGAGCACAACTCAATTAATATTGCCGAAACCTCATCAGGCAATGTTGCCCGCATGGCTAATGGTAGCAATTGCTCTATCAATATATGACAATCATGACTCTTCAACATTCCATTCAACTTAAGATTGTCCAAATCAATGCACCTAGAAATGTTGCTTCAATAACAATCCGGCACAGTGATATTCTTTAAAGTAGTTAAAAATGCCTTCCTACCTTTATTAGTCAATGTAAAGACAGCTGGAGAATATTTTCCATTTTCATTGGGCCAAAGGTCAGGCCTTAAGCCCATAGCTTGAAGATCTCTTCGAGCATTAACATGATCTTTGCTCTTTGCGCTGTCATTTAACAAAGTAAATGACATTATCGCACACGTTCTTCTCAATATGCATCATGTCAAGACTGTGACGCAAACAATTATCCTTCCAATACGGAAGTTCAAAGAATATTCTTTTCTTTTTCCATTGTTGAGTGGTACCCCGTGCAAGTTGATGGCCACGTGTTCTTTTTCCCGAAACTTCTTTCTCTAATTTTCTACCAAATATGACATTTATGTTTTGAACCTGTTCAAGAATTTCAAAACCAGATAATGTTTTTTGTGGACTACGCATTTCTTGTTCACCATTAAAGCGGACCCTATTCAGTCTAAATCTGTGTCTCTGGTCAAGAAAACGACGATGACCCATAAAACACCATTTTTTGCTATGAGGAAGACGACATGGAATGGAGTCAATATTACAAGATGGGCAAGCAAGTCCGGTGTACGTGTTCCACCCAGAAAGTGTTCCTAGCCCAGGAAAATCACTAATTGTCCACATTAAAGCTGCATGTAATTTGAACATCTCTCGCTTGAAAGAATCACAGGCATCCACACCCGTTGTCCATAACTCTTTCAACTCTTTGATCAAAAGTTGTAAATAGACATCTATATCATTCCCTGGCATTTTTTTTACCAGGAATTATCATTGAAATTATAAAAGATGTCGACTTCATGCACAGCCACGGAGGGGTATTGTATGGAATGAGAATAACTGGCCAAATACTATAGTTTGAACTCATGACACCAAAAGCATTAAAACCATCAGTGACTAACGCGAGGCGCACATTTCTCAAATCTGATGTAAACCAAGCATGCAACGAGTCAAACTGCTTCCAAGCTTCAGAATCTCTAGGATGCCTCAACATTCCATCATTGTTATTATCGTCAGCATGCCATCTCATATCCTTACCTGTCTTTGATGAAAAAAACAATCTCTGTAATTGAGGCTTCAGTGGAAAATAACGAAGAACTTTTACAGTCACTTTCTTCATACCAGTGCCATCACCGGACACCCTAGTCTTACTAGCTTTTGCCCTTGATTTCCATTTGGAAGTGTTACAAATTTTACATGTCTCCCTCTCTTCATCTTCCAGATTACCCCAATAGAGCATACAATTATTCGGACATACAGGTATCTTTTCATAGTTCAAACCAAGCTTGATGATCGTTTTCTTGGCCTCGTAGAATGAACTTGGAATATTTGCATGTTCAAATGCATCTTTCAATAGTTCTAAAATCATTTTCATGGCATTGTCGCTCATTCCACGCAGGAATTTGATATGGTACAACTTTACCAAAAAAGACAATCTTGAATACTTCGTACACCCTTTGTACAGGGGTTGTTCTAAATCTCTAGCTAATTCATAGAATTCTTCATCTTCATGTTGTTCTTGAGCTGCATTTGGCATCACATCTGCATCCCGGTCAATCTCTGCATTTGATGCAACGGGTACTTCATTTGCAAGGTGCCTATCAACTCCAAATGCATCATCGATCATGTTCCTAATAGGATCCTCAACAATAAAGGGGTCTTGAACTACATTTGGAATATTACTAGGTGAGATATTACTAGTTTCTATTGTTCTGGACTCCCCGTGATAGGACCAAAAAGTGTATCCTGTTGGAAATGGTGTATAGATTAAGTGATCATACACCACATGCCTACTTTGCCATTTTTTGAAACCACGTCGTTTACAAGGGCATATTGTTTTGCCATTTACTGATTGATGTACAAAGGCAAAATCAATAAATCCCCTAACCCCTTGCTCATATTCAACTGAGTTTCGTGGCTTCATTATCCATGACTTATCCATTGCTTCAAAATCTTAAATCTGGATTTAAAAATAACACACCACTTCATAAATTGATAAATATATACTATTTTTAAAATATATATAAACTACCATCTAATAGAAACATATCAAAACTAACGTAGCTACACAGCTAATTTAAAGTGTAAGTATACAATTGTTTTCTACAAAACCACAACTGTCTCTGAAAAAACCAAGTAGATTTTTTTGATAGAAAAGGTATACTGAAAACTAAGAAAAAGAAGATATGATGAATTATTTGTCACCAATTAAGGCATCAGTCAATACATATATTAAATACGACCCCTTTTCAAAGTCATCCCAATAAGAGAAAAAACTATAACACTCCAAATCATTGTCCACACATTTTTCTCCATAGACCCATTTACTAAAGAACAGAGATTAGAATAGAACACAAGTAAATTTTGTGGGATAGGCATAACAACTCCCAGCAATTGAAAACCCAATACCACACCCTAAAAGTTCATAAATCATAAATCACAAGTTCATAAATTGAAAACAAAAACTTGTTCATAAATCATTCAAAATCCCAGCAATTGAAAAAACTTGAAAAAACCTGTTCATAAATCATACCAACTCAATAAACACACAATTTCACAAGTCACAAACAATAGGCATAGCAGCAAAAGTAAAAAAATACCAAAAAAATATGAATGGGATGGTGAGGGCTTACCTCTCTGTAGCTAAAGAAACAACTGCTCCTCGCTATTAGAGTAGGAGTTTATGGGAAAAAACAATGAATAAAATCATAATTAAAAAAAAGAGAGAGAGAATTAATTGATTATATACTTCTAGATGGAATGACCCAAGGGCCACAAATTCACTCTTTATCCAGTAAGCAACCATGTATAAGTGCAGAATCTACATAAGTCTTTCTACTTGCACTTCCATGTATAAGTCTCAGATTAACTCCATAAAGATCTAGAACAAAATGCATAGAAACATTGGAAAAAATGGCAGCAAAATAACCATTGTAGCAGCATGTAACATACCGAGTCAAGCCATACCAATCTTCAATCCCTAACAGAGAAACAAAGAGTAATCCCTTTTAAGACTTTGATGTGAAGCCAGGGATGGGTCGCATGCCAGGGTACCAAATTATCACAAATAACAAAACGAAAATCCTCAATTGCTATTATTTCAAAATTGTCAAAGAATCAGATTTGTTATGATAGAAAAGAGAATCTAGGGTTTTCAAATTTGGAAGCAATCAAGAGTGAATGAAATTTGGAAGAGATCAAGATTCAGGAGTAAATAGAAAGAAAAGAAAAAAGGGGAAAAGAGAGAGAAGAAGAATGGAAGCTTACAACAATAAGCTTTCTCTGTACCTTTATTGGCTTGAAGAATCGTCCCCTTTTTCAGTGAAGATGCAGCGATGGTGAGCGGCTATGGGGCGGAGGACGACGGTAGAGTGATGAGGAATCGTTGGGTGAGGGAAGGTGAATGGTTTGGGGAACAGAGTGAAAGCAAAGTGAGAGAGGGAGGTTGAAAAAAAGGCAAAGTGAGGACAAAGCACGCGGTACCCTATTTGTTTTTCTAAAACCGTCGTTAAAAAAATAAAGAACCGCCGCAGTTTTTATTGTTTGGGGAGGTTAGCAGAAACCGCTGCGCTAACTGCCGCAGATTATTACCTACGGCGGTTGGATTAAAACCGCCGCAAAGTGTCTGTCGCAAATTCTCAATTTTCATGTAGTGCACCTTAATTCATATCAAAACAGATTTGGGATTTTTAGGCTTAAGATGAAAATTTGGGGAAAAATCAATCTACCCAAATAATGATGAAATTAGTTTAGGGAAACACTAATTCATAGTCCCAATGGCATATAACGAGATTCGATTTCAAAAATCAAAACAGAAATCAAAAGCTAGGGTTAGTGTTTCAAAATCAATTTGGGGATTTTCTTGAATCTGAGCAAAGTAGAGGGTTTTCACTCACCCAAGGAAGAAGAGGAAAGGATATGGTGGCTGAAGGTGGTCTGAGCGACGGAGCTCCGTTTTCGTGCAGTGGCAGCGGCCAAGAATGAACCAAACAAACTAGCACTTACAAGGGACGACAGAGCTCAGTACTTGGTCGTCTCCTCCCTACCAGTGACTGGACGACGATGGTGGTTGGAGGCACGACGCGATGAAGGTCGTGGCAACCGACATGACACGAAGGAGAACCGGACGGACCTATGATGTATGGTCGTCCTCTTGCTCTGGCGGCGGTCGAACGACGGCTGGAGGTGACGGCTAGTCGGCGCTGCATGGCGGTGGAGGGTGGTTGAAAGCTAGAGAGGAGGAAGAAAAATGAAACTTTAGGAAGAGAAGTGTAGTTGTCTGATGGAGGAAGAGGGAGCAAATGTAAAAATAGAAAGAAGGGTATGGGGGCTGCGCATGCGTGTATAAGAGAGGAGAGAACATATTATTTTTATTTTCATTTTCGTTAATTGTTGATAAGTACAAAATTGGGTGGTTTAGATTGAGTCTAGAAAAAGAAATCACTTTGGACCTTGGACCTAAAAACAATGGTTGACAAATATATAATTTCAAAATCCAAATTAGAGTAAAGGTTGATGGTTGAATTTATCAACCAAGAAAAATCAGTGATCCAAAATTAATCTCCGATTACTTTAAAACCAACATATTTTCAAATCTAAAATTAAATAGAGTAAACTATGAAAATAAATTTATTTCGATCATATTAATTAAAACATTTTTCTAAACAAAGAATAACAAAGTGACAATAGCGTAATATTATTGCCCCATGAGCATGTATGCACAGCAGGATCGCAGTGTTAACGCACCCAATAAAATAATTAAATGAGTAAATAAAATTACTCAAACTAAAAAACATACAAATAAATAAAAATAAACATTTAGAAAAATTAATCACTCTTAATAGAGTGATTAAACATATATATATCAAAACAGGGATGTTACAGACTACACTAAGATGTCATCTATGAACACCACCACAAACTTATCCAAGTAAGGGTGAAAGGTCTTGTTCATGTAGTCCATGAACACCGCAGGAGCATTGGTCACACCAAAGGGCATAACCAAGTACTCATAGTGATCATATCGCGTCCTGAACGCTGTCTTCGGGATGTCCTCGGACTTAACCCGAATCTGATGGTACCCTGACCTCAAATCTATCTTAGAAAAGATTCAAGCACCCATCAAATGGTCCATGAGATCATCAATCCTAGGGAGGGGATACCGATTCTTTATGGTCACCTTGTTGAGCTGCCAATAGTCGACACACAACCTCATACTATCATCCTTCTTCTTCACCAACAACACAGGTGTTCCCCACGGGGACACACTCGGCCTAATGAACTGCTTATTCATCAGGTCCTCCAACTGTTCCTTCAACTTAGCAAGCTCTAGAGGAGACATTTTATAGGGTGCTATGGAGATTGGCCCGGTGCCAGGCACTAGGTCTATGGTGAACTCAACATCTCCCTCTGGGGGTAAGTTATAAACATCCCCCTGGAACATTTCAGGAAACTCCCGCAAAATAGGGAAGCTGGCGACATCAGGAGGGTTGCTCTCTACTTCCAGGGAAGCTATCATCATATACACTTGGGCTTCGTCTTTCATCGAAGCTTGAACTTGACTAGCAGAGAGAAGGTCAGGATTCTTAGACTCCGTTGGAGTTCTAAAAACCAAGGTTTTATCAAAACAGTTCAGAAGAACGTGGTTGGAAGATAACCAGTCCATGCCAAGAATGATATCAAGGTCTTTCAATGGTAAACATACAAGATCATCAACAAAAGTTTTACCATCAATAACAATATGACAGTTCTTGCAGGCATAAGAAGTGGAAACGGGTTTATTTGTGGGTGTAGACACAAGCAAATCAAACTCAAGAAAGGTAACAGACAACTTAAGACTTTTGACCCTATAATGCGATATAAACGAGTGAGTATCACCCGAATCATACAATACAGTCAATTGATTTCCATCAATAAAACATGTACCTTGAATCAAGTCATCAGAATCGGATACTTCAACTCCACTAAGAGTAAAGACTCTCCCAGTGGTCTTCAGTCGGTTGGCCTGAGACTTCTGACTCTTGCTAGCACTGGGAGGCTCTACTTTGGCTCCCTCACACTCACGGCTGACGTGAACCGACTTGCCACACCCGAAGCAAATGACAGTCGATTCCTTGCACTGAGAAGAAAAGTGATCCGGTGTGCCACACTTGCCACACCTCATGGGTGTAGAGGCATTAGAGAACCCGCCCCTAAACCTATCCTGCTGAAATTGTGGCTTCCTGCCACTCTGCTTGAAGTCCTTGCCGGTCAGAGCATAACATTGTTTACCTTTGTGTCTCTACTCAGTCCTGTTGCCGCTCTGACTATTCGATCCTCGGGAACTGGTAACCTTGAACTGACTAGCATCCTCAAAAATCCTGCACTTGTTGACCATAACTGGGAAGACTCTGATCTCCTGATAGCCTGGCATAGATCCCTGCCTCAGAGCCAGGAATTTCATCTCCTTCTTGTCCTTGATGTCTACCAGAAAGTACTTCTCCATAAACCTCTTCCTGAACTCAACCCATGTAACCGATGTGCATCCGCTGCCTGCAGTTTTCCCACCAATGCTCAGCCTCCTCAGTCAGCATGAAGGTATCAAAGACGAGCTTCTGCAGATCGTTGCAACCCATCACTCGGAAGATCTTCTTAGTCTCCCTCAACCATAGCAAAGCTCCTTCAGGAACATAAGCTCCCTTGAACGACGGAGGGTTGTTCCTCTAAAACTTGTCCAGGCCCTGAAACTCAGCTAACCCACGATTCTTGTTGGGGTTGTTAACCTGACCGATAGCATTGGCAAATAGTACCAATGTGTCCTCAATTGCTTGATCGTTACGACCTCTACTTGCCATGAGTTCTTGTATATGTCCAAAGCAACTCTTAATACAGAAACTTAAGCGGGTAAAAGCGATAGGCAACTAACTTTAAGCAACATTGTCTATAACAAGTATAGACAATTCAAACAAGAGCTCACAACAGACTCATACCACGGCCTGATAGGACAGACCTGCTCTGATACCACTAAATATGACACTCTGCTACCCCGCATATTATCAAGAAGTAAAAGATAAAGGTATAAAACAAAATATGCATTTACTGAATTAATTAAACATTTGTCCACGGGTAGAAATGTTCCACATGAACGAATTCACAAGCGCGGAAAATAAAGTATTAATATGAAATTGGTCTAGTTGGAAAGCTAACATCTAGAGGTACATAGTGTATAAATTTCGTGATTTTTGGAAACCGGAGCTATTCTCAGTTAAATTTTTAAAACAGGGTTAAGGCTGTCCTGAATGTACCTTGACAACCTGCGATCAGAAAATCATGTCTTGGTTAATAAAATTCGGATTGAGATGAAACTTGTTGCAATTGAAAATTGATGTGTAGGAGTATGTTGTAGTAAATTTTCGTGATTTTAGGAGATCTGAGGAGGTCCCAATTTAATTTTTAAAATAGAGTATTGTATGTCTTGGATGTACTCAAACAGATTTTACTTCAAAATTTATATATGGAGTTGTAGAGTATCTTTTTATGTGAAACTAGTGTCATTTGAAATTATACATGTAAATCTTGTTGTGGTTAAAATTTCAGAATTTATGGACTTCTATAATATTCCTAGTTTTCATTTAAAGTTGGGCTAGGCTTGCTGAAAACATTATCATTAGTCATGTATTGGTGGATTTATGACCATGCTATGATGTGTATCTTAGTGTGGTTGCCTTTCGAATGTTGATTCCCTCTATGGTTGAATTTTAGTGAGGGTGTTTATTCAATGGATTTTTATCTATGTTGTGAATATATATTATATTAGATTATATTAAGGTACATCTTCGAAAGTATCAATAAAGTGATGAAAGTGTGTGAATGAAATGATTGTGTTGTTGTCGCCATGTCTATGATATGGAATAGAATAGTTGTGAATATGTTAAATTATGTGTTTGATAATATGGTATGTGAATAAAGAAATTAGTGGTGATATGCTAAATGTGACTATGTGTATGTTCATGGTGTAACTTTTGGAATGAACTTATCAAATGATGATAGTATGTGAATGAAATGACTACAATATTGCCTATATGTAATTGTGATTGTGAATCTTATGGAGTTCATTGAATACCGCTGAGATGGTTATTCAAGATTTATTATGACGCGCAGTGAACGTATGTTATGATAAGGCATGATTTGTTGTACTTGGTGCTTTGGGATGATGCTTAGACATTGGACAAGACTTGGTGTATTCGACCGATATATAAATGTGACCGTCGGAGGGTGGGGCCTCTAATGAAAAACCCCGGAGTTTAGAGGGTGGTTGTGTAGTGACTGAGGTCACTTGCCGGTCAGCGGACTCGACCGGGATATAAATGCGACTGTAGGAGTGGGAGACTCTAGTGAACAACACCAAGGGGATAGACAAGCATCTTGCCCAATGGCAAATCACTAGTGGAAATAATGTAATATACGGGAATGTTTTACATCAGTTGACCATATGTTTGACGTTAAAAATGAGGCGGTGGCACTTTTGTAAATATTAAATCACTATTTACGTCAGTTGTGTAATGAACTGACGTTAAAAGTGATTTGGAAGAATTATTAACACTTTTAACGTCAGTTGTTTATACGACTGACGATAAAAGTGTGATTTTTACTTCAGTTAAATAAATTACTGACGTAAATAATCCTATATCCCTATCTGAAACTCATCCTTATCTTTCTTTCGTTGTCATCTCCCTGTTGTCACTCTTAATGCAGATCACTCCATATAGTGCAGTTTATTTCTAAACTTTTTTTTATTAAACAAGTTTATTTTTAATCTTAATTAATTAGCTTGAATTAGTAAACAAATTCTTGTACAAATTAAAATAAATAAACACTTAACATAAAACAAGTTATATGTATAATCAAATCGTATCTCATTGAAGCGATTCATAAGTTACAATTACATGATTAAAAGATAAAAAATTTCTGCAACATATCCCTAAAATATAAAAAAGTTTCTGCTTCAACGTCATTTTCTTCTCAGTCCTGTCCTCAAAAACTCCAATGGATGCATCTCCTCCCTCACTTGAATTCCTTGATGCTCCATCTGAATCCACAGTCACTTGCTACGAAAGCGAAGTGAAAGGGATGAGGGGATGAAATAAAGTGAGGGAATCGCATTACGTGATTCACTCAACCTTACCATCCATGTTACGTGATTTACTCAACCTCAGAAGTTTTTTGACCATTAAGACAGAGACCTTTAAGTCTAGGTATAGGAAGAAATAACAAAAGTCTCAAATATGATGAGCCATATTGTAAAGGAATAGAAAACGCACGAAATATAGAGGAAAAGAAGAGGGTGTATTACAGACTGATACAGAAGAATGGTACTTTATATAGAGAAGGGAGACTACCTGATTTTCTTGAAAACTGATCTATAAACTTAATACTCATTAAGAGGATTAAGTTACAAGGTGCATGGGTAAGTAGCACAGTAGTCATAGGAATGAATGTTTTTGCAGAAACTTATACACTTTTAACGTCAGTTGTCTTCAACAACTAACGATAAAAGTGTTTTTAAAATAAAAAATATTTATTTTTAACGTCAGTTGTTTAATACAACTGACGTTAAACAATGAATTTTAACGTCAGTTGTTTAAGAGAACTGACGTTAAATAAATGACTTTTAACGTCAGTTGTTACAAACAACTGACGTAAAATGTTTTTTTAAAGATGGTTTTTGATTATAACGTTTACACCCGCTCGCCTTCTTCACTTCACTCTGTACGTCTCTGTTCTTCTCTTTTCATCACGCTCATGCTCACTCTCACTCTCACTCTCACTCTCACTCTGCCCTAATAGTGAGCTCCTCTCCACCGCAACCACCGCGAGGGCTTCTTCGCCACCACCGTGAGGGACACTCTTAACCCTAACTCTGTCTTTCCCGCTCATTCTTTGCAATAACTTGACATCTCTCTTTCCCCTTCCCGCACATTAACTATCCTTGTCCCTCTGCTCTCAGTAACCACATCGAACGTTGGCCACCACTCGAGCTCCCCTCCCCACCACCACGCGAGCACCTATTTCCGGTGAGTCTTTAGGGCACATTTTTTTATTTTTGGTTTTGAGTGTATGTTGAAATTGTAGTCTCTGTAGTTGAAACTTGAAACTGTGAGTTTGAATTGTTTGGAATGTCTCTATTTCTGGTCGTGGGTTTTGTGTTTTCTCTTGTTTTTCTTCTGCTATCATGACCTATTTCAAAATGGGAAGAAATTTAGAGTTGTTTGTAGCATGTGACATTAACAATATATTGCTCATTGCTCAACCTGGAAATGGTGTAAATTTGAAATAATTTTTAAACGCCTTGCTTGTATATATCATGCTCTCTTGATCGATTCATATGGCTGAGTGGTTATAGTACTAGATATATCAATAGTCCTAATATGTGTTGTTGTCTGCTTGATGAGAAGAATGATGTGAGATTACCGTGGAAATTTTGTTTTAGGCAGTTAGTCAAATAAGATATACATGGTTGACGGGATTTCAAAAACTAGTTTTCAATTAGGATTTCAAAAACTAGTTTTCAATTAGGATTTCAAAAACTAGTTTTCAATCTCCCGTATTGTCCTTATATTGGATATATGTTTTGTATATCTACAGAACCTATCTAGTTATGGATCGTAGTTGGATGGTTTGTAAGTGCACTAGTGCTGAGTATTTGAAGGGGGTGGGAGAATTTATCGAATTTACTCAAAGGAATGTTCCTAATAGTAATGGAATGTTCTATTGTCCTTGTGTCAAGTATTTGAATATGACGAAATGTACGGTGAAGGATATACGTACTCATTTGATTTGTGAAGGGATTTGCTTGAGTTATACAAAATGGATATGGCATGGTGATGTGTTGTTGAGCAGTACGGCAAATGTCTCCTAAAGTGAGGACGTTGACGTAGATATGGAGGATGATCGAGTAGAGGACATGATCCATGATATTGGACAAGAATCTTTCCATCGAGCTCATGTGTACAATAGGTTGTGCGGTGATGCGGATAAGCCTTTATATCCAGGGTGTACTACTCATACACGGTTGTCGGTGGTACGAAAATTGGTTTGTGTGAAGGCGAGAACTGGTTGGACCGATAAAAGCTTCACGGAATTGCTTGAAGTGTTGAAAGACTTGCTTCCGGAGGAACACACATTGCCTGACCGTAACTATGAGGTCAATAAGGTATTGTGTCCGATGGGTATGGAGTATAAGAAGATACACGCATGCCCCAATGATTGCATATTGTACACCGGTGTTCATGAAGACAATCACGATTGCCCCAAATGTGGGTTATCCACGATACAAAGTGAAGGGTGGTGATGATGATGATGATCTTGATGATGTGAAAAAAAGGATCCTCCTGCGAAGGTGTTGTGGTATCTTCCAATAATTCCAAGGTTCAAGCGATTGTTTGCCAATCGCGAAAGATGCGAAGAATCTTAGATGGCATAATGATGATAGGAAACGTGATGGAAAGGTTCGTCATCCTTCTGATTCTATGCACTGGAAGAATATTTATACTATGTTTCCGGATTTCGCCGATGAGCCAAGAAACCTAAGGCTTAGACTTGCTACGGATGGAATGAATCCTTATGATAACATGAGTAGTATTCATAGTTCATGGCCTGGTCTGTTGATAATTTACAACCTGCCCCCTTGGTTGTGCATGAAGCGCAAATATATGATGTTGTCTATGATGATTTCGGGCCCAAAGAACCCAGGAAATGACTTAGATGTTTATCTAAGTCCCTTGATTGAAGACTTGAAAACGCTGTGGGTGGAAGGTGTTGATGTAGTTGATGGGTATTCTCATGAGAATTTCAATCTTCGTGCCATGTTATTTTGCACCATCAACGACTTTCCAGCATACGGTAACTTGTCCGGGTATAGTGTCAAGGGGAATAAAGCATGCCCTATATGTGAAGAAGGCACATGCTACACTCAATTGCATCATGGAAAGAAGACGGTTTACCTTGGGCATCGGAGATTTCTTAGACGTGATCACCCATATCGTAAGATGAAAAAAGCTTTTAATGGATGTCAAGAGACAGGAGAAGCTCCGGCGGCCTTAATTGGAGAGCAGGTTTATCAGAGGGTTGATGAGTGTGATTTCACCTCATCTTTGTCTATCATTTTGCATGCATTTTCATGTAGTTTAGGCATATTTTTATTAGATTTTAGGTTAATTTTCCTTTGGAACGAGTAAGGCGGTTTTCGTGTGTTGTTTTGCAGAAATCAAGGGTAAAATGCTCAAAATCAACCATGATGGAGTTTGGATGAAGATGGAGCTTTAAAAGTGCAGAAAATGAGCCAAACAGAGACCATCACGGCCTAGCCATGATGCCCATCACGGCCATGATCGAGCAAAACTGAAAAAGAAGAAAGGCTGAAGTCAGAGTCTGTCACGGCCGTGACCAAAAACCCCCACAAGTCAGAGACCGTCACGGCCTAGACGTAATTCTTATCACGTCCATGAAGCAGGAGGCTCACGACGCGAAACTAGGCTCGCCACGCGAGAGCTTGAAGTCCACAAAATTTCCAGAAACAGAATCCATCACGGCCTGGCCGTGATGGCCATCACGGCCGTGACGCACATTACTTGGATCAGAAGCAACCGAAATAGATCAGATTTTGAGTTGGATTGGGACTCTAACTTCCCAATTTCTATAAATAAGGATCAAGGAAGAAGGAACAGGATATACAACACATCTGGATCATCCATAACAACTAGGACTCTAGGCATAGATCTCTCTTCTCCTCTCCTCCTATCTTCTCTGATTTTTTGTATTTTCATTATGTTGTCAACCCAGCTTGTCATCTCCATGGCAAGACTGGAGTAGTAGCTTAGTTTCTAGGGATTGGGGCTCTGCCCAAGTTTTGTTTACGATGTTGAATTTGATGTAATATCTTTGTAATTACAATTTTGCTTTAGATCTGATTTCTAGTGTGTTAATCACTCGTAAATTCGGCAACCGCTTATTTGCGTGACGTAGACGTTCTAAGGAGGAACCTAGCAGTGAACTTAGGATTTCTAGGGTGTTTCACTCGTAAAGCCCGGCGGCCGCTTATCTGCGAGGTGTGGATATTCTAAGGAGGAACCTAGCGGTGAACTTAGGTTATTTGCATGGCTTAGACATTCTAAGGAGGAACCTAGCGGTGAACTTAGGTGTTGGATCTATAGAAGTCAAACTTGGGACTGAAATCACGAGAGTTAGAAGACGTCCCTCGAGGAGCAACGAGTTGTCACGAAACGCAAAGGGTCCAATCTGGGATCGACTACCACGAGAGTAGGGGTCGGGTTAATTGGGCACGACTTTTGTAACCCGAGAGGGAGCTTAAGCTATCAGAGGATAAACTCGCCTTCAAGGCAATTTCGCTAATCATCAAGGGTAATCGCCTTAACAACGTAAACGATCTTGTTGGTAACCTAAATCCCTAGGAATCCATTTAGATCAAAACCCCAAAAAGATTTGTTTTCCGTTTTAATTGTTTTCTCGCTCATCTATCTTTTAATTTCAAATTCAAAACCCTTTTCACTCAAAACATAAAAATCCTCTAAAAAGTCCAGATTCACTCAATTCGAAATTAATTGCGATTCGGGAACACAGTCTCTGTGGGTTCGATATCTTTTATTACTTGACGGCAATCCGGTACACTTGCCGGAATCGCAGGAGCGTCGCGCAACCCGCGCGACGCGCTATCAAGTTTTTGGCGCCGTTGTCGGGATCGTGCCTTTTCGAATTTCATTTTAGTGTTTAAATTGATTTTTCTGGACCTTTTTATTTTTCTTTTATTTTTTATTTCTGATAAAAAAACTTCAATAATATATCTTTCCTTCTATTGTATCCATCTCTCTGTGTGTTTTATGCAAAGATCCCTAAGTCTTGGGAGCCTTGGTGAAGTGGATCCGGAGATCGAGAGAACCTTCCATAGACGTAGGCGACTACAAAGAGAGGGAGAAAGGTCGATTCCCATTCCACTCATGGCGAATCTCCCGGATACAAAACCTTTGAAGGACTACGCAGCCCCAAATGCGAGAGGCTTGCGAACTGGGATTGCTAGGCCAGAGATTGAGGCGGAGCACTATACCATACCGCCTATGCTAATCAACATGATTAGGCAACATCAATTCGGATGATTGCCTTCGGAGGACCCGACTGACCATATAGAAACATTCTTGGAGTTCACCGACGCAATCAAGATTAATGGAGCCTCGTTCGATGTTGTACGTTTGAGACTGTTCCCCTCATCTCTCACTGGAAAAGCGAAAGCTTGGCTTAAGCAAATCCCCGCTAACACCCTGACTACTTGGGACCAACTGGAGCAGGTGTTCTTGGAAAAATTCTTCCCTCCATCCAAGACGGCCTACATAAGAACCCAGATCACCGGCTTCTTCCAGAAAGACGGAGAATCATTATCGGAAGCTTGGGATCGCTACAAAGGACTGCTGTAGTCGTGCCCACATCACGGACTCGAGAGGTGGTTACTAGTGCATACCTTCTATAACGGATTGGATTACTCTTCGAAGGTGTCACTTGATTCTGCAGCCGGTGGAGCATTTATGAATAGGCCTCTGACTGAGGTATTCAACATCATCGAAAATGTCGCCACCAACTACCACCAATGGGGTTCCGAAAGAGGTAATAACCCGAACAAGATTTCGGGGGGTAAGTTTGAGGTAAATAGCATTGATCTCATCATGTCAAAGATAGACTCACTTAATAAACGTTTTGATCGGCTTGAAAGAGCTAATGTGAGTGCATTAGGTGCTACTAACGTTGTTTGTGAGATTTGTGGAATGCAGGGACATGACATGATGGAATGCCCACATGGATCCGGCGCTTCGGGTGAACAAGTGAACTCTTGTCACAACTTCTACGACACTAACCCGAAGCTGCCCAACTATGCTCCCCCAAATCCCTACAACCAAAGGAGGAACAACCCTTACCTCTCTTATGGCAACTACAGCAACACACTCAACCATGAGTTCCAAGAGGGCCAAGGTAATAAGAGAGCCGCCCCGGTGTATCCTCAGGTACAAAGATCTAAACTCGAGACTTTATTTGAAAGTTTTGTTGAAACTCAGACAAAACAAAATGAGGAGTTTAGACAACAAGGAAGGGCAGTGAGTGAGGCAATAAAGGAGCTAGCATCTAAGGTAGACAACTTAGCAACTCATAACAAGATGCTGGAAACCCAGATTGCCCAACAAGCCAGTACGTACTCGAGACCTAAGGGTACATTCCCGGGGCAACCCGAAGCAAATCCCGTTGAACATTGTAATGCCATACACTTAAGGGATGATAAACTTGGGGTGGATGTAACTGAAATGGACGTGGAACCGGAGGAGGACACGAGCGAAAAGGAAGAGGCGGAACCAAAGTACGTCCCTCCACCACCGTACCAACCCCCGATACCTTTCCCACAAAGGTTGGTCAAGAAAAAGCAAGTAGATGAAGAAGCTAGAATGCCTCCTAAACTGAAAGACCCAGGTAGTTTCTCTATCTCTTGCTTGATTGAACAAGTGCAAATTGACCAAGCCTTATGTGACCTAGGGGCTAGTGCGAGCTTGATGCCCCTCACTATCATGGAAAGGTTGGAAAGCAAAGAGTCGAGACCGTTCAAATTCTCCTTACAATTTGCGGACGGCTCAACTAGGACTCCTCTAGGCATACTAGAGAATGTTCCTGTAAAGGTAGGGAAATTCTTCATCCCTACCGACTTCCTGGCATTAGACATGAAAGGGAATTCTGAATTCCCCATCATTTTAGGAAGGCCATTCTTGGCCACCGCTGGGGCAGTAATAGACGTAAGGAATGGCAAACTCTGTCTAAATGTAGAGGAAGGTAGGGTGGATTTTCAATTGACTAACTCCTATAACAACCCTCCTTTTGAGAGCCATGTGTGCAAAATCGATTTAATGTCTCCAGTGGTAAAAAGGGAACTTAGCATGGAAGTGACTCCAAAGAAATGCACGGATGATGATGCACCCTGTGATGATAAAGTTGGAGTTGCTAATCATGAGGAAACAAAACTTCCGCCGGAAGGAAGGAAGGCTCGGAAGCTCCGAGAAAGAAGAGCGAAGCGGAAGCGTAATTGGCCGTATGAGCGGAATCAGCTCTTTGAAGGAGCTCCATGGAAGAGAAGTGTTCTGGCACCTCTACGCCCAGCCGACCCCGGTTAATTGAAGGAAGTATGTTCAAGCTTAAGACCGTAAATAAGCGCTTCTTGGGAGGCAACCCAAGTTTTCTGTCCCTTTTCCTTTTGTTTTTGAATTCACCTCTTGAATAATTTGAGAAGATCAAGAGGCAAAAATATCATTAATAGGTTTGTCTAGTGTTTTCAGGAATGAGAATGGAAGCAGAGCAAAGTCAGAAGCCATCACGCCCGGCCCCGACAAAGTGGTCACGGCCGTGATGAACTAAAACAAGAGCACAGAGAGCATCACGGCCCAGCCGTGACACACATCACGGGCGTGATGAGCAGGATGCCAAGATCAAAGAGCATCACGGCCAAGCCGTGATGCAGATCACGGCCGTTGGCCGCGCTGTCGCCACGCGCCAAAAAGAACGAGCGTTTACAAAAATAATGTAGATAGGGAAGCGACAACTCGAGTATCGTCTCTCAAGGACTCTTAGGTGTTGTCGTTATTAACAGAAAATCAGTAAAAGTCAGATTTGGGGGGTTTTGAGATTGAATGCAAATAAGGAAGACAAAACAAAACAAAGCAGTAAAACAAAGCAGTTCAAAGAGATTAACAAATAAACTAAAGACAATTAACCTACTGTTCTCGATTTCCCACTATCATTGGTTCATATAAATCCAAGCCCTAAGAAGATTCTAATCCCCTCCCGGTTGTAGCAACAATTTACAAGCGAAACCACAAAACTACAGATATATGTCCCTATTCCCGAATTAAGCAAACGGGGTTAAGCCCTCATGAACTAAGCGAGCATGAATGAACACACGCGAATTAAGCAAACGCGATTAAGTATAGGAACATAACATCACCGAAATAAATCAATACAACACTATACACTCCTGAATTAAGCAAACAGAAATATATAGCATAGTATTGAAAAGAGAAAAGCAAACAAAACAGGAATTACATAACCTCAAGTGTGGTAATGGAAACCAATCCCAGTAGATTAACCAAGGAGACTAGTTCTCCATTACAGAAATAAACACAAAAGAAAAGAAGTAAACTACTGAACTACAACTACTGACTAACTAAAAGTAGCTAGCCACCAGCCAACCATTCAGTTCTGTCTAAAACTGACTTATATACAACTTCTGGACTACGCGGACTCGTGAGGCGAGCACACATTCGCGAGGCGAATAATGCGAACAGTCTGCAACTTTTGATCTTCTCGCGAGGCGAGCATATCATTCGCGAGGCGAGACTCTTCAGATTCCAAACTGTAACGCCCGTGACCTTCAACATGCGCAAGCCGTGATGGCTTCTGGTCTTCCAAGGTTGGATTACTCGCGAGGCGGGTCAAGTGTTCGCGGGGCGAGACAGAATGGTTGGCAATTTCTGGAACAGTCACCTTCTGGTTCGCGAGGCGAATGAACTTTCGCGTGACGAGACATTCCAGAACTATTCCTTTTTATTACCTGAAAACAAGAAATAACAGGAAGTACTTTATTTAACTCTAAATCAGCTAAATTAACCTAAAAATACTTTATGGACTCAAAATACTGCTTAAAGACAATCAAGTCTAATTTGGGTGAAAATGATATAAAATAGCACAAAGCCAAGGTTTTTATTAGTTATAAAACCAGTCAACCAGAGGCTCATCAAAATACCCCAAACTTAAACTTTGCTTGTCCCCAAGCAAACTAAAACTCAAAAACTTAAAAAGACTCAAGACATGGCAAGCTTAAGGATTCAATCAAATTCGTACAAATTTCAAGCAACAAAACAATTTTCTTCAATGTTCCCCCTTTCCAAACAAAGCAATCCCCACAATCATTCATTCTAAACAATTGAGAATTTCATCATTCAAACAATCATTAATCTAAGCAGGGGATCCAAGTTACACACAAAAGGGAGATCACCAAATTCAAACAACTTCCTTCCTCACAAGGGCATTTAGTGTTCACTCAATCGCTCAGTTTTTGTCAGGTTATCAACAATTCACTCAATTTCACTTTTCAAGAACACTTCCCATAAATTTGATTTTCATCTCAAAATGGTTCCCGCAGAAAACATGCAAGCAACATCAAAAGGTCTTTTATGGGTTGTAATGGGGCCTGGCTAAGGGTAGGATATACAAAGGAACTAGCTGAAGACCCTAGGAACTAAGAGAGCATGAAACACTTCAAAACATTGAATTTCTACTCAAGTTCCTTTCCTCATTCATCTTTTTCCCTTGGGTGACTACAGTCTTGTTATTTCAACACTTTTTATTTTTATTGTTTTTCTTTTTCTTTTCTTTTTTTCTTCTTTTTTTTCATTTTTTTTTCCTACAAGCCTTTGGCTCCAACCTTTTTATTGTATTATTTTTTTTTCAATCCCAAACAACACATTACACCTTGCAGCCACCCCAAACTTAATTTCTTGCACCCTTTCTCTTTCTAAGATTCCATGCTCTCCTAATCATAAGATCGGGTTAACATGGTTTTTTAGATTTTTGCTCATAACATAAGGTTAACAAGAATTAACAATAGGCTAATCAGGCTCAAAGGGGATAACTAAGTAACATGCATTAGGAATGGTTATTTTAGGCTAAGTAGCTATTTACAAAGAAAATGCCTAAATCATTTGAAGCAAACACATAATCATGCAAACCATAAAGAGATTCAAGCAAATTCAGGAAAGTGCAACTTGAAAGTGATTCTCACACAGTCAAAAACATGTTGGAGGCTCAAAACCTCACCTGGACATTATTTGAAAATTGTTTGACAGAGATTCTATCCCTAGTGTGTGCTTCCTATCACCCCAAACTTATCATAAATCATGCCATCATAACAAAATCTCAAAGTTCAGTTTTCAATCATATGGGGATCATTTTTTCAAAAAATTTTCATATCCTAGGGGGAAAACAGTCAACACTATCATGCAATCAATCTATGCAAAATCAATAAAATCCAATAAACTTGCCAATACCAGACTCACACAACTCCTGAGCTTCTCAAATTATTCAGGAGCTTTATTGAAAACAAAGCAGAAATAAAGCAAGGAAAATAAAATTAAAAAGAAGCAAGGTTCAGAGAAACTCATTGAGGGGCGGTTCCACCAGGATCCCATTGTCTCTAACATAAGTCCCAAGTGATAGCCAAAGGGTGGTAGTTCATTCCATGCTTCCATAACTTGCAGCCTTGATATGGGGGTGAGCACTTGACAATTATGATGACCTCGCCGAGTACGGCGGACTTCTCACTCCCTCTTGGGTCACAGATGACCTCTTTCTCAACTTTGTCCATAAAGTCCTCCCAATAGAAGTGGGGTTCAACCTCTTGAAATGGCCACAGTGACAAATCCAAAGGCTGGAACTCCATCACCGGTGGTTCCACAGGGGGAGGTGGCAAACAGTTAGCTGGGGTTACTGGTGCTGCTTCAACTTCTGCAAGGTCTTCATCCACTGCACTACCGGATTCATCACTTGTTAAACCTGCAGAAATTTCAGGACACACCACAGAAAGGTTAGAGTTAGTACAGTCAATAGATATATTACAAGAAACTGAGGAGGGTGGCTGCTCAATGGATGGTATATTTGGAACTTCGGCCGAACAGGCAGCTTCACTCTCACTATCACCCTGCAAAATAGAGTCAAGAAACTCAGCACAAACAGCACACGGGTTAGTGTCAGTACAGTCAGTACATGTAGTAAAAGAAACTGAATTAGTAAAGGTCTGATTGTCTGGACTTCCTGCGCACGGTTCATCCACCCCATCACTCTCAACACATGCATTTGATTTAATTGAATCATCTACTTCCAAAGGTTCTTCATCATCCTCAATCACGGTGAAGCAGATGTCCTCCTGATCCTCATTTTTTGTATGAACATGGCCCTCAACCTCATCTGTCTCCTGTTCTATATAGATGCTTTGCTCAACATACCTTTCAACAAAATAGTCTATACACAAAGCAGTGCCATTACAATCAGCACAGGCATTAGAATCAGGGGATTCAACACACAGTTCATCAACAGAAACATTATCAAAATCATCAGCAGAAGTATCTTCAAGAATAACCATCTGTGAATCCTTATGTTCTTCAAGGGGATGTGGAGTTAGCAGTGCAGCCGAGTTGGCGACAATTTGATCAATTAGAATGGATAACTTCTGAGATTCAGCTTCTCTCCTCTGGTATTCAAGATTACTTGCCTCCATCCTCTGTTGGAATTCAAGATTTTGTTGTGCCATTTGTTGAAAGCTTGCTTCCATTTGTGCAGTCATCTGTTTGAACAGGTCCTCTAGTGAAGGTTCGGAAGGTGCAGAGGTGGTCACTTGGCTAGGATCTGGGGTGGTGCCAGTGGTAACATCAGTTGTGAGTCCCCATACCAGGGGTTTGGATGGTTTCCCCAGCTCGGGTGGTACTCATAAGTGTAAGGGTCAGGAATGTTGTGCCTAATTGATGCAGCTCTGAAAACAGGAGAATATCTCCTCAGGAAGGCTTCCTTCAAATCAAACCAGCTGAAGATGGAATTCGCCTCAAGATTATACAACCAATCCCTTGCAGCGCCTTCAAGTGAGAGACGGAAAGCTCCCATCTTGATGTGATCTTCTTTTAGTTCTTCAGTCTCAACATTATAGAACAAACAGCCTGGAATTTCTTCAGATGCTCCTGGGGATTTTCACCTGCAAGACCACTAAATCTTGGCAACCAGTGCCTTAAACCAGCAAAATCAAGATAAGATATGCATGGTGGTAGTTCATAGTAAACATTAGGCATGTACCCACACATGTAATTCTCCATGGCAAGATCTTGAAATTCACAAACCAGACAAAACAGACAAAACTAATTCAGCAAAGAGATTTTTTTTTTAATTTTTTTTTTGCTAATAACAACAAACAAGAGTTCCCGACAGAACGGCGCCAATTTTGGTCAGCGCTGCCACGCACGCGCCAAAAAGAACGAGCATTTACAAAAATAATGTAGATAGGAAGCGACAACTCGAGTATCGTCTCTCAAGGACTCTTAGGTGTTGTCGTTATTAATGAAAAATCGTAAAAAAGTCAGATTTGGGGGGTTTTGAGATTGAATGCAAATAAGGAAGACAAAACAAAACAAAGCAGTAAAACAAAGCAGTTCAAAGAGATTAACAAATAAACTAAAGACGATTAACCTACTGTTCTCGATTTCCCACTATCATTGGTTCATATAAATCCAAGCCCTAAGAAGATTCTAATCCCCTCCCGATTGTAGCAACAATTTACAAGCGAAACCACAAAACTACAGATATATGTCCATATTCCCGAATTAAGCAAACGGGGTTAAGCCCTCATGAACTAAGAGAACATGAATGAACACACGCGAATTAAGCAAACGCGATTAAGTATAGGAACATAACATCACCGAAATAAATCAATACAACACTATACACTCCTGAATTAAGCAAACAGAAATATATAGCATAGTATTGAAAAGAGAAAAGCAAACAAAACAGGAATTACATAACCTCAAGTGTGGTAATGGAAACCAATCCCAGTAGATTAACCAAGGAGACTAGTTCTCCATTACAGAAATAAACACAAAAGAAAAGAAGTAAACTACTGAACTACAACTACTGACTAACTAAAAGTAGCTAGCCACCAGCCAACCATTCAGTTCTGTCTAAAACTGACTTATATACAACTTCTGGACTACGCGGACTCGTGAGGCGAGCACACATTCGCGAGGCGAATAATGCGAACAGTCTGCAACTTTTGATCTTCTCGCGAGGCGAGCATATCATTCGCGAGGCGAGACTCTTCAGATTCCAAACTGTAACGCCCGTGACCTTCAACATGCGCAAGCCGTGATGGCTTCTGGTCTTCCAAGGTTGGATTACTAGCGAGGCGGGTCAAGTGTTCGCGGGGCGAGACAGAATGGTTGGCAATTTCTGGAACAGTCACCTTCTAGTTCGCGAGGCGAATGAACTTTCGCGTGGCGAGACATTCCAGAACTATTCCTTTTTATTACCTGAAAACAAGAAATAACAGGAAGTACTTTATTTAACTCTAAATCAGCTAAATTAACCTAAAAATACTTTATGGACTCAAAATACTGCTTAAAGACAATCAAGTCTAATTTGGGTGAAAATGATATAAATTTAGCACAAAGCCAATGTTTTTATTAGTTATAAAACCAGTCAACAAGAGGCTCATCAGTCGTGAAAGGGCAACTCCTGAGGACCAGAAACGATCACGGCCTGCCCATGATAAGCCTCACGGCCGTGATGCCATACCCACCCATGTTTTGACTGGAATGCAAGCCAACACCCGCTACCGACTCGGTAAGTTGTTCCAATTTTTCTCCTCTCTCCGACTTGATTATTTACATTGGAGACAATGTAAGTAATCAAGCTTGGGGTAGGGATATTTATTTTTGCATTAGCATTGTTGCATTCATATTGCATTCTCATAGGCATAGTTTGGTATGATCACATTCTCTAGATTGCCCCTCACTTAGAATATGCATCCAATTGTGAGAACTTGGTGCCAAATGAACTGAGATAGTGAATTTTTGAACCCAATTTTTCATTATTCTTGTGACATGGTTAAAAATAAAAATTCTTGAGATAAACTTTTTATAGTTGATAATTAGCATGTGGTTCCTTAGATTTGTGTTCCTCACTGATTTTTGAACCACTAAATGTAACATTTTGAGCCAAAAGGGGTATTCACTAAATCTACCCCATTCTTTGTGATAGAGAGATTTAATTCCTCTTGGACTGTATTTTCTAGAACTTGACTTGAAACCATTTCGAAACTTAAAAATTTTTGAAAACATTTTTGAAAATGATTGAGGCACTAGGTATTTTTCCGGCCTTCTGAGCTTTGAATGATTAAATGCTACCCCTTAGTTGCCCAACTTTGAGCCTAAAAGAAATAAAATACTTTTCTTGGTACCTTGAATTACTTTGATGAATAATGCTTGGTATGGCACCTTTTAAAGTATTACAAAAAGGGTAAATGGTAGTTTGAAAAAGTATGGGATGAAAAGCTAGAAAATAATTTCTCTTGAGCTATAAATCTCCCCTTCTCCAAACAAATAAAAATGAAATAAACACAAAGAAAAAAATGGAGAAGGGGATGACAAAGAAAGTGAGAAAAGAAAAGAAAAGAAAGAGAAAAAGAAAAAATAGAAGGAAGAAAGGTGGAAAAGTAAATCAAAGCCCAAAAAAGGGGTATTTTAGAAGGTGTCATGCTTTGCAATGTTTGATAATTTGTTTAGCCTTCTTGAATTTCCCTTTTCTTGATTTCCCCACCTAACAATTAATCCCATGGCCACATTACAACCAAAATAAAAGACCTCTTGATTCTTATGTGTTTTCATTAATAAAGTAGAGATTTGGTTAATAGTCAAGCCTATGGTAGAGTACTTTCCTTGAGGAAACTGAGCGAATTGTCATATACCCTAAAATACTTGAGTGAGGTGAGATGAGTGCCCAAATCAGTGAGAATAGGAACTTGAAGAACCTAAGCTTCTAATTATACTTGAAATTGATTATCTCTTGGGGATTTATAGAATATGCCTGTCACTTGGATTTAGTTGCTAGGGTTCTTGGTTCACTATCCATGCTTTGATTGATTTATCTTATGGCCTGAGTAATTGCTTGAGGACAAGCAAAATCTTAAGCTTGGGGTGATTTGATGAGTGTGATTTCACCTCATCTTTGTCTATCATTTTGCATGCATTTTCATGTAGTTTATGCATATTTTTATTAGATTTTAGGTTAATTTTCCTTTGGAACGGGTAAGGCGGTTTTCGTGTGTTGTTTTGCAGAAATCAAGGGTAAAATGCTCAAAAACAACCATGATGGAGTTTGGATGAAGATGGAGCTTTAAAAGTGCAGAAAATGAGCCAAACAGAGACCATCACGGCCTAGCCGTGATGCCCATCACGGCCATGATCGAGCAAAACTGAAAAAGAAGAAAGGCTGAAGTCAGAGTCTGTCACGGCCTGGCCGTGATACCAATCACGGCCGTGACCAAAAACCCCCACAAGTCAGAGACCGTCACGGCCTAGACGTAATTCTTATCACGGCCATGAAGCAGGAGGCTCGCGGCGCGAAACTAGGCTCGCCACGCGAGAGCTTGAAGTCCACAAAATTTCCAGAAACAGAATCCGTCACGGCCTGACCGTGATGTCCATCACGGCCGTGACGCGCATTACTTGGATCAGAAGCAACCGAAATAGATCAGATTTTGAGTTGGATTGGGACTCTAACTTCCCAATTTCTATAAATAAGGATCAAGGCAGAAGGAACAGGATATACAACACATCTGGATCATCCATAACAACTAGGACTCTAGGCATAGATCTCTCTTCTCCTCTCCTCCTATCTTCTCTGATTTTTTGTATTTTCATTATGTTGTCAACCCAGCTTGTCATCTCCATGGCAAGACTGGAGTAGTAGCTTAGTTTCTAGGGATTGGGGCTCTGCCCAAGTTTTGTTTACGATGTTGAATTTGATGTAATATCTTTGTAATTACGATTTTGCTTTAGATCTGATTTCTAGTGTGTTAATCACTCGTAAATTCGGCAACCGCTTATTTGCGTGACGTAGACGTTCTAAGGAGGAACCTAACGGTGAACTTAGGATTTCTAGGGTGTTTCACTCGTAAAGCCCGACGGCCGCTTATCTGCGAGGTGTGGATATTCTAAGGAGGAACCTAGCGGTGAACTTAGGTTATTTGCATGGCTTAGACATTCTAAGGAGGAACCTAGCGGTGAACTTAGGTGTCGGATCTATAGAAGTCAGACTTGGGACTGAAATCACGAGAGTTAGAAGACGTCCCTCGAGGAGCAACGAGTTGTCACGGAACGCAAAAGGGTCCAATCTGGGATCGACTACCACGAGAGTAGGGGTCGGGTCAATTGGGCACGGCTTTTGTAACCCGAGAGGGAGCTTAAGCTATCAGAGGATAAACTCGCCTTCAAGGAAATTTCGCTAATCATCAAGGGTAATCGCCTTAACAACGTAAACGATCTTGTTGGTAACCTAAATCCCTAGGAATCCATTTAGATCAAAACCCCAAAAAGATTTGTTTTCTGTTTTAATTGTTTTCTGCTCATCTATCTTTTAATTTCAAATTCAAAACCCTTTTCACTCAAAACATAAAAATCCTCTAAAAAGTCCAGATTCACTCAATTCGAAATTAATTGCGATTCGGGAACACAGTCTCTATGGGTTCGATATCTTTTATTACTTGACGGCAATCCGGTACACTTGCCAGAATCGCAGGAGCGGCGCGCAACCCGCGCGACGCGCTATCAAGGGTAAAGGGCATTGATGTTATATTCGGCAAGTCCAAAAAGAAAGGTAAAGCTGCTGAGAAAAACATATGGAAGAAGAGGTCGATATTCTTTGATCTTCCATACTGGCGCAAGCTTGATGTCAGACACTGCATTGATGTGATGCATGTGGAGAAAAATGTGTGTGATAGTGTGATCGGGACGCTTCTCAACATTCAGGGCAAGACAAAGGATGGTGTGAATGCTCGTCTCGACCTCGTTGCTATGGGTATACGAGAGCAGTTAGCTCCGGTTGTTGAGGATGGTAAGCGGACTTATTTGCCGCCAGCATGTCATACTTTGTCAAAAAAAGAGAGACAAAGTTTCTGCGGGTGTCTTCAAGGCATC
Source organism: Sophora flavescens (assembly GCA_030762895.1). Lineage (NCBI taxonomy): Eukaryota > Viridiplantae > Streptophyta > Magnoliopsida > Fabales > Fabaceae > Sophora > Sophora flavescens. The sequence goes on along the minus strand of CM061068.1, from coordinate 4,035,985 downwards.
AAAGTTCCACATGGTTACTCTTCAAATATGAAGAGGCTTGTCTCAAGTGATCTTAAATTGGTTGGCTTAAAGTCTCATGATTGTCGCATCTTGATGCAACAACTTCTGCCCGTTGCTATTCGTGGTATTGCTCCAAAAAATGTGAGACATGCCATTACTCGGTTGTGCTCATTCTTCAATTCTATATGTAGCAAAGTCGTTGACCCCCGTATGTTGGATGACTTGGAAGTTGAGGCTGCTACAATCTTGTGCCAATTGGAGATGTATTTTCCTCCTTCCATTTTCGAAATAATGGTTCACTTAATTGTTCATTTGGTGAGGGAGATTAGATTATGTGGGCCGGTTTTTCTGAGATGGATGTACCCAGTTGAGCGCTACATGAAGATCTTGAAAGGGTACGTGAAGAATCATCATCGTCAGGAAGCATCTATTGTTCAAAGGTATGTTGCAGAAGAAGCTATTGAGTTTTGTTCGGACAACCTTCATAACACGGATCCTATAGGGGTTCCTAAGCATCGGCATGATGAGATAAGATGTCAAGGTAAGGGTACACATGGCTTAAGAATTAATAGCAAGGGTCGGGGGGAAGTGCTTCAAGCACATTTGTATGTATTGAACAACATCGATTCTGTTCAACCTTTCTTATTTGAACATAAAAGAAAAGTCAATCAAGAAAACCCTCGAATGAGCAAAAGGTGGTTGTTGAACAAGCATAACAAGACTTTCTTACCATGGTTCAAGGAAGAAATGCTTAAGGATGGTAGTACTGCTTCTGATGACGTAAGATGGCTAGCACGTGGGCCTAGTTTCAACGTCATATGTTGGAGCGGATACGACATCAATAACTTTTCCTTTTATACAAAGGAACAAGATAACAATAGTACCATGCAAAATAGTGGGGTTATGATCGTGGCCGAAGCAATGCACTTCTCTAGTGCAAAGGACACAAAACCGTTAAAGCACCGACACCTTACTTTGGATATATTGAAGATATTTGGGTGCTCGATTACACTAAGCTTACGGTGCCGGTTTTTAAATGTAAGTGGGTTAATAGTAACGGTGGTGTACAAACCGACGAATTGGGGTTCACATTGGTAGACCTCAACAAGTTAGGTCATATAAATGAGCCTTTCATAATGGCTTCCCAAGCAAAACAAGTGTTCTACATCACCGATCCTTCTAACAAAAGGTTGTCCGTGGTTCTCCAAGGAAAAAGCATGTATAATGGTAGTGATGAAAATCAAGATTCAAATCTTGATATTCCTGAGACTCCTTCTTTTTCAACAAACATGCCTACTATAATCGAGGAGACACAGGTGGACGATGTACATGCCACTCGTGATGATCATCATGAAGGGATATTGATATAGGTAGTTTAAACTTAGTATACATTTATTTTTATTTATACTTCTGTATTTATTTTTAGTTATAACCTATGTTAATAAATATATATTGTTTCTGAACAGGCATACATATGGATCAGTCGGATGGCCCACATGCACGGGAGGACACTGTGGGGCCTACGCAAGAGCCGATTGCGCCTACGCCTGATTCTAGTGTAAGTTTACATGTTATATACTATCTTTAGTCCTTCTTTTTCATGTAAGTTTATAATGTTACAACCCTCTATTTTATCATTTTTTTGTCCATACAGACATCACAGGCTCATAGGAAACGGGGTAGAGGAGCCACGACTTTGAAGAAACTAGAGAAGGCCAGGCAAAGCGGACAGAAGCTTGAGGTGTGCTTTGATTCTAATCTAAATCCCTAGGGACCCCATGCTAAAGAATTTTAAAAGTGGGTGTTTCTACAAGCGAAGCAGCACGTTAGCATCAACTACAACCATTGGAATGATGTTCCACAGAACGTTAAGGATCAGATTTGGGAGGCTATTACGGTATTTTACCTTTACATTCTTTTGATTTACATTATTAGATAATTATCCGAGTTATAATCCATCCAGTTGTTATGTATTTAATGTGTAGGTAGCTTGGACTGTGCCGAATCACGATGATCATCGTACGAAATATATGAAAATGGCATCAAAGCGTTGGAATGGGTTCAAGCATGATCTTACCGGGTACTATGTATCTGGGAAGAAGCGGCTTGATAAGATGTTCTCGGATTATCCCTGGATTGATCAGGATACTTGGGATATGTTTGCTAGGAGTTGACAGGATGAAGAATTTAAGGTTGGTTGATTAAGTTAATTTTGTATGCTTCTTATAGATCATTTAACTGTATTTAATTATGTGCTTTTGTTTGAGTAGGCTAAGGCAGAGAAGGGTCGGCAGAATCAGGCGAAGAACGTCCACCGCCACACCATGTCTCGGGGTGGGTACGAGACTCAAATCGAGGAGATGATGGCGGATAGGTTGAGGGTGAAGCGGGGAAGAGCACGCTGCTAGAATAGAAAGAGGAGAGGTGCACGAGGGCACACCATTAAGTCCTCATCGGACATCGACCGCGAGGATGTCCGGTTAGCTTGACCGCATGACAAAGACAGGATCTTTTAAAGTTGATGCCACTTCGCGAAGTGGCGAGATAAGATTGTAAGTAAATAATTAACTTCATTTCAATTGATATTTGTATAGATATTTTTAACACTTTTCACTTGCACGTTTTTTCATTTCTTCATTGTAGATGGATCTTAAAGCACAATGCTCCCAGGGCTCATTCGTCCCTTCTGGACGGCGAGACGTCTTGATGACTGCTCTAAGCAAGAAAGACCATCCTGGTCGGGTTATCGGTGTTCCTGGGAACGTGACCATCAAAGAATATTATAGCACGTCTGCTTCACGAAAGCGGGTCGTCGATGAGGCATCAATTTTGGATAACATGACTCAGCATCTCATCTCCAACCCTGCTATTACAACGCATCAGATGAAAAGCTTACTATCCAACCCAGAATTCAAGCAGGCGCTTGCTAGAGAGCTTTCCTCCGTCGGTTCATCCCAGGACACCGCAGGACATGCCAACCCTTCACATGTGAGCACAAAAGAGAGTTATAGTAGGGCACATGTGGAGGAGGATGAGTTGGCAGCTAGGGAGCGGGAGTTGGAAGTCCAACGCCGTGAGCTTGAGTTGGAAATGCAAAGGCGTGAGCTCGAGTTGGACTTCAAACGCCGTGAGCTCGAAATGGTAACAAAGGTATGTTGAGACGATTCTAGGCAAGTATACCTAGTCGTACAAGTAATACGGTAGCGATACCGGATATCGTTCTCAGGGATCATGGACAAGTACCACTTCGCAAATCGGACTACTATCTAGGCGATCGTTTGGATGGAAGCGAGTTCTAACATGTAACAAAACAAACAAGAATAAAATGCTTTTGGTCTTTTAGGAATTTTTGCAAACACTTAACAAGCAAAAGAGATGAGGTTAACAAATGGATGAAATTGTCAGGGTTAGACTACGCTGATCCTCCCTTGATTGCAATGAAATGGTTAATAACACAACTCCTAATTCATTTATGACAATCAAATCTTCTGAAATACTCAAACCCTAATGTCTTAGGTGGAATGAGCCTAAAACCCCAAATTAAACCCTAATGTCTTAGGTGGATTAACATGAGATTTTACATAAAGAGCCAAGACTTATAAGATTGCAAGCACCCCAAGACCTATGTCTAGATTCATGAACTACTTGGCATTTGATTCATAAGCATGCCTTAACATCAATTTTTCAATTGTCTATCAAAGCAACAAATCATTCCAAGGGTGATCAAGCCAAGAAAAGCATTAAGCATGGCATCAAATACTCATAAAGATATAGGAATTTGTATTACAACCAAATCATGAGACAACCAAGTTCAGAAAAGCCTTCATCTAACCCCAACAAGAAGGGGGTTTAGCTACACATAATCATAGAGACAACCAAAACAAAAGAAATAGGAATAAAGGAAGGAAAGAACTCCATGGAAGGTTTCCACAGCAGCCACAGCAGCCTTTGGTCCAGAGAATATGTTTTAGGGTTCAGGATCCTTTTTCTGTTCTGCCCAGATGCCTATTTATAAATTGGGCGCGCGTCACGGTCGTGATGGCCATCACGGCCAGGCCGTGACGTGTTTTGCCTTGGGCGCGCCTTCAAATTTTGATCTGTCACGGCCGTGACACTCATCACGGGCAGGCCGTGATCGGTTCTGTCTGGTTCAACTAGAAGGTCAAGGCCGTGATGGGCATCACGGCTAGGCGATGACCAGTTCTGACTTTTGGGGGTCTGGTTCAGCTAACAGGTCACGGCCGTGATGGTCATCACGGCTAGGCCGTGACCAATTCTGACTTTTGGCTTTCTTCCTTTTTAGCTCTGCTCGATCATGGCCGTGATGGTCATCACGACTAGGCCGTGATGGGCTTTTTTTGGTACATTTTCTTCACTTTTCAAGCTCTATCTTCATCCGAGCTCCATCATGGTCAATCTTGAGCATTTTACCCTAAATTCCTACAAAACAATACCACGAAACCGCCTCACCCGTTCCAAGGTAAAAACTAAAAAAATCAATTTAAATATGCCTAAACTAAATGAAAATGCATGCAGAAATGTACATGAAATATGAGGTGAAATCACACTCATCAAATCACCCCAAGCTTAAGACTTTGCTTGTCCTCAAGCAATCACCAAGGCCAGAAGATATATAAAAAAAAAGAGCATGGATAGTGAACTAAGAACCTGAGTGACTAAACCATGTAACAGGCATTTTCAAATAATTCATCAAGAGACAATCAATTTCAAGTCCAATTAGAAGCTTAGGTTTCCTAGACTCGTATTCTCAGTGATTCGGGCACTCTTTCTCACCTCACTCAAGTGTTTAGGGATATATAACAATTCGCTCAATTTCCTCAAGGAATGAATTCTACCATAAGCTTGACTATCAACCAAATCTCTACTTTATTAATGAAAACAATTAAGAATCAAGAGGTCTTTTACTTGGGTTGTAATGGGGCCATGGGATTAATCGTTAGGTGGGGGAAGTCAAGAAAAGGGAATTTCAAGAAGGCTAGACAAAATATCAAGCATTTCAAAGCATGACACCTTCTAAAATACCTTTTTTGGTTTTGATCCATTTTTCCACCTTCTTTCTTTCTTTCTTTTTTATTTCTCACTTCCTTTTGTCATCCCCTTCTATATATATATATGTATATATATATATATATATATATATATATATATATATTTTCTCTTTTTTTTTTTGGAGAAGGGGAGATTTTCAATTCAAGAGAAATATTTTCTGACTTTCTCATCCCATACATTTTCAACTACCTTTTTACCCTTTTTTGGAATACTTTAAAAGGTGTCATACCAAGCATATTCATCAAAGTAATTCAAGGTACCAAGAAAAGTATTTTATTCTTTCAGGCTCAAAATTGGTCAACTAAGGGGTAGCATTTAGTCAATCAAAGCTCAGAAGGCCGGAAAAATACCTAGTGCCTCAATCATTTTCAAAAAAATTTAAGCTTCAAAACGGTTTCAAGTCATGTTCTAGAGAATACAATCCCAGAGGAATTAAAACACTCTATCACAAAGAATGGGGTAGATTTAGTGAGTACTGGCTCAAAATCTCACATTTTGGTAGTTCAAAAATCGGTGAGAAGCAGAAATCTAAGGAACCATATGCTAGTCATCAACTATCAACGATCATCTCAAGAATTTTATTATTTGTAGCCTTATCACAAGAATGAAAAAAATTGGGTTCAAAAATTCACTATCTCAAATTTTTGGGCACCCGGTTCTCACAATTGGATGCATATTCTTAGCAAGGGGCAATCGAATCATGTGATCATGCAAAACTATGTCTATATGAATGCAACATGAAAAATGCAAATATACCCCTACCCCAAGCTTAAAACTTACATTGTCCCCAATGTAAATAATCAAGTCGGAGAGAGGATAAAAATGGAACAACTCACCGAGGTGGTAGCGGGTGTTGGCTCACATGCCTAGGCAAAGAAATGGTGGAAGATGTGTCACGGTCATGACCTTCATCACGGCCAGGCCGTGATGCTTTCTGATCTTCAGGGACCTCTCATCACGCCCGTGATGCTGATCACGGCAGGCCGTGATCCTTTTGACTTCTCTCGGGTAGCTCATCACGGTCGTGACCAGTGTCACGGCCTGGGCGTGATGGTTGCTGACTCTATTTCTCCTTCCTTCTTACCCTGAAAATACTTAACAAACCTCTTGATCTTCTCAAATTATTCAAGAGTTAAATTCAAAAACAAATGGAAAAAGAAAAGAAAACTTGGGTTGCCTCCCAATAAGCGCTTCTTTAACGTCACTAGCTTGACGGCAGATGGTCTCTAAGAGGGTGTTTTAAGAGGGATGGAGACTGTTTGACAATCAAAGTCTCCTCCAAGTTAGTTCTTGAGCCTTTTCCCATTAACAGTGAAAGTGCATCCGGACGCTGGATCTTCCAATTCAATCGCACCAAATGGAGAAACTGACTTGACATAGAATGGACCCGACCACCTTGATCTCAACTTGCCCGGAAATAGCTTGAGACGTGAATTAAAGAGCAAAACTGATTGGCCTTCTTCAAAATGCTTGGGAAGAATGTACTTATCATGCCAAAACTTTGTTCTTTCCTTGTAGATTCTTGCACTCTCATATGCCAACAGTCGAAATTCATCCAACTCATTCAATTGCAACAGTCTCTTGTCCATAGCCAGCTTCGTATCAAAGTTCAAGGCTTTCACTGCCCAAAAAGCACGATGTTGGAGCTCTACCAGAAGGTGACATGATTTTCCAAACACTAATTGGTAGGGTGACATACCAATAGGTGTTTTATATGCAGTCCGATAGGCCCAAAGTGCATCATACAGCTTCTTTGCCCAATCTTTTCTCGCATTATTCACTGTTTTCTCCAAGATCCTCTTTAATTCCCGATTAGACAACTCCACTTGCCCACTAGTTTGTGGGTGGTATGGTGTGGCAACTTTATGATTGACCCCAAACTTGGCAAGCATCTCATTGAACTCTTTGTTGCAAAAATGAGTACCCCCATCGCTAATAATGGTTCTAGGGGTTCCAAATCGGGTAAAGATGTTCTTCCTCACAAAACTAACCACCGCTTTAGCATCATCTTGCATAGTTGGGACAGCTTCTACCCATTTACAAACATAGTCAACCGCAACCAGAATATACTTGTTGTTGTAGGATGATGGGAAAGGACCCATGAAGTCGATCCCCCACACATCAAAGAGTTCCACCTCTAAAATACCCTTCAAAGGCATCTCATTCCTCTTGGATATACTACTTAGGTTCTTTGACACTTGTCACACTTCATTACCCAAGATCTAGAGTCTTTAATAATGGTAGGCCAAAATAAACCACTTTGCAAGATTTTCATGGCGGTTCTCTCACCACCAAAGTGTCCTCCATAGGGTGAGTTGTGACAATGAGTCAACACCCCATTAATCTCTTCTTCTGGAATACATCTTCTAAGAATTCCATCCGAACCTCTTTTGAAAAGGTAAGGTTCATCCTATACATAGTATCTAGCATATGAGCTTCTTCCTTTGTTGTGCTTTGAAGTCCTTCGGAATCTTGTTGGCGGCCTTGTAATTTGCAATGTCTGCAAACCAAGGTGCCACTTGCACCCTAAACAACCTCTCATCCGAAAATTCTTCTTGAATTGGCAACTCATCTTTTGCTTGAATATCTACTTGTGGAAGCCTAGACAAATGGTCGGCTACCACATTCTCCACTCCTTTCTTGTCCTTTATATCTAAATCAAATTCTTGGAGCAATAGTACCCACCTAATGAGCCTTGGCTTGGCATCTTGTTTAGTCATGAGATACTTCAAAGCGGAATGGTCAGTGTACACAATAGTTTTAGAGCCAATCAAGTAAGATCTAAACTTATCAAATGCAAACACAACAGCAAGCAATTCTTTTTCAGTCGTGGTATAGTTCAATTGAGCATCATTCAGCACACGACTAGCATAGTAAATAACATGCAGCATTTTATTTTTCCTTTGACCCAAAATGGCGCCCACCACATAGTCGCTTGCATCACACATTAACTCAAATGGCAAACTCCAATCTGGAGGTGCAATGACCGGTGCGGTGGTGAGTTTTTCCTTTAAAAGTTGGAAAGCATGCATGCAATCATCATCAAATACAAAAGGAGCATCAACTACCAAAAGTTTGCACAAGGGTTTTACAATCTTTGAAAATTCTTTTATAAATCTCCTATAGAAACCCGCATGCCCTAAGAAACTTCTAACACCTTTCACATTCATGGGAGGGGGAAGTTTTCCGATTACTTCAATTTTTGCCTTGTCAACTTCTATCCCCCATGATGAAATCTTATGACCAAGAACTATACCTTCCCTAACCATGAAATGACATTTTTCCCAATTTAGAACAAGGTTAGTTTCTTGGCATCTTTTCAAAACACATGCAAGATTTTTCAGACAATCATCAAAAGAATTACCAAATACAGAAAAATCATCCATAAATACCTCAATGAATTTTTCAGTCATATCAGAAAATATGGAAAGTATGCACCTTTGAAAAGTGGCGGGTGCATTACACAACCCGAATGGCATCCTCGGGTATGCATAGGCGCCATAGGGACGAGTAAAAGCAGTCTTCTCTTGGTCCTTTGGGTCAACCACAATTTGGTTATACCCTGAGTATCCATCAAGAAAGCAATAAAAGGCATGGCCCGCCAATCTCTATAACATTTGATCAATGAAGGGCAAGGGAAAATGATCTTTTCTTGTAGCCTCATTCAATCTTCTATAATCAATACACACCCTCCAACCGAAAATGATCCTTGAGGGAATGAGTTCATTTTTATCATTTGCAACAACCGTCATCCCCCCTTTCTTAGGAACAACTTGGACCGGACTCACCCATGGACTATCAGAGATTGGATAAATTATACCCGCATCCAAAAGCTTCACAACCTCCTTCCTTACAACTTCTTTCATGTTTGGGTTAAGTCTTCTTTGGGGTTGTCTGACCGGCTTGAAGTTTTCCCCAAAAGGATTTTCTGCATACAAAATGAGGGACTTATTCCTTTCAAGTCAGACATAGACCACCCAATTGCGGATTTGTGCTCTCTAAGCACTCTCAACAACTTCTCTTCCTCTAAGGAGTTCAATCCGCTACTAATGATCACCGGGAATGAAGAATTCACTCCAAGGAAAGCATAATGGAGATGGGACGGAAGTTCCTTCAACTCTAGCCTAGGTGTCTCACCCTTGTCTTCAATCCGCACATCCTCCACAACTTTGTCTTCATCATTATTCAAAATTAAACAAGCCTCAAGGGATTTAACCATGAACTCAACTTCTTCCTCACATACCTCTTCTTCTATATTTTCAACCATAAGAGCCGCTTCCAACGAATCTTCAAAAGTTTGTTGCACACTCTTATCAGTCAATGATTCAACAAGGTCCACACTCATACATGTATCTTTGTCACTTGGATGTCTCATTGCTTCAAAAACATTGAAGGTGACCTTTTCATCTTGGACTCTAAGCACCAACTTCCCTTGATTTACATCGATCAAAGCCCTACCCGTGGCTAAGAATGGCCTTAAAAGAATCAATGGAGTCTCACTATCTTCCGCAATATCCAACACCACAAAGTCTGCCGGAAAGATGAACTTGTCTACTTTTACCAATAAATCCTCCACTATACCATAAGGATACGTAATGGAACGATCCGCTAGTTGGAGAGAAATCCCGGTTGGCTTGACTTCACCAATTCCCAACTTCTTGAAAATGGAGAGAGGCATAAGATTGATACTTGCACCAAGATCACACAAGGCTCTTCCAATGTTCAAATGACCAATAGTACATGGAATAGTAAAACTACCCGGATCCTTCATCTTCACCGGTAGCTTTCTTTGGAGTATGGCAATACATTCTTTCGTGAGCATGACCGTCTCCTACTTCCACTTCCTCTTGTTAGAAAGAACCTCCTTCATAAATTTGGCATAGGAAGGCATTTGTTGAAGAGCTTCGGCAAAAGGGATGTTAATTTGCAACTTTTTGAACACATCTAAGAACTTCGAGAATTGTTGATCCTTTACCTCCTTCTTCAACCTTTGAGGATAGGGTATCTTGAAATACGGTGGCAACTCCTTAGGATTGTCAACTTCTTCAAGAATTTGCTTTTTAGTCTTCTTTCTTGCAAACTCTTCATCCACCAATTTTTCTCTTTCTGGCTTTTCAACTTCAACAACAGTAGGGGTAGTGGCTTGGGAAGTCTCTAGTTCTTCATTGGTTGCATCTTCAATGATTACCTCATCAACCCTCTTTTCTTCTCTCTGCTTTTCTTGTGGAACTTCCACCTTCCCACTTCTTGTAGTAATTGCCTTGCAATCCTCCTTTGGATTCTTCTCGGTATCTCCCGACAATTTTCCTTGAGCTCTCTCCGTCATTTGCTTTGCCAATTGGCCTATTTGGTGCTCTAGATTCTTGATGGAGGCATCTTGATTCTTCATCATTGCTTCTTCATCCTTCAAATTAGCTTGAGTTGATTGCATGAATTGGGCTAGAATATTCTCCAAATTGCTTGAATTCTCTTGAGAAGGCTTTCCTTGAGAACTTGAACCTTGCCCTTGTCTCCAACCAAAGTTAGGATGGCTACGCCACCCCGGATTATAGGTGTTAGAGAAAGGATCGTGCTTAGACCCTTGGTTTCCCACGTAATTCACTTCTTCTTGCCCCGAACCTCCAACCACACTAATTTCACAATTGCCGTTGGCATGGTTACCTACACAGAAGTCACACACTGAGACGGCTTGAACTTGGACCGCTTGTAATTGAGAATTTTGTAGTTGAATGGCCCCCAATTGCTTGGTAAGAGCGGCCATTTGCACCTTAAGAGCACCATATTCATCAAGCTCCAAAACACCTCTCTTGACCAATGACCGAGAACTAGGCATTTGATAATCATTATTAGCCATAGTTTCAATCAAGGCCTTTGCTTCATCGGGTGTCTTTTGACTCAATGTTCCACCCGCAGCCGCTTCAATCATACTTCAAGAATTTCGGTTGAGACCATTGACAAAGGTTTCAACTTGTTGCCATGTTTCTAACTCCTAATTTGGACAAGCGGTGAGCAAAGATTTGAACCTCTCTCATGCTTCATAAAGTGATTCACCATCCTTTTGTGCAAAAGCATTGATCTCCGATCTCAACTTGATCATTCTTCATGGAGGGAAGAAACGAGATAAGAACTTGCTCACCAAATCATTCCAAGTGATAATGCTCCCATGAGGATGGGATTGTAGCCATGACTTAGCCCGATCCCTCAAAGAGAAAGGGAAGAGCCTTAAGCGAATATCCTCGTCGGAAGCTCCATTCAGCTTGATAGTATCACATAACTCAATAAATGTGCCAATGTGAGAATGAGGGTCTTCACTCTCTAAACCTCCAAATTGATTTTGTTGCACAAGATTGAGAAGTGATGCCTTTATCTCAAAGTTATTACAAGCCACTGCAGGTCTAACAATTGGAGTTCCACATCTATCGACTTTAGGGGAAGTATAGTCCCCCATTGTCCTCCTTTGTGCATTGTCGCCAGCCATGGTGACAATTGATACTTCAACTTGCGATTCTTGCACGCTTGGTAGCTCAACTTGTGGTTCTTGTACTCTAGAAGATGCTTCTCCTCTGTTCTTCCTTGCTTTGGCTTCTGATCAGCCTCTGGCTCGTCTAGTTTTATGACTAGTATGACTGTGGTTTTGTGTTAATTGTACCTCATTTTCGCCCAAATTAGACTCGATTGTCCTCAAGCAACATTTTGAGTCTGTAAAGTATTTTTAGGTTAATTTAGTTGATTTTGAGTCGAATAAATCATTTACTGCTATTTCTTGTTTTCAGGTGAATAAAGAGAAGCAGTTCTGGAGTCTTCGCCCCATGAGTGGCTACTCACCTCGCGAGCCTGAAGACCAGCACGAGCAGCAACAGTCACCCTCTCTGGCTCGCCTCGTGAATCATGTTTCGCCTCGCGAGAAATCCAAACACTGAAGGACTGTTCATAAGATTCGCCTCGCGAAACATGTTTCGCCTCGCTATCGACCGCAACCCAGAATCTGTATTTATAGTCTGTTTTAGAGCAGAACTGATAGATCTTCTTTTTCTTCTTCTTTTTGGTTGACGACTGCGAATTAGGTTTAGTGCTTTGTTTTTCCTTTGTAATGGAGAACTAGTCTCCTTGGATTGATCTGCTGTAATCGGGTTCCATTGACGCTTGAGGTTTTGTAATTCCTAAACTTAATGCTTTTCTCTTTCAATATTTGTTCTATATATTCTGTTTGCTTAATTCAGAATTGTATAGAGTATGTATTGATTTGTTTCGATGATTGTGTGTTCCTAAACTTAATCGCGTTTGCTTAATTCACGTGCGTTCAATTCGTGTTTGCTTAATTCACAAAGGGCTTAATCCGTTTGCTTAATTTGGAATTAGTAACATATGTCTCGTAGTCTCAATTTCGCTTGTTAATTGCTGCTACAATCGAAAAGGGATTAGATCCGCTTAGGTCTTGGATTTATATGAACCGATGATAGTGGGAAAACGAAAGCAGTAGATTGATCGTTTAGCTTATTTGGTAATTATTTAGTTTGCATTATTTTTCTGCTTTGTTTTCTTAATTCAATTTCAAATCCAACCCCCCCAAAAAAACTGACATTTTCTGTTAACAACAACCCAAGAGTCCTTGTGAGACGATACTCAAGTTGTCGCCCCCTATCTACATATTTTTACAAACTGCTCACTTTTTGACATGTGCGCGACAGCGTGTCAGCTTCCTTTCTATTCTTTCTACAAAGCTTCTCGATTTCAGGGTTGAATTGAAGTTCACCTGGGTCAATTGTACCTCGCATACAAGGAACAAACAGAGCAGAGCAACAACAAATATAGCAAGTACAAATAAAGTTTCAAGTGGACAATTATGTAGTTGCAAGGAAAAGAAAACAGGAAAAAAAATGCTTAAATTAGGAGTCCCCTTTGGTACTCGTGATATTGGCACACCGATCCCCAGCAACGGCGTCAAAAACTTGTTGAGACGATTCTAGGCAAGTATACCTAGTCGTACAAGTAATACGGTAGTGAGACCGGATATCGTTCTCAGGGATCGTGGACAAGTACCACTTCGCAAAATCGGACTACTATCTAGGCGATCGTTTGGATGGAAGGGAGTTCTAACATGTAACAAAACAAACAAGCATAAAATGTTTTTGGTCTTTTAGGAATTTTTGCAAACACTTAACAAGCAAAAGAGATGAGGTTAACAAATGGATGAAATTGTCAGGGTTAGACTACGCTAATCCTCCCTTGATTGCAATGAAATGGTTAATAACACAATTCCTAATTCATTTATGACAATCAAATCTTCTGAAATACTCAAACCCTAATGTCTTAGGTGGAATGAGCCTAAAACCCCAAATTAAACCCTAATGTCTTAGGTTGATTAACATGAGATTTTGCATAAAGAGCCAAGACTTATAAGATTGCAAGCACCCCAAGACCTATGTCTAGATTCATGAACTACTTGGCATTTGATTCATGAGTATGCCTTAACATCAATTTTTCAATTGTCTATCAAAGCAACAAATCATTCCAAGGGTGATCAAGCCAAGAAAAGCATTAAGCATGGCATCAAATACTCATAAAGATATAGGAATTTGTATTACAACCAAATCATGAGACAACCAAGTTCAGAAAAGCCTTCATCTAACCCCAACAAGAAGGGGGTTTAGCTACACATAATCATAGAGACAACCAAAACAAAAGAAATAGGAATAAAGGAAGGAAAGAACTCCATGGAAGGTTTCCACAGCAGCCTTTGGTCCAGAGAATATGTTTTAGGGTTCAGGATCCTTTTTCTGTTCTGGCCAGATGCCTATTTATAAATTGGGCGCGCGTCACGGTCGTGATGGCCATCACGACCAGACCGTGACGTGTTCTGCCTTGGGCGCGCCTTCAAATTTTGATCTGTCACGGCCGTGACACTCATCACGGGCAGGCCGTGATCGGTTCTGTCTGGTTCAACTAGCAGGTCAAGGCCGTGATGGGCATCACGGCTAGGCCGTGACCAGTTCTGACTTTTGGGGGTCTGGTTCAGCTGACAGGTCATGGCCGTGATGGCCATCACGACTAGGCCGTGACCAATTCTGACTTTTGGCTTTCTTCCTTTTTAGCTCTGCTCGATCATGGTCGTGATGGGGCTCTGTTTGGTACATTTTCTTCACTTTTCAAGCTTTATCTTCATCCGAGCTCCATCATGGTCAATCTTGAGCATTTTACCCTAAATTCCTGCAAAACAACACCACAAAACCGCCTCACCCGTTCCAAGGTAAAAACTAAAAAAATCAATTTAAATATGCCTAAACTAAATGAAAATGCATGCAGAAATGTACATGAAATATGAGGTGAAATCACACTCATCAAGGTATGTATTCATTATTAATGTCCAAATTAGTCAAATAATTACTTGTGTTTTTTTTAATTATTAACAACTTATCTATTTTATTTTTCCTAAATTGAAGGCCAAGTCGACGTCGGTATCGCTGTCACCTGTCACTCGTTTGTTATCACTTGGTGAGGATTATGCCTTTGAGATTTTTGAATGTCCATTGGAGTACGATGGATGGGTGGCACGCCCAAATTAAGAGAGGATATTTTCCTTCTGTGGTGAAGATCTCGGGCACGCTTGCAGAGATAACGTGTGGATGGCCAGCACGGTTTTGAGTCTCTGGTGCACGTAAGTTAATTTTAATTTTATAACTTATTTATTTTTGATATTTTTCCATTTAATAATTTATTTTAATTTCAATATATATATTATATAATTAACATCCACACCTTTTCATATCTTAGGTATCTCCATCGTCTTCAGCTTGATAAGGCCTCGAAATCAGTTTACGGCTTCTTAAATCCGTCAATCCTTATGCCTCAATTATTTGCTGCCGATGAATTTTGTAAATACATAGGGAACTTGATGGGAGACAATCGGAAAGAATTATATATGGCTCCCTACTGTATGAATAACCATTGGCATTTGCTCGTACTTCACCCGTCTAGGCATACTGTCATATTCTTCTGCTCTCTCCACCAAACCCGCCACAAGAGGTGGTGGAAGCTGTAAATACATAAGTAACTAATCTTCAACTTAATTTAAGTTTTAATATCAGTTGTTTTTAGTTTATTACACACATGATATATGAATTTGTTAATTGACATGATTATTTGTTTATGATAGTGCGCTGAAGGCGAGTAGCATAAGTTGCGCCAACGGGAGAGGTATGACTTCTAAGGCTAAAGGAAATCCTGAGTGGATCAACCTCAAGGTTTGGTAGTTTATTTATCAAATAATTAATATTATAATTACTAATTTAAATGTATATTTAACTGACATTGAAATTAATTTTGTTTGTAGTCTCGATTTCAACCTGACGGGTGGTCAAGCGGCTATTATGTGATGCTTCATATGCTGAACAAAGTCTCCACATCTATTACGGATGGATGGAGGAAGGTAATATTTAAACAACTTGTTAAATTATATATTATATTTTTGGTGATGACTTGAGTTAATGTTGTTGTTATTATTTGAATGTGTGTAGGCATTTAACAACCAATCGCCTCTTCAAAAAGATGAGTTTAGAGACTTGAGGATGCACCTGGCAAAATTCTTCTTCAAATATGCGGCTGAAAAAGGAATTGACAAGATACCTCAGCAATACTTAGATGAATAGTTTTTTTGTTAGACTTTAGAAACTAATTAATAACATTTATATATATATATATGTATATGTATACTTTGATTGGTAGTTTTGTTTTTAGATATTAGAGACTAAATATATATATATATATATATATATATATATATATATATATATATATATATATATATATATATACATATATATACTGGTAGATAGTTATGTTTTTCCTATACATGGGTTTTGGTTTTAAGTCCCCACATTGTTCCTTTGTATATTTCTTTTCTTTTAGTTAATATTGAAAGTTAATGGTAGTGTTTGCAATTCTGTAATGTGTGTGATATTCTGTGTTACTGGGATATTTACTGAATGCAGGGATAGCTGAGGGGAGTGATATTTTAAAACTGAATTTAAAAAAAAAAATCTATTAACGTCAGTTGTATCAAACAACTGACGTTAATATTATTTTATAAAAAATACGGTACACTATTAACGTCAGTTGTATTAGGAAACTGACGTTAAAAATAAAACTTGTAACGTCAGTTCTTTAACAGAACTGACGTTACTTTGAACAACATTAACGTCAGTTGTGTTAAAGAACTGACGTTAATAGTTTTATATTTTACGTCAGTTGTTTAAACAACTGATGTTAAAATATTAACTATTAATATCAGCTGTATTTACGCCAGACAATATTCTGACGTATAAAATCAATTTTAACTGACGTAAAAAACACTTATTGCACTAGTGAATTAACTTCATGGCAAGTGAAGATTTGCTATGTAAGCTTATTTACAACGTGAAGAACTGAATGAGATATTTATGGAGATGCTTATATATATTGTACTATTTTACTATTATGTTTTGTTTATCCCTCACTGAGTTCTGGGACTCACCCCCGCCCTTTTGGTTTTAGCTTGGTATTCCACGAGTGGAGCCATCTCAGGGAGCCCATGCACTTGTGTAGTGCGGGGAGCTGCTGCTGTTTCAGTTTCTTGTGGCTTGGTTTATTGTCATATGAGAATCTTCTGCCGTTTGGAGTTTTAAACTACATTCTAGTTGTAAACCCATTTGGGCTTTGTTTTTTAAAAACTATTGATGTTGACTCAGAGCCACCCTTGGCTTACTTTTAGTATAATATTTTACTCTGATAATTACTTATGATATTCAATATATCTTTTTATGATGTGACTTATACGTGCTTGAAAGGCCTTGGGAATGAGACAATGAAGTTCTATTCTCGGCGGTCATGGACGCCTAAGTCGGGTCTTGACATTTTTATTTTTCACATTGGTCCTATGAGTTTTTTTTTCTTTTCAAATTGGTCCTACACGTTACGTTCCGTTCTCATGCTAGTCATTTCCATTAATTTCGACCTAACAACGTCATATCAAAAGCCATGTGTCAGACTAACGTGATAGCCACGCCAGGTCAAAACTAGAGTTGTCAGTTCGAAATTGACAGAAATATGATTAACGTAAAAATAGAACATAACGTGTATGGCCAATTTGAAAAGAAAAAACTTATAGGACCAATGTGAAATGTGACACCCTGCTACCCCGCATATTATAAAGCATTAAAAGAAAAATGTATAAAACAAAACATGCATTTACTGAATTAATTAAACATTTGTCCATGGGTAGAAAGGTCCCACATGAACGAGTTCACAAGCGCGGAAAATAAAAACCATGTTTTAAAGAATATAAACGAGTAAAACATAAACAAAAGTCCCAACCCGATGTCACAACAGAGCAGGTATAACCGTTCCATACATCACGGACAAACAACTGAAACTAACTAGTCTGAAAGAAAAGGTCCTAACTATGAGCAGTGTCTCCTCAGAGTCACTCCTCTCCGGAATGCTCACCATCCTCTGCATGAAGTCAAACATGCCAAACAAACAAACAAAAATGGGGAGTAAGAATCATGTAAACATATACGGCATGGAGATAGGAACAAGATAAACAAACAAGCATGACAACAACATAAGCATGCATCTATATCAACCTACAACATCATGTCAACCAAATATGTTATACGGTGCAATGCAACACTACTCCGCTACTCCATTATGCATGTGGATCCAAACTAACTCGGGATAAACGACTTTGGATTTACATATCCGTATTGGCCATAAAAGCACCAACACCGGTAGTTCACCAAACCTGGGGTGAACCCCATGGATAGCCAACGCATCAAACCGTGGATGCCTCATCACGGGGGGCCGTGGTCACCAAACCATCGAGTGACCTACCGTGGATGGCCAGATCATCGTACTCTCGGGCGATGCTCTATGCATGGCACAACAACAAACAACAACAACCACCTCCTTTGCTTGGGCCAAAAAGCTCCCACGACTTCAACGTCAACATCATCATGCTTGGGCCAATAAGCACCCAAGGCTTAACAACATCAACACCTCGACCAGTAAGCATCGAGGCCACTTTGGCCAATAAGCACCAAAGCTATCAACGTGCAGTAACCCAAGGGTTACCAGCTTAAACTCCTTATCAACTTATTTATCTTCATTGATCAGTAACCGAGTTATCTAATCTTTATCATTGATTCATTGTGTTATCATCATGTTATTGGGAAGATTGGGGTTAAAAACCCCTCAAGTCCTTTAATCTCAGATTCTGCCCAGAGGGTTGAGCACGGGCGTGCTTAACCCCCACTTAAGTGGAGCACGGTCGTGCTTCCTTTTAGGCACAGTCGTGCTTCTCTGCACGGCCGTGCTCAATGCACGGTGATAAGCCTCTGGCTTATCTAGTTTTATAACTAGATGGACTGTGGTTTTTGTGCAAATTATTCGAGTTCACTCTCGTTTTCGCCCAAATTTGCCTTGTTTTGTTCCTAAGTTGGACTTTGACTCGTTCTAGGCAGTTTTTGTAGTTTTTAGTCTATTTTGAATAGAATTACGCCTTTTGTTTCTTTTTTATTGTTTCAGGTTAGAAGTGAAGCTCCAAGAGTCAAGGAAGCACTTCGAGTCAAAGAAACAGTGGAAATTTCCATTCTGGAGATACTCGCCCCGCGAGTATATGCTCGCCTCGCGAGCCTGAAGATCAGCAAAACAGCAACAGTCATCAGTTCTGGCTCGCCTCGCGAGATCCTGAAGACCCTGAAAGACAGAGACCATCACGGCCTAGCCGTGATGAAGGTCACGGCTGTGACAGATTAAGGTTTGAAGACTCGCCCCGCGAACACACTCTCGCCTCGCGAGAATCCAAATTGAAAGCGCGCCAAAACTAATGTTAGACCAGTGCCGAATAACAACATATCATTAACATATAAACAAATCATGACCCCTTTTCCACTATGGAATTTATTATAAATACACTTGTCAAATTCATTTATTTTATATCCATTAGCTAACACAACTTGATTAAACTTTTCATATCATTTCTTAGGAGCCTGTTCTTGTCCATACAATGACTTTTTCAATTTACACACTTACTTTTCTCGACTATTAAACACGAACCCTTCAGGGTGTGTCATATACGCCTCTTCATCTAATTCTCCATTTAGGAATACCACATCCATTTGATGGATGAAAAACTTATAGATGGATTCAAGTGCCAATAACACTCTAATTGAGGCAATTCTTGCCACCGGTAAATATGTATATAGTCTATGCCCTCTTTTGTGTAAATCCCTTAGTAACTAGTCTTGCCTTAAACTTATCAATGGTTCCATCTACCTTCATTTTCCTTTTGAAAATCCATTTACAAACTATTGGTGTGGAACCAGGTGGGAGGTCTACTAATTTCCAAATTTTATTCCCCATTTATTGAGTCCATCTATTCTTGTATAGCCTCCTTCCAGAAAGGGACAACTTGAGACTTTATTGCCTCTTCAAATGTCTATGGACCACTTTCTGTATAATAATATATTGGTCCATAACCGTCTATGGACTCTCCTGTTCCAACAACATGGAATCATTAAAAACCTTGGCTTCTAAGTTTTCTCATTTCTAGATCTCTGACTTTCCCTAAGTTCTAAACCCTCCAAAGTATCTTTATTAGATACATTACTTTCCGGATTATGTGCATTACTATGAACGTTATCCCTGTGACTTGGAATTGAGTTAAACTTATTTCCTTGAAATATTAAATCCCCAAACTCAATCACTGTTAGTAACAGGATGAGTCACTAGATTCCATAACCATGAATCTATATGCTTTGCTAATCTTAGCTTAGCCCGGGAACACACATTCAATTCCCCTTTCACCTAATTTCTTTATTTTGGTTCAGGAACTTTTACTATTGCCCTACAACCTCAAACTTTGAAAAATTTTGAGAATGGGTTTTTCTATTTTCCAGAGCACATATGGGGTTATCTTGTTCCATTATTTGGAACCCTATTAACTATCTAACAAGCTTTCAACATGGCTTCTCCTCAATATCATTTTGCTAGACCATAATAGGATACCATGGGTTTTACCATTTCTTATTATATCCTAATTTTCTTTTCACCTATACCATTTTGTTGTGGGGAATACGGTGCATTTGCTTTGCCAACTATCCTAGTAGACTCAAAGTGACTAGGGTTATAAAACTCTTCTAACTCCTAAAGCATTTAATGAATGTTTAATGACAAATATATAAGCCTCACAACTTCTGGGAAACTGAAAATAACTTTACAGTTTAAGTTTTATTTTCCTTAATTGTTACCAACAATGCATTCATAATACATTTTAAACCATATCAGCAACACATAAAATAGGTATTTAATACATAGAAAATCGCAATTTGTGTATCATGTCCATTGG
The DNA here is from genome assembly GCA_030762895.1 of Sophora flavescens. NCBI lineage: Eukaryota > Viridiplantae > Streptophyta > Magnoliopsida > Fabales > Fabaceae > Sophora > Sophora flavescens. Next base: position 4,015,533 of record CM061068.1, on the reverse strand, counting down.
TGGCCTAGTGGTCCCCACGTCTGCCCCTTCCCATCAAGTATCAAGTTCGAATCCCCTTGGTTGTATTTTTCGTTTTAAAATTGTTTTCTATTAAACGTTAAAATGTTCGAAACATCAAAATCAGGATTCGAACTCGCTCCCTGACTATGCGTGAACAGACAACCGCTAGGCTGACGCAACGTTTGACAGAATCTAGTAACAATTAAATATATTTAACATCAAACAAAAACGCAACCTTCCAATAAGATGCAACTTTTGGACGTCACCTCCTACTATCAACCGGGTCAATAAAACTCATTTTCTAGAAACCGGGTTCGCATGACCCACCCCCTCCATTTTTGGTCATTCAATCCCAATTTAAACTAATTTTCATTGTTTCTATGTTTTGTATTCATGTCTAAACATGTTCTAGGATAAATCTACATGATTTTCATTATAGAAAACAAACAAAACAATGATTCAATCATTATAAGTTTTCTATAACATTTCTTCAAGAACATCTATGTCAAATTTAACAACTTAGAACACTTCAAAAATTAATTGGTTCTTACATGGATCAAATCCACTAATGCATGCACGTGATATAATCATTCATATATTAGACAATTCTATCAAAATAGAGCAACATACTTGCATGCATAATAAACCAAACATTTTTATGTTCATCAAAATTCACATACTTGATTTTATTCTAAATCATGCATATAAGGCTCTAATACCACATGTTAATTTTAACATAAATAAAGAATGCATTTATGATTGAACATACATGAATTTAGAATATCAAACATATCATAGCCATAGAAAGTAATTATGTACATTTCACCATAGTCAAAAATAAATATTTTTGATGAAACATGTGAGTACTCATCTCTCCTTGCTTGTAAAAAGACCATGCATCACTTTCCCCCAACGAGCAGAGTTTTCACCCTCGAACCTCTCCACTTTGACAATGTCAAAATGTCATCTCCCTCAATGTTGCAACCATTTTTATAAAACGAAAATCGAACCTAAAGATTGTTAGTTAATGTGGGGTTTGGTCTGCAACAAATAAGAGAAGAACAAGTGACATGTGCATCCTCCAAGGCGTGTAAGAACACTAGACTTTAGGTTCGATTCGCCCCCACCAATCTCTCCTCGTAGATTGGATGCAACAGGTATAACCGGTGAATCCCCTTCAGGATACAATGGAGAACCTTGGTTTGGTTTGCACACCCTAAACCAAGCGTATCGTCAATGACATTTTACAGAATAATAGTTTCCTTAATTCCCTCTGTGCATTAAGGGAAGAAAAGAAGTGATTTGGCTTGCAGAAGTTTAGCCAATTTTCAGACCTAATTCTGCATGCACAAGTGGTTCTATTTATAGACCAACTTATGTCTCTTGGTGAATGAAATAACCTTTCATGTATTTGAAAGAATGATTGCAACCTTTCATGAATGTACACTTGATGAATGAACACATTTAATCATGAAAAAACACACCTATTAGGAAATATTTGAAAGCCATGAAGAGACACACCTATTGGTGTCCTTCAACCTCTTTCCAACTTGGTGTCTTGGACTTCCATTATTTTGGAAATCCCTCACATAACACTTATTTATTATTGAGTTTAATTGGTATAGACTGTTAGTGTAAATGTTTTTTACACTGTCAATCAATAATAAATCATCACATCATTAAAAATCTTTGATTCCTGCCTAAATCGTCTTAAAAGTCATTCATACCATGATTTGTGATTGGTTGACAGTATAAAAAACTTTACACTTACAATGCATAATAATTAAACTCTTTATTATTTTATTCTCTTTCACTCTATATTTCATTATTTTAAAACACCACTCAACCATACAATATTTGTGTATGGTGTCAACATCCTGATGCCCAAAATTCATTATCGGATCCATAAGTCGTTGGTTGACTTTGACCCATGCCTTTCATCAGAGAATTTCTATTTTCTACAATTACATATAATTGACAAAAGTTTTAGGATCGCAAAATAACTATATTATGTCAAACTTTCATAATCGATATTGAGGGGATCCCACTCATATTTATATATAAATACAATATTTTGATATTTATTCATATTTATGTGAACATATGAAATTTTTCATCAAAAGTCTAATCCATTAGTATACAAATGTTTTCTTTTATGATGGATCAAACCAAAATGAAAAATAAAATAAAATGGAATAAAAAAAGCAAGAACGGTCTGCAAAAGAATACAAGGAAAGGGGATAAAGAAGAACATGCAAATTGGGCATTCCGCCCGAGTTGCTAGTGTAGCCCAAGACCCAAATTATGTTATTATTTAATTATATTTTGGTGGATGGCCAATGAATATATATAGTGAGATTGCGGAGGATAATTAGTGGGTTTTGATCTTAATTGCTTGTAACTTGTTTTAGTCATCATGCGATTTTTTTAGGTAAAATATAATCTTAGTTGCTGGTGTATCCCAAGACCTAGGTTATGTTATTATTTCCTTATATTTTGGACGACGGCCAATGAATATAGTGAGACTGTGAGAGGATAACTTTTTTTTTTTTAGTCTCACTATATTCATAATCAAGGTGAGGATAACTAGTGGGTTTTGATTTTAATTGCATACAACTTATTTAAGTTATCATGTAATTTTAAGTAAAATCTAATCTTAACCATCTATTAAGGTTCAATGCTTAAAGTTTACTCCTTTCCCTTACTCCTAATACAAAGAGAGTTATCATTCGAGATTATATTATTATATTATTAAGTTACTCCAAAAATAACATTAAAGAAATCCTCTTCAAAAAAAACATTAAAAAAGTTACATCTTTTATTTTATTATAATTCAACGAAAATTAAATGATTTTTTTTAATGAATTAATGTAAATTATTGAATTATTACAATAAAAGCAAGAATAATGATCACGAGTAGTTCTTTTAAAATTATTCTTGAAATATTTTGTTCCCTACCCTTTCAATATTCACTATGAATTTACTTTTTAAACGAGTAGTGTTGGAGTCGTATTTATTACTCGTCACTATTTTTGACTTTTATTTGTTACCCATCCGTCAAAGACTCAAAAGTAAATAATCAATCTAATAACCACATGTAAATATTTCGTCTTATATCGTATTGAATTGCAGAACTCAACAAATAAAAAATTATGATTCCAAAAATCACATATTGTCAAACCCAAAACTCAGTTAGATCGCATTCAACCCACTCAGACTGACTTGTCTTGTCCCACCCATCTTGGTGTAAACATACGGGAAAATAGCATTACAAGAATTCAGGCTGCGCCGGATAAAGAAATGAGATATACTCCGTCCCGTGTCCATGTTATAAGCAAAAATTTAATGAAACACACGTATTAAGATGGTCATTTAAAAAAATTATTGAGAATAAAAAAATAAATACATTATCTAAATTAGCTTTTATCTTATTTATTAAGCTTGTATTGTTGAGAATAAAGAGTTATTGAAAAACAAAATTTGTATTAAATGAATGATATTTCGATAATAACTTCATTAAATATAATGAAAGTAGTTAAAATTTACTTTTGGACCAAAAAATTTGAAACTTTTTACTTATATTATGGACCGGAAGGAGTAATATTTATGAATTGTGTTATTTGAATACAGAATTTTGACATCATATATAATAACATGTTTTTGTTTTTATCTCTCTTATTTTTATTATATTTGTATACACGTATTTTAAGAATAAAAAAAACAAAGACATACGATGTTGATGTCAAGTTTTGTGTTCATTTATCATTTCTAAATATTTATCCTCTTAAGTTTTGATATGCTAATATTTATGATTAAATAATAACTATAAACTAAAATTGAGCTTAAAAAAAAAAAAAAACAGACATTTTTACTTGTGAACATGTGAAAGACACCTTACTGAAAATTGGGCATTCATGACAGTGAGTTCTTACATAAGAAATGAGGCAAAAATCATTGAACACGCGGCGGATCCTGTATAAGATTGTGAAATGTTTCAAATCTGGAGACAACAGGCATCAAATCCTACTTTCCATTGCCTTTTTGCCCACATTATAAATTACTCATTACTGGCAAGGCATAACCAACATACCAACTGTTCTTACTAGTTCTATTTGCCAAATTATTCATCTGTGGTTTGAAACATGCGACTCTTTTTTTTTAATACTACATTACTTTTCCTTTTGAGTTCTATTTTGGTTATTAAAAAAAAAAAACTTCACATCACAACATTGACCCCATCAACAAAACTTAGATACAATTTCATAAGTACATAAGATGTTTTCTAATGATAATAGGACTATGTAATTATTCCACATGTTCTATTGTCATTAAAAAACGAATGTACATATGAAATTATGCCTAAATCCTGTAGTAACTCATACATGCATCTTGCAGAACAAGATAAGGAATCACGAGCCATGTCTACACACTTCTAGAACGAGCATACAGAGTGTAGGGGAGAGCTGGAATATATAGAGACCAGGAAATTCAGGTCCATTTTGAATGCAAGCGTATACAAACTAGTAAAATACTAGCAAATAACGGTCCCCATATAACGAGACAGTAGAAGACAGTAGAACATTCCCTATGCTGCTTCGGCAAATCCGACTCTGAGTTTACCAAAATCAAAGACTGTGTGATAGCGCCCCATGAAGACATCTCCAAGGATCCTGCATTTATATAAGATGCCAAACGAGAATAAAATAAAATAAAATCACATAGATTGAAAGAAAGAAGAGGCAAATGCCATGGTGTGTGTCTCGAGAAGTTAAAGAAATTCGGAGTACCAGAGAGGGCCACGTGGAGGAGGAATATCCAAAGCAGTAAAGCCACTAATGCATTGAGCAGCAGGACCTTCACCCACCTTGAGGATGTACTGAAGAAACCAAAGTAGAAAACTAAATGAGGACAACGAAGAGCATGAAACAGGGCAACCAATTATGCAACTGCCCACTACTACTGCATAAAATTATTACTGTAGTAGTAGTTGACGTCCCATCTTTATGGGTATGTTCTCCAGCTTATCTCTCCTGTTTATCTAAAGGTATAAAACTACTTCGTAATGCTACAAAGTACAAATCCAAGGCTATTAACTTAATTTTTTACAATGATATCTAATAATAAACCTTATATATGTAGCAGATAGGAAATCAAGCATCATCTGTCAACCAACCAACCAACAAAAGAAACAGGAAAAACACAAGGCAATACGCTAGGATCCCAGAAGAGTTCAGCCCCGACTTGACTGGATGAACATGCTGATTTCATGAACTAATGTATGGGACTCATGAAGATTGTGCAAGTAATTGTGTTCGGTAAAAACCGGTCATAAAATTCCGGGCTATATAGAATTGTTTTTATTCAATCTTTCTAGGTTTGAACCCCTATCTATAAACAACAATTTCTTTGTACTCACTAAAGGTAATGTACGACTCACAATCACATTAAACCAAATGTCAAACTGATTTAACCACTTAACTACTTACAGCTCTAACCATTTGCTGAAACCACAAATCTCTTACTGGTATCCATTAAATTCAATGGTTCTATATAGGTGTTTTGTTGGTTAAATAATACTGCGCCTAGTTTTCACTAAAATTTTGTTTCATTTTATTTGTCACTTGACTCACTTCAGAAAACCAAAAAACATCAATTATTTTTTCCCACCTTTATTCTTGTCTCTTGTATCTCCACTAAATGGAATGAAAAAGCATTAATGGAATGATAGGATAATTTAATCAAATACAGTTACATTTCCCTAAAATTAAGAGTATTAAATAGATTTCTTAATTCTTATGCATATAGATGGAGTGAATATGTTTGATAGAAGGTTAATCAAGTACCTCAGTAAATGGTTATCTTATAAGTAACTAAGTAGTTCAAAATTAGTTTGACAATTGATTAAATGTGACCATGTGAGTCTCAGATTTTGGGAGACTAGCATTACCCTACAGAGAATGACGCACTCGTAGAATATTGGTTTCATCCCATCTTTTTTCAGCTGATGTAACTAGCTTCATCCTATAGTCTGCTATTGTTATAATTTTTCTAAAGAATGTTGTCTTGTCCTCCTCTACTGTAATTCCCATCTCTTTATGGAATTTTCAGTTTTCCATGACATTAAATACAGCAAGTGATTATCCCTTTCAAAAGGAACAATCAGGTTTTAGAACATCATACCTCCTCTGGGCCAAGATCAAAAGTTCTTCCACCAATAGTCAAGGAAATAGTAGGCAATGAAGAGATTTTTCCACAGTCAACAGATGATTCTCCCATTGGGCTAGGCATCTTATCACAAAGCTGCAATATCATGAGACTAGAGTAAAGATCCAGAGGTATAGCAGGATTGGAGTAGTCAAGTACAAACAGAGACAACTGAATCACCTGATTGACATAGCTTAGTATCCGATCTTGTGTCTGATTCTGGCTCAGCTGGTTCTGCATCCAAACAACCGCCATCTCACATGCGGTACAAGAAGCACCATGAAGACCACCAGATGTTTTTCTTTCATTCTCATCTACCACACTCTCTATACCCACACTAAACGAAAGAAAAACAAAAGACTAATGAAATGATAATCACTAATCACAATACATTAAAGTACTTAAGTAATTGGCCAAAGATTCAAAGAGTAAATAATATCTTTGGGTCTTACTTCACCCCACGAGTCCCATCAAAGGTGCACAATCCAATTTGGGAACAGATCTTCTTTGGCTGTGCCTACAGGAGTAAAGCTAAAACCATAAGAATAACCAGATCTATCCAACACAACCTCTTGCTCATTGCCAGTGCCACAGGCAAAAATCTAATCCAACCAAAATATGCCAAGAACAAATTACAAGTGGTACTCACTTCAGCCAAAAGCAAGTCCATGATGGTCTGTCCATACTGTGAAACAACAGCCTTGCATTCTTGGCTTACAACTCCAGATGCCCCAATTGCATGATTTATCATAGTAATTACAGTCTACAGGGACAAAACCACATATTTGATCATAGAAACAAGCTAGTCAGAAGCTGTTAGGACAAAAGGGAAGGCAAAGTAGTTAGGGACAGTTAGAGCAGTTAGTTAGTTAGAGGAAATCCGTTAGATAAATAGGGGGAATAATGGTGGAAGGATTAGTTCAAGAATTGTAGTTTGTGTCAAAGGGGAAATTCCTTAGAGGAGAATCATTCTACTTGTTCTGTTCATTTTCAGTCAAGTAATAAAAGTGTTCTTCTTTCTCTATTGTATTGTATATCAATTTCAAGTTGCTTACATAGGTTCCTATCAGAAGTAACACAAAAATGCTTCGGAAGCATTTGTTAGACCTTTTTTTCATCTGGTAGCATAAACAATGCAATCACAATTGTCCATTTCAAAAGGCCTCAAAATCAATGTTAAAGAAATTGTTCATGAACTGACTAAGACTAAGAGACGATGCTAGTGGGGAGAAGGAGAACAAATCGAGTGCTGCATATAATCATGTTAAAATCGAAAACTATCTAAAAGCAAAGAGGAGGAGGCGTAACTGGTACTTATCCCAAGTTGGATTAATATTCAACAACTAGAATTTCAGATTAAACGATCTAAATTTCAGATTATCCACAAACAATTTAGCTGTTTATTAGTTATTAATTTACACTTATGTCGTCTGTCCTTCTCATTAATTTACACTGTTTATTCAACAACAGTGAGTTGCTTTCCATTAAATAGGAGACAAAAAATGAAAAGTTAAATAGCACCTATTCACATAAGCATTTAGTCATACCGTTGGACCTGCCATCAAAGAAGTCCCTGAGTCTGCAATTGCTGAACAGCCATCAGCACAATATCCTGAATGACATATGATCAGAGTATCAGGTCAGTCAATGAATTAAGACCATGAACAATTTATGAAAATGCTATCATATCATAGGAAAAAGAAATACACATTTCTGCTAATACATTTTCTACACATACCAGAGGGTTTACCGTCAATAAGTACATCTCCCATATCAAACTGAACAAGGAAAAAAAAACAATTAACAAAGAAAAAGGTTAAACAAAAAAAAGATGTGTCCTTTCTATTAAAATAAAAGTGATGTTTAATTACTAACCTGCCAATATCCTTTTCTAGTTACAGGCACATAAGTGTGCTTTCCCTTATAATGGGCAGGATCAACACCACCAAAAACAATCTCGCCCCCTTCCTCTTCCTCTGGGTTACGGTTGAGCCAAAATGAAAATACTGGTTCCTTAATAAGACCTTGTTCAATCATATTATACCTGTGACACGTAGATTTGACAACGACATGGGAAATCAAATTAACTTTAACAAAATGATGAATCAAAATTTAAATGTTAACAGTTACCACACTGGAACAGCCTTTCCAACTGATATCTCTCGGAATCCAAGTCCTAGTATACCATCAAACTTGGCCACCAAAAATATAACACCAGGCTCTCTAGTTGCTTCAATAAATTCCTGGTGGGGATAAAAAAAGGTACTCTTAACAATTATTAATTGACATATTGTGAAAGAAGCCAACTAACTCGCTCCTCTGGGGGCCTAAAAGAGATTGACAATCGGCATTACCTGGTTCTTCACAACTATATCACCAACCCTGACACTGTCATAGCTAAAGAAACCAGAAATTGCTCCGGTACCATACTGAATTGCAGCAGAAGTTCCTAAATAACAAGAAAAAGCTTGTTAAAAAGAAAGACAAATCCCGGCATCCCTTCCCTTCTACAGGTGCAAAACATCAAATGGCTCAAAATAGGTGATAAGCAAACGTGAAACGTAAGTAAAATTTCAAACTTCATCTCGTTCACATGGCAGTAGTATATGACTCTGTTTCACCCGTCAAGTGATCAATCCACTTTATCATTTGTGAATTCTTGAACTTCTTAAAAAAATTCATATAAATCCTTATACTTTACAGGAAAGCAAAAGTAAGTACCGAGATTATAATAGAAAAGTTTACGATGGACCTAGATACAAATGTACCAATGTTCACTATTCAGAACCCAATTACAAACTTATAGAAACCTACATGAAATTTTCCAAATATTATACGGATAAAATAAAATATTTAAGTCTTTTTTTATTTTTTGAATTCATAAAACGAAAGCATTTGTCAGATCAATAAAGTACAAAAACTCAAAAAAATACACCAAAAAGGTATCCCTTTTTTATGTACAAAAATCATTCCCCGACCAAACGGAGCTAACTTTTTGTACCAATAATTAAAAAAACTAATTTTACTATTTTAGAGCGTTATTGTTAAGTTTGTTAATTCAGTTAGTTGGTTAGTTGAAGAAGTTAGTTTGTTGAGTTAGATAACTTGATGTGCAAGCTAGTTGGTTAGTTGTAGAAGTCTATAAATAGACTTGTGGTAGTGATCAAAATGTGCAGAGAGTATATATGTAAAGTGTAAAGTGAATATAGTGCAGTGAAGTTTTTTTCCAGAAAATATATACTAGTCTTCCATCTTTGCAATTCTCTGCAGAATTACTTTTTTTCCTTTCTTTCTTCCATTGCTGTGTTTTTTCAAGTGTATGCCTTTTGTTCCAACATTTGGTATCTAGAGCTAAGTGAGATCCTGAGAAATAGTGTTCTTGGTTGAAAGATCTTGTTGCAAATCGTGGCAACAACCATGGCTGCATCAGGTGGGCATTTCCCAGCAAGCCTTCCCATTCTTGATGGGAAGAATTATGACAATTGGTGCACTCAAGTAAGGGCAATCTGTGGCTTCCAAGATGTGTGGGAGGTGATGATGAGAAGGTGGAGTGAGGGAACCAGGCGAGAAGTGCAAGCGAGGAAGAAAGAAACGAATTCAAGGAGCTGAAAAAGAAAGACTACAAGGCTCAATTCATCTTGCATCGGTGTGTAGATTCTCGCACATTTTGAGGAAGATATCCATGGCACCTCTGACAAAGGAGGCATGGGATATTCTTGCACGGGCTTGTCTTGGGTGACAAAACCAAGAAGGTGAAGCTCGGACTCTCGAAGGCAATATGAACTGATAGAGATGGAGAACAGTGAAGGGGTTGGAGCTTTCTTCAACCAGGATCCTAACCCCGACCAACCAAATGAAGAATTGTGGAGACACTCCGTCGGATCAGCGAGATAGTGGAGAAGATCCTAAGATCAATGCCCTCCAAGTTTGATCATATAGTTGTCTCTATTGAGGCATCGAAGGACCTTGCACAATTAAAGATTGAGGACACGCAGGCTGCATTCAAGCTCAAGAACAAAGGGAGCAAGAAAGGAATGCAAGAAATGGAGTCAAGATTCCTGAGCAAGCCTTGCAGGCTCAATCAAGCCTAAAAAGAATCCAGAGAAGGAAACAAAACCAAGAAAGGGGAGGCAGATGGAAGGTTAACAGGGGAAGGCATCGAACGACTTTGAATCAAATAAAGATTACCAAGATCGGAAGAAGGCGTGTCAGCAAATCGGAAAAGAGGTGGAGGTGGCCCTCGAGGCAGAGGTGGCGGAAGGAAGGGTGAGAAGTTTGACAAGAGCAATGTGCAATGTTATAATTGCTCTAAATGGGGCCACTTTCTTTGATGAATCTTGGAGCAATAACAAAAGGGAACCGAGGGGAAATGAGGCACGGCTAGCACGGGAAGATGGAGATGACTCGGAACAAGTCTTTGTTCTTTGGCTACTACCAAGAATGAGGGTGACAAGACTTGGTTCTTGGTACCTAGACACTCGGCTGTTCCACTCATATGTGCGGGGAGGAAGGACTGGTTTGTGAAACTTGATGCCTCATTGAAGAGCAAAGTCAAATTTGCTGATGTGAGAACTCTCACATCGAGAAGGGTGTGGTTACGTGTTGATAAAGAGAAAGGATGGAAGGCATGCTCTCATAACAGAGATGTCTTTGTATGTTCCGGTATGAAAAACAATCTTCTAAGCCTTGGTCAATTATTAGAGAAAGGCTTTACTATGAGGATGGAGGACAGTGCATTAAAGGTGTTTGATAGCAATAGAAGGATGATACTAGTAGCTCCATTAACAAAGAACAGAATCTTTAAAGTAGAGATCAGCATAATGGAGCATAGATGCCTAGCTACTGCTGTGAATAGAGAAGAATGGCTATGGCACTTTCGATTTGGACATCTAAACTTCAGGGACTTGAATCTTTTGAAAAGATTCAATATGGTTCATGGCCTTCCTCATTTACAAGTGCCTAATGAGTTGTGTGAAGAATGCTTGGAGAGCAAGCAGCCAAGAAATGCATTCAATCAGCAAGTGCCAACCAGATCCTCCACGAAGCTTGAGGTAATTTTCTCGATGTCCGTGGTCCATTCCAAATTGAATCACTTGGAGGAAACAGGTATTTTGTATCTTTCATAGATGACAAAACCAGAAAGTTGTGGTTATACTTGATCAAAAGGAAAAGTGATGTGTTTGAAACTTTCAAGAAGTTTAAGTTTCTTGTTGAAAAACAAAGTGGTAGATTTATTAAATGCTTAAGAAGCGATGGAGGTGGTGAGTATGTGGTGAGGAATTCAACGAGTTTTTGTGAAGTGAAGGTCTAGTGCATGAGATCACTCCTCCATACACCCCACAGCACAATGGCACTGCAGAAAGGAATAACAGAACCATAGTCAACATGATCATAAGCATGTTGAAGTCCAAAGGATTGACAAAGCAGTTTAGTGGTGAAGCGGCGATCATCTTTTGCATACATATTGAACAGATGTCCAACCAAAAGACTCAATGGAGTAACACGAAGAAGCATGGAGTGGAGCCAAGCCAATGTGTGACTCATTTTAGGGTCTTTGGCTCGGTGTGCTCTGAGGCACATTCCAGATCAGTGAGAAGAAAAGCTGGACGATAAAGGAGAGCAATTGATACTTGTAGGGTATCATTCAACTGGAGGATACAAGTTGTATAATCCAAGGAACCAGCAAATTGTTATCGCGAGAGATGTGATCACCGATGAACACAGTGCTGGAATTGGGAAATAGAAGCCATTGAACCACAATCAAAGACCTTTGGTAGATCTCGGTTTTGATGAAGAAGTGATAAATCCTACAATGATCCCTCAAAGCAACAGGCCACAAAGACAGAGACATGTTCCCTTAAGGCTGCATGACTATGAGATCTTTGCTCGACTCCAATGTAACAGCAGAAGGTGATTTAGTGCGGTTTGCAACTTGTTACGTGATGCGGAACGAGTTACAATCGAAGAAGCTATGAAGGATCCAAAATGGATTAGTGCCATGGAGGATGAATTGAGCTCAATTGAAAGGAATCAAACACGGGAACTTGTCTCACTGCCATCACGAAACAACCAATTGCGAGTCAAATGGATCTACAAGGTCAAGGTAGGTCCAAATGGGGAGGTGATCAAATATAAAGCCGGACTTGTGGCAAAGGGCTTTGACAAAGGGCGGGGATAGACTATGATGAAGTCTATGCACTGTGGCAAGGATTGAGACAAGAAGACCGATTGTGGCAATTGCAAGCATGGAAAGCTGGACCTTGCATCAATTGGATGTGAAGTCGGCTTTTCTCAATGGACCAATTGATGAGGAGGTGTATGTGACCACAGCCTCCGGGCTTTGTGATAAGCTGGTCATGAAGGTGAAGTCTTTAAACCGGAGAAAGGCCTTATATGGCTTAAAGCAAGCTCCAAGAGCTTGGAACAAGAGGATCAACAGCTTCATGATACAAAGTGGTTTTGAAAAATGTAATTCAGAGCATGGTGTTTATGTTAAAACAACCAATGCAGCTGACCTGCTACTGGTGTGCTTGTATGTGGATGATCTATTGGTCACAGGAAGCGGTGAGGTGAGATAACTAAGTTCAAAGTGCGAGATGATGAGGGAGTTCGAAATGACAGATTTAGGGTCTGTGACTTACTTCTTAGGAATCGAATTCACAAGGATTGGAAGAGGTATTGTCATGCATCAACACAAGTATGCAAATGACCTCTTAAAAAGGTTTGGCATGATGCATTGCAACCCTGCATCAACTCTCTGCAGAACCTGGTTTACACCTTGAGAAGGATGGAAATGAAGAGTTGATAGATCCTACCTACTACAGACAGATAGTTGGATCACTAAGATACCTTTGTCATTCCGGACACGATCTAGCATTCGGTGTTGGCTTGATCAGCGAGTTTATGGAAAGGCCAAGGACATCACATCCGCTATTTGCCAAGAGAGGTCTTGAGATATGTAAAAGGCACTGCAGATTTTGGAATCTTATTTCCAAATGGAGATGAGAGGAGAGAAGAAGAACTAGTGGGATATTCTGATGCAGATTGGTGTGGTGATAAAGATGACAGGAAAAGCACTGCAGGCCATGTTTTTCTATGTGGAAAGGCCTTGATTTCCTGGAGCTCAAAGAAGGAATCAATTGTGGCATTGTCTTCATGTGAAGTTGAGTATGTGGCAGCTTCAATGAGTGCTTGCCAAGCACTTTGGTTGGACACATTGATGCGGGAAATCCGGATAAAAGACTCTAGTGTAGTGAAGTTGTTAGTAGATAACAAATCTGCAATCAACCTTGCAAAACACCCTATAGCTCATGGAAGAAGCAAACACATAGAAACAAGGTTCCATTTCCTAAGAGACCAAGTAACCAAAGGAAGGTTGAAGCTGGAATATTGCGAGATCAAGAGCGGTTAGCGGACATATTGACAAAACCTCACGAAGCCAGAAAAATTCAGAAACTTGAGAACCAAGCTCACGGTTGTATCACTAGCTGAATTGACACACAAATGATATGTTGCAAGTGATAGTTGGAGGCTAGGGTGCCAACATAGTTGGGATGTTAGTCTCCATAGTGATGCAAATAGCATATCATTGTCTTCTCCCAAACTGAATTAGGGAGGTGTGTTAAGTTTGTTAATTCAGTTAGTTGGTTAGTTGAAGAAGTTAGTTTGTTGAGTTAGATAGCTTGATGTGCAAGCTAGTTGGTTAGTTGTAGAAGTCTATAAATAGACTTGTGGTAGTGATCAAAATGTGCAGAGAGTATATATGTAAAGTGTAAAGTGAATATAGTGCAGTGAAGTTTTTTTCCAGAAAATATATACTAGTCTTCCATCTTTGCAATTCTCTGCAGAATTACTTTTTTTCCTTTCTTTCTTCCATTGCTGTGTTTTTTCAAGTGTATGCCTTTTGTTCCAACAGTTATTAGAGAAGAAGGGGGAGACAAACCATTTTTCCTGTAGGTATTTGATAGGTTAGACCTGTACTTGGGATGGAAGTAGCATGAAATCTGCACCAAAATGCAAATAATGACATGAATAAATAGAAAACACATCAAAGTAATTCTGATTCATATTCATAAATAACAGATTAAGTGTATAAAACTAAAAGCTCACCGAGAAGGTGCATTTAGAGGATGGAACCCACAAATTAGAGCTACCGGTGTCAAAAATGACAGTGAACTTCTGAGGAGGGGTTCCTATGGCTATTTCCCCATAGTACTGGGCATCCAAGTAATTCTTTAACGCAACAATATCGGTTTCCTCGGTGCCGCCAACGTTGTTTTGGAGATGATAGTTTTTAATGGAAGCCCTGAAAGAGTCAACATCCTTGGACCCCATTCGAGAAGCAAGTCGATTGTTAGGATCCAATTTAATCCTTTTCAGTCCAATCCTACGCAACCCATCATCATTGGGTGCATGGGACACCACACAAACCACCAAGGTTGACACAAACAAACACAACAAGATCGCATTCAACCTGTTCCCCATCTTCACCTGTTCATGCAATCCAAAATGAAACACAATTTTGTAACGATAAAATTTTACCCAAATGAAAAAATATATATATTTAAAAAAACGGTTAACAAGTGAAAATGCTAGTAGATACAATAGCGCAAGGGGAAGTGACAATTCAAAAAAGCATTTGAGTGTGACATTTGAGTCCACAAAAGAAAACGATATGAATTCAAGTGACGGAAACAGAATATCAAACGCAACTACATTTTTTAATAGACAACAGTGCCATCAAAAAATAGAAAAATGGAAACGCATGCAGTGAATTAAAAGTGTAAGGCGTGAACCTTAGAAGAAAGAAGAATGAGGGAAGAGGAGAAGAAGAAGAAGGATTAAGAATGTTACCGATGATATTTGCAGAAGAAAGGAGAAATGAGAAATGAAAGGAAGGAGAGAATTTAATTTAAAGAGTAAAGACTTGAGAGTTAAGACACTGTCAGTCACATTGCTGAAGTATTATTCCTTTCTTTTCGCCTGATAAGAACGCGAGGCGGTGGAATCAATCTTTGGATCCTCACCGTCCGTTCCTACCTATGTGATCTTAGCCGTAGATCTAAGTGGATAAAGTTCCAAATGCGTGACATGAAGGTAGAAGGAGTTTTCCAACAGAAATGCCTTGAACGATGTGCACTTTGCTTCTTTTCCTTACCACGCGACACCTCACCCTCACTTCTCTGACTCACTAGTCACTACCAATTTTTTCATGGATATCGCCACATATTGATTAATGAATAAAAAAAAATTCATATTGAAAAATCACATTCTTTGAAATATTAACTAAAAATCACATTCTTTAAAATATTAAATAAATAATTTTTCATATAAATTTTATTTTATTTTTTTAATGATATCGTAAAGATACTTGTTAATATTTTTTATTTTTTATTCATTTAGTCCAAGAAACAATATATTAAATAGTTTAGTTTTAATATAAAATTAATATAAAATTGTTTATTTTAAGGTTAAATAATTATTATAAAACTTTTTTTATATTTTCTATAATACATAAATGACTAATATTTTAACAAATTATAACGATATGGGTTTATTTTTAATATCATATTAGTATAAATTATTTTTATATATTATTATATCATTAGAAATATTTAAATTTATTAATAAATATCTTTTTTTCAGTTTTATTAATAATTATCTAAAAAATTAAATATATAATAAATATTATTTACTAATAATATAATATAATATTTTTTTATAACAATAAATATATGAAATTTAAAATCATAATATATTAGTTCTAATCCAATGCAGTTGTTGCAACTTGGGTTTCCACCTTGTGGATGCTCCTTAGGGTGACCTTAGTTTGTTACTTTTGAGTCATTGTGTTGGGGTCTCCATGCTCTGGTTAGTGAATTCTATGTATTTCTTTTTTGTTTCGTTTTGTTAGGCTTTTGTCCCTTTGAGCACCGAAAAAAAAAAAGAATGGGAGTTGCTATGGACCATTTAGATAAGTTTTTTTTTTTAAGAATCGCTTAGATAAGTTTTAAAATGTCATTGGTAAGTATAAATTGAAGTTGATACAGGGAAACACAAAAAAGGGGGTTGAATTGTGTTTCTTAACAGATTTTTGAAAAAGTCTTTTCTCAAACCTTTTACAAGCAAAACAAGAAGAACAACACACAAACAGGAAAACTCTTTTGAAGAGATAATAAACTCAGATTCAAAACCCCATAGTTAGTATAAACAAAAACCGTAAAAGATAAGGGTTTAGAAGATTCACGCAAGTGTTTTATCATGGTTCACTCTCTTCCAACCAAGAGTTATGTCCAGTCCCTTCTACCTGAAGGTTTTTCTCCACTATAATCCAATAGCTTTACAAGTATTCAACATCTTTTCAGGCTACAGGTATTATTTCTCTACCAAGCCTCTTCAGGCTCTAACTCTCTCACAGAGATTTAAATATTGATCTTCTTAACTCACTAAGTGTGAGAGTATGACAGTTTAAGATCACTTGAATATTACAACAATATTCAAACTAATAAATTACAGACTTTTGCTTTTGAAAGAATGAAAGAATAAGAGCCTGTCTACTCGAGAATTGAATTGACAAATGTTGAGCTCGCAAAAGTTGTTTCAGGCAAGAGTTCTATCTTCAGTATCTGAGATCTTCTACTTATATAGTGTGACCTTCTTCTTCTTTTGTAATTCTTCAACGGTTACTTTGAATTTGTATCTGTTTAGACTTTAGCATTAAATGCTTGGATCCGTTGAGAGTGATAATTTGATATGCTTCACTGAGAAGTGCTTTTGTGTCTAGATCTTCTTCAACAGTCTTCAAATTGTATCCGTTTAGACTGTAGCATTTAATGCTTGGATCCGTTGAGACTGATAACTTGATATGCTTTCTGACTTACCATCTTTGTACTTGACTTGATCTTTAAAACAATATATTTTGATAGAGTACAAAGGTTTATGGTTTCGATGGTGCGAAGTTCCTTTTATCCAAGAGATAAAGATTTTATACAAAAGAAGCATCAAGGTAAAAGACATATATTCTTTGAATTAAATAAGCAAGCATTTGAAATAAATTCAATGTGATCCAAATTGCATTAAATCATATATTCAAGGTAGCAAACATATAGAACATATATAGCCGTGTACTTCGTTTTAAGAACGCGTCTATACAAGATTTTAATTCTGCTCGTCCACTAATGTGGCAGAAGCACTCGTCCACTAAAGTGGTAAAAACGCTCGTCTACTAATGTGATAGAAACGTTCGTCTACTAATGTGGTAAAAGTGCTTGTCTACAAATAAGATAGAAGCGAACGTCCAACACTGTAGTGATTGAAGCAAACGTCCAGCACTGTAGTGTTTGAAGCAAACGTCCAGCACTGTAGAGATTGAAGCGCACGTCCAAAACGCAAGAGATAGAAACTTGCGTCCACTAAAATGACAGAAGCCCTCGTCTGTCCAAGTCTTTAGACTTGCTAAGTCCTTAGAGAACCTCCGTCCAGTGTTGTGGCACTGTGAACGTCTACTGAATTTTAGTTTAGGCGCTATGGACGTATATTTGAGTCATAAGGATAGCCCTCGTCTGCTGACGTGGCTCTATGGACGTCTACTGATTTTTAGTTTAGACACTATGGACGTCTACTGAATTTTAGTTTAGACACTATGGACGTCTACTGAATTTTAGTTTAGACAATAAGGACGTATACTTGAGTTACAAGGATAGCCCTCGTCTGCTGACGTGGCTCTGTGGACGTCTACTTCCAAGTCTTTCGACTTGATATACCTAACAAGTTATTTGGGTATTCATTTATAGCCTCGTCTACTAAGAAAAACCAGTCTACTTGTCATTTAAAATTTAAACAGTTTAAATAACCTTTGGACGGGTAATTCTTTGCATGAGTCGAAGCATTGTATACCTTATATTATTTTGAATATTCCTGCATAAATCGAACTCACTTGTTAGATCTCAACTAACACTTTGCCAAGTAAATTTAATCCTTTTGTTAGCATCAAAACTTTAGAGATTAAATAAACCATAACCGCTTTGGTTCCAACATAAATTAATTTTTTTAAAATCAATTTTCCTAAAATTTAATTTTCTCAAGATAAAATTGAAATAGACAACTATAAACACGAGAATGGGGGGTGAATTGTGTTTATCAGAATTTAAGCAAAGTTGAAATCTTTTCGCAAACAGAAGCTAAATTTGGACAAGTGGAAGAATACAGGATGGACTGGTGACTTTTGCAAAACACCACTTGATAGACGTAAGAAAACTAAAGCAATTAAAGAGTTTAATGAAAGAGAGATTGACACAGTTATTTATCCTGGTTCACTCTTCAAAGCAAAGAGCTACGTCCAGTCCTTGGTAGCACCAAGGTTTATCCACTATAACTGATTAGGTTACAGACATAGGTATTATTTGCACACCTAGCCTCTTCAGGCTCCAAGACAAATATTCTTTGCACACCTAGCCTCTTCAGGCTCAAGACAAGTATTGTTCGCACACCTAGCCTCTTCAGGCTCAAAGACAAGTATTCTTTGCACACTTAGCCTCTTCAGGCTCACTCAGGTTTGTTTGAGAAATTTGGTTTGTAATGAATACAACTTAGACAGACAGAACTTTCACTAACACTCAGAGAGTGGTTTAAATGTAAAGCTTAGGAAAGTCTATGTAATAACGTCAAATGATTGAAGAATACAGAATGAAAGAATGAAGAAATTAATACGCAGAGTAATGGCTTTTTAATGCAATGTGTATTCTCTTCTTCTTCTTCATCTTCAATGACTTTTTTATTTATGGTCTTCAAACATTTAGGATCCGTTAGAGACATCCCCTCAGATGTTGGCTTTAAGCAGAACTTCATTAAATGCAATAGAGTCGTTCTGGGCAGCCATTAATGCAATAGAGTCGTTCTGGGTAGTCATTAATGCAATAGAGTCGTTGGTTGTGCTCTAACATGAAGGATCATGGTTTTATGCATCGTGATACAACCATATCAGAGTTATACAAAGAGCTTTTTGTACTTTGCTGAGTACACATCCCTTTTCGTGTAAGGACCAGAGGTACTAGGGAATAAAGCATGTTGGAAGCATTATTTAACTGGTCTTTGGTTTTGATTATCCAAGGTTACTTGAGAGAGTAACTTCTGACTTTTCTTGATAAGCGTGAAACTGAGTAGGAGAGAAGGCTTCAAGTCTCATTCTGGTTCTTGAAATACGATTCTGATAATCTTTATAGAATTCGCGTTTATAAGATAAGTGCTTCCATCTTGAAAATATTCGCGTCAATCTAGCCATTTGAGTTTTCATTCGGGCTAGTAGACGAGCTCCATATTAAGGACTCAGCAAGTCCAAAGACTAGTGTGGACGAGGGCCTCTTACACTTTAGTGGACGAGAGCCTCTGTTACTCTAGTGGACGAGAGCCTCTGTTACTCTAGTGGACGAGAGCCTCTGTTACTCTAGTGGACGAGAGCCTCTTGCCACGTCATTGGACCATTCTAAATGGACGAGCTCCAAATGCCACGTCATTGGACGGACCATTCTGATACCTCAATGGACGAGCTCCATCTTCCACATCATTGGACGAGCCATTCTGATTCCTTAATGGATGAGCTCCATCTGCCACGTCATTGGACTAGCAATTCTGATACCTTAATGGACGGGCTCCAAATGCCACGTCATTGGACGAGCCATTCTGATACTTTAAAGGACGAGTTATTCTGATACTTTATTGGACGGGCTCCAATTGCTTGTGTTGGACGTGCGCTTCAATTACTACAGTGCTGGACGTTTGTTTCAATCACTTGTGTGTTGGACGTGAGCTTCTATCACTTATTTAATCTGCACACTCGATAGACAGGTTAGCAACCAATATGAAGGTTAATTAAATCATTAACCAATGTTTAGTTCTCATCAAAACTTAGGGAAATGCACATCAGATATTTTAGAGACTTAACAATCTCCCCCTTTTTGATGATGACAAACATTGAGATGATTTAATGAACCTCAGAAAATATCAACAAATAAAATAGCATATATAGACAGGTTGAAATTTTATTAAGTGAACAGGTCATATCATATTCATTCTCCCATTCTATTTCTCCTATTCTCCCATTCTCCCTATTCATTTCTCCCTTTCTCCCCCTTTTGTCAACATTAAAAAGGATTATCAAGTTTTATTTATGAGATATGTTAAAGGCAAGATAACATGTTAAGAAAATCATAGTAATGCAGCAAGCATAGTAGACATACTCCACTTAAACTATTGTATCATTACTCCTCCTGAACTAATGCTTAGTTAAAAGAACATGTATATAGGAGTAATGACAGATTTAGCATAGACTCGTTAACATTCATACATGTCATTCAACAATGAAATGCATGTTTAGATTATCTCTAATAAATAAAAACCTTTCTTCTGCGAGGGGTTTAGTGAAAATATCAGCCCATTGATTTTCAGTTTTAACAAACTTAATATCAAAGATGCCTTTCTGAACATAATCCCTAATGAAATGATGTTTGATTTCAATATGCTTAGCCTTAGAATGTTGAATTGGATTTTTAGTTAAGCATATAGCACTGGAATTATCACACCATACAGATATGTTATGTTCATTAATAGAGTAATCCTCAAGTTGATGTTTTACCCATAAGAGTTGAGAGCAGCAACTAGCAGCAGAGATGTATTCTGCTCAGCGAAGCTTGAGGGCAATGGTTGTCTGCCTCTTGCTTGACCATGAGACTAAACTTGCTCCAATGAAGTGACATCCTCCAGTGGTGCTTTTTCTTTCTATTCTGTCTCCAGCAAAGTCAGCATCACAATATCCCACTAATATGTATTCTTTTGATCTTAAATACAGAAAACCAAGATTAGTAGTTCCAAGCAAATATCTAAATATTCTTTTAACAGCCTTAAGATGAGATTCTCTAGGATCAAATTTGAATCTAGCACACATACAAACACTTAATTGAATGTCAGGTCTGTTTGAAGTTAAGTACAGTAGAGAGCCAATCATACCTCTGTAGGCAGTTTGATCTACCTTTTTACCTTCACCATCTTTGCTTAGTTTTGCATTGGGTTGCATAGGGGTTTTCATGAGCTTTGCATTTTCCATTTTGTATTTCTTGAGTATCTCCTTGGTATATTTTTGTTGATGAATGTAAATTTCATCACTTGTTTGCTTGATTTGTAATCCAAGGAAGAACTTCAATTCTCCCATCATGCTCATCTCAAATTCAGCTTGCATTAGATTTGAAAATTCCTTGCACAGTTTTTCATTAGTTGCTCCAAAAATAATATCATCAGCATATATTTGAACTATAATAAAGTTCTCTTTAGAGCATTTTTTGAACAGAGTAGTGTCTACTTGTCCTCTAGTAAAACCATTATGCATGAGAAAAGAACTGAGTCTATCATACCATGCCCTAGGTGCTTGTTTCAAACCATATAATTCTTTTTTAAGTTTGAAAACGTGATCTGGTTTATCAGTATCCTCAAAACCAGGGGGTTGTTTAACATACACTTCTTCAACTATACCATTTAGAAAAACACTTTTTACATCCATTTGAAATAGGGTAATTTGGTGTTGTGCAGCATATGACATTAAAATGCGTATGGCTTCTATTCTAGCTACAGGTGCAAAGGTTTCAGTATAATCAATACCTTCTTGTTGGTTATAGCCTTGAGCTACTAACCTTGCCTTATTTCTGACAACTTTACCATCTTTATCCAATTTGTTTCTGAAGACCCATCTTGTTCCAATAACCGACTTGTTTTTAGGCTTAGAGACAAGAGTCCAGACATCATTTCTGGTGAACTGGTTAAGTTCTTCTTGCATAGCAAGAATCCAGCTTTCATCCTCAAGAGCTTCTTCAATATGTTTAGGCTCCAAATTTGAAATAAAGGCCACATTGCTTGATTCTCTTAATGTGGATCTGGTTCTTACTCCTTCAGAAGGATTTCCAATAATAAGATCCTTAGGATGATGAGTATTGAACTTCCAATCCCTTTTGAGATCATCATGAAGATCTTGACTTGTCTGCTGACTCGTTTTTTCCACTTGTCTTTCAGTCTCAGGCACAGATTCTGTTTTGGTTAGATCAGGTTGTTGACTTTCTGGCTTGTTTATATCAAGACCTGCAAGATCATCTTCTAGATCTGATAGTTCTTTATCAGTCTTTAATCCATCATTGAATTTAACATGAACAGATTCTTCAATAATACAAGTTCTTGAATTGTAAACTCTAAAAGCCTTAGACTTTTCAGAATATCCTACGAAAATGCCTTTGTCTACCTTAGAATCAAACTTTCCAAGATTATCTCTGGTATTCGGAATAAAACATTCACATCCAAAAGCATGAAAATAAGATATGTTGGGGCTATTTCCTTTTCACAATTCATAAGGAGTCCTTTTTAGAAAGGGCCTAATAAGTATTCTGTTTTGTACATAACAAGCAGTGTTTACAGCTTCTTCCCAGAAGTACTTAGGGAGATTATTTTCATTGATCATAGATCTAGCCATCTCTTGCAGAGATCTGTTCTTTCTCTCAACCACTCAATTTTGCTATGGAGTTCTAGGTGCAGAGAAATTGTGAGAGATTCCATTCTCCTCACAGAACTGTCTAAGCTGCTCATTTTCAAATTCTCCCCCATGATCACTTCTAAGGGTAGAAATACAGAAACCCTGCTCATTTTGTACTCTTTTGCAGAATATTGAGAAAGCCTTAAAAGACTCATCCTTGTGTGTTAGGAAGAGTACCCATGTGTATCTAGAATAGTCACCAACTATGACAAATCCATATTTTCTTCCAGCCAGGCTGGCAATACTAACTGGTCCAAACAGATCCATGTGTAACAACTGAAGAGGTCTAGAGGTTGATACTTGATTTTTAGATTTGAAACTTGATTTTATCTGTTTACCTCTCCGATATGCATCACACAATACATCTTTCTTAAAGCTAATATCAGGCAATCCTCTCACGAGATTATTCCTTTTTAATTCAGAAATTAGTTTCATACTAGCATGTCCTAGCTTCTTATGCCATAACCATCTCTCATCCTCTTTAGACATCAGGCAGGTTACACTTTGATCTGAGAGATCAGACAGTTCAATCTTATAAAGATTTTGTTGCCTTTTAGCTGAAAAGAGGGTTTTGCCACAACAGTCTTTAACTATGCATACATCCTTGGTAAGGGAAACATCAAAACCACTATCATATAATTGACTTATGCTAAGCAAATTGTGTCTTAATCCTTTAACCATAAGAACATTAGATATAGAGGGAAGAGGGGGTTTACCACCAATAGTACCAATTCCTATAACTTTCCCTTTCTGATTCCCTCCGAAAGCAATGTGTCCTCCTTTCTTAAGTTGGAGGTCTAGGAACATAGACCTTTCTCCTGTCATATGACGCGAGCAGCCCTTTGTCCCGGTACCAGCGGTGGTGTTTTCTTTGTCTGTTGAGGACATCGCAACAAAAATTATTTGATCTCTAGGTACCCATATTTTTCCGGGTCCTTTTCATTAGTTATAGGAGTCTGTGAAGACTTCCTTCTCTTCTTATGGATACACTTAGACATAACATGCCCAGTTTTTCCACAGAAGTTACAAATAGGTGTAGCTTTGGTTACAGTTGACTTAACAGATACTGTAGAAGCTTTAGTTGATACTTTATGATGTGTCCGATGGACATATCCAATACCTTCTTTGTTAAGAGAGTGCTTCTGACTACCAAGTAGCTTATTCAGATTGTCTCTACCATTAACAAATTTGGCAAGATCAGAAGTGAGTTCTTCCACTTTCTGTTGAAGTTTTCCAACTTCTTCAGATGGTGATGTTTCACTTGAGATCTTAGCTTCATTAGACTTTTGAGTCTTCAGCTCACTGTTTTCTTTAGCCAGCTTCTCGCACTCTTGAGATTTCTGTTTATGCTCACTGGTGAGCTTTACATACTCTCTCTTGAGGGATTTGAAGGCTTTAGATAAGCAGTTGGCTTCCTCCATCAACTCCTCATAGGAATCAAGTAATTCCTCATAGTCAGGTTGTACCTCATCGTCAGAGTTTGAGTCAGTGTTGGCCATCAAACAGAGATTGACTTCTTCCTCTGTTTCTTCATCAGAAGATGTTGACTCTAGATCCTCCCAAGTAGCCATCATTCCTTCATGTGTGATAGCTAAAGTGTCCCATATTTCTTTGGCAGAGTCACAAGCACATACCTTCTCAAACTCCTCCGGACTGAGAGCACAAATGATGTTATATCTAGCTTTGTGGTTCAGCTCCCATTCTGTCTTTTCTGCAGTAGTCCATTGAGCTTTTGGTTTGTCAGTGTTATCATCATTCTTGGGAATGAATGGACCATCTGTAATGACATCCCAAAGATCAGAGTTTGTAGATAGAATGAACCATTGAAATCTATCTTTCCAATAGTTGTAGTTTTCTCCATTGAAGTAAGGAGGTCTGGTTAGGAAAGCTCCTTCAGTCTGATGACTTCCACTTGAACTAGCTCCAACAGTCATGTCTATTCTTCAGGACCTTTTACCTCTACACTGTTAGATGCTCAACCCAGAGGCTGAGCTCTGATACCAACTGAAATAGACAACTATAAACATGAGAAGGGGGGTTGAATTGTATTTATCAGAATTTAAGCAAAGTTGAAATCTTTTCGCAAACAGAAGCTAAATTTGGACGAGTGGAAGAATACAGGATGGACGGGTGACTTTTGAAAACACACCACTTGATAGACGTAAGAAAACTAAAGCAATTAAAAAGTTTAAGGAAAGAGAGATTGACACAGTTATTTATCCTGGTTCACTCTTCAAAGCAAAGAGCTACGTCCAGTCCTTGGCAGCACCAAGATTTATCCACTATAACTAATTAGGTTACAGACACAAGTATTATTTGCACACCTAGCCTCTTCAGGCTCAAAGACAAGTATTCTTTGCACACCTAGCCTCTTCAAGCTCAAGACAAGTATTGTTTGCACACCTAGCCTCTTCAGGCTCAAAGACAAATATTCTTTGCACACTTGGCCTCTTCAGGCTCACTCAGGTTTGTTTGAGAGATTTGGTTTGTAATGAATACAACTTAGACAAACAGAACTTTCACTAACACTCAGTGGTTTAAATGTAAAGCTTAGGAAAGTCTATGTAATAACTTCAAATGATTGAAGAATACAGAATGAAAGAATGGAGAAATTAATGCGTAGAGTAATGGCTTTTTAATGCAATGTGTATTCTCTTCTTCTTCATAACCAGCAAAACAAAGGCTTGATTCCAAAATCAAATACAAATGCATAGTCTCCAAAATCAAACAGAATTCAAAACAGTAATGAGAATCAATATTATAACCAGCAAAACAAAGGCTCCAAATTAGAATTATAGGCTCCAAAAGGAGATGATCAACTAATAAACATAGTCTCCAAAATAATCATTAACATCTCCAAAACAACTAGTCTAAAATCTAACACAATGCTTATAAAAAAATATCTACCACAAGTCCAATGATCATTTCCAAAGTCTAACTAAATGAAGTCTTGATTCCAAAATCAAATACAAATGCATAAGATCATTAATCAAGGAGATGATTTTGTTTTCCTTGTCCATCAACAACATTTGATTTTTGAATGGCTAAATCAATAAGGGAGAATGGCTCAGGCGACGGCGTTCATTCTCACTCTCAGGCACGACGGTGTTCGTTCTCAAGCGTCGGCGTTGGTGCGGCGGCCGTTCCTTCTCAAGCGCCGTTCGTTCTCAGGTGTTGGTGCGGTGGCACTCGTGTTGGCTGTTGGGTGAGAAAGAGGTGTCGTTCGAATTCGAAGTTAGGGTTACTGGTTTGGTTACAGCAGAGTTGAGTCATGAGTGAGCTTAGTGAAGTGAGTGAGTGAGTGACTAGTGGTGTGTGAAAGGGTTGGGTTAGGGTTGAGAAATGGGTTGGGCCAAAATGAAATTGAAAAGGAAAAAAGGTCAAAATGTAAGTGACGGTCTACTGCTGCTTGTGTAAATAAAAATATTAGCCAGCTCGCGGGTTGACCCGACTCACCCGGGTTGAACCCACTTAAGGAGCGGGTTAAGTGAGTCAGGCCAAAAAATATCGGTATCAAAATAAGCCTAGTTTTTTACAACCCAATCCACCAGTGAGCCGGGATGGCCCACGGGTTATAACCCATTTTGACAGCTCTAATAAAATCTATTAGATCAGATCTAACTCATACTCAAAAACTTTGTTTATGCTCCATACTTAGAAACTTTTATATAAATATATAATGCCCTGCTTATATTTACCGTCAAATATAAACCATGTTTGAGAATGCTTAATTATAGATGTTTCAGCTTTTTTTTTTTAAAAAAAAAAAGCTTAATTGGTAAATTTTGTTTTGTTTGGATATCTAACTTAAATTTTTTAAAAAGCTTTTTTTTTCCTTGTTTCCTATGCATCTTCAAATGTGGACTTGTGATAATCGATTATAATTAGAATCTGTTTTTGTTTGGGTTTATTTACTGAAAAGCTATTTTAAGATAATTTATTTCGTTTGGATGGTGTGAGAAAAATCACTTTTATATAGTAAATTACGAAAAAGGGTATGAATTTATTTGTATAATTTAATAATATATGTTTAGAAGTTAGTTTTGTAGGGGTAAACATGGAAGAGCGTTTTGAGAATGAAAAATAATCAAATCACAACAATCTTAAACTAGAACAAACTAGATGACATAAAACAACTTTTTCCCTCCCAAAAAGTTTTTTTGTAAATTTAAGCAAAATGTCAAACATGTTAGATTATTCTGAAAACAAATTTTTGAGAATAAAACAGCTGAAATGGGAAGAATCCATCTTTCCCAAACATGCTCTAAGATTGTTTACAAAAGATTATTTTCTTCTCTGAAGCACGTTGCCCGTTATACCCCATTTGCCCATTTCAGCTTTTTGACCAAACTGGGTTCCTTTTAGAAACTATTTACCAGTTTAGGGTTATTCTGAAACTATTTACCAATGGGGGTCGCTTTGGACACGTGTCATATTTTTTTTTCACTCTAACGGGTCAAAGGCGCCACTGCAGTTGGCACCTACCCCTATTTTTTTAAAAAAAAAGCCAAAAGCAGAGGCGCCATTGCAGATGGCACCTTTAAAGGCGCCACCGCAGTTGGCGCCTCCCACTGGTGCCCCCAAAAAAAAAAAAACCAACAGAAGACATTCAAGTAGCAGCCCCCCTCAAAAATACGAAGAGCGGGTCCCCCCCTTTTATTTCCTTATCTATATATAGATATTAGTAAGAAATTTTATTTACTACTTGTGATATTATTTGTTACTTGTTATTAAGGTATTTTTTTTTTATTATCTGTTGTTTTAAATAGATACTTTATCATTAATGCAATATTTACTCCCTATACTTATAGTATACTTTTTTTTTTTGTGGCGATGTTCCTTTAAAATTGCATGTGACTATGTTTTAATTCCTATAAGATAAATTTTTTTTTACTAATGTAATAACTGATGAATATTTATTGGTGTAAATTGTTATTTCTATTATTATTTTTTATGCCTCTTGTGATATTATTTGCTATTCGTTATTACGGGTTTTTTATATTGCATCTTGTTGTTTTAAATAGATACTTTATCATTAATGTCATCGTGACTCCTTATACTTATAGTATAATTTTTTTTGTAGCGGTGTTCCTTTAAAATTGCATGTGGCTTTAATTTAATTCTTATAAGGTAAATTTTTTTTACTACTGTAATAATTGATGAATATTTATGGGTGTAAATTGTTATTGGTATTATTTTTTTTTATGCCTCCTGTGATATTATTTGCTACTCGTTATTACTGGTATTTTTTTATTGCATCTTGTTGTTTTAAATAGATACTTTATCATTAATGTCATCGTTACTCCCTATACTTATAATATAATTTATTTTTGTAGGGGTGTTCCTTTAAAATTGCATGTGACTTTATTTTAATTCTTATAACGTAAATTTTTTTTACTACAGTAATAATTTATTGGTGTAAATTGTTATTGCTAATAATTTTTTTATGCCTCCTGTGAAATTATTTGCTACTCGTTATTACTGGTATTTTTTTTATTGCCTCTTGTTGTTTTAAATAGATACTTTAATTAAATTTATCATCAATGTCAGTATTTATTGGGGCTTAATTGATACTATAATTTTCCTTAATTATACAACTCAATAGATTTTATTATATAATCTATATAACTGTAACATTTTTTTTAATGTCAGGTGATAGATATGGCATCATCTAGCTCACAATCAGGGGCACGATTGGTAAAACCCGGCCCAGTGGATGATTCACTATTGAACATGCAAGAAAAGCATGTTTCCCAACATGTATGGAATGGATCACCCGATCGAGTTCTTAGAGCTCGACGTGGACTGTCATTTAATCATGCTGTTATTGATCTCCCAGAGTCTGTCAAAGCTAATCTTCAAATTGCCGGTTTCTTGGGGGTAGCCCAAGTAAATATAACCCAGCTTGATCATAATTTGATTACTGCACTTGTTGAGCGATGGAGACCCGAGACACATACCTTTCACATGCCGTGGAGAGAATGCACCATCACACTACAGGATGTTGCTATTATCTGTGGACTACGCATTAACGGTCCCGCTGTTATTGGTGCAACTCATAAACATTGGAAGGAATATGTCGGTGAAATGCTAGGCAGAGTTCCTAACGATTCTGACATGAAAGGATCAAGAATAAAGTTAAAGTGACTGGAAGATCATTTTGGGCACTTCTCTCAATGGGAGGATAATCAATGGTGGAGGATTGTATATACACGAGCGTATATACTCAGGTTGATAGGGAACCTATTACTCCCGGATCACTCCGGTTCATATGTATCACTGGGATATCTTCCACTATTGGAGAATTTTGAAGTAACAGGTCAGTATAGCTGGGGTTCGGCTGTATTGGGTTACTTGTATCGAGAGGTGTGCAAGTCTACAAATTATGAAAAGAAGGAGATTTGCGGGTTCATGCCGTTGGTTCAAATATGGGCATGGGAAAGGATGCTTTCCATTGCTCCGCAGCTCGTGATTGACCAACGAGATTTCGGTACACCATACGGTACACGGTAAGTAGCATGTAAAATTTGTAATGCCCTCATTGTTTGTAGCATGTACTTGATCTGATAATCCTTTTTTAAAACAATGATAGGTGGCGTTTAGGGGTTACTTATAACAGGTAGATGCACCACCTGACGTATTATCGTGAGCGATTTGACAAAATGAAGCATCGCGATGTAAGTATAAATTTTCAATTTAAATAAAAATTAGGAATGTTTTGTAAATGTTTTGTATTATTTATGTTGTTTCAATCTTATGAATTTAATTACTATAATTTGTTCCATGTTGGTAGATAACCTGGTGTCCCTACGACGACATGATGATGGCAACACTACCCATGGTCTGTCTAGAAGCCATGTACTTATGGAGGGTTGTTCTTCCTTTGATATGCTTCAACATTGTCGAGTGGGTTCAACCAGATCGTGTGATGCGTCAATTCGGCCTGCAGCAACATATACCCAATGAACCTGCTGATGAGTGTGATTTCACCTCATTTTTCATGTACATTTCTGCATGCATTTGCATATAGTTTAGGCATTTTTAGTTTGATTTTGTATAGTTTTTCCTTTGGAACGGATGAGGTGGTTTCTGTGTGTTGTTTTGCAGGATTTAATGGAAAAATGCTCAGAAATTAGCCTTGATGGAGCTTGGATGAAAAAGAGCCTAAAAAGATAAGAAATGGAGCCAAGCGAGTTACGGTGATTCGCCCCTTGAGCATGGATTCGCCCGCGACCAAAGGTGAATTGTTGGAGAAAATGCAAGCCTTTCTGGTTCGCCTCGCGAACCCATGTCTCGCCTCGCGAGTATGCAAACAGAAGCCATCACGCCCAGGCCCTGATGCTCCTCACGGGCGTATTGAAGAAAAACCTTTAGGTCTCGCGTCGCGAAGAAACTCTCGCCTCGCGAGAGATCAATTCTCTGAAGCAGATTTTTAATATTCGCCTCGCGAGACATGTCTCGCCTCGCGAATGCGCGCAGCACTGACTGGTATAAATTGCTGTTCTAGGGCAGAAAAGAGAGAGCTTTTGGTGGAGAGAGCACTTGGGGACTTGGAGGCTGCGGCTGAGATAGGGTTCCAGCCCTAGAAGGGGAGATTTCCTTGCTCTGGGAATGGAGGAAGCTTGTCTATGAGTGTTCTCCATCCCTTTTCTCATTCTCTTTTGTATTTCCTTTTATCATGAGTAGTTAAATCCCCATTGTTGGGGTTAGACGTAGCTTTTCTGAACTTGTTGTATTTGATTTGGTGTTTTAATGCAAGTTTCTATTTCCTTATGAGTATGTGATTCTGTTCTTAATGCTTTCCTTGGATTAGCTACCCATAGGAATGATATGTTGCTTTGATAGATGACTGGAAGGTTGGTGTTAAGGCATGCTCATGAATCATATGCCAAGTAGTTCAAGAATCTAGACATAGGTGTTGAATGCTTGCAATCTTATAAGTCTTGACTTAATGCAAAATCACAGATTAATCCACCTAAGACATTAGGGTTTGATTTGGGGTTTTAGGCTCAATGCACCTAAGACATTAGGCTTGAGTATTTTAGAAAAGACTTGATTGTCATAATTGGAGTAGGACTTGTGTTGATAACCATTTCATTGCAATTAAGGGAGGATTAGTGTAGTCTAACCCTAACAATCTTAGCCATATCTCTGTTTGCCTTCCAAGTGTTCGATATAATTCCCAAAAGACCAAAAATATTGTTTTGCTTTCTTTATTTTCTGTTTTGATCTCTCATACCATAGTTTAGTCTAAATAGTTGTTAAATTTGTGAATTGGTAATTGACAACCAATCCCTGTGGATACGATAACCGGTCTCACCACCGTATTACTTGATTGCGACGAGGTGCACTTGCCTTTATTCTTAAAAATCACGCATCAAGTTTTTGGCGCCGTTGCCGGGGATTGGCTTTGTCAATATCAGTAGTAACAAATGAGACAACTAGTTTAGACATTTTTTATTTTATTTTTCTGTATATAATTGATCTCTTTCTTTTGTTAGTTTTGTATATATTTGATTTTTTTTGTTTCTTTGATCTTGGGCTTAATTGTCTGTGAGGTGAAAAATTGATTAGACAGGATCATGGACTACAATTGCTATCAGCCATCTGATGCAGAAATGGAGATATCTGAGCTGCAGCTGCGGGTAGATATGCTGCAATTAGCCGTAAACATCCAAAAAGTGAGTGATGAGCTGTCAAGGGCACAAATCTCTCCTCCACCAATGGTAGGTTGTTCTGAATAGGGAAATCAATATCCCAACACTTACACTCCATGGTGGGGGAACCCTCCAAACAATACTTTGATTGAGCAAGAGGAACATTGGAAATCTTCCACACCTTCATATCAAGATGAGCCATCCCCATTGGAAGTTGCGTGGGAGAACTTCAAATCCGCATTCCCAGTCGAGGTTGAGCAACCTATCCCGGATAGTCGACCTCGCTTAGAGGCTGTTTTGGAGAACTTCATGGCAACAACAATGGAAGAATTAAAAAATCAAGAAGACACCATTCGAAGTTGCGGGGTACTTATTGAGAAAATCTCTAACCAACTATCCGGAATGTCAAAAGGGAACTTGATGGATGATGATGAAGGTGATGCAATAAAGTATGATGATGAAGATGATGCCAAAATGAATGATGAGGAAGAAGAAGAAGTGGTGGCAGCCGAGTCAAGAAGTGAAGAACCTGTTTGTGAGAACAAAGTTGCCCCATCCCCCATTGAACCCTTGACTAAAGAGCCTGAAAGGAAGAGGCAAATGGAGGACATCTATTTCACCATGCTTGGGGATGATGAAAAAATTTTGGAATTAGATGATGCTATTAGTTCCAATGCATGCGTGGAATGTGATGGGAGAAACACTTGTGTGGTTTGTGCGGAGATTTCTCCATGTTTGGAAGGTGATGGATTTGGCAATACTGAGAGTGAAGATTGTACAGAAGCCAAAACAGCATCAGTGATCCTCTCTACTTGCTTGCCACCTCACATTTTGAAGCAGTCAACAATGGAGTTCAAGCCTCTGCCTGAGGTTGAACCCCATTTTTATTGGGAAGATTTTGTTGATGAAGGGGTCATCTTTGACCCAAGAGGGAGTGAGAAGTCCTTCCCACTTGAAGAAGTCACCATGATTTTCAAGCACTCACTCCCATATTTATGCTGCAAACCGCGGGATCCAGGTGAAGGATCTCACATGGTTAGCATCCCTTGGTCCTTATACCACAGGTTATGGGATCCAGGTGGATGCTTCTTAATGAGTCAAGCTAGTGACGTTAAAGAAGCGCTTATTGGGAGGCAACCCAACTTTTCTTAACCCTTCTCTTTAATTAGTTTTGTTTTTTATTTTCAACCTCTTGAATAATTTGAGAAGCTCAAGAGGAAAATAATAAATTGTCAAGTGTTTGCAGGGTAATAAGGAAGGAAGGAGAAGCAAAAAGAGCAGGGAGAAACAAAGCCAAAAAGCATGTGAACCAACACCCGCTACCGCCTCGGTAAGCCGTTCCAATTTTTGTTTTATTTTATTTTTCTTCTCCTCTCTCCAACTTGATTGTTTACATTGGGGACAATGTAAATCTTTAAGCTTGGGGTAGGGGTAATATTTTTGCTTGCATTGTAAATATTACATTCATATAGGCTTAAGTTTGCATGATCGCATGATTCGGTTACCCCTGCTTAGATTGAGCTTATGATTGTGAGAGCTAAGTGCCAATTAAATTGTGATAGTGAATTGTTGAACCCAATTTTTCATTCTTGTGATATGGCTTCATTAAATATGCTTGAGATGATCTTGGATAGTTGATGATTAGCATATGTTTCTTTAGACTTGTGTTTCTCACTGGTTCTTGAACTGATAAATGTGAGCTTTTGAGCCATTAGGGGGTACTCACTAAATCTGCCCCCATTCTTTGTGTAGAGTGTTATTCCTCTTGGTTTGTTTTCTCTAGAACTTGACTTAAAACCATTTTAAAGCTTAAAATTTTTTGAGAACATTTTTGAAAATGATTGAGGCAATAGGTATTTTTCGGGCCTTCTGAGCTTTGAATGTGTAAATGCTACCCTTAGTTGCCCAATTTTGAGCCTGAAAGAAAAAAATGCTTTTCTTGGCACCCTGAAAAATTTTGATACATATACTTGATAAGGGACCTTCTAAAGTATTACAAAAAGGGTGAAAAAGGTAGTTGAAAGTTTGGGATAAGAATCAAAAATAATAATAATAATAATAATGGATTGAGTTGAAAAATCTCCCCTCTCAAGAAAAAAAAAGAAAAAAAAAAGAAAGAAAAGAAAAATATAAAGAGATGGGGATGACAAAAAAAAAGAGAAGTGAGAAATAAAAGAAAAAAAGAAAGAAAAGAAAGGTGGAAAAATGTATTGAAAACCCAAGAAGGTATTTTAGAAGGTGTCTTGTGTTGAAATGTTGATACTTGGTTTAGCCTTTTGAAATATCCCTTTCTTGTTATCCCCACCTAAAGATTAATCCCATGGCCGCGTTACAACCAAATAAAGACCTCTTGATTCTTAGGTGTTTTCATAAATAAAGTGGAGATTTGGTTGATAGTCAAGCATATGGTAGGAATCATTCCTTGAGGAAAATGGAGCGAATTGTTATATATACTTGAACACTTGAGTGAGTGAGGCAAGAAAGAGAGCCAAGCAAATAAACAAGCTTGGGGTGAGCTTCAAGTGAGCAAGAGTGCCCGAATCAGTGAGGATGTGAGTCTAGGAAACTTAAGCCCCTAATTGGACTTGAATTGAATGTCTCTTGCTGAAATAATTGATTGCCTATTGCTTGGATCATTTACTAGGGTTCTTAGTTCACTATCCATGTTCTATTTTGATCTTCTGGCCTTGGTGATTGCTTGAGGACAAGCAATGTCTTAAGCTTGGGGTAATTTGATGAGTGTGATTTCACCTCATTTTTCATGTACATTTCTGCATGCATTTGCATATAGTTTAGGCATTTTTAGTTTGATTTTGTATAGTTTTTCCTTTGGAACGGATGAGGTGGTTTCTGTGTGTTGTTTTGCAGGATTTAATGGAAAAATGCTCAGAAATTAGCCTTGATGGAGCTTGGATGAAAAAGAGCCTAAAAAGAGAAGAAATGGAGC
Source organism: Sophora flavescens (assembly GCA_030762895.1). NCBI lineage: Eukaryota > Viridiplantae > Streptophyta > Magnoliopsida > Fabales > Fabaceae > Sophora > Sophora flavescens. The sequence goes on along the minus strand of CM061068.1, from coordinate 3,981,161 downwards.
CAAGCAGAATTCTGGTGATTCGCCCCGCGAGCATGGATTCGCCCCGCGACCCTGAAAGCTGACTGTTGGAGAAAATGCAAGCCTTTCTGGTTCGCCTCGCGAACCCATGTCTCGCCTCGCGAGTATGCAAACAGAAGCCATCACGCCCAGGCCCTGATGCTCCTCACGGGCGTATTGAAGAAAAACCTTTCGGTCTCGCGTCGCGAAGAAACTCTCGCCTCGCGAGAGATCAATTCTCTGAAGCAGATTTTTAATATTCGCCTCGCGAGACATGTCTCGCCTCGCGAATGCGCGCAGCACTGACTGGTATAAGTTGCTGTTCTAGGGCAGAAAAGAGAGAGCTTTTGGTGGAGAGAGCACTTGGGGACTTGGAGGCTGCGTCTGAGATAGGGTTCCAGCCCTAGAAGGGGAGATTTCCTTGCTCTGGGAATGGAGGAAGCTTGTCTATGAGTGTTCTCCATCCCTTTTCTCATTCTCTTTTGTATTTCCTTTTATCATGAGTAGTTAAATCCCCATTGTTGGGGTTAGACGTAGCTTTTCTGAACTTGTTGTATTTGATTTGGTGTTTTAATGCAAGTTTCTATTTCCTTATGAGTATGTGATTCTGTTCTTAATGCTTTCCTTGGATTAGCTACCCATAGGAATGATATGTTGCTTTGATAGATGACTGGAAGGTTGGTGTTAAGGCATGCTCATGAATCATATGCCAAGTAGTTCAAGAATCTAGACATAGGTGTTGAATGCTTGCAATCTTATAAGTCTTGACTTAATGCAAAATCATAGATTAATCCACCTAAGACATTAGGGTTTGATTTGGGGTTTTAGGCTCAATGCACCTAAGACATTAGGCTTGAGTATTTTAGAAAAGACTTGATTGTCATAATTGGAGTAGGACTTGTGTTGATAACCATTTCATTGCAATTAAGGGAGGATTAGTGTAGTCTAACCCTAACAATCTTAGCCATATCTCTGTTTGCCTTCCAAGTGTTCGATATAATTCCCAAAAGACCAAAAATATTGTTTTGCTTTCTTTATTTTCTGTTTTGATCTCTCATACCATAGTTTAGTCTAAATAGTTGTTAAATTTGTGAATTGGTAATTGACAACCAATCCCTGTGGATACGATAACCGGTCTCACCACCGTATTACTTGATTGCGACGAGGTGCACTTGCCTTTATTCTTAAAAATCACGCATCACCTGCCCAACCAGAAAATCGCCATGATCTGTCACTTAGGGGCAAACATTCTGAGAATTGGCCACTCATGTTGGATGATGACATTAGTTTCTGGAATGATAGACACATGAAGGTGATTTGTCATAATCAACCACAGATTGGTCTCCTAAATAAGAAATCAGAGTATATGCGGTGGTACTTGCATAGGACACGACAATGGGTTGGCAGGGAAGGTGCACTCGGGATTTTCGGTAACGTTATGGTTTCCCAGCATATTGTTTTTTTGGTTGAATTATAGTTTGATAAATTATTGTTAATAGTTATTAACCTTGCTGTAGGCTGATGGGATGGAGCGATTGTACTACTTAAGTACTCCCGAGGGTCAACCAGAGTTCACGTTTGGTGAACTTAATCAAGAGCTTGCGGCTATTATGGCAGCATCGGAGGAGGCGGGTAGCATCACTATACCTACTGTCTCAGCTGTACCTCTCACACAAGCCGTGGAACCACTTCCTCCGTTCGCACGTGACTGGATTGAAAGCCTCTTCGACCTCGAATCGTAGATTCTGGGTGTCATATCGGCGGACCTGATGCGTAGAAGCATCTTCTTGATGTTTCAAGAGCTTCTTCATTGCCTTGTCAGAATATCGGTGACCAGAACTAAGCTTGCCTCTTGCTTCCGCACCCCGCTGAACAAAATACTCGACGATCCTACCATATGAACACTTAACCAAAGCGGTGATTGGCAGATTCCTAACACCCTTTAAAATTTTATTCACGCATTCCGACAAATTGGTTGTCATGTGTCCAAATCGACGACCACCATCATCATAAGCCAGTGACCATTTCTCCTTCCTAATGCCATCAATCCACCTTTGTATTTCAGGACTGGTTTCACGGAATTTCTCAAGCTTCCGATCGAAGTTTATCTTTCATGCGGTGTACCCTATACAAAAACGTTAACTTATTTAGGTCGCCATATTATTAAAGAAAACATAAATACAAAAATTATGTAATTTGAAAAAGACATACCTAGAGTCATCAATTCCTCCTTCAACTTTTTATTCTTGAATCTCTGGTTGAAATTAATTACTGGCAATATGTCGAATACAGTATACATGATAAGCATTTGGAGGCTGCCAACCTAGGTGAGGATTCGAAACGGCTGATTTAATGCTTTGGTGCCGATCGGAGATCAGACATATACCGGTCTTATTGGTAACATGTTCCCGGATTAATCCCTAAAACCAAGACCACGCATCTAAAGTTTCTCCTTCCACAACAGCAAAAGCAAGCGGCAGTAAATGACTGTCTCCATCCTGTGATGTGGCAATCAACAGTGTGCCACGATACTTACCATACAGAAATGTGCCATCAACCTGTATTATTGGTTTGCAGTGATTAAATGCATCACAACATTGTCTAAACGTCCAGAAAACACGATGAAACGTGCGATATTGGTTGTTCACATGGTTGCCCACCACATATAGGTTGGTCTCGATCTTGTAAAATGAATCTGGTGAAAATAACTGCATATGTTGTAACCATCTAGGTAGCATGGTATATGATTCATCCCAATCTCCAAATACATTCACTATGGCCTTTTGTTTGGCTTTCCATGCTTTTCTGTAAGATATCTTGTACCCGTAAGTACTTAGAATTCTTTCGCGTATCAAAGCGATAGTCACCGATGGCGCTTCTCGGACCATACCTAGGAAGTCGATTTAAATATAAAGTTAGATTACACTTGGAATTAAAAATAAAAACAATTATCATACTAGTAATCATCGTACCTAGTATGCACGAGCATACGAAGTTAGAATCCAGCTTTGTGTGGTCTTGCGACAACATCCGGTTCACACAATTATGTTGACCGCCCCACTTTGTAACCTCCCACTTTAGTGACTTTTTCGACAAGATAGCCCTCAACCTCCATGGGCATCCTGTCAAATGATTTGAACACTGGACATAATACTTGGTTGATTTAGATTCCACAACTTTGAAATCCTGATGAAAGTTCATGGAATAATGTTTAACAGCCATTTGAACCGCCTGTTTAGTATCAAATCGCAAGCCAACATACAATTCCTGACCCACTTTCCACGATCCCGGAACATCTACGCCTTCAAATTCTATCTCCTGATCAGGATGTTCCCGGTTTATATAATTATAATGAGGGGATGAGTTAAAAAATGCACCATGTGATTGACCTATAAGTGAGTAAAAATGAATAAATTGCCAATTAGAGTAAAATTAATAATATTTATACAAATAAAAATTAATAAAAATGATGTTGGAATAAAATTATTAATTGTTGGAGGAAACCAACCAGCTTGATGCTGAACAAAACCACCAGGAGCCATCGATGAAACCGGAGCTGCAACAATTCCAGGTGACGCCAATGCGGACAAAACTATGTTGGAACCCTGTTCAACCTCCTCCTCGGTGTCCGATGAACCTGATGTTGGTATGTCATCTTCATCATCATCTTCATCTGACTCATCCTCCATCTCGCTTGCCCAATCTTCATATTCATCATCTTCGTCATCTGCATTTGACTCAAGGTTTACCGGCACATTTCGCTGCTCGAAATTACTACCCAATGACGGCACAAGGAATGTGGAAGTACCCGCAACATTAACATCAACATACAACTCAAGTGTCGACATCCAGGGATTTTGGATTAAACCATTCAGCATGCACTCCACATCTCGATCATCATCAATTTAAAAAAGAATATATTTCGCCGGGTTGCCACATAATCATATATCTTGTCACAATTTTTTGAAACTGATTGATTTGGTTGCAACCTCAGCTCGAGTGAATCTTTGCCCTCAAACGCTCGTACCGGATGCAATGTTTTATTTGCACAATTTCTTGGTCCCCTTCAAATGTAATTCCTTCCGGTCCATCGAAGACTCTCCCGTTCGAGTATACAAATACTGCAACTTGGCTCATGACGTCTTCCCTACAATAATATCAAATATATAAAAATTACCCCATAAATTTACAAGTTCTAATAATAACAATATTAAAAATACACAACAACAAATACAAATAATGGTATTAATAATATTAACATCATATTTAATATTAAATATGTAAACTTAAAAATAACATTAATATAACACAATAATATCACTATTAATAATAATATTATAAAATAAAATTAATTACCAATTACTAATAATAAGTACTGATACTAATAAAAATAATATTACTGTTATATTATAATAAAAAAATAAACTTAAAAATTAAAAGAAAGTATCAAATAACATTACACGAGGCAATAAATTTTTAACAATTTATACCAATAAATATTCATCAATTATTACAGTAGTAAAAAAATAATTTACCTTATAAGAATTAAAATAAAGTCACATGCAATTTTAAAGGAACACCACTACAAATTTTTTTTTACTATAAGTATATGGAGTCACGATGACATTAATGATAAAGTATCTATTTAAAACAACAAGAGGCAATATAAAAAAACCTGTAATAACGAGTAGCAAATAATATCACAGGAGGCATAAAAAAAATTAATAGCAATAACAATTTACACCAATAAATATTCATCATTTATTACAGTAGTAAAAAAAATTATCTTACAAGAATTAAAACACAGTCACATTCAATTTTAAAGGAACACCACTACAAAAAAAAAGTATATTATAAGTATAGGGAGTAAAGATTACATTAATGATAAAGTATCTATTTAAAACAACAGATAATAAAAAAAATACCTTAATAACAAGTAACAAATAATATCACAAGTAGTAAATAAAATTTCTTACCAAGATCTATATATAGAGAATGAACTAAAAGGGGAGGGAGCTGCTCTTTGTATTTTTTAGGAGGGGGGCTGCTACTAGAACGGGGGCCTGGCTTCTGATGGTTTGGGGAAGGGGGAGGGGGAGGGGAGGAGGGGGGGGGGCATCCAGTGGGAGGTGCCAACTGCAGTGGCGTCTCTAAAGGCTTCATCTGTAGTGGCACCTCTGCTTTTGGCTTCTTCTTTTTTTTAAAATAGGGGTAGGCGTCATCTGCAGTGGCGCCTTTGACTCGTCAGATTGAAAAATAATAAAATATGCCACGTGTTCAAAACGACCCCCCATTGATAAATAGTTTCAGAATAACTCTAAACTGATAAATAGTTTCTAAAAGGAACCCAGTTTGATCAAAAAGCCGCCCATTTCCCATGACGCATACCCCCACCCCAAACCGCAAGTTATAAATAAATAAGCTAAAAAAAAAGGTAGATGTTAACACCGAGACAAATATTATACATATACATATTAAAATAAGACAAATATTATACATATTAAAATATCAAAAAAATAAGTTAAAAATATATATATTAAAAATGAATAAATCTGATTGTAAAAGTCAAATATTATTCACTTTTCCTATCAAATAGTATAAACAAATAACTTCATATCATTTTCGTAATTTATTATATAAAATTGATTTTTTTTTCACCATCCAAACGAAAGAGATTATCTTAAAATCGTTTTTCAGCAAACAGACCCAAAAAAAACAGGTTCTGATTATAATCGATTATCACAATAATCAATCATACAAAAATCAATTATCAGCACAATCTTTTTTTTCCAGTTTTCCCAAACACACTCATAGTATAATGAAACAAAACTTGCCAAATCTGTAAATACATAATTTCGAGAGTTCTAGCTTGCTTTTAAACAAAAACAAATTTTTTCAAATGCATTTTTAATCATTTAAGAGTAAAGGTATATCTTAGTCGTTGATAATTTTTGAAAAAAAAGACTCATCAAATAGTCTTCGAGAATAACAAGAGAGTGACACTTTAGTCCCTCTATCTATTTCCGTCCTGAAAATATCGACAAGAGAGACGATTGATGCATCTGGTGTGATACATCTAGTGCAAATGTTCTGTTGTGTGTAGCATGTAGGGACTAATTCGTCTCATGATAGAAATTGTCAGTCACTAATTTGGGTCACTTAAATAATAGTCAGAGACTTTATTGGGTCAATGCATAATTGTTTTCATTGTCCATTCTGCATGCAAGGACTATTATCTGGGCTCCTGGACACATGATGATATGCATCAACACTCAATAGCGTGTTCAGGATGGAGACAAATGAAGGGACTAAAGTGTTACTCCTTTGTCATTCTCGACGACTATTTGATAAGTTTTTTTTTCTTGGGGATGAAAAATGATACCTAAAAAAATATCAGGTACTAAAATGTGCCTTTACTCATCATTTAAATAGTATTTATCTCCTACTCACCCAGTGTAGTGATAGGTTGCCTTTTACAATGAAAAACACTTTTTTCATACATGTGAATCCTAGTCCCATAACTTAAAATTAATGTGAAGAATGTGTTTGGAAAAATTGAAAAAAATAGATTATGCTATAATCCATTATATGTATAATTGGTTATTGTGAAAATCGTTTATAATTAAAATCTGTTTTTGTTTGGGTACATTTGCTGAAAAGATATTTTGAAATATTCTATTTCGCTTGAGTAGTACCAAAAAATCACTTTTACATAGTAAATTACGAAAAATATATAAAGTTATTTATTTATATTAATAATATTTAATGTCACTAGTGGAAAATATACATTAAACGGTAAAGGTTTACGTCAGTTAACCAAAAACTAGACGTTAAAAAGGGGGCAGTGGCAGTTTTGTAAATATTAGACTTCATTAATTCACTGTTAACGTCAGTTGTTTTAAGGACTGACGTTAAAAGTGAGGCGGTGGCAGTTTTGTAAATATTAAATCACTATTTGCGTCAGTTGTTTAATGAACGGACGTTAATTAACACTTTTAACGTCAGTTGTTTATAAAACTGACGTTAGAAGTGTGATTTTTACTTGATTAAATAAATAACCGGCGTAAATAATCAACTCATTCCTATCTTTCTTTCGTTGTCATCTCCCCTGTTGTCACTCTTAACGCAGATCATCACTCCATATATAGTGCGGTTTATTTCTAATCATTTTTTTAAAAAAGTTTATTTTTAATCTTAATTAATTAGCTTGAATTAGTAAACAAATTCTTGTGCAAATTAAAATAAATAAACACTTAACATAAAACAAGTTATATATGTATAATCAAATCGTATCTCATTGAAGCGATTCATCAGTTACAATTACATGATTAAAAGATAAATTTTTTTCGCAAGATAGCTCTAAAATATAAAAAAGTTTCTGCTTCAACATCATTTTCTTCTCGATCTTGTCCTCGAAACTCCAATATTGAATGCATCTCCTCCCTTACTTGAAGTCCTTGATGCTCCATCTGAATCCACGAGTCAATTTGGAGCCAAAGCGAGTGAAGGGTGCACTCGATCTGTTTAAGAATATTCTTGGAACAGCCACTTGGTTTCCAAAGTCGAGGTTTTGGAACCGTATGGCTCGATTCTCCGAAGGATGATGGTGTGTGCAATTCACATAATGCGATTTACACACCCTTATCACCCATGTAATGTGATTTACTCAAACTCAGAAGTTGTTTGACCATTAAGACAGAGACCTTTAAGTCTAGGTATAGGAAGAAAGAGTGATGAAGTTAATCTGAATGGCAGAGCCATATTGTGAAGCAGAAAAATTAAAGGAAGGAAGGAAGCTATTTATAGGAGTAGGGGATGAAGTTACTAGGCGTCGTAAGTTGCTAAAAAAATAAATGGATCATTAAGAGAATTAGGTTCCAAGGCGCATTGGGAGTTGACAATCATATATTATAAACGTGCAGAAAAGAAAACGCCCGAAGGAATAGGAAGAAATAGACCTTTAAGTCTAGCTAGGTATAAACTTAGTGCTCATAAAAGGAATGAATGCTTTAAATTTGCAGAAACTTATACACTTTTAACGTCAGTTTTGAATAAAGCCGGCGTTAAAAGTGTTTTTAAAATAAAAATATTTATTTTTAACGTCAGTTGTTTATACAATTGGCGTTAACGGTGTGATTTTTACTTCATTTAAATAAATAGTCGCGTAAATAATCCTACTCTTAACACAGGTCTCAAGAGCCATTTTGTGAAGGAATAGAAATATAGAGGAAAAGAAGAGGCAGTATTACAGATGATACAGAATAATGATACTTTATATAGAGAATGATTTTTACACAACACTTTTAACGTCAGTTGAATTCAACAACTGAGGTTAAAAGTATTTTTTAAAAAAAATATTAATATTTAACGTCAGTTGTTTAATACAACTGACGTTAAACAATTACTTTTAACGTCAGTTTTTTAATAAAACCGGCGTTAAATGTTGTTTTATTTTTGCTTTTTGATTATAACGTTTACACCCGCGCGCCTTCTGAACTTCGCTCTGTACGTACGTCTCTTTTCTATTTTCATCACGCTCAACCCTAGATCACTCTCAACCCTCACTCTCGCTCTCACCCAGCACAGAACCCTAATCGCGAGCTCATCTCCACCGCAACCACCGCGAGGGCTTCTTCGCCACCACCGTGAGGTACACTATTAACTCTAACTCTGTCTTTCCATTCATTCTTTGCAATAACTTGACATCTCTCTTTCCCCTTCCCGCGCACTAACTCTCCTTGTCCCTCTGCTCTCAGTAACCACATCGAACGTTGGCCACCACTCGAGCGATTCCTCCCAACCACCACGCGAGCACCTATTTCTGGTGAGTATTTAGGGCACATTTTTGTATTTTTGGTTTTGAGTGTATATTGAAACTGTAGTCTCAGTAGTTGAAACTTGAAATCGTGAGTTTGAGTTGTTTGGAATGTACGTCTCTATTTTTGGTTTTGAGTGCATGTTGCTCTGCTGGTTGATCTGTCACGGCCGTGATGCTCATCACGGCTAGGCTGTGATCGATTCGCATGTGATGGCATGGTCTGGTTCAGTTGGCACGTTACAGCCGTGATGGACATCGCTGCCAGGCCGTGACCAGTGCTTGGCAATCTTCAAAAACTATAGTTTTCAATCTCCCGTATTGTCCTTATATTGGATATATGTTTTGTATATCTACAGGACCTATCTAGGTATAGATCATAGTTGGATGGTTTGTAAGCGCACTAGTGCTGAGTATTTGAAGGGGGTGGGAGAATTTATAGAATTTGCTCAAAGGAATGTTCCTAATAGTAATGGAATGTTCCGTTGTCCTTGTGTCAAGTGTTTGAATACGAGGAAATGTACGGTGAAGGATATACGTACTCATTTGATTTGTGAAGGGATTTGCTTGAGTTATACAAGATGGATATGGCATGGTGATGTGTTGTTGAGCAGTACGGCGAGTGTCTCCCAAAGTGAGGACGTTGACGTAGATATGGAGGATGATCGAGTAGAGGACATGATCCGTGATATTGGACAAGAATCTTTTCATCGAGCTCATGTGTATGATAGGTTGTGCGGTGATGCGGATAAGCCTTTATATCCAGGGTGTACTACTGATAAGCCTTTGGCTTATCTAGTTTTATAACTAGATGGACTGTGGTTTTTGTGCAAATTATTCGAGTTCAATCTCATTTTCGCCCAAATTTGGCTTTGTTTTGTTCCTAAGTAGACTTTGACTCGTTCTAGGCAATTTTAGTAGTTTTTAGTCTATTTTGAATAGAATTACGCCTTTTGTTTCCTTTTTATTATTTCAGGTTAGAAGTGAAGCTCCAAGAGTCAAGGAAGCACTTCGAGTCAAGGAAACAGTGGAAATTTCCATTCTGAAGATACTCGCCCCGCGAGTAGATACTCGCCTCGCGAGCCTGAAGATCAGCAAAACAGCAACAGTCATCAATTCTGGTTCGCCACGCGAGAGTCTTCTCGCCCCGCGAGAGTCTGAAGACCCTGGAAGACAGAGACCATCACGGCCTAGCCGTGATGAAGGTCACGGCTGTGACAGATTAAGGTTTGAAGACTCGCCCCGCGAATACACTCTCGCCTCGTGAAAATCCAAATTGAAAGCGCGCCAAAACTAATGATTCGCCTCGCGAAAGGTTGTTCGCCCCGCGAGCGGCCGAGAACCAGAATCCCTATTTATAGGCTGTTTCAGATAGAAGGAGGGGGGGCTGGAGAGCTTTTGGAGATCCGAATCCTAGTAGGGTTTTTCCACTGTAGAGTAGCGTTTAGGAATATTTCTTTTCTCTTTGGAGTTGCGTCTCCCTTTTTCTTTTTCTTATGTTGATATGGAGATTATGTCCGATTGTTTGTCTATGAGCATGAGGAACTAATCCCCTCGTCTGAGGGAACAATGAAGCCACCCATGGCGGTGTAGATTCGATGTGATGTATGTCTTTCTCCCTTGTCTCAATTTATGTTTTCCAATTCTGATTTGATTGCGTCGATCATATGTGTTGCGTGATTGACTAGTTAAACGTGTTGAGGCTGAGAGGCGATTCGCGTTTTAGAACTTGAATTGGGATCACTAATCGAATATTGCACGAGAGTGAGTAGGAGATCGGTGCAACCTTATAGGGAACAAGAATTAATAGAATTCGAGATTAGGATTATGAGACCTAGTAAGTAATTAATCCAATCGTCGAATATGTCCTAATGAGCACGACAGTGGATTTAGGAGAATTTGGGGGTCCCGGTTGACATTGTAATTGAACTTAGGGAGGAATTCATCATCACTTGGGAATGCATATTGGGTAGGTGGATTTGTGACCTTGGACATTTTAATTTCAGATTTTTAGTTAATTACTTTATTAGATTTGTTAATTGAATTTTGATCCTATTTTCTCTCTCTCTCAACCACCTTCTGTGACTTGACCAAACGTATCGGATTCCCGGCGGATTAGTCGAATTGGTAGCCCAATCCCTGAGTTCGACCTCGGTAATTACTTACCGTGTTTATTTTATTACTTGCGACGACCCGTTACACTTCCCGGTGACTCAACAACTACTCATACACGGTTGTCGGCGGTGCTAAAATTGGTTTGTGTGAAGGCGAGAAATGGTTGAAGCGATAAAAGCTTCACGGAATTACTTGAAGTGTTGAAAGACTTGCTTCCGGAGGACAACACATTGCCTGACCGTAACTATGAGACCAAGAAGGTATTGTGTCCTATGGGTATGGAGTATAAGAAGATACACGCATGCCCCAATGATTGCATATTGTACACCGATGTTCATGAAGACAAACACGATTGCCCCAAATGTGGGTTATCACGATACAAAGTGAAGGGTGGTGATGATGATGATGATGTTGATGATGTGAGAAAAAAGGGTCCTCCTGCGAAGGTGTTGTGGTATCTTCCAATAATTCCAAGGTTCAAGCGATTGTTTGCCAATGCGAAAGATGCGAAGAATCTTAGATGGCGTAATGATGAGAGGAAACGTGATGGAAAGGTTCGTCATCCTGCTGATTCTATTCAATGGAAGAATATCGATACTATGTTTCCGGATTTCGCCGATGAGCCAAGAAACCTAAGGCTTGGACTTGCTACGGATGGAATGAATCCTTATGGTAACATGAGTAGTATTCATAGTTCATGGCCTGTTCTGTTGGTGATTTACAACATGCCCCCTTGGTTGTGCATGAAGCGCAAATACATGATGTTGTCTATGATGATTTCGGGCCCAAAGCAACCGGGAAATGACTTAGATGTTTATCTAGGTCCCTTGATTGAAGACTTGAAAACGCTGTGGGTGGAAGGTGTTGATGTAGTTGATGGGTATTCTCATGAGACTTTCAAGCTTCGTGCCATGTTATTTTGCACCATCAACGACTTTCCAGCATACGGTAACTTGTCCGGGTACAGTGTCAAGGGGCATAAAGCATGCCCTATATGTGAAGAAGGCACATGCTACACTCAGTTGCATCATGGAAAGAAGACGGTTTACCTTGGGCATCGGATATTTCTTAGACGTGATCACCCATATCGTAAGATGAAAAAAGCTTTTAATGGATGCCAAGAGACAGAAGAAGCGCCGGCGGCCTTAATTGGAGAGCAGGTTTATCAGAGGGTAAAGGACATCGATGTTATATTCGGCAAGTCCAAAAAGAAAGGTAAAGCTGCTGAGAAAAACATATGGAAGAAGAGGTCGATATTCTTTGATCTTCCATACTGGCGCAAGCTTGATGTCAGACACTGCATTGATGTGATGCATGTGGAGAAAAATGTGTGTGATAGTGTGATCGGGACGCTTCTCAACATTCAGGGCAAGACAAAGGATGATGTGAATGCTCGTCTCGACCTCGTTGCTATGGGTATACGAGAGCAGTTGGCTCCAGTTGTTGAGGATGGTAAGCGGACTTATTTGCCGCCAGCATGTCATACTTTGTCAAAAAAAGAGAGACAAAGTTTCTGCAGGTGTCTTCAGGGCATCAAAGTTCCACATGGTTACTCTTCAAATATGAAGAGGCTTGTCTCTAGTGATCTTAAATTGGTTGGCTTGAAGTCTCATGATTGTCACATCTTGATACAACAACTTCTGCCCGTTGCTATTCGTGGTATTACTACAAAAAATGTGAGACATGCCATTACTCGGTTGTGCTCATTCTTCAATTCTATATGTAGCAAAGTCGTTGACCCCCGTATGTTGGATGACTTGGAAGTTGAGGCTGCTACAATCTTGTGCCAATTGGAGATGTATTTTCCTCCTTCCTTTTTCGACATAATGGTTCACTTAATTGTTCATTTGGTGAGGGAGATTAGATTATGTGGGCTGGTTTTTCTGAGATGGATGTACCCAGTTGAGCGCTACATGAAGATCTTGAAAGGGTACGTGAAGAATCCTCATCGTCCGGAAGCATCTATTGTTCAAAGGTATGTTGCAGAAGAAGCTATTGAGTTTTGTTCGGACTACCTTCATAAGACAGATCCTATAGGGGTTCCTAAGCCTCGGCATGATGAGATCAGATGTCAAGGTAAGGGTACACATGGCTTAAGAATTAATAGGAAGGATCGGGAGGAAGTGCTTCAAGCACATTTGTATGTATTGAACAACATCGAATGTGTTCAGCCTTTCTTATTTGAACATAAAAGAAAAGTCAATCAAGAAAACCCTCGAATGAGCGAAAGGTGGTTGTTGAACAAGCATAACAAGACTTTCTTACCATGGTTCAAGGAAGAAATGCTTAAGGATGGTAATACTGCTTCTGATGACGTAAAATGGCTAGCACGTGGGCCTAACTTCAACGTCATATGTTGGAGCGGATACGACATAAATAACTTTTCCTTTTATACAAAGGAACAAGATAACAAGAGTACCATGCAAAAATAGTAGGGTTATGATCGTGGCCGAAGCAATGCACTTCTCTAGTGCAAAGGACACAAAACCCGTTACAGCACCGAGACCTTACTTTGGATATATTGAAGATATTTGGGTGCTCAATTACACTAAGCTTACGGTGCCGGTATTTAAATGTAAGTGGGTTGATAGTAACGGTGGTGTACAAACCGATGAATTGGGGTTCAAATTGGTAGACCTCAACAAGTTAGGTCATATAAATGAAACTTTCATAATGGCTTCCCAAGCAAAACAAGTGTTCTACATCACCGATCCTTCTAACAAAAGGTTGTCCGTGGTTCTCCAAGGAAAAAACATGTATAATGGTAGTGATGAAAATGAAGATTCAAATCTTGATATTCCTGAGACTCCTTCTTTTTCAACAAACATGCCTACTATAATCGAGGAGACACAGGTGGACGATGTACATGCCACTCGCGATGATCATCACGAAGGGATATTGATATAGGTAGTTTAAACTTAGTATACATTTATTTTTATTTCTATTTATGTATTTATTTTGAGTTATAATCTATGTTAATAAATATATATTGTTTCTGAATACATATATATGGATCATTATTCCATTTTTCCTTTGCAATTCTGTAATGTGTGTGATATTCACGTATTCTTGGGATATTTCTTGAATGCGGGGATAGGTGAGGAGTGATATTTTAAAACTAAATTTAAAAAAAAAAATACTATTAACGTCAGTTTTATCATACAACTGATGTTAATAGTATTTTATAAAATATACAGTACACTATTAACGTCAGTTGTTAATTACAACTGACGTTAAAATTAAGACCTTTAACGTCAGTTCTTGATAACAATTGACGTTAGTTTTAACAAAATTCATGTCAGTTTTGTTAAAGAACTGACGTTAATTTTGACAAAATTAACGTCAGTTGTATTAAAGAACCGAAGCGTTAATAGTGTTATATTTAACGTCGATTCTCAACCGGCGTTAAAAGTTTAACTTTTAACGTCACTGTATTTACGTCAATCGATGATTCGGCGTAAAAATCAATTTTAACTGACGTAAAAAACACTTATTGCACTAGTGTGTTTCTCAAACATCATAACTGTTTTTTTACATCTTATCATCAAATTTTTTCCTATTATAAAAAGTAATAAAATTTATAACATTTTTTCATGACTATAGAAAATATGTTAACATTTATCATTTTTTAGAATAGTTATATATATATATATATATATATATATATATATATATATATATATATATATATATATATATATATATACTCTGTTTGATAATACAGAGGATCTTAACATAAAAAAGATATTATTCAGAGCATTTTAACATAATATATATTCATTTTGAATAATATTGAAGTGATGAAAGTTGAAACGGTCGTTGGCCATGCATCAACTTGAGTGCAAAACGAGACTAGGCAAATGAGAGTAGCATAGTTAAAGATAAGTGGAAAGTGGTATAACACGGGAAAGGCTTTTTGTCATTATAACATAATAAGCAAAATAAAACCATATCTTACCCTCCTCTCTATTAGATTAGAGTAAAATGACTTTTTTTTAAATAAAAAAAACTTTTAAAAAAAATTAAGCTAGACACCTGAACATAACATAATATTTATAAAATAGCTTTTCGAATAATAAAAAAAAATAGCTGAAAGATAAATAATTCACTTTTCTCAAATACGCTCTAAGTGATTTGAGTATTTAGATATTGATTAATATTATTTAGCTCATGATCTTATTTTTATTTATAATAGAAAATTATAAACATTAGTACTGCGAACAAACACTGTTCAACGTTGAGTTGCTAATTTAATTACTTGTAAAAGAAATTATAGTTAAATAATTCAAACTTTTTCTGAACAGCGAGACTTCATTTGCGATGGAAGTGCTGAACAGGCAAAGAGAAAAATATAAGGGTCCAAAATTAACATAGAGTAGAAGGCATCGTATCGTATGATGGACAAATGGATCGAAAACATTGCCAAGAAGCAAAGGCAATGTGACAAGATTGATAATAGAGAGAAAGCATGAGTGAGGAGTGCAAGCAAACTAACAATAATAATAAAGATTGCCCAACACCAACAGAGCATGATACAAACAACACACATTGGTTATCCTACCCATTTCACAACAACAACTAATGAATGCAAAAGCGTATGGACAACGATAAAAAGCTCAGGATGCTCTTCTTCTTCAACTTATTTATCCCAAGTTTGAATAGCGTGCCAGGCCAGCACCTGGTTACCCAAATATCACGCTTTGTTTTTTCTTTCTCTCTTCTTACTTCTCATTTTTTCCTAAAATTATACTCAGGTGATTTGATTCAAAAAAACTCTGCTCCTCCGTACTGTAATTTTGGCACTTTATTTTCCTTTAATTTCGCTCAAAAGTACTTTGGGTGCATTTGGAAGAACTTATTTAAGCTCCTTTTGATTTATCTGATGACATAAGCTATTATGCAGTGTATTTGACGGAGCTTATAAAAATAACTTATGTCATCCCATAAGGAGTTTTTGACTTATTTTCATATGTCACTGGGAGAAGCTTATGGAATTATCATAAGAGCTTATGCACTAAACACCCTCTCTGTGTTTTTCACCATTCGAATCCTCTCATGCCCCTTTCTTTCTTTTTCTTTCTTTAAACACTTATGGCATAAGCTCTCATATGATAAGGTCTTATGTGATAAGCTCTTAATTAAGTTGTTTACCCAAACGCACCATTTGTCATCTTGCTACATAATTTGGATGACCGATGTAAGTAACCAAAATTGAATCTCAATTTTGTTAAATTAGAATATTATTTCAAATGACTGAATGCTCATGGTATAATTTTCTAATAGGAAGGACGTATGTAATAGCCACTATACTTTTTTTTTTAAAAAAAGAATATAGGCGTTATACTTAGGACTTGTTTGGATAAACGGCTTAATTAAACACTTTTAGGATAAATGCTTATATGATAAGCGTTTATCTTATCATATAAGCACTTATGTATAAGCTATTTCTATAATTAAAGATAAAATATAATCAAATTGTTTTCATTTAAGTTATAAGCTGTTTTCATAAGCTATCATAGAGAGCTTATCAAAATAAGCTGAAAACAATTTATAGATATGTCATAAGCTGTTTCTATAAGCTCCCTCAAACACTCTGACAAGTGTTTATGTCAGTAAATAAACCAAAATAAGCTATTTATAAGCCAATTTAAATAGACATTTATTCTATTCTCGTTAGAAAACAGTATTATACATAACACGCCTTAATTTTGTTCTTTTGCATATGACATTTTGATTTCATGTTCAAATCTCACCCAATTCAGTTCTGCCAAACTTTTGCTAACCTTCAGTCACTTGTGGCCGTGGGCCTTAGCCGTGTCGGAAACGAAACAACTTCTTAAGAAGATGGATACGACTACAAAGCCCATATACGCCATTTGAATATGTATCTGAAGTCCACCTCATTGGCCCAATAGTCTAATACAACACTTTTTTTTTTTGCCAACGATTAATACAGCACTTGAGTGCACATGCTGCGTCTGTATTCTCTCTCGCTTCGTTTTTTTTTTTTTTTTTTTTTATAAATAAGGACCCACCTTTTTTTTAGGGCTACTAGTATAATGTATAAGAAAAAATTGTTGCATATTTTAATTCCTCGCATCTTTTATATTTAAGGAGTTACGTGACAGAATAAAATTTAGAGTTTAACTTTAATGCGTTTTTAGAGATAATTTATAATGTCATCCATTGTTATTTTATTAAAAATGTTTATTTTTTACAATAACTACATTAAAAGGTCGATATATGATAATTAATAATTAGTTGATAATGTAAAAAACTTTACATCAATAATATGTAAAAATTAAATTCATCAAAATATCAAAATATAGATATAATAAAGTAACATGTGCCTAAATATATAAAAGTAACAATATTTGAAAATATAAACATGTGGTCCGGATTTGATCATAATATACATGTATATATAAAAAAATTATTTTTGGGAGGAATTCCCACTTATACATCTTACTATACTTCAAATGATTAATTTTTCATAGATGATACTGTAGAAAAAAATATAAGCATATAATCCTTACTTCCATTATAATTTACAAGACATGGACTTATAAAAAGAATTTATTTTTTACACAATCAGACTTGGACTGGCACATAAAGAAAATGCCAGGGTGAAATATAAACCTTTCTTAGCACACATAATCATTACTTCAAGCATATAAAACCTCTTTTTGAACGTTTGTGATAAAGGATTATGTGATGTAACAAAAAAAGTCTCATAAAAGAGTGTCAAAACCAGTAAATAGCAAAAATGAACCACCGAATCATATTCAATTGGAGAAGCATAGGATGGAGAACCTCAACTAGAGGTTGTGTGTGCTTAAAAGAGTGATTCATCTATGTTGATCATTGAAAATTTGACACGCAGTGGACATAAAGACCAGATTTGCATTGAAAAAACAGGGATCAAATATGCACACAAAACAATTTAGGGACCAAAATCTCACATGCCCAATAGTAAGAGGATCGAAACTGCAATTAAACCTTTTTTAAAAAAAACACAAATAGTAAACACTGATTATATACGCCGTTTGGGCTCTGCCCGAGTTCGATCATTGGGTATGCAACAACCCTTGACCAAACTTTCCTAACCGCGCAGACGGCTCGGAGATTGGTCCCATAACGGATCCAAAGAATCTGAGCCGTGGGGATACTTCAAAGGCTCACTCAGTCCCAAATACTGATTAGGGTGAGTACCAAACCAAAAATAGGAAAAATACCCAATTGTAGTCAATTAATAATGGTTTTTGACAAGAAATAATGCTATTAAACAATTGATATTAATAACCAAATACTTGCAACATTAATAACTATATATACAAATGTTCATGTTAACATTCTAAATGTAAATATGGAATATTTCATCCCCAGGTAAACTATATTTCCGGGAATGAGATTCCTGGAAAAGTTACATCCCCATGTTTAGTTCATATAAAATATTCCCAGGAATATAATTTACTTTTCCCGAAATACCCTTATAAAAAAACTTTTATAATAAAAGAAATGATAATATACTACAAAAGTAAAAAAAAAAAATATATATATATATACAAAAATGCATCTTGTTAAAGTGGTATTGTCACATACGTACATCAAACACAAGCTCATTTTGTATCATACCCAGCAGTGCGTGGTGTTCATTTTGAGCATATCAGTGTTCAACCTGGGGCTAGGCAACATTGAAAAACGAATGAAGAGAGAGGGAGAAGGCAAACATATGTCTAACAGAGGGAGAACTAGAGGAGGAAGAATGTAGAGGAAGGGGACGAATTCAGATGAGAATGCAAGTTTGAATAAACAGGGAATATTTGAGTAATTTACTTAACAAAACTTTCTCATTCTCATGGGAATATTTTTTTCCCACCCTCATACATGGGAATACAATTTCCCCATCTTATTCACAACTTCTATTCTTGAGAATATTTCATGCCTGAGAATATTTTTTTTATCACTTATATCAAACGTACGAAGGTTTTATTCCCACCTCACATTCTCAGGAATACCAAAACATCTCCTGTACCAAACACTACCTAATAGTTATGAATCAATCGATTCAATAAATTCAGCATATCTTTTATGTGTATAGATCTCAATTTTGAGTATTGCATACTAGATTGTTGTCCTAAAAGGGGGTGGCTTTTAACATGAGGGGGCAACTATGTTCCTCATGCAATGAGGGAGCAAAGTGACTGGGAATCATAGGTAACCAAGGGGTCGATTGAATTGTGGTTGACTTGTTTAACAGAACACTCTAACTCATCCCACTCTATCTCATGTAAGCCTCAGAACAACGTATCTCTTTTACAAACAAACATACTCACTATCTCTATCTCTCTCTCCATTCGTCCCACCACCTCTAGCTCGTGGCTCCGGGACCTTCTCTAGCTCCATCGCCAGCATCGGGACCCGGAGGGCCCCGCCGTCACTTCAACAGCGAGGCTTAGGTGAAGGATTTCATACAAACTATGCTCCACCATGGTGGTTACAATGATACGGTTAGAAGGTTCGGGAAGGTTCGATACGATACGCTCCGATTGCCGCATGTAACGCCTTTGGTTACATTAGTAACCCAAAATAATTGTATAAAAATTCTTTAATACATTTGTTTAAAATGTGTTAATCATAAAAATTTTCTCAATTATTTAAGTCTGGAAAATGTCTCTCATTAAATAAAATAGCAATAATATATCAGAGTAATAAATATAATATTAAATCCATACCTCTGAATAAAACCAAATCAAAGGAAAGCCTCAAAACCGGACGTCTAACTACAATCCGAGAAGAAAAACTAAAAATAATAAACGATGTTTGCATGACACTCGTAACCCATGCTACAATACTAACCAGCTAAGTTAAAAAGAAAGTAGTTCTTCAAGCCTCGTGTCCGCAACAGTGATGTCCCCGGGCTCTGAAAACAACACTTTTTAATGAGATATAAAATCTCAGTGAACAACAATACAGTTATAAAATATTTCGAAAATAGTGATGTTCTCAGCCGGCACGGTAACCGGAAAAACTAACCATGGTACCCGCTAATTTTCCAAAATAATGTTCATTAAAAAAATACATTTAATTACAACAATCATATAACGACAACATACTCAAATATCATATATTAATTAAACAAAGTAACCACACATCACACAACACACAACACACAATCGTCCAGTGGCTCGGAAACCCCACTTCGTGTTGGTTTCTTGCCCAATTCGGTGACTCGAGAACTTCATTAAATTGGATCCTTGCCCCTAGTCTGTGGTGACTCGGGAACCTCGTTCTAGAATTGATTCCTTGCCACCCTCTTTATAGTGACCCGAGAACCTCGTCCTAGAATTGATTCCTTGCCCCGATGGTGACCCGGGAACCTCGTTCTAGAATTGATTCCTTGCCACCCTCTTTATGGTGACCCGAGAACCTCGTTCTAGAATTGATTCCTTGCCCCGATGGTGACTCGGGAATCTCGTTTTAGAATTGATTCCTTGCCACCCTCTTTATGGTGACCCGAGAACCTCGTTCTAGAATTGATTCCTTGCCCCGATGGTGACTCGGGAATCCCATTTTAGAATTGACTCCTTGCCCCTATGGTGACCCGAGAACCTCGTAATTAAATGGGTTCCTTGCCTCCCATTAACGGTGACCCGAAAGCCTCATTCTTAAAATGGATTCCTTGTCACATATCTTAATTTCGACATCCCATTAAATGGCGATGTTAAAAGTCAATGCATCTATCTTAGGAGGCATAACAACAAACTGCACTCACATACGTATATCATTTATATCCCAAATAAAACATGTCAAACATATTTTAAATTATAACAATCAAATGTACTTATTCTCTTTTTAAACCATAAGCAAAATGGGATTTAATACATGCTATGTCTAAGCTATTAAAGTTCAATTAAATAAAATTATATGCTCCCGGAAGGTAAAACCACGCGTCAGTGGAACACCAATGCCTATTGAATTGAACTTGGCATACAGGGGACTTCACAAAAGTAGTTAAAGATAAAAAGAAAATCTACTCCTTAGAGGTTTTGGACGCGCAGTACGAAACTTTAGTGATTTTACCATCTGGCTTAAACCCAAGAATTTCACACACAAAACTATAAATTAGCAATAAACAATTTCTTTTAGATTTAGGGGAACACACTTGCAAATCAATTCCTCCATCAATAAGAAAAATAATAATAGAACTGTCAACACAAACAATCGTTCATACCATGGAGAGGGTTCGTAAAAAGTATTGTTACTTACCTCTCGAAAACCTCCAATGTGCTCTAAAAATTATTTATGATAAGGATTTGCGCTTCCATAAAAATTCTTCTCCCGTTTAGTGGTGTTCTTGGATCTGTATTGCTGTAAGGTTGTACTGTCAGGAAAGGGACGCTGTGCGGCGCTCCTTGTTACTACAGTGACAAGAGTATAATTATATATACTGTGCGCTTCCTGGGCTTAAAGCCCTTGTACTTTTTTTTAATATATATATATATATATATATATATATATATATATTGCATTTTTATAATAGTTAATAAATTTCAATAAATCCTTATACTATCAATTCTTTACACTAGATCTCTTATTTATATTTTATTTGCACTATACTTTTTAATAACTTAATATTATTATTATATTTTTTTTCAAATTAATTATGTTAGAATTTTAGGATGTTACATTTTCTCCCCTCTTTAAAGAACTTTGTCCCCGAAATTCATCTCATACACACGCACCTATTGTAACATATGTTATATTCAAAACATAAAGGTTATCATACATTAGATAATAAAATCTGGATATTGACATACAATATCCTCCTCCATCGAGACACATCCCAAGCCATTTTTAGATGCGCTACAGTAAACCACAAAACTCACTAAGGGATCCGATATAGTTAAGACTGGTGATGACACCAATCTCCTCTTAAGCTCTTGGAACCCGTCCTCACACTCCTGGTCCCACACAAAAGGTTTCCCTTTCCTAGTCAACTTGGTCAAAGGTAAGACTGATCTAGAGGACCCCTCAATGAACTTACTATAGTAACCTGCTAAGCATAAGAAACTTCCCACTTCGATTACTGTCTTAGATTGTTCCCATTCCGACACCGTATCAACTTTAGAGGAATCAACCACTGCACCATCCTAAGAGATGGTGTGTCCTAAAAACTTTACCTCGTCTAGCCAAAACTCACACTTCTCAGGTTTGGCATAAAGACGCTCATCCCTCAAGTTCTGCAACACCAACCTTAGGTGTTCCCCATGCTCTTCTGGTGTCCTAGAGTATATTAAAATATAATCTATGAAAATCACCTCAAACCTATCCAAAAAGGACCTAAAGATCCGATTCATGTAGTCCATGAAAACGGCTGGGGTGTTGGTCACACCAAAAGGCATCACTACATACTCATAGTGCCCATACCTTGTTCTGAAAGTTGTCTTAGGGATGTCCTCACTTCTAACTCTAATATGATGGTATCCCGATCTTAGATCTATTTTGGAAAACACTGACTCTCCCCTCAACTGGTCTAAGAGGTCATCTATCCTAGGCAAGGGATATTTTTTTTTTCTTGATGGTTACCTTACTCAACTACCCATAATCAACACACAACCTCATACTCCCATCTTTCTCTTGCACTAAAAGCACTGGCGCTCCCCAAGGTGACACACTAGGCTTCACAAACCCCTTTTCTAACATCTCTATTTGTTTCTTGAGCTCGCTCAACTCTAAAGGTATCATCCTATAGGGTGCTATGGATACGGGTCCACTCCCGGGTATTAGAACTATGGTAAACTCGATCTCTTTTTCTGGAGGTAAACTAGAGACCTCATTAGGAAACATATCTGGAAACTCGCACACAACAGGTAATGCCGCTATATCACTTTCAGCCTCTATCTTAGCAGAAAAGAGGAGAATGTATCCCTGAGCTCCCTCAACCAAGCACTCATGACAAGATGCAACAGATATAAAGTAATTTGATTTAAAGGAATCAAAAGACATAGTTTGTGGAGCAAAAGACATGGTTCTACTAGAGCAATCAATAACAGCATTATTATGAGGTAACCAATCAATGCCAAAAGTAATATCTAGACCCGACATAGGCAAACATATCAAATCAACACTATAAGTCAGGTCTTGAAACAACAAAGGACATTTCAGGAAAACAAAAGAAGTAATCAATCTATCTTTAGCAGGAGTAGAAACACACAAATCATATGATAATTTAGAAACAGACAACTCTAAGCATCTAGCATATTTAAAAGATATGAATGAATGTGTTGCTCCCGAATTGAACAATATGATAACATCATGACCTTTAATAAAGCCCTTACCTTGGATCAAACCGTCGGATTCCTTCACCTCCTCTCCTTGGATGGTAAAGACCCTTCCGTGGTTCTGGGTTCTGGTATGAGATTGGCCTCCTGACTTGCACATCCTAGCAAAATGTCCAGTCTTTCCACAATTGTTGCAGGAGACTTGTGCCGCGGGGCACGTACGACCTTGGTGCTGCCACCCACATTTGTAGCATGTTGCTTCCTTATCACCCTGAGCCCTTTGAATCTGCTTACCCTTAGTGATAGTAGGCACAGGTCGTAGGCTCTTCTGAAAGTTTCCTCCCTTGCTCTGGAATCTCTTGTCATCGCTAAAGCTATTGTCTTTCGACTTCTCAGTCAAAACAGCTTGTATATTTCGCTCTGCCACTCTACACTTGTTTACCAAGATGGGGTAATCTCGAATCTCTAGGAGCCCAACAAGGCTCCGCAACTCTGACCTCAAGCCCTGTTCGACCTTGATTGCTTTCCAGCCACCATCAGGATTGTCCCTCACATATGAAGAGAACCTTGACAGGCTCTCAAACTTGAAAACATAATCTGCCATGGTCATGCTCCCCTGACGAAGCTGAAGAAACTCTGCCTCCTTCTGTATACGAACACTATACGGAAAGTATTTTCCAGGAAAACATCCTTGAACTTGTCCCATGTGATATGGGCCCCCGAAGCAAGCAATCCACCCCTAGCACAGTTCCACCAGTGCTCCGCGTCTGACTCCAGCATGTAGGTGGTAAAATCCACCTTTTGATCGTCACCACATCTCATGACTCGGAAAATCTTCTCTAGCTTCATTAACCACTCCTCTGCCTTAATCGGATCGGTAGTCCCTCGAAACGCTGGCGGATTATTATTTCGGAACTCTGACAAACCCCTGTACTGCGGATCTGGAGCGTCGACTGGCCCAACAATAGGCCCGTTCCCGTTATCCCTCATCTGACGGAGAGTCTCCGTCTGCTCCTGCAGAACTCTGGTCATCTGAACCAAAGTCGCCGCAAGTGCATCCTTCGTCCGTCGCCTATTAATGGCCATAATCTGCACGCCACCAATCAAACACTGGGTTGATCAGGTCCAACATTTAAAAGAATAGCATGCAGAATTTATAACTCTAACAAGCATCCTATGCGCCCAAGTTTTGTTTTTAGAAAAAGCCCCACTACCACAACCCGATTTTAGAATCGAACTGCTCTGATACCATAGATGTAACGCCCTTGGTTACATTAGTAACCCAAAATAATTGTATAAAAATCCTTTAATACATTTGTTTAAAATGTTTTAATCATAAAAATTTTCTCAATTATTTAAGTTTGGAAAATGTCTCTCATTAAATAAAATAGTAATAATGTATCAGAGTAATAAATATAATATTAAATCCATACCTCTGAATAAAACCAAATCAAAGGAAAGCCTCAAAACCGGACGTCTAACTACAATCCGAGAAGAAAAACTAAAAATAATAAACGATGTTTGCATGACACTCGTAACCCATGCTACAATACTAACCAGCTAAGTTAAAAAGAAAGTAGTTCTTCAAGCCTCGTGTCCGCAACAGTGATGTCCCCGGGCTCTGAAAACAACACTTTTTAATGAGATATAAAATCTCAGTGAACAACAATACAGTTATAAAATATTTCGAAAATAGTGATGTTCTCAGCCGGCACGGTAACCGGAAAAACTATCTATGGTACCCGCTAATTTTCCAAAATAATGTTCATTAAAAAAATACATTTAATTACAACAATCATATAACGACAACATACTCAAATATCATATATTAATTAAACAAAGTAACCACACATCACACAACACACAACACACAATCGTCCAGTGGCTCGAAAACCCCACTTCGTGTTGGTTTCTTGCCCAATTCGGTGACTCGAGAACCTCATTAAATTGGATCATTGCCCCTAGTCTGCGGTGACTCGGGAACCTCGTTCTAGAATTGATTCCTTGCCACCCTCTTTATAGTGACCCGAGAACCTCGTCCTAGAATTGATTCCTTGCCCCGATGGTGACTCGGGAACCTCGTTCTAGAATTGATTCCTTGCCACCCTCTTTATGGTAACCCGAGAACCTCGTTCTAGAATTGATTCCTTTCCCCGATGGTGACTCGGGAATCTCGTTCTAGAATTGATTCCTTGCCACCCTCTTTATGGTGACCCGAGAACCTCGTTCTAGAATTGATTCCTTGCCCCGATGGTGACTCGGGAATCCCATTTTAGAATTGACTCCTTGCCCCTATGGTGACCCGAGAACCTCGTAATTAAATGGGTTCCTTGCCTCCCATTAACGGTGACCCGAGAGCCTCGTTCTTAAAATGGATTCCTTGTCACATATCTTAAATTCGACATCCCATTAAATGACGATGTTAAAAGTCAATGCATCTATCTTAGGAGGCATAACAACAAACTTCACTCACATACGTATATCATTTATATCCCGAATAAAACATGTCAAACATATTTTAAATTATAACAATCAAATGTACTTATTCTCTTTTTAAACCATAAGCAAAATGGGATTTAATACATGCTATGTCTAAGCTATTAAAGTTCAATTAAATAAAATTATATGCTCCCAGAAGGTAAAACCACGCGTCAGTGGAACACCAATGCCTATTGAATTGAACTTGGCATACAGGGGACTTCACAAAAGTAGTTAAAGATAAAAAGAAAATCTACTCCTGAGAGGTTTTGGACGGGCAGTACGAAACTTTAGTGATTTTACCATCTGGCTTAAACCCAAGAATTTCACACACAAAACTATAAATTAGCAATAAACAATTTCTTTTAGATTTAGGGGAACACACTTGCAAATCAATTCCTCCATCAATAAGAAAAATAATAATAGAACTGTCAACACAAACAATCGTTCATACCATGGAGAGGGTTCGTAAAAAGTATTGTTACTTACCTCTCGAAAACCTCCAATGTGCTCTAAAAATTATTTATGATAAGGATTTGCGCTTCCTTAAAAATTCTTCTCCCGTTTAGTAGTGTTCTTAGATATGTATTGTTGTAAGGTTGTACTGGCAGGAAAGGGACGCTGTGCGGCGCTCCTTGTTACTACAGTGACAAGAGTATAATTATATATACTCTGCGCTTCCTGGGCTTAAAGCCCTTGTACTCTTTTTTTTAATATATATATATATATATATATATATATATATATATAATTTTACATTTTTTATAATAGTTAATAAATTTCAATAAATTCTTATATTATCAATTCTTTACATTAGATCTCTTATTTATACTTTATTTGCACTATACTTTTTAATAACATCACATTATTATTATTATTATTTTTTTTCAAATTAATTATGTTAGAATTTTAGGATGTTAGGCTCAGGAAGTTGATGGGTCGATGATGCTGATGGGTCAACTTATTTGTTCGAACATGATATTTATACAGATGATGGGGTTTTGTTCCCGATCTAGGGTGAGTGTTGATGAGCTAACGTAGTCATCCCCGGCTGGTACCGCCTCTTCAACTCCGTGGATCTGACAGCTCCGGCGATGGTCGCCGACGACGGTGCAGGTGGCTGCTGAAATGGAGGTGGGGTGATGGTGGTGGTGACGGAGAGAGAATGGGTGAGATTTCACTACAACTTTTTCACAAACAAATCATTTAATGAATTCAGCTTACCAAACAATTAATCTTAAAAAAAACTCAACCTGATTCTATCTATAAAATGGTCCTAAAATAATGTATCACAAGAGGTGATGAATCTCAAAAGGAAGAACACCACCGTAAATGCACCCTCGTGATCAGAAAATGAGAAGGACAGTTGGAAAATGTGTTTGTCTCATGTAAGATGAAGTAACCAGTATTTCAGGTAACCATTAACAAATCCCAACCATTCAATTTTTTATTAATATATCCCATGGTCTCTTTCACTCCCTCATCCTTTGAGGGACATAGTTGCCCCCTCATATTTACAAGGGTGATAATTTTTCACAAGTAATAACTTCCTTCCATCTAGGGTGCGATCAAATTGAAAGGAGATGATATCAGATCCAAATTAGTCTTCCCGTCACATGCGAACACAGGAAATATTCAAAGAAGTTGGTCTGTATTTAATTTTCTTTCGATAATATATATTCATAAGGCACACACCACACCGATCCTGCAAGCTCACCTTCATTTAGATCGAGTCAAATAAAAGCTGGAGAAGGCCCATTTTACTGTGGATGAGGTACAGTGCGACCGCGCAAACAGCACAAGGTGACATGTTAACAAGCTTAAACACCGTGACATGATTGGTTCAATATTTATCACCACTTCAAAACATTTTAAGGGACTACTAAATGTTGGCATCGGTGATTAAAAAACCTCTAGTCCCTTAACTAAAATTTCGTGTTCAAATCTTAAATTTGAAAAAAAAAAGGATATATATCAAACAAACTCTCACAAAAGATTAATCCCGTCTCATGTTTACGTTAGGATACTTCTAGATAAAAAAATAATAATTAAGGCAATACTAACGTGAACGTGATCTCAATAAAAACTTTAAGGAAAGTCAATAACGTATCGCACTTTTCCAATCAAAGTCCACCACCCCACACCCTTCCTTTTCAACCACCTAATACTACTATCTTCAATATCTTGAATTAAGTTGACCTTTTCGATTAATTAATTATTGGTAATTTAATATATATTTTTTTGACGAAATTGGAAATTTAATATTGAAAAGCGATAATTTTATTATTTAAAGATGTAAATATAATTAATTTATTTTTTATAAAACTTCCTTTTTTTATAATTTATTCCTAAACAAATTTTCATATAGATTGTTTTTTTTACTGAAATAGGCTTATTTCATTTCAAAAGCAATAAAAAACAACAATACAAATTGGAATAAAGTCAAAAACTTGGAGATTAAGATAACTAGTAGTCGCCTTAACTAACAACTACATTATTTTACCTCTTTACAAACTCAACAACATAATTTGTTCTAAAACTTAAAAGTTTCATACAATGTGCTAAAATAACACCAATTTCAGACATATCAAGCTTTGACGAAGAAATTGAGTTTAGGGTTTAGGGTTCTCCCTCTTGGACATTGACTAAAGGCTCATACCAACCTGATTTTGCAAGCATGAAACAGCCTTGGTCATCACTCAAGCACAATCCAAAAGAGTATTTGAAAAAAGCAGCATCAATGCTACATTTTATCCATCCGCTGATGGCTTCACCCACGAATCCGGAACCGCAGGTGCATGGCAGAATGACACAGGCTCTCTTCTAGCAACTTTCCAGTCTTGGAGTACTTGGGTTGCTCTAGATGTGACCCGAGACCAATCTCAAGCCTTGTCTTCCCAACACTTGATATTATACGTCTCCTCCATATACTCCAAAGTAACATGGCAAAAGTCTCTCTGCGGTCCCAACTTAGAGAACTCATATAAGTGAACATAAATTCGGGCAAGCTTTCCACACCGTACATGACTGGTTCCATAGAGCTCCAAAAATGCATCACTTTCCAGCAATCTATACTCTGGGCACATGACAGGAAAACATTCCAAGAATTCTCTAATCCCGTTTCACACACGGGACAAATAGCTTGGCAGCTTACCCCTTTTTGTTGCAGCCTCAAACAAGTTGGTAGACAACACCTACACATCTGCCAAAGAAAAGCCTTCACTTTGTGCGGAATATCTTGCTCCCACAGCATTTTCCAATTGCCATTCACATAGAAGGGAGATGCGTCAACAACTTTGTTCAGGAAGATGTAATGATTAAGAAATTAAGAAAACAAAATTTTATGAGGAAGTGGTATTATTTAAAAAATGATATATTATTTTTTATAAAAAATTGTTTTTCAAGTGTGTGTTTGGTTTCATATTGAAAATCTCTAGAATTGATTATGTTATCCATCAAACGTGATTTTAGTAAAAATTCGATGTTTGACTACTGATAGAAATAATTGATTTTACCTTTATAAGCAATTATGATTAGAAAGTATAAAAAATAACTTTTGAGTTGAGTTAAAAAATATATACTAAATTTTATATTAAATTTACTTTCAAATAAAAACATCCAAACATAATTCCCATCACTTTAAAAACTCAATTTTAACTAAATCGATTTTACAAAATCAATAATTTTCGAAATCGGTCCCGTGAAACGCTGGCCTAAATACACACTAAAATTTAACTAAAAAAACTATGATTATTCCTTGTTATTACGGCCACGGACCACCACGTAGACGGAGTGAACACGCAGTTGCTGAGAAAGTCGCAAAGTCAACATTCAAATTTATTTCATTTCAAAGGGTCACTGTCAATATTTTTCCCTGAAAAAATTAAACCGGAATTATTCAAGATGAAATAAAAAAGATATTAATCAAACTGTTACATTCTAAGCTCTATCAGGAAAACTGACAAAAAGAATATGAACATTCAAGAAATCATTTTCCCTTTTCCACATAAATAAAAAGAAAAAATATAAGAAGAGAAAAAACCCAAAAATCTTTAATTTCCTGAAAAGCCGCTGATTGAAGTACTGTTGATGATAGTGGGACTATTGTTGTTGTTGTTTGGATGAGCACCGCCGATTATGGAGGATATGGCGGACGCGAGTACTGACGTGAAGTTTGGGTCCGCCGTGATGGCACTCACAGTGTCAGCCAAAGAGGGCTGTAACGGTGGTCTTGGAGCCGATTGGGAAGAACCCATTTGTTGAGACTGAGACTGAGACAAGTGAAGGCCAGAGAGTTTTGATTGGTTATATAGCGTTTGTGCAATCACTTGCGTCAGCCCTGCTGGAAACGAGGCATGCGAAGGTGTTTGGTAGTGCAATGCGTTTGGGTTTTGTTGTGTGAGGTCCAATGTGATGGTGGGGAATGGTGCTGAAGCTGAAAGTGTAGCCATGGTAGAAGCAGAATTAGAGAAAGGAAGAATAGTTCTGGCTAGCCAATTGGGGTTCATTATCCCATCGGCACTAGACATTGACCCAGACAGCAACATGCTAGCTGCTGCTGCTGTTGTTGATGCCATCGCCGTAGCAGCAGGTGGCAGTGGATGGTTATGGGTGCCTTCATAAGTTGTTATAAGAATTGTTCTATCCTCCGCACAACGTTGAACCTATATAAGTATGTTAAATTAATTAACAACAATCCATATCAAAAGAATGGTTACTATTATATACGAGTCTCTTTGATTTGCCAAATTTGGTAGTGTATAACGGATATATAAGATGTACACTACTACACATTGATCATTAATCACAAAACTCACCTGTTTGCGAACGGGGCAACCAACTGCCATAGTGCATCTGTAATATGCTCGAGGGCAAGGGTTTCCCCTTGGCCATTTTTTGTCCATATTTTCGCCATTGGCACCCATCACTTATCTGCATTAGATCACTCAGGTGCATTAGTCATTTATAAACTAACTAGTAATTTAGATGAATTAATTAATGCCTAATTAATTGATACACACGTACCATAGGAGCTTCTGATCGGGCACGAACTGAGACACGAGCTTTTCTCATAGTTGCTTCCGTGGTGGATTGATCCGTAGCGTTAGAGGGGTCCAATTTCTGAAGCTTGTTCGGGTCCCAACCTTGTGATTCTGAGTCTTGATCACTCTCTAATTTCTTATCCATCTCATTTTTCCCTTTGTTATTTCTCACGGAATCCCTTGTTTCTACTTCAATGTTATTGTTGTGAGGTGTGCTTGATCGAGTTCTTTCATCCGTAGAAGAATCGCATACCTGATCATCTACAGCTTCGGGTCTACCACTAGGACCTATATCAAGGAAATGTCTTGGTACCATTCCACCAACAACTCCATGTTTATTCTCCTCAGCTTTTCCTTCACCAACCTGAATTATATAAAAATGAATTACATATTGATCAAATAATAACTGGGTAATTCGTTTATACTATCAAATTAAGTTCACTTGTCGTGTTATAAAATAATTAAAAGTAAAACTGGCCATCAAAGATGTTAATAATATTTATATACAAAATTACCTCGTGATCGGTACTCTTGTTTCGTTGGTTCTGTTGCTGTTGCAATGCCACAAGATGCATCTGCAAATTCGTGTAGTTAGTGCTCACATGGCTCAGCATCTCCTTCAGCTTTTGGTTCTCTGCTTTCATGCGTTGAACATCCTCTTGCAATTGTGCCAGCTGAAAGCAAGTATATTTCATCTCAGTTAATTTTAGAGTATAATACTTAAATTTCAATAAATATGTTTGAGTAAAATTTCCATAAATACCTAAGTTAGTGTATAATAATGATAATTAAAATATTATTTAACACTTCAATTAATTTTATTAACTGCAATATAACTATAAGTGGAATTTCCATAAATAATAAATATTGATGTCATTTCTATAAATAAAATTTTAGTGTTTAATATTGAGAATAAAAGAGTTGCATAGTATTTTCATAAAAAATATTGCATAATAATTTAATTTTAATAACTATAATGATAGTGGTTAAAAATTCCATAAATAGTAAATAATGCTAATATCTCGAAAAATAAATAAAAAATAAACACCTCAGTAGTGATTTTGGGATGCTTATCTTGAGCATCTGATGAAACCCCATCATTATCCAGCGTAGATTGATCACTCCCAGTGTTAACGATAAGGAGTTGTAAACCAGTCTATAATTTTTGCGTCAAAAAATATATATTTTAGAAACACTTAGATTAATTATATATTTAACCCAAAACTAATAATTAAAAACCATGATATAAGAAAGACAAAAAAAACTGGGGGAAAATGAATAAAGTTGAAGGTGGACATGGAGGGAGCTTACATTTACATCGAGATTTCCATGACGAGACATCACCTCCTTGACTACGGATATATTGGTGTTGGTTTTAACACGTTGAGGGTCATCATTAACATCAAGTGATGATTTGTTGTTTCTATCTGAGAAGAAGTCCACTTCACCTGCGATAACCCGATTATGAACAGAAGTGGTGTGATCGTCTTCCGTGGTGGCGCCGTTAAGATTCACCGGGAACATCATCCTGTCGACGTGGATGAGCTTATAAGGGAGGAGGAATCAAGGGTTAGAGCCCATCCTTTATTATCGCCCATAAATGAATGAATGCATTAAGCAGCTGAAATGAAAAATAATAAATATAGGAAGAGAAGAAGGATAGAGACGTGGAGAAGAAAGAAGAAGAGATGGACAGAGTCAGCGAGAGAGAGAAAGGGGTGATCAAGTCTGTGAAGTCTTTTACCGGTGCATTGGGGTCGGCTATAAAAAGGGTTAATGGTTGAGTACTTGGAACAATGTACACCAAATGGATTTTGGATTTTCTCAGAATTTCTTGGGATTTTATTTTATTTGTTGCGTCACATCCTGCGTCAGCCTCCAAGAATTTGTCCAATGTCCCACACATGTATGGCTCATGCTAACATACTCGTTGCTGCTAATTCTATTAAATTAACATTCATCAACGGTTAGGATTAAGGACTTGTTAATTGTTTTACTGGTTGCACGTGCGATTATATCTGGTCACCAGATAAGTGTGTTTATGATTTTTCCTTCGGAAGCTCTAACCCGCCGTTCACAAATGAAACTGATACCCTTTCTAATATCTTTCTTTTCTTTTATTATTTATAAAATTCATATATTTCCTATAAAATTTTCACATGAATTAGTGTGATCAATTTTTCAAATAGTGACACACACACGAATAAATTCAACGATAAGTATAAAATATTTTTATGCTTATTACTTAACGTTGCAGTATTATTTTCATCAAGTTGTTATTGAAATGAAACACGTTTACTAATTTTTACACCTAAATATCGAACATCATATTAGATTTGTTATTATTATTTCATGATCTAAATTTTACACACTCTACCTACGACACATAGTTGTATAAAGAGTAATGAGTATAAAGTATTTTTTGTCACTATATAAAATATTATAGATTAAACTATATAAATCTAAATAAAAATATATATCTTACTGTAATATCATATAAAAATAATCACCTTTACAAAAAAAATATAAAAAATAATAACACCAAAGCTTTGTTCACTTTTTTTGACAAATATATGCATTACTTATTACTTATACAAATTAATCATTGATGATAAAATTTTATTTTTAAACTATATATTTTCAATATCTACTTTCGAGAATTACAATTGACCGTTGACATTCATAAAAACAAGAGAAATAATGATATAAAAAAAAAACAGACAAGACTCGATCAAGTCAACGATTCAGGCGGGTGGGAGGGACAGGTGTTGTGACGGAGGATAGCACCCGGTGGCCAAGTAACATAGTCTCTCGCTGGGCCCACCTTACTACCGTCATCCACGTTTCAGATCTTAATCTAAGTTCCCACATAGTCATAGGGACCGTTGAATTTGATTCACCCATGGGACCGGGTCAGTCTCGATAGTGGATAAACAGTTGATATGTAGGGAAAAAAAAAACGAAAAAGATAGTGGATAGTCGATACCTTATAATATATTAGCTTTTAACTTTATTTTTTAGGCTTAATTGAAGTATAGTTGTTCTTTGTGTAATTTTGATCCCTAATTTTTTTTCGTGCACATTTAATTCCACTAATTTTTCAATGTTGCAAATTTAGTCCTCCTGTCTAATGTCTAACAATTTTTTCAATGATCAACATACATGAATTACTCCTTTAGGCATAAATATAACCTCTTGTTGAGGTTCTCCCTCCTCCATCTCTCCTATTCAACATGATTCGATGGTTTCTCTCTGCTATTTACTTGTTTTGTCTATACTTTCTGGGACCTTTTTTTAGCTCCACCACATGATCATTTACAATAAAAGCTCAAAAGGATGTTCTATGCACTTAAAGTAGTGGTTTTGTGTGCTTAGAGGAGTGATTCGTCTAAGTTGATCATTGAAAAATTGACAAACATTGACAAAAGGACCAAATTTACAACATTGAAAAAATCGGGGGACTAAATGTGCATGAAAAAACTTTAGGGACCAAAATCGTACATGACCAATAGTAGGGGGACCGAAACTGCAATTAAGCCTATTGTTTTACAATTTTTTATGGTATATAAAATTTATTTGTTTTGAGCACAAAAAAAAAAAGTGTATTTGTTTTTATTTACAAGATTTTCACATTTTTAAATGTGGGTTATTGAGATTATATATCTCCAACAAGTTTCTTTTCACCTTTTGAATTTACATACATTACATTACAAGTAAACTCGGCACGAGGAACCGAAACTGGTGAATTCCACAGACCATGGTAATTAGATCGAAAGAAGGAAATGCATTGGAGGAAATACTTGTATTTTACTAATATTTGTTCACACTTTCTTCTTTCCATGATTTGTAGAACACAGATTTTCAATTTCTTACGACGTTATTCTTTTAACTTATAATAGTCCTTTAAAATGGCCTTAATTAAAACCCTTCATTTGAAAATTAGCACAGAAAAAGGCAATTTTTGGATTCCTTAAACCACGAAAAAAACCCATCTATAGCTTCCTTTCTTTACATTGACTACGAAGAGTTCTTCTTTGAAACAAAACTTCACCTTGAAAGCATTGAACATACCCATTAAAGGAGAAGGCAACGTCGGCGGAACATTGACTATTTAGTACGTGAATTAAAATAATATTGCATGGGTTTGCCAGGGTAAACAAAAAATCATATCATATGCATAATTGATCG
Source organism: Sophora flavescens (assembly GCA_030762895.1). NCBI lineage: Eukaryota > Viridiplantae > Streptophyta > Magnoliopsida > Fabales > Fabaceae > Sophora > Sophora flavescens. The sequence goes on along the minus strand of CM061068.1, from coordinate 3,946,242 downwards.
CATGGCTGAGATACACGATTCTTCAATTCTAGTTAGGTGGTTAATTGTTTTTCCTTGTTCAGCCAAGCTCATGACTTGGACTCAGAATATCCATGCATGAAATTCAATAATGATGTTAGTTTCAACATGCATGACAATGATGACTTCTTGGATGAAAATTAGAGATAATTTGTGTATGTACTCTGTATTCACACTTGCGGCGCCCAACGAAAAGGAGAACAAATCTATGATATATCACACGGGCCGGGGAAAAGGGAATACATTTTTCTCTCAATAAGGAAGCTTGGACTAAAAAATAAAAGGGTCACATTGTGCATTATCTTGTCAGCTTTAACCATACTTTTACTTTCCATTCGTGGATTTTATTTTATAAGACGACTTATTTTCACTTTACATGCATAAACTTCGATTTTAATACATATAATAAAGCTGAGGTGGGGTAGCAATGGTGTGAGGCGAGAGGGTTCTGGCAGTTCTAATGGATGGAGGCTTGTGAGACAAATTCGGAAGTTTATAAACTCTGATTGTGAGGTGCGTATATATCATTGTACTGTGAAGAGAATTAGAGTAGTGCAGATGTATTAGGAAAAAATGTTTGTCTACATAATAATGCAACCATGTTGCGAGTCTTGAGACTTCACTCTAGGCCACCATATGATTGTGCAGGATCATTACGAGCCCATGGAAGTTGGAACCAGCCTCTAGTGGGCCATCTACTGTTTTCTCCGATGTACTTTGATTCTTTGTATTTGAATTGCAGCCAGGACTTTAGAGCGAATCCCCGTTCCTTATGGGCTTTATATATTAATCAATCAATCAATGAAGTAACAATAACCCAGGCCCATGTTTTGCTCCACCCTTTCCTATCTATTGAAGGTAACCCCATTATCCTCTGTTTGAACAAAACAATTAAAATTGTAGTTCAAACTTTTAATTCCAATTTTAACCCAGGCCCATGTCCTCAAACTGTTTTATGTATTTTTAAAATGTGTATAAAAATAGTAAATTGGAGATAAAAATAAATATACTATAATATCAAATCATAAATCCGACCTTCCAGTGACTCAAATGGGAGTTGCTTAACAATAAAATACTCCCTCAATTCCTTATCTTTGGTGTTTCAAGGTTTCTACACATAAATTAAGAAATCATTAATTTGTGTATATTTATACCAAAATACTCTTATTTCTATCATTAATTTTTTACAAATTCCAACTGCATTTACTAATATAAATAAATACTTCGTACTCCACTAGGTCATTTATGTAATTGAAAAGAAGCACTTACAACACTACATAGAAAGTAGGGGTGTTCGCAGATTGGATCGGATCGGTTTTGAGCTAAAAAGTCATCCGATCCAATGATGTAAACAACGTGTGGTTTGGATTGGATCGGTTTGCTTCTTTAAAAAAAATCCGATCCGATCCAATCCAATCAAATGTGGTTTGGATTGGATTGCATAATTCGTTTTTTGTCATATTTTATTTTTTTTCTTATGTCAAGTGTCCTTATTACTTATTTAATAATGGACTAAAGATAATATTCATTTAAGCGAACTAGTTTAAGGTGTCCAATACTTATTTTAACATCACTATATTAGAACAGTATAACCTTTATGAAAGGCATCAATAATTTATTCCTTATTAACCATTATATGATTTGATGACGAGAGTGAGGAAAATTCGATCTAGAGAATTCTTAGACGAAATTTTAATTTGGGAGTTTGAGAAAAAATAATTATTGATATTTTTTAATATGTTCTTTTATGTTAAATATACTTTTATCACTACAAGAATTTAAGCTATTTCCCAGGGCATATTACCCAGGGCAAAAAATCCCTAGGAAATTTTGACGTTTCCCACGGTTAAAGCCTTGGGAAAGTTCTCGCTATGGTTCCCACGGGTTGGGCCTTGGATAACATAGGCGCCAACTGCTCCCGCTTGTTTTCCCATAGATTGGGTCGTGGGTATCTGATTTAGCTCTTTCCCACGGGTTAGACACTGAGAAAAGATTTCCATTTCACATGGTTTGGGCCGTAAGAAAATAACATGACTTGAGGCGCCGTTTCCCACGGGCCAATCTGTGGGAAATATGTTACATGAGGCACCGTTCCCCAGGGTTGTGACTGTCGCAACGGTAGGCACCGTTTTCCACGGATACAGCCGTGGAAAATATGGAAATAGAAACCCCCGCCTTCCTTCACTCCCTGTACGCGCGATCCTTCATCTCCTTCACTCCCTGTACGCGAACGGTACCGACCCAACCTCCTTCGGTCTGGCATCCTCCTCCTGGTCCAGCGCCACGCCTCCACGACCTTCACTCCAGCTCGCTGTTCCGTCCATGACCTTTATTCTGCCGCCGCTCCACGAGCTTTTGTCTCTTAGCACCAACCTCACCGTGAAGACCTCCGATTTTCTCTTCACCGCCATTGACTTCTTCTCCCTCTTGGGTATTTTCTTGTCTCCAAAGATTTCATTTCATTCTCGAGTCTACATTTTTGGGTTTTTATCTTCTCCTATTTCTCTCTTTCTATATTTTCCCTCTCTCATGACCATCTCCCGGCCACCATGCAGAGCCACCGCCAGCGGCCGCAAAGACCTATTCCCACCGGCCACGCACCTCGAGTTAGAACTTCTATTGAGTTTCCTTTGAACCCTATGATATCGTCGGTGTCCCTTTGAACCCTATGCTAAAAGTTTGATTCTAGGGAGTGAATTTTGATTCTTCTAGTGTGTTGAGTATTTTGCATTGATTTTGATAATGTTGCTCCTCTGAGCTGAGATTTCTTATTGCTATTTTTTTTTTGAAAACTAGTGTTTGCTTAATTGAGGTTGGAGAAGCAAGCTTGAATGATTATGTTATTTAATTAACTTTCATGATTGCTTGAGATTTTGTAGTTGAGGATGCAGATAAAAATCTCTTGCTATTTTTCAATATTTTTGCAGGATTAAGCAATTTGTGGAAGATTTATATACACAATTGTCTTGATTGTAGTCTTTGTTGCGAATCAGGGATGGGTTTCATTAAGGATTGTGTTGGTGTTGGGACCATATGTGTTGAATGGGTTGAGTCTCTTTGGTTAACTATGTTTCAATAATAAGCATTTGCTTTGCTTTGCTTTCATCTCAAAATATAATTTAGATTCATCACAAAACAAATTTTGAGATGGATCTAAAAGAAACCAAGTAAAACTTACCTTGTTTATGGTTAACTTTTATTTTCGTTCAGAGTCTAGACACAATTCATGGAAACAATGTTACATTTGTCAACAAATTAAAAATAGGTAATAAGGTACAGTAGACTAGAATAGTCTTTTTTGATTTTTTTTTCTTCTTCCGGGTAATGTCTAGCTAGCTTGTGATATTCCTCACAAGCTATTATAAATAGTTTCATATATGTCATTCTAACAAAAATATTAGAGAGAATGATGGACATAAAAGTATGAAAAACAATACTCAAGTTTGAGTAATACTATAATTTAAAAAATAATAGTATATGTATATAATAGATCGGTTTGGATTGGATTTCATTAGGGGATCCAAAATGCTATCCAATCCAATAAAAAAAAATCAGTTTTTTTGGTTTTCGGTTTTTTCGGTTTTCGATTTTTCGGTTCAGTTTTTGCGGTTTTAATCAGTTTGGATCGGTTGATGAACACCCCTAATAGAAAGAGGCATTTAAATATGGACGGTTTTGTGTATTTTCATGACAAATCAACACAGTTTTATATAAGGGTATACATAGAAAAAATTGGTCAATTATACCTTGGTTTATAAAACACTCATTGTTTTGAAACAAAAACAAATAACTAAAAACACCAAATATAAGGAGTTTAAGGAATTGATGGAGTACTATTTTGGTGTGTTACATATGATTTTGAGATATTTAAAATTGAAGAGAGTTATTTGTATAAACAACCATTCCTCATAGATTGTTTAACGTTTATGTGTGTACATGTACGAGAGAGAATATGAAATGTTGGTGAGAGATAATATTTATGATGAGTTAAACAATTTATTGATAAGAGCTCTAATTGGAGTGAAAATTAATTCAATTGCTTAAAATCGAGGTAATCCAACTGAAGGGATAAAGTTGGTTGGTCGAAAGAAATAGCGTTAGAACAGAAAAAGCAAAATAACAAGCAAAGGCAATAAGGCACAAATCAAGATTAAAGAAACCAAAAGCGAATAAAAGAAAAAGGAAACTGAACAAAGCAACACTTGCCTTCACTTTATTTACTTGACCGCTTTTGATTTAGAAACAATCCACTTCTCCATACCATCTTCTCTGATGGCTAATTTGCATCATATGCACAACCACAAATCAATGTTATTATTACTAGTTATTCACATTCACTCCTTTATCACCATCACAACAGCCCAGTCCAGCCTTTGCAGAACTTCTTGTGGTGGCGTTCCCATCCAATACCCATTTGGCATTGACGATGGTTGTGGCAGCCCATACTACCGACACATTGTGTTCTGCTCTGACTCATCAGGGAAGCTTGAGGTCACAACCCCTTCAGGGAGATACCCTGTCCATAACGTGAGCTATGATGATCCACACATTCTAGTCACTGATCCATTCATGTGGACGTGTGAGGATGGTCCCAATTATCGTCCCACAAGGCCATTTAGTTTAGACACCAGCACCCGTTTCAAGCTTTCCCCTCAAAACGAGTACATCTTCTTCAATTGCAGTGAAGACCATGTTATCATTCACCCAACCTCCATCTTTTGTGAGCACTTCCCTGAACACTGTGATTCTTCATCGTGTGACAGTGCTAGCTTTCTCTGTAGGCACTTGCCAGGGTGCTCCTTTGTTACCACTGGTATTTCTTCTTGCTGCTCTTACTATCCAAAAGGCACTGAATTATTAAGGTTGATGCTCAAGTATTGCACTAGTTATGCCAGCGTTTATTGGAGAAACGTTGGTGCTCCTCAACGTTATGATCAAGTCCCTGAATATGGGGTTAGAATTGATTTTGATATTCCTGTAACCACACGTTGCCTTCAGTGCCAGGATCCATCCAAAGGAGGTGGAACCTGTGGATTTGACACACAGACCCAGAGTTTCATGTGCCTGTGCAAGGAAGGAAATTCCACTACCCATTGTATAGGTATCTTAATAAACAAAATTCTCCTATTTTATTTGCCCCCTCTACCACCAATAAGTTACATTTCAGTAGGTTTAATATGCATTTTCATTTTCATTAAGTGGATATTGTTTCTTTGGTAGATTATGATATTGCACGACACAATAGGAGGCTGCATGTAATTGCAGGTGAGAGAAGTAAAATTAAAAGACTGACATTTCCAATGATGAAAGTTTTTTAAGTGAACAATTAAATTAGGTTCATGTTTGTGGTTTTCTGTGTGTTCGAATTTGGCTGCAGGGACAGTTACAGCTATTTCGGCTCTGGGGGCATTTGGAATCGGAGCTGGTATTTGGTACTTGAAGAAAGTGAGGGTTAAAGCACCAGTAACGTGTGGAGTTCAAAGCAATGAGAACAGACTTTTCTGAAGACAACCAAATTAAATAAGACTAAACCCCCAATTTGGTCCCTGAGAAAAACACTCGGGTCTGAAATAGTCCCTAACAAAAAAAAACTATCCATTTAGTCCTTAAGAATGTATTTCCGGGACAGATTAGTCCTTCCGTCAGTTGACCACCTTTGATCGCAGGTAAAATGCTGACGTGTCGGTATCCTTCCAAAAACGCATGCCGTTTTTTCCTTCTTCTTCCTCCAGCTTCTCTGCATCTCTTTTCCCTTCTTCACAAACAAAGCAGAAGGTGGGGAAACATTCATACTTGAAGAAGACCTTTAGGTTCTTTCCTTGATAGCGAATAACAGTACCCCACTTCAGAGGTTGTCTCAGATCAACAGAGGCTTTGATTCTGAGGAACCTTCCCAATCGATTGCAGTCTTGGTGTTCCATATCCTCATATGTTCCAATAATATCTCCTAGCTTCCTTGCCATTGATTCAACTCTCATTTTCAGGGGCAAGTCGTAGATTCTTACCCAGAAGGAGACATTGTGCATTTCTAGCTCAGATGGTTGTTCCTCTCCTGAAACACGCTTCAAAATCAGTATGTTTCTGTCGAAGCTCCAAGGCCCACTCTTCAAGACATTCTTTGCATCCTTCTTAGTTGTAAACCTGAACAAAAAGAGGTTCTTGTTCAAATCTTGAATCTCCTCCATTGGATTCTTGAGTCTCCAAGACGACGAGTAATCGTCTGTTTGATTGCTCGCACATTGAAGGAACTATCTGACCAGAGTTTCCCTGCAAGGGTGCACCAAAAGATCTCATCTTCACAAATCTCTGAGTCCTCGACATTGATCCCTTCTTCTTATTCCTTCGACAAGTTCCCTGATTTCCACTGATCCATTTGGGTATTCGAATTAGCGAGTGAAAACAGAGGAGAAAACCTAGAAAATCTAGGGGAAAATCCAAGGAATGGATGAGAAGAACAGAAAGACCTGGAACGAGAACCACGACCAAACCCAAGGGCTCGGGGGGACTAAAGTTACAGAGGCCAACTCAAAACCAACTGGAAACAAAAGAAAATCATTGAACAAGAGATACTAAGGAAGAAGAGATGCAGAGAAGCGGAAGAAGAAGAAGAAGAAGCTGGAGGAAGAAGAAGGAAAAAACGGCATGCGTTTTGGAAGGATACCGACACGTCAGCATTTTACCTGCGATCAAAGGTGGTCAACTGACGGAAGGACTAATCTGTCCCGGAAATACATTCTTAAGGACTAAACGGATAGTTTTTTTTGGTTAGGGACTATTTCAGACCCGAGTGTTTTTCTCAGGGACCAAATTAGGGGTTTAGTTATTAAATAATGTGAACCTTTTCCTTTTGTTACATTTTCCCCCTCATCTATTATGCTTGTTTATTTATACAACAACCATACAGGCAACTCCGTATTCACAGTGTTGTTTCCCAATTTTTCCACTTTGTCGTTGGCATCTTTATGTATTTGATATCAGTTTTAATGATAAAAAATGTTAATCGAAAGAAAGCATTCTGCTGGAGAATCATCTTATAGTACTTCTTTAAACCCCTCTTGATAATGAACTAGATGTTGTACCCGTGCGATGCACGGGCGTATGTAATTATTTTATAGTATTGTGTATTTTTAAATTTACACTATTAGAAAAAAGGTTTTTAGCAACCGAAATTCGCGATCGATTTAGATGAGTCGCTATTAGCGATCGAAATTACGACCGATTTTTTTTCCCCAAATATTGGTCACTTGTTCACCCTCAATGACCGATTTAGCGACCAAATACTTCCATCACAAAAAATCGGTCGCTATGACCAAAGTAAAAAAGTCAAACTATTTTTCTTAGTCAGCGACCGATTTAGCGACCGATTTTGGTCAAAATTTAGTGACCGATTTATTTCGGTCGCTAAATAAAATTTAATGAACAACCTTCGAATCAGCGACCTATAAATTCGATCGCAAAACATAAACCCTACACTACAAAAAAACAACTGTTTAGCGACCGGCATATTCGGTTGCTAAACTTTCTAATTCGGTCGCTATTTAATGGACCGAATTAGCAACCGATTAATGGTGGTGGCTGATAACCTGGTCGCTAAGCTTTTAGAGACCGAAATAATAATTCGGTCGCTAAATGGCGACCGTAAATTCGGTTGCTAAATAATATAAAACGGTCGCTACACGGTTGGTCACATTGTTTGGGTAACCATTTTTAGCGACCGATAATCGGTGGCTAGTTCGGTCGCCATTTTTGGTTACTTTAACCTATATTAACGATGGATTTTCGGTCACCAGACCACAATCTGTTAATGTTAACTAAAGTTTAGCGACCGAATTATTGGTTTCTAATTCGGTCGCTAAACTGGTTTTTATTAAAAAAAATTTAATTTAATTTTTTAAATAATAAATTTTTTCTGTTTTTCTTTAAAGTTTAGCAAAAATACTAATAAAGCACACCAAATTACTAATGAAATATACAATCATAAGAAATAATGAATATATATAAAAAAAAATCCAAAGTGTCGTACAAGAATTTTTTAAAGTAAAAAATATGAAAAAAAAATCAGTCATGATGAGGGGGAGGTGGAAGAATCCAATCATCCTCAGCGTCCGTACCATCGACGTCTGCTATCTGATCGTCCTATGCATTAGCAGCATCAGTAGCTGGCGGCGGAACTGGAGGAGCGGCAGCAGGCGGCACAACCGTCAGAGCATCACCCTGAGCAACTAGAGTCTGGATCCTCATCTGCTCCAACACCAGCCGCAGAAACTGCCGCCCCGCTCGATGCTCGCTCTGCATCAGCCTTTGGTGTGTCTCGAGTCAATGTGTGTAACTGGTTCGCCATCTGCTGCTCTCTCTCGCTCTTCTCCCGAAGCTCTGCGTTCAGCTGCGTGATGGTGTCCTTCATTTGGTTGAACTGCTCCAGAGGGATGGTATCGACGTAGGAAGGAGCAGGCGTGCCGGATGATGAAGCGATAAACTCACCTCCCAGGTGTCCAAGGCCATACACGTGCCCCTTCTTGTTCCTGCCCCCGACGACCTCCAAATAAATGGCATTATCGTCGACGGAGATAGGAGAGATGGGCCCATCACCAGTCAAGGCCTCATCTTGTGACTGTGAGGCACGTGATATGGCATCATCCTTCTTCTCGTTCAAGCCCACCTACAATGTATAGTTGAAGAGATTTAGTTAAAATTATAATCAATATTAACAAATCATTTATAATAAATTACAAGTAAACACTAAATTGTTTTTTTTCTTACAACATAGTTACGGGCCTTGTCGTTGACCCATGTCCCCGACTTCAACTTCTTCGTCCTCTCCACCAACTCCATAGTAGTGGGGGCCCGCTGTTTCTGTGCTTTCTGCATAGAAAAGTATAATCTTAAATTCATAAGAAAAATTAAAAATTAAAACTAATTAAATAGTATAATAAGTCAAAAGTTTAATGTATTACCAGCTCGTCGTAGTGGGCGGCGGCTGATTTAGACCCGCCGGTCCAAGCACATGCGCCACCATCAGAAGCTCGATTATGCCGAACTATGACCTGGATCTCCTGGAACTTCTCAGTAGCCCAGTACTGGTCCAGCTGCCTCCTGATCTCAGGATCCACCCACTTCCCCTTATTCTTACCCTTCCTCAGCTTGGTCGTCAGATTCTTCATGACCAGTGAGCCTTTATGCTCAAATATGTCCCTGACGAGACCCTCTAAAGTTACGTCCCACCTATACTCTTTCTGCAACTTACAGTTGTTAGGAAATTCGTGTGTGTGTGTGTGTGTGTGTGTGTATATATATATATATATATATATATATATATATATATATATAATGTAAATTTAATTTAAATAACTTAATAAATCGTTACCCTAAACTCTAGAAACAATCGATCCCTATGGCCCCTCGGGATGGCCTTCCATGTAGGCCATGAACCATCAAACTTTGCGTCGTAGGATCTTCGATATCGAATCGGAAGGGCCCTTCATGCGTAAAGTCAAAGAAAATTAGAGCATTAATAAATGTTATAAATATAGTAGAAAAAACAAGTAAATAGAAATTAACAATACTTTATATATATTAAAAAATTAAATTAGCTTACTCGTTATCCCCCTAGGGATAAGAAGAATCCTCCTGTCGGATGGACCACGACTCTCCTGTCCTGATGATGATGATGGTCCTGTCATAGGTGTGGATGATGAGGGTGCAGCCTGTGTCCCGACCACATGAGGCTGGGTAGGGGGTGCAACTCCGTCACCCTGAGGTGTCCCGTCCACAGAGGTGCTGGTAGGGTGGTCTCGATCTGAAGGCTGTGGGTCGGCCGGCAAAGGGACTCTCGCAGCACGACCTCTGCCACGACCTCCAGGACGACCCCTATCTCTAGAGGAATCTGCCATCTGTGTAAAAAAATGAAAAGATGATTACACAACAGTGTAAATAATACAAAAATAAATTACCTAAGTAGAATGACATTTACACAATGAATTATGACATAAATTACCTAAGTAGAATCTCCGTCACTAAATTCACCCTCACTCTCATCAGTCTCACTTGATCGGAATGTGCCTTCGCTAGATGCGTCCAACTCGGATTGATCCATTAACTCTCTTTCAACTTCTTCCCCCTTCCGGAAATGTCCGCCAGAGAATTAACAATAATGTCCGGCGTAATTTGCAACGGTACGTGGGGTCTTGAAAACTCATCATCTTGGTACGGAGCATCTTTTTCAGGCTGGTTGATTACATTATCAGTAATTATACTGCGAGCCTTTATCTTAATAACACCCAACCAGCCTTGATGTCCTTCGGGATACGGCGAGTAATAAACCTGATCTACCTGTTGTGAAAAAATGAATGGGTCGTACGCCTTATTATACCTTCGAGACAGCCTAACTTGAACAATACCATATTTTTTATCGATTTTTGTCCCTATGTCAAGAGTAGGATCAAACCAATCACACTTGAAGATAATTAACTTCATCACGGGGAAACCGGTATAATCGAGTTCAAGGATGTCAGTTAGAACCCCATAGAAATCATCCTCTACATTGCCATCAGTGGCTCGCACACAAACACCATAGTTACACAACTGCATTCCTTCATTCCATGTTTTTGTGTTAAATTTATATCCATTTACAATGTAAGTATTCCATGATGTAACCCATCTGTTAGGCCCCCATGCCAAATTTGTCAACAATGGATTTTGAACATTGTTTTCTGGATCTAGTACCTAAAAAATCAAATATTATATTATTCTTATACATGCTATATATTTAAGGAGATAAAATGTATTACAACAAATGAAGATGCTTAACCTACATATTTACTGAACCACGTAGCAAAGTGAGAAGTAATTTCTCGATCAACTCCGATCGTTTGAAATGTCAAGGTTGGAGATCCCTTAGAAAATTGCCGTACGTCCTACATATGGGAGATTAACAGCAGGATGATTAATAATCATAAATGTCAATTGAACTTATAAAAGACATTGTAGAAACTTACTCTAAATATGGCGCCACCTCTTCACAATTTTGAAGGATATACAGATGAGCAGCATTAATGTCACGTTGCTCCAAGAAATATCCTTTTGATTTGCCACTAAATCTGCCCGGATAGTTGATTATTAATATAGGAGGACTAGTTGAACTTCCTTCGCCCGAATCAACGTTTCTAGGCATCCTTGTCCTTCTCGTGTTAACTTCGTCCGGATAGTAATAAGAGGCAAAAGTGGAAGTCTCCTCTACTAAGTATACTTCACAAATGGAACCCTCCACTCGTGCCTTGTTCTTGACTTTGTGTTTAAGGGAGTGCGGGAACCTATTAAAGAGGGATACATACAAATAATTACTAGTTTTAGGGAAAGCTAAACTACGATTTCGTGTTCGTGAATTTCATATGTATTAAGTAAAATAATTGATGTTGTTTACCTCTCAAATGGATACATCCAGCGGTATTGGACTGGGCCACCAACTCTTGCTTCGTAAGGTAGATGAACTGGCAGGTGTTCCATGGAATCAAAGAAACTCGGTGGGAAGATTTGCTCTAGCTTAGATAAAAAAACGGGTATCTTGACTTCCATATCCTTTAATTGATTCACATTTAGTGTTGTTGATGTAAGCTCCCTGAAAAAGTGGCTAAGCTCAATAAGTGGGTTCCAAATTTGCGTCGAACACAATTGGAAGCAACCGTTGCATGAACACGTGGCAATCATGACTCTTCATTCCATGTAACTTTGCTTCCTTAATGTCAACACATCTACCCAGATTGGAAGCATACCCATATGGTAACTTTAGTTCTTTAACCCACTTACATACGACCACTTTCTGTGTTTTGCTTAATGTATAACTTGCCTTCGGTTTGATAAGTCTGCCACGACCACTGTCCTGCAATTCAAGCTCCTTCCGATTACAAATTTCAGCCAGATCTAATCGGGCTTTATTTGTATCCTTTGTCCTCCCCTTGATGTCCATCACAGTGTCAAACACATTCAAAAACACATTCCTCTCAGTATGCATGACATCAATGTTGTGACGGAGTAGCTGCGTCCTCCAATAGGGCAACCTCCAAAATATACTTTGTTTTATCCAATTATGGTTGACGCCATAATCAGGAATATGTTCTCCTTGGGATTCATGGATGAGCGGTAAGTACTGTACTATGCGCCATACATTAGGACCGGTCAAACGTGGTGGAGGCGGTGTTGTCTCCGCGCTATGCTTCTTGAATACATTCTTGTTCCGCCTATAAGGATGATCTTCTGGAAGGAATTGACGATGACAATCAAAATATGAGATCTTTCGACTGTTTTTAAGCATGAAAGCCTTCGATCGCTCCATACATATTGGGCATCCAAGCTTCCCCGCGGTCATCCAACCCAACATCATCTTATAGGCGGGAAAGTCGTTGATCGTCCACATCAAAGCTGCTTTCATGATGAAATTCTGCCTCAAAGATACGTCATATGTCAACACACCATCATTCCACAACATTGTCAACTCATCTATCAGCGGCTGCAAGTACACATCAATCTTACCTTTTGGATTAGACGGACCCGGAATTATGACTGTTAGGAACATAAACTTCCGCTTCATGCACATCCCCGGGGGAAGATTGTACGGAGTCAGGATAACCGGCCAACAAGAGTATGCTTTTCTAGACTGCCCAAAAGGATTAAATCCATCAGTAGATAACCCCAATCGGACATTCCGAGGGTCCTGCGAAAATGCCATATGACCCTATCAAAATGCTTCCAAGCTTCTCCATCAGATGGATGACACAAGACATCTTGCTCCCTCTCATGCTCACTATGCCACCTCATGTGAGCTGCAGTGGCCATGGAAGAGTACAATCTTATAAGTCTTGGCACGAGCGGAAAGTACCACATTTTTTTTAACGATCTCTTCTTCTCAATGCCCATCCTAGTGGTTGTCGTATACCGATCGGCACCACAAAATCAACAACATGTTATGCTTTCCGCTGAATCATCCTTATAGTACAACATACATCCATTCGGGCAACAATCAATTTTCAAACACCCCAGACCCAAATTTTCCACAGACTTCTTAGCATGATAAAAACTAGTAGGCATCCGATTGTCTTCTGGCAACGCCTTGGACACTGACCTTGTGAGGCAATTAAAACAACCTTCTTGCATATTGTAGTCAGATTTGATACTCAACCATTCCATGCACATTGACAACTCCGTGTACTCCCGACATCCTTCCCACAATGGAGATCGTGCAGCAATCAGCATATCATAGAATCTTTGAGCTTCAGGATTCGGATTCTCCTCTATGTATTGGGAACCCATTCCACTATCTTCTCCCTCATATTCTTCTAGTACAACACCAACCGATGGTCCAACATGATCCATTATCATCTGCTCGTATGGATTCAATTCTTCCCTCCGGTCACCACTTCCATAGTACGAACCTTCAAACACAATCGAGTTTAAATCAGGCAATGTCTCACCATGGTTACTCCACCAATAGTAATCAGGCATGAAGCCCTTCTCATAAAGATCGGCTACAACTCCATCCACGCTTTTGAAAGATTGACACTTGCATCTTTTGCAAGGACACCTCAAATGATCACCGCCCAGCCGTATAAATCTCTCCTGTCTAACAACAAACTCTATAAACTCACCCACTCCAACTCTATACTCTTCCCTAAGACGTTTATTCCGATCCAACCTATGATACATCCATTTCTGATTCTCCAGAATATCCATTGCTGGCAATTAAATAGCCTGACCAATCCTACAATAACACTTATATATTACGGTGCATTCCAATAACTCCATCAATCTCGTTCTTTAACAAGGTATGAACCTATCCCATTCGAGAAGAAACCTTTACCACATGATGCGATTTTTCTAATATAGGCAAGTGTACCCAGTCGTACAAGTAATAAATCGGTGAGACCGAATATCGTCCACAGGGATTGGTTGTCAATTACCACTTCACAAATTATACAACTATCTAGACTATCGAGTTTGGATGGAAGGGAGCTCAATACTAAGTACCGAGCCCAGCAAAAGTAAACAAAACAAAACAGACAAGAATAAAATGTTTTGGGTCTTTTGGGATTTTTAATAAACACTTAGAATGCAAAAAGAAATGGATAGAATTGTCAGGGTTAGACTACATTAATCCTCCCTCAATTGCAATGAAATGGTTACTAACACAAGTCCTAATTCATTTATGACAATCAAATCTTCTAAAATACTCAAACCCTAATGTCTTAGGTGGAATGAGCCTAAAACCCCAAATTAAACCCTAATGTCTTAGGTAGAGTAACATGGGATTTTGCATTAAGAGTCAAGATTTATAAGATTGCAAGCACCCCAAGACCTATGTCTAGGTTCCTGAACTACTTGGCATTTGATTCATGAGCATGCCTTAACATCAATCTTTTAATTGCCTATCAAAGCAACAAATCATTTCATGGGTAGCTAAGCCAAGAAAAGCATTAAGCATGGAATCAAACACTCATAAAGAAATAGAAACTTATATTAAACCAATTCAATAAACAACCAAGTTCAGAAAAACTATCATCTAACCCCAACAAATAGGGATTTAGCTAGACATACTAAACCCTAAAATAAAATAAAATAGATATAAAGGGAACAAGGAAACTCCATGAAAATGAAAGTGAGAGAGCAAACTATCATTGAGCGTCAGCTCTTAGCTTTTTCCATACGTGCAGCGCCTCTCCCTCTCCTTCACGCCGTTGCTGCCTCTCCTCTTTTTAACGTTGTTCCTCCTTTTTCTACTGTGCGGCTCCTCTCCTTTCCTTTCTGTCCCGCTGCTACCCCTCTTTTCTAGTGTTTTTAATTCTATCTCGTGGGCCTCCTTCTCTCTTTTGTCTATTGCAAGTTTTTTTTTTTTTCATTCTAATTCTCCTTAGAATCTTTTTAAAGCTCCTTGAGCCCCTTTCTTTTATCCACCCAGTAGCTTTTCACGTGGGCCAAGTCTTCAAATTCAATGTCCAATTCAATCACAAGCTAAATCAACTTTTGGCATTTTCATGGATTCATTTCCAATTGTCCAGATGCACTCTTTCTTGCTTCACATGGGCTTGGCTTTTTCATGTTCAATTTTTGGTTGGAGCCCAATGCCAAAATTAATGCAAATTTATATTATTTCCTACAAAATTAAACAAGTAAAAAATATATATATTAGATTATCTTTAAAATCATGAAATTAAACTAAAAGATATCAAACACTATTAAAAACTAAATTACCTAAACTTAGGGACAAAACTCAATCAATCGACACAATTGGGAGCAAAAATCCATTTAATAAGCACATAAAAATCACATAATCCAGAAGATCATCACTCCCCCAAACCTAAGACTTTGCTTGTCCTCAAGCAAAAGCAACCCAAACTAGCACACAAAACACTAAGGACAAAAGACCAAGCTCTTATATGATTTGGGAAAACCGAAAGAACGTCCAATTAAACAAAATCACTATAAGGCAAAATTGTACAATGACTAATTCCTAAAACAGAAGCATCAACCAATAGCAAGATCAATTCCAAAAATGCCAAGAAGCAAAAAGCATAACAACTTTGCAATCTCCATATTCTTCAAAATTAAAAATCATGGCAATTTGGCAAGGGAAGGAAAAATAGAACTTTAGTCCTCACAGGATACACACTCATCAAATAATCACTCAAGTATATGGTGGTGAAGTGTTTCCCTCAAAGCACACATTAGAGTCATGGAACCATAGATTTGCTTTTCATCTAACTCCAAAAAAATCACAAACCACAAGCATGCACAAATCAAAGGGACTTTAATTTGGGTTGTAACTTGGCTAAAGTGGAAAACAAGTGAGGTGAGAAACAAATAGAAGAATGTCCAAGAGAATAGGAGAACGATTACAACAACTCAAATGTTTCAATGTAAAGCACAAATTCCCAATTGCTATAATTGAATTTTTTTTTCTTCCATTTCTCCTTTCCCTTCTTTGAAGCTTCTTTCAACTTTATTCCTCAACCTTATTCACATAAATCTGTTTTTTTTTTTCAAACTTCTTTTTTTTTCTTATATATATATTTTTTGTTTCAACTTCCATTTTTTCAATTTTTTTTTCTTGTGGGTATCAATTTTTCCCCACTTTTTCATGTCTTTTTTTTTCCAAAGCTTCTCACAATATTTCATTACTCTCTCCCCCAAACCAAAGTCTTTGCTTGTCCACAAGCAATTCACCAATGCTCTCCTATCCTCAAGTTGGAATAAACATGGTAATCATCATTCAAGAAGCAAGGGTGAGAACAAAAAGTAACAATAAGCTCAAAGGGGTTAGCAAGGGAATTTTTCATGCAAGGTTGGCTTTTTGGCTCAAGTGGCTTATGAAAAATGGCCCAAATCATTTTTATGCAAAACATGCAATTCATGAATCTTAGATAAAAGAATCAAGCAAATCTCAGCACATCAACTCAATGGTGCACACTCAAAGAATCAACAATCAAGCCCAATATCTCACTAAGGTTATAACTAAGATTCCAAAATTTCATTCCATACCTTATTGCCATGAATTTAATAAAAAAGAAACAAAAATATGCAAAGAGGTTATGAAAATTGCTATGAACAAATTTGAAAAATGAAGACTATACTACAAGAAGAACTTCCAAAGAAAGGAAAATAGCCAGACAAAATGCACAAAATAATGAGAATGCTAAAAGTGACATCTCAAAACAGCATCCTAAACCTTTAAGTGCTTGGTCTATTTTATTCTAACACAAACTAACTAAAACATGTGAAACACACAACTAACAACAAGAAAATAAAAATAAATTAAGTGAAGGGTTAAGAAAAACTCATTGAGAAGCTTCCACCCGGATCCCATTGCTTGTAGCATAGGGGCCAAGAGATGCTCAAAGTTGAAAGGCTTCCTCCCGGATCCCATAGCTTGTGAAGTGGCACTTGCAGAAGCAATATGATTCTACTCTCGGTTCCTCCTGGGTCAAACTGCAAGTGATAAGCTCCTCTTTCAACCTCTTCAGGCATAAGTGTTCCATGAAGCACATGAGGTTTTACTTCTTGAGCCAATTTTGTAGTATCCACACATGCATCCAAACCAATATATTTATCCAATGCAGAAATTCCCGGTTTCTTAGCAAGCATGGTGAAAGGTAGTTCCTCTTTGCTCTCCATTCCATGTTCTTTTTCTTGTGACTCACCTTCCACTACCACTTCAACTTCACTTTGAATTATCCCCAAAACCAGATTTTGCTCAAATTGTGCTTCATGTGATTCTTGTACCAACTGTTTACAAATTTCATCAACTTGCATTTTGAAATTTTGCATCACAGCTTTGATACTATCGCAGTTGGTTCTTATTTTGGTCTCAGAGATGGACAACTCTTGTGAATATTGTTCCAGAGCAAATTTCAAAGGATTTGGCTCATTCCATTTCCATTCCTCCTCATGCTTCATGATTACACTATAAGCTTGTGCATGAGGGCATTGATTTCCCCAGAGCACATAGTCTCCCAGGACTACATTAGGCCCAAAGGAATATTTTGTAACTCCATCCAAGGCAGGAAAATAATAAATCTCCATGTGTTGCAATCCACCAAGAACAGATAAAACTCAAAAGAAAAAAAAGAAATATACACAGAAAATAAAAATAAAAAAAAATAAAAATATCTAAATTAGTTGCCTCATTTGTTACTAATGATATTGACAAAACCAATCCCCGGCAACGGCGCAAAAAACTTGATGCGATTTTTCTAATATAGGCAAGTGTACCCAGTCGTACAAGTAATAAATCGGTGAGACCGAATATCGTCCACAGGGATTGGTTGTCAATTACCACTTCACAAATTATACAACTATCTAGACTATCGAGTTTGGATGGAAGGGAGCTCAATACTAAGTACCGAGCCCAGCAAAAGTAAACAAAACAAAACAGACAAGAATAAAATGTTTTGGGTCTTTTGGGATTTTTAATAAACACTTAGAATGCAAAAAGAAATGGATAGAATTGTCAGGGTTAGACTACATTAATCCTCCCTCAATTGCAATGAAATGGTTACTAACACAAGTCCTAATTCATTTATGACAATCAAATCTTCTAAAATACTCAAACCCTAATGTCTTAGGTGGAATGAGCCTAAAACCCCAAATTAAACCCTAATGTCTTAGGTAGAGTAACATGGGATTTTGCATTAAGAGTCAAGATTTATAAGATTGCAAGCACCCCAAGACCTATGTCTAGGTTCCTGAACTACTTGGCATTTGATTCATGAGCATGCCTTAACATCAATCTTTCAATTGTCTATCAAAGCAACAAATCATTTCATGGGTAGCTAAGCCAAGAAAAGCATTAAGCATGGAATCAAACACTCATAAAGAAATAGAAACTTATATTAAACCAATTCAATAAACAACCAAGTTCAGAAAAACTATCATCTAACCCCAACAAATAGGGATTTAGCTAGACATACTAAACCCTAAAATAAAATAAAATAGATATAAAGGGAACAAGGAAACTCCATGAAAATGAAAGTGAGAGAGCAAACTATCATTGAGCGTCAGCTCTTAGCTTTTTCCATACGTGCAACACCTCTCCCTCTCCTTCACGCCGTTGCTGCCTCTCCTCTTTTTAACGTTGTTCCTCCTTTTTCTACTGTGCGGCTCCTCTCCTTTCCTTTCTGTCCCGCCGCTACCCCTCTTTTCTAGTGTTTTTAATTCTATCTCGTGGGCCTCCTTCTCTCTTTTGTCTATTGCAAGCTTTTTTTTTTTTTTCCATTCTAATTCTCCTTAGAATCTTTTTAAAGCTCCTTGAGCCCCTTTCTTTTATCCACCCAGTAGCTTTTCACGTGGGCCAAGTCTTCAAATTCAATGTCCAATTCAATCACAAGCTAAATCAACTTTTGGCATTTTCATGGATTCATTTCCAATTGTCCAGATGCACTCTTTCTTGCTTCACATGGGCTTGGCTTTTTCATGTTCAATTTTTGGTTGGAGCCCAATGCCAAAATTAATGCAAATTTATATTATTTCCTACAAAATTAAACAAGTAAAAAAATATATATATTAGATTATCTTTAAAATCATGAAATTAAACTAAAAGATATCAAACACTATTAAAAACTAAATTACCTAAACTTAGGGACAAAACTCAATCAATCGACACAATTGGGAACAAAAATCCATTTAATAAGCACATAAAAATCACATAATCCAGAAGATCATCACCACACTCGGCTAATAATAGTTATTCCCATATTCAAATACCTTATACTTGACAAAATTTTGGCAGCATTTCCTATCGGTCTCCAATTACACGACTCGAGCACGGTGAGAATCACCGCAATCAAGTATGCACCAGGAGAACAAAAGGAAATGCATTAGACCAAGATTTCAACAAGTATATAAGGCCTTTGAACATTGAAATGACTATTGTACGAGTGTGAAAAAGGTTTTTTCCCAAACTGTCCCACTTGGACAATTCAAGATTCAATACAATGAGCATGCATGCCCTGAGAAGGTATGCATGCTCATTAATATTGAATCTCAAATAGGAAACTAAGGCTTTCGTAACTTAATAATTAACTCTAGCAGAAAATAAAACCATTGACTTATAAGGATTGCAACATACTTCAACAAATATATATTGAAGCATATTTCAATACAAACTTAGATAAAATATAGTAGCAAACATCCTATCGAGCTCCGCTCTCCACTAACAAGTAACACGTAATTGTCAAACACATGCATAACTTCTAAATTAGCAACACACAACAACCATCCCGCCTTTTTGACAGGATCACATCCTATTGAGCTCTGCTCTCCACTAAGGCTATTCTAACTCATTAACCATAACAGAAGATGCAAATTTAACTCTATATACAGAGCACAATTTTAGCGACAAAAACGTCAATAAGGACATAAAAATGGCAATCAAGGCATAGAATTGACACATCCATCCTATTGAGCTCTGCTCTCCACTAACAAACAACATATAAAGTTTACAACCATATACATCAATTTTAATCTACCGGCACACAACCGGTATCCTATTGAGCTCAGCTCTCCACTAACAAACAACATATTCAATTGCAACCACATGCATCATTTCTAATCTACCAGCACACAACCAGAATCCTATTGAGCTCAACTCTTCACTAACAATCAACAAATCAATTCAAAGTCTTCAAAAACCACTAGCAACAAAGAAAAAGATAGAGTATTTGGCCTACCTCAACTCCAAACAAATAGTGAAAATGGGTGACGGCTAGAGCGGTTGTCAATAGACAAAGAAAACTGTAAGAAAAAATAATAACATCAACAAAGGCTCTTGTGATAAAAGTATAAACTTGGAAATCATTAACCTACTTCGACACTTGCCACTCATGAAAGTATAAACAAAACATTTTCATTACATATCAATACCATAGCTTGTTTAAGCCGGGCATTGTTTTAGTGGCAAAGCAATAAAAAAACAGGTATGTTATGTACTTCAACAACTTATATAAGTGTGCCCAAAGTGTGCTGTGTGCTGGTGGCGTGAATGGAAGGGAAGAGAGTGTGGGGAACCGATAGTGCAGGAACCCTAAACAGAGAGGTAAAATAAAAGAAGTAATAAAAATAAAAGTGGTAAAATGGAGCAATGCACATGAGACAAACCAGCGTAGCATGTTCACCAAAAGGTCAATCAAATTAAAACAATCATCATTCAGTTAAGTTATTTTCATTTTTAACATCACAAAAATATTATTTACCTTTAGCTACACCAAAAGAGGGATTTAAAAAGTAGAAACAAAACCAGATTAGAACCAATTGGATATATATATGCGAAAAGGTGGCAGAAGTATAATGATCCTATAAACACTAAAATACCAGAACTCAAGTAGTCATAAAGCAAGCAATTTTAAAGTACAATTAAAAACCAATCAACACCTGCACCACCTAGCAAAAATATATACTTTACAAATCATGGTAATTCAGGCTTTTCATCAAACACCCTGCTATCATTACCCTCAACACATATAATACTGTTTAAACAAGACAATAATCCCCAGAAACTTTACCCATCTGATCAATACCAAACAGTTTAGTAAGTAACAGAGAACGGAAAATCTAATTTTCAATGCTTAACAGCTTCAATCATCAAAACTGTACATTTTCAGTCAAGTATTACGTCAAGTACATTTTCAAGCAGCTATATTCATAGTACCGAGTTTCAGTCAAAATGACACTAGTGCAATAAGTGTTTTTTACGTCAGTTAAAATTGATTTTATACGTCAGAATATTGTCTGACGTAAATACAGCTGACGTTAATAGTTAATATTTTAACGTCAGTTGTTTAAACAACTGACGTTAAAAATAAAACTATTAACGTCAGTTCTTTAACATAACTGACGTTAATTTTGTTAAAACTAACGTCGGTTGTGTTAAAGAACTGACGTTAAAGGTTTTAATTTTAATGTCAGTTGTTTATTTCAACTGACGTTAATAGTGTACTGTATATTTTATAAAATGCTATTAACGTCAGTTGTTTGATACAACTGACGTTAATTTTTTTTTAAATCCAGTTTTAAAATATCACTCCCCTCAGCTATCCCTGCATTCAGTAAATATCCCAGTAACACAGAATATCACACACATTACAGAATTGCAAACACTACCCTTAAATTTCAATATTAACAAACAGAAAAGAAATATACAAAGGAACAATGGGGGACTTAAAACCAAAACCCATGTATAGGAAAAACATAACTATCTACAACTATATATATATATATATATATATATATATATATATATTAGTCTCTAATGTCTAAAAACAAAACTACCAATCTAAGGATATATATATACATGTTATTAATTAGTTTCTAAAGTCTAACAAAAAAACTATTCATCTAAGTAATGCGGAGGTATCTTGTCAATTCCTTTTTCAGCCGCATACTTGAAGAAGAATTCAGCTAAGCGCATCCTCAAGTCTCTAAACTCATCTTCTTGAAGAGGCGATTGGTCGTTAAATGCCTACAGACGTTCAAATAATAACAATAACAATAACATTAACGCAAGTCATCTTCAAAACTATAATATATAATCTAACAAGTTGTTTAAATATTACCTTATTCCATCCATCCTTAATAGATGCGGAGACTATGTTCAGCATATGAAGCATCACATAATAGCCGCACGACTACCTGTCAATTTGAAATCGAGACTACAAACAAAATTAATTTCAATGTCAGTTGAATATACATATAAATTTGTAATTATAATATTAATTATTTGATAAATAAACTACCAAACCTTGAGGAAGGTCCATTCAGGATTTGCTTTAGCCTTAGAAGTCCTACTTCTCCCGTTGGCGCAACTTATGCTACCCGCCTTCAGCGCGCTATCATAAACAAATAATCATGTCAATTAACAAATTCATATATCATGTGTGTAATAAACTAAAAACAACTGATATTAAAACTTAAATTAAATTTAAGATTAGTTACTTACGTATTTACAGCTTCCACCACTTCCTGTGGCGGGTTTTGGTGGAGAGAGCAGAAGAATATGACAGTATGCCTAGACGGGTGAAGTACGAGCAAGTGCCAATGGTTTTTCATACAGTAGGGAGCCAGATATAATTCTTTCCGATTGTCTCCCAACAAGTGTAACACCCTAGTTTTTACACCTAGGATTAATTATTTTATTTGGATGATTATGTTTATTATGTTAGGTGGTTTAGTTTGAGTAATTAAATTACTCTCTTCAAATTATTTTATTAAGTGCGTTGGCACTGACTCATTTCAGTGAATGCACGTTTACTAGACAATAATTTATGTTATTGTCACTATTATACCAGTACAGAAAAATATTTTAAATAATGTAAATAAGAGAAAAACATTTTCATATTCTTATCCTATTTAATTTTAGAGTTAAAAATATGTTGGTTTGACATTTATCGGAGATTAAATTTTGGACTGAGTATTTTCTTAGTAGATCAGTTCAACTATTAATCTTTACTCTAACTTGAATTTCGAAAACATATCCTTATCAATCTTTATTTTTTAGATTCTAAAAAGTAAAAACATGTTTATTTTAGGCCTAATATTTATCACTCATTTTGTACCTATCACTAAATAATTAGCTTAAAAACTAAGCTTCCTCACTTTTCTCTCTCTCATTCTCGACGTTCTCTCTCTTTTTCTCTTTTCTTTCTCTGCTTCTTTCTCTTTTCTTCCTTCTTTCTTTCTTCCTTCCCTCTTCTTCTTCTTCCTCCTCTCTCCATCTTTCTTCTCCTCTCCACGACCAGCCAGCCACCGAAGGAGCGCCGCCCACGCCGTCTGAACCGTCGCCAGAGCCGCGCGACCCACACGTCCGGCCACCTCCTCCGATCGTCGCGTTCCTGCACGCGATTTTGCAGCAGCTCACGTTTAGTGCTAGTCTGCTTCGAACCACCACGAGCTCAGCCATATCGCGCCGCCCTCAGCTCTCTTCCGGTCTCGATCCGATCGAGCACAGTGGGGAGAAGACAACTGTGCAAGTTAGTTAATCATTCCCTATGCTCTGGTCCGTTTTGTTCCTGAAACCGCCGTCCTCCTCCGCTGTCACGTCAGCCACCACGCCGGACATCACAACCACCACGTCCTTCATCTCTTTCTCTGTTGGGTAAGTGAAGTTTTCACCTAATGAGCTTTCTATTTTAAGAACCCCCAATTATTTTGAAACCTTAACCCTAACCCTCTGATTTCAGATTTTAATCTTGAAATTTAAAGTTGTTTTATGAGATTGGGACTGTGAGTTTGTGTTTCCCTAAACCAATTTCATTATTCTGAGTTTTCCCTAAATTTTAATAAGGAGCCCTAAAACCCCAATTTGATTTGATTTAAATTTGGGTATGTTTTTGTGAAATTAATTATGATTTAGTGTAATTAGGACTCTTAATGGATGATTTCCAAAGTTCTTTTTCAAGATCTTTTAATCAAAACAAAGTTTCCTAAAAGGGTATTAGGAAGCGTGAGCTTCAAACATGATTTTCTTTAAAAATAACCTTGTTTGGTAATTAGATTAAGTGTTTAGATAAAGTTAGAATGTGTATTTGATCATGTGAAATTGATTTCTTGATTTTTGGTTGTTGCGCGTTGTTGGATTCCCTCTCTGAGACGTTTGACACGGCTATGCTTGCTTGATGGAGTAGATAGTTACACTCTTGGAGCTAATGTGAGTATTAAGACGAGGATCCTTTACTTGTCTTCAAAGGTAAGGGGGGGTTTGCCTAGGGATATTCAATAACTGTATGCATGTGTGTAAGTGTTTAACTGGATATTTATATGTTAATTGAGCTTACTTGGTTATCTGATGTACTTGAACTGTTATGCTATTATCTGATGTTGGATTGTACTCGTTCTAAATGTTATGATGCATATCTGTGATGATCTGCTTTCAACTGTGAAATTAGCGTTGACCTGATAATATATACTGCTGTTGATTGAAAGTTTGCTAAGCCAGACTTGTATCTGTGCTCAACTGTTATAAGGATTAAAAACCTTAATAAGCTTTGAAGAGGAAGGGATTGGTGTTCTTTTCCAAAAGCTCATTAACTTAAAGTACTTGTTTTAAATGTTGAAATGGTTTTGGTGAACTATTGTTATACAAGAGAAAGAAAATCCTTTTCAAAATGTGTCCTCAAGTGAAAACTTTCAAGATGATTTGGCAATACTCTATTGGGGGAAATATTTCAAAGATAAAAGTATTTCAAGGATGCTTTATAAATGATTTTCAAAGAAAAGGTTTTTCCTAAATATTTTAGAAACTTTCCGGTAAGCCTGGATAGGTTATCGAGGATTCGGTTTTGAATTTGATTTTCACTGAACGAAAAATAAATACTTGAGAAAGAGATTCTAGTACGCGAGACGTCGCCTCTAGTATTCAGTGATGTGCACGTGATATTGAATCAGTGTGAATTCGGGACTACGAGTCCTGGCTATGATATTAGGGACTTAGGTCCTAATCACGTTGTGTTGGACTGTGTCTTCTGACCGCGTGTGATGATTATGATTAAAGGTGAAGGTTGTTTTCTACGACCACAACCCTTGACTGTGGCCACGGTCTTGGGCATTGTGATTGAGCATTCGGACTATGAGTCCTATGCTTCTGAGTTTTCAATGCGATGGGGAAATGATGATTTAAGTCGTTAGCCTTGAGCAGCGACAGTGAAAATGATGAACACAAAGAAATCCTTTTAAATAAAATATTTTCTCATGTGCATTTCCCCAAGCAGACGTGCTATTGATGATTATAACAGATACAAGGTGGTATCTGGGGAGTCTGTCCATGTAAACCGAGTTAAGAGGCACATGTGACGTTGCCCGTCCTGAGACCTTAATGCATGAGGGTAAGGGGGTAAGCGCCAGGTGGGCTAGAGCTTGACCAACTCTAATGATGATTCAGTGAAAAGAAATGGTGTTGATATCTCATGAGATTAAGTTAGAGCCTGATATTGAAGTGCCATGCATATTTTCGAAAGATTGACTGTGCGGGTTTGATGCCCTTTGATATAACACTATTTTGTTGTGTATATGCATGATTTGACTGCTTATATGATTATGTGCTGTATGTATCATGTATATGGTTGTTGTGGGATATATCTTATGATGGTATCTCACCCTTACAAACATATCAGGTTTCTTCTGGTTTGCTATTGTACCCTGGGTATTTTAGTACAGATGTGCAGAGGAGTCTTCCTAAGTCACTCAGAGACTTAGATCTCGTTGCTTGATGAGGTGTTACTTGAGGAATAATTTTTAGAACGACCAGCTTAGGGTTGAGACTTAGATTATTTTGGATAGTATGTGTGAGTTTGGCTCAGAGAGCCTTTATTTTAAAATGGAATGTCTATAGCTCGGAGAGCATATCTTTTGAATGAAAATCTAAGCTATTTCTTTTGGTCTTGTAAAGCTTATGGCTATAACTATTATTCTTATGTATTGATGCCTGGTTGTATTTGGTGTAACTGGAATTCTGGAATGAAAATGAAATTATTTTAGCAGGTGTTCTTTTACCTGGGATGTCCGAATTACAGAGGAGACTCTGTCGAAATTTTCGTAAAATACTAGCTTTTATTCAAGAATATTCTTTAAATTAAATAGGCTTGCCATACTACGATAGCAAGTCTGTGTGCCAATCAAGGCTTAGGAGTCGTGACAAAATTTTTATACCCAATTTCTGACACTTGTATACTTATATAAATTATTTTCCGAAAGCACCAGCAAATTATCTTTTAATTTAAATTCCGCATGTGTTACGAAAGTAATGCCCCAAGGGGGGGCGTTACAACAAGTTCCCTATGTATTTACTAAATGCATCGCCAGCAAAGAATTGGGGCAGAAGGACTAACGGATCTAAGAAGCCGTAAACTGATGCAACGCCCTTATCAACCTGAAGACGATGGAGATACCTAAGATATGAAAAGGTGTGGATGTTAATTACATAATATATATATATATATATATATATATATATATATATATATATATATATATATTGAAATTAAAATAAATTATTAAATGGAAAAATACCAAAAATAAATAAGTTATAAAATTAAAATTAACTTACGTGCACCAGAGACTCAAAACCGTGCTGGCCATCCAGACGTTATTTCTGCATGCGTTCCCGAGATCTTCACCACAGAAGGAAAATATCCTCAGTTGATCTGGGCGTGCCACCCATCCATCGTGCTCCAATGGACATTCAAAAATCTCAAACGCATAATCCTCACCAAGTGAGAACAAACGAGTGACAGGTGACAGCGACACCGACGTCGACTTGGCTTTCAATTTAGAAAAAATAAAATATATAAGTTGTTGATAATTAAAAAAAACACAAGTAATTATTTGACTAATTTGGACATTAATAATGAATACATACCTTTGTTAACATTTCGAGCTCACGTCGTTTGAAGTCCAACTCAAGCTCACGCCTTTTCATTTCCAACTCATGCTCATGGCGTTGGACTTCCAACTCCCGCTCCCTAGCTGCCAACTCATCGTTCTCCACATGTGCCCTACTATAACTCTCTTTTGTGCTCACATGTGAAGGGTTGGCATGCCCTGCGGTGTCCTGGGATGAACCGACGGAGGAAAGCTCTCTGGAAAGCGCCTGCTTGAATTCTGGGTTGGATATTAAGCTTTGCATCAGATGTGTTGTAATAGCAGGGTTGGACATGAGGTGCTGAGTAATGTCATCCAAAATTGATGCTTCATCGACCACCCGCTTTCGTGAAACAGACTTGCCATAATATTCTTTGATGGTCACGTTCCCAGGAACACCGATAGCCCGACCAGGATGGTCTTTCTTGCCTAGAACAATCATCAAGACGTCCCGCCGTCCAGAAGGGACGAATGAGCCCTGGGAGGATTATGCTTTAAGATCCATCTACAATGAAAAAATGAAATAACGTGCAAGTGAAAAGTGTTAAAAATATCTATACAAATACCAATTGAAATCAAGTTAATTATTTACTTACAATATTATCTGCCACTTTGCGAGTGGCATCAACTTTAAAAGATCCAGTATTTGTCATGCCGCCGGCTAACCAGACATCCTCCAGGTCGATGTTCGAAGTAGGACTTAATGGTGTGCCCTCAGGCACCTCTCCTATTTCAATCCTAGCAGAGTACTCTTCCCGCTTCGCCCTCAGCCTCTCAGCTCGATCCGAGTCTGGTACCCACCTTGAGACATGGTGTGGCGGTGGATGTTCTTCGCCTGATTCTGCCGACCCTTATCTGCCTTAGCCTATTCAAACAAAAACACATAATTAAATACAGGGATAATCCAGGGATAATCCGAGAACATTTTATCAAGCCGCTTCTTCCCAGATACATAGTACCTGGTAAGATCATGCTTGAACCCATTCGAACGCTTTGATGACATTTTCATACATTTATGACGATGATCCTCGTCATTTGGCACAGTCCAAGCTACCTACACATTAAATACATAACAACTGGATGGATTATAACTCGGATAATTATCTAATAATGTAAATCAAACGAATGTAAAGGTAAAATACCGCGATAGCCTCCCAAATCTGATCCTTAACATTCTGTGGAACGTCATTCCAGTGGTTGTAGTTGATGCTTACGTGCTGCTTCGCTTGTAGAAACACCCACTTATTAAATTCTTTAGCACGGGGTCCCTGCGCATTTAGATTAGCATCGAAGGACACCTGAAGCTTTTGTCCGCTTTGCCTGTCCTTCTCTAGTTTCTTCAACGACGTGGCTCCTCTACCCCGTTTCCTATGAGCCTGTGATGTCTGTATGGACAAAAAAAATTGATAAAATAGAGGGTTGTAACATTATAAACTTACATTAAAAAGAAGGACTAAAGATAGTATATAACATGTAAACTTACACTAGAATCTGGCGTAGGCGCGATCGGGTCTTGCGTAGGCCCCACAGCGTCCCCCCGTGCATGTGGGCTATCCGACTGATCCATATGTATGCCTGTTCAGAAACAATATATATTTATTAACTAGATATATTTATCCGACCAGTGCGCTTAAAAATTAGATAACTAGATAGGTTCTGTAGATATACAAAACATATATCCAAGGCGTTTAAAAATTATTTCAAATTTACACCATTTTCAGGTTTCTTAAGACAGAAAAGAAATAAGCAGATGAAAATAAATTAACAAAAGAGAATTCCAATGAGCAATATATTGTTGATGTCACATGCTACAAGCAACTCTAAATTTCTTCCCATTTTGAAATAGGTCATGATAGCAGAAGAAAAACAAGAGAAAACACAAAACCCACGACCAGAAATAGAGACATTCCAAACAACTCAAACTCACAGTTTCAAGTTTCAACTACAGAGACTACAGTTTCAACATACACTCAAAACCAACGTTCTATGTGGTTACTGAGAGCAGAGGGACAAGGAGAGTTAGTGTGCGGGAAGGGGAAAGAGAGATGTCAAGTTATTGCAAAGAATGAATGGGAAAGACAGAGTTAGGGTTAAGAGTGTACCTCACGGTGGTGGGGAAGAAGCCCTCACGGTGGTTGCGGTGTGTTAGACGAATCTGGGCAAGTATACCCAGTCGTGCAAGTAATACGGTGGTAAGACCGGTTTATCGTATCCACGGGGATTGGATGTCAACTACCAATTCACAAACTCAGCAACTATCTAGACTAAACAGAGAAATCAAGAGAATTCAAAATAAACAAAAGAAAAGAAATAAAATCTTTTTGTCTTTTTATCGAACACTTGGAGTGCAGAAATGATATGTTGGGACCAGACTTCACCAAACCTCTATCTCATGTACTATCAGGACTAGATACCTCCCATTCATGCTTCAGATATTAAAATCAATCCACTAAACTACTCAAGCCCCGATCTCTCGGATGACATGAGCCTAATTCCACTAATAGACCCTAATCTCTTAGGTGGCCTAGATTAATGAAATTGCATTAGGATTAGGGATTACGCGATTACTAGCAAACCAAACTCCATCTCTAGATGTAAGGGTTACTAGGTGATTAAATTCAATTCCGGTTCTAATATGAACGTCTCCATTACATACTAAAACACAAATCGAGTCATGGGGGTGCTAGCCACAACAAGCCTTAAGCACAGAAAATTAACCACTAATATGAAGACATGAACATAGAATAATCCGTCGAGATAAATACATAATCATCAGTTTAGCTACATCTAATCCCAACAACAGGGATTTAACTACTCATAAACAGAGAATACAAAGAGAAAGAGAGAAGGGATGAAGCAAACTCCATAGAAGCATCCTCCAATCTTCTTTCAGTCCCAGAGCAAGGAAAACATCCCCTTCAGGGCTTGAAACCCTCTTCCAGCCGCAGCCCCCAAGTCTGCCTCCAATCCTCCAAGATCTGTCCCCCCACCCCTTCTGCCCTAAAACAGCAACTTATACCAATCTGTTCTGCGCTATCTCGCGAGGCGAAAGCTAAAAATCTGCTGTTTCACATTCCTGAACTCTCACGAGGCGAGACACTGATCGCGACGCGAGGCCATAAATTTCTTCTCCAATATGCCCGTGAGGAGCATCAGGGGCTGGGCGTGATGGCTTCTGGTTTCCAGACTCGCGAGGCGAGACAAGGTTCGCGAGGCGAACCAGAAAGGCTTGCATTTTCTGCAACAGTCAGCTTTCAGGGTCGCGAGGCGAATCAAGTCTCGCGGGGCGAATCTCCAATATTCTGCTTGGCTCAATTTCTTCTCTTTTCAAGCTCCAAAATCATCCAAGCTTCATTATAGCCAAATATGCACAGTTTTCCTTCAATTTCTGCAAAACAACACACAGAAACCGCTTCACCCGTTCCAAGGGAAAATCTAATAAAAATCAAACTAAGAATGCCTAAACTAGATGAAAAATGCATGCAAAAGTGTACAGCAAACATCATGTAAAATCACACTATCACGGTGGAGATGAGCTCGCGATTAGGGCAGAGTGAGAGTGAGAGTGAGAGTTGAGAGTCAGAGTGAGAGTTGAAAGTGAGCGTGATAGAGAAGAACAGAGACGTACAGAGTGAAGTGCAGAAGGCGCGCAGGTGTATACGTTATAATCAAAAACCAAAAATAAAGCAACATTTTACGTCAGTTGTCTGTAGCAACTGACGTTAAAGGTAATCTATTTAACATCAGTTGTCTTAAGAAACTGATGTTAAAAGTCATTGTTTACGTTATAATCAAAAATCAAAAATAAAACAACATTTTACGTCAGTTTTTTGTAACAACTGACGTTAAAGGTAATTTATTTAACGTCAGTTGTCTTAAGAAACTGACGTTAAAGGTCATTGTTTAACGTCAGTTGTATTAAACAACTGACGTTAAAAATAAATATTTTTTATTTAAAAACAATTTTAACGTCAATTGTTGAAGACAACTGACGTTAAAAGTGTATAAGTTTCTGCAAAAACATTCATTCCTTTGACTACTGTGCTACTTGCCCATGCACTTGTAACTTAATCCTCTAAATGAGCATTAAGTTTATAGATCAGTTTTCAAGAAAATCAGAGAGTCTCTATTCTCCATATAAAGTGTCATTCTTCTGTATCAGTCTGTAATACACCCTCTTCTTTTCCTCTATATTTCGTGCGTTCTCTATTCCTTCACAATATGCCTCTATCATATTTGAGGTGTTGTTATTTCTTCCTATACCTAGACTTAAAGGTCTCTGTCTTAATGGTCAACAAACTTCTGAGGTTGAGTAAATCACGTAACATGGATGGTAAGGTTGGGTGAATCACGTAATGTGATTCCCTCTCTTTATTTCATCCCCTGGCCTCATCCCTTTCACTTTGCTTTCGCAGCAAGTGACTGTGGATAAAACAGATGGAGCATCAAGGAATTCAAGTGAGGGAGGAGATACATCCATTAATTGGAGTTTCTGAGGACAGGACTGAGAAGAAAATGATGTTGAAGCTGAAACTTTGCATCCATTGGAATTTCTGAGGACAGGACTGAGAAGAAAATGATGTTGAAGCAGAAACTTTTTTATATTTTAGGGCTATGTTGCAGAAATTTTTTATCTTTTAATCATGTTATTGTAACTTATGAATCGCTTCAATGAGATACGATTTGATTATACATATATAACTTGTTTTATGTTAAGTGTTTATTTATTTTAATTTGCACAAGAATTTGTTTACTAATTCAAGCTAATTAATTAAGATTAAAAATAAACTTGTTTAAAAAAAAGTTTAGAAATAAACTGCACTATATATATGGATTGACCTGTGTTAAGAGTGACAACAGGGTATTTCAGATAGGGATATAGGATTATTTACGTCAGCTATTTATTTAATCAAGTAAAAATCACACTTTTAACGTCGAGTTGTATAAAAAGCGGCGTTAAAAATAAATATTTTTATTTTAAAAACACTTTTAACGTCGGTTGTATTAAACAAGCGACGTTAAAAGTGTATAAGTTTCTACAAAAACATTCATTCCTTTGACTACTTTGCTACTTACCCATGATCTTTGTGCTACTTACCCATGCACATTGTAACCTATAATCCTCTTAATGAGCATTAAGTTTATAGATCGAGTTTTCTAGAAAATCAGCTAGTCTCTCTTCTCTATATAAAGTACCATTCTTTACGTATCGATCATGTCTGAGACTCTTCTTTTCCTCTATATTTCGTGTGTTTTCTATTCCTTCACAAAATGGCTCTGAGACTTTTGTTATTTCTTCCTATACCTAGACTTAAAGGTCTCTGTCTTAATGGTCAAAAAACTTCTGAGGTTGAGTAAATCACGTAACATGGATGGTAAGGTTGGGTGAATCACGTAATGTGATTCCCTCACCTTATTTCATCCCATCCCTTCACTCTGCTTTGGCTCCAAAGTGACTGTGGATTCAGATGGAGCATCAAGGAATTCAAGTAAGGGAGGAGATGCATCCATTGGAGTTTCTGAGGACAGGACTGAGAAGAAAATGATGTTGAAGCAGAAACTTTTTTATATTTTAGTGCTATGTTGCAGAAATTTTTTATCTTTTAATCATGTAATTGTAACTTATGAATCGCTTCAATGAGATACGATTTGATTATACATATATAACTTGTTTTATGTTAAGTGTTTATTTATTTTAATTTGCACAAGAATTTGTTTACTAATTCAAGCTAATTAATTAACATTAAAAATAAACTTGTTTAAAAAAAAGGTTTAGAAATAAACTGCACTATATGGAGTGATCTACGTTAAGAGTGACAACAAGGAGATGACAACGAAAGAAATGAGTTTCGTAATTATTTACGTCAGTTATTTATTTAACTGCCGTAAAAATCACACATTTAACGTCAGTTGTATAAACAACTGATGTTAAAAGTGTTAAAATCACTTTTAACGCCAGTTCTTTATACAACTGACGCAAATAGTGATTTAATATTTACAAAACTGCCACCGCCTCATTTTCAACGTCAAACATATGGTCAACTGACGTAAAACGTTCCCGTATATTACATTATTTCCACTAGTGTGAAATAAAAAATACATTCAAAGAGGGTTTACAATAGCAGTAAAATACCCCCAATATAGTCTAGAAAAGCTATGAAGTGTCATACAATCAATAAATCAATCAATAATTATGTTTCATACTGATCAGAGGAGACTGTGGGGGTGGTGGCCGCGTGAACAGAGCCCCTTGAGATGGTGGTGGTGGTCGGAGGAGGAGGTGGCAGCACCTGAGAGAGACATAGAGAGAGAAACTTAGAGAGAGAGAGAGAGAATCGAGCAAGAGAGAGCGTGCGAGACAGAGAGAGATAGAGGAGAGAAGAAGAGAGCTTACCTATGGAAGAGGAGGATGGTGGCGGTGGCGGTGGTGGTGGTCGGAGGAGAGGATGAAAGAGAACCTGAGAAATGGAGAGAGAGGGATACAGAATGAGACAGAGAGAGGGGGATGGAGAGAGACGGAGAAGATGAGGTCTTACCGGAGGAGAGGGGACGACGGTGGTGGCTCGAGGCGTCCTGTGGTGGCCGGAGCTCGCGAGACGAAGAGAGAAACGGTGAGAGAGAAGGAGAGATTCGGGCGAGTGAGGAAGAAATGGGGCTGCACTGGTTTTAGGGATTTTATTTTTAGCGATCGAATAATTCGGTCGCTAAATCGGTCGCTAAATGGGTTAATTTGAAATTTGAATTCATAAATTTAACGACCGATTTAAAATTCGGTCGCTAACACGCTCTATTTTAATTTTTTACGTGTTGTTTAGCGACCGATTTAACATCGGTCGCAAAGATAGATAAAATTTAACCGTTGCATTTAACTCGGTCACCATTTCGGTCGCTAAAAAGTCATAAATTTTTTACTTTTACTTTCCTTTATTTTGTGACCGAAATAGAGACCGATAACTCTGCTACACTCTATTTCGGTCTCTATTTTGGTCGCAATATCAACTCTAATTAGTGTTTGATTTAGATCCTACAATCGGTCACTATTTCGGTCGCAAACAGCAACCAACTAATTCGGTCACTATTTTCGGTCGCTAAATAACTTTTTTTTTTGTAGTGCTAAATCAACAACGCTTGCCCCCTTCCCCCGTATTTTTCATTTCTCCCTCTCCCTCACTACGGCCTCCTCTCCTCCTCCCTCACCGCGGCCTCCTCTCCGGTTGCGACCACCACCACCACCACTCCATGATTAATTTCGGTCGCTGAATAAAATTTAATGAATAGCGACCGAATCAGCGACCTATAAATTCGGTCGCAAAACATAAACCCTAAATCAGCAATGCTCGCCCCTTTCCCTTGTATTTTTCATTTTTTCCCCTCTCCCTCTCCCTCACTACGGCCTCCTCTCCTCCTCCCTCACTGCAGCCTCCTCTCTGGTTGCGACCACCACCACCACCACCCCGTGATTCTCCCTGTGCTTCCTCTCCGGCTCCCTCTCTGGTCGCCCCTCTTTCTCTCGTCGCTGGGTAGAAGAAGGTACAACTCCTCCCCCATTCCTCTATAAAATTTACTTTTCCTTTTTAGCAAGGCCCGAAAGCATGTAAAGAGGAGAGAAAGGTTACATTTCATTCTCTGTAATTTGCGATCTGTGTGGGTCAAACGGTGGTTAGATAAACATATAAATGGTAGCCTTAAAAACGGTGTCTTGTCTTAGTTGAAAAGTATCAATAAATATATAACTTTAGATACATCTAGACTCTTGATATGGTTGCTTAACATTTCTGTTATGATCTCTGTTATGTGCCTCTGTCTGGTCGATTGCATTTGTGCAGGGATTTCTTCTTCTATTTCTTCTTCTATTTCTCTTTTTGGTGCAAGGTTTTTTGTACTGATTTTCTGTTCTCTGTGATTCAGTTAAAAATTGAAAAGGAATCTTATGTGTGTCAAAGATTGCTGTAAAGGCTATGATGTATCGTGGATTAAAAGTTGAGCAGTTTTATTGTGGGTGGTTCGGCTTGCTGTTATTGGTTTTGGGCTAAAGCTGCGAAACACTCTGTAAAGGTTGAAGGGCTGCAGAATCTTTGTTGATGGGCAGTGTTATAGCCTTACAGGATACTTGGTTGCCTTTTCCTTTGTTCTACTCCCGGGGACAATAGTATTAACAATGTAAATAGCTGTTTTGGTGGCTCATATGGGGCTGTGTAATTGGGATTTGAGTACCTCCAGTACTCTTATTAATACAATTTTTTCACTTATCAAAAAAAAATAAAAATCTAGAACTTAATTGTAAAAAGGATGTTGGGGTTTAGGTTAAGTGTATAAATTTTGTCATAGGGGAAGTTTCTTCGCTGTCCTCTTAATCTAGAAACTAAGAGAGTATTTGAGCCTCATATTTGAATGTATGAATATCTGATCCTTCTAATATATTACTTTGCACTGAAAGCCTTATACACTGAACTAACATGGTT
Source organism: Sophora flavescens (assembly GCA_030762895.1). Lineage (NCBI taxonomy): Eukaryota > Viridiplantae > Streptophyta > Magnoliopsida > Fabales > Fabaceae > Sophora > Sophora flavescens. Next base: position 3,910,873 of record CM061068.1, on the reverse strand, counting down.
TTCAATTTGTGACTGATATCGATTGTGGTTACTAATTATGAAAAAGGAATACTGCTTGAAATTTTCAATTGTATGATGAGTTAAGATAGATTAAACTATTTATGGTTTTGCTTGAAACCGTGGCATAATGTAGAACGCACATTGCTGACATGGATGGTTCACAATTAAGTTCTAGATGGTTCACTCATTCTTGTCTGCATTATCTTATCTTGCCTTAGTTTTCTTGAGGATAAAATGTACAGCAAAGACTTAGATGGATGATAGTGTACAGTAAATTTATGCTTCTTGGCTGACACCATGATGCATATATTTTCAGCTTTCAAGCATTTGACCATCTTGTTAGTTAAGAAGTATTTTTTTTATAGTCCTAAGGATGCGGGGTTAGGTGTTTTTCAACTCCTCAATGTGATTCAGGCCATTAGTTGATATTGGGAAATTGGAACCTGTAACAGTAGTTTTTGGTAACAAGTGTCTTAGTTGATCATGATATACGATATGGATAATATGAAGAAATTCATAAAATAGAAACTGTCATATAAGGCTAAGAGGTTTAGCAATAATAAAATCAAGCAAGGAGTAATTTACCCATGGAACTAAATCATTTGGGGGCTTTTTGACCAAACTGGGTTCCTTTTAGAAACTATTTACCGGTTTAGGGTTATTCTGAAACTATTTACCAATGGGGGGTCGTTTTGAATATTTTATTATTTTTCTGGCCTCGACGACGGGTCAAAGCGCAGCTGCGAGATGGCGCCACACTTTTTAAAAAAAAAAAAATCAAAGGGAGGCGCCAAGCTGCGGTGGCGCGCCTGCCTACCTACCTCTTTTCTTCTGATAGCGCATTTGTAAGCGCTATCGTAGTGACCCCCTTTTTTTTTGACTTTTTAAAGAAAATAAAAATTTTATTTCTAAAAAAACCCATTCACCAGATAATGAACTGAATTCACCAGATATTTGTATATGATTCACCAGATATTTGCACATACTTAACCAAAAAATTTATTTCTCAAAAAAACATATTCACCAGATAATGAACTGAATTCACCAGATATTTATACCCGATTCACCAGATATTTGCACATACTTAACCAAAAAAATTATTTCTCAAAAAAACCATTCACCAGATAATGAACTGAATTCACCAGATATTTATACCCGATTCACCAGATATTTGCACATACTTAACCAAAAAAATTATTTCTCAAAAAAACCATTCACCTGATAATGAACTGAATTCACCAGATATTTATACCCGATTAACCAGATATTTGCACATACTTAACCAAAAAAATTATTTCTCAAAAAAACCCATTCACCAGATATCTAAACAGGTAAATAGTTTCTAAAAGGAACCCAGTTTGGTCAAAAAGCCGAAAAAGAAATATTCATCTCACGTAAAATGATGAATATTTATTGCTGAGAGAGCTTTAGACGGAACCATCAGCGACAAGATCAAGGAATATTCATCTCAGGTAAACCCATCTTCTTAATTTCACTCTGGAGATTTTCCGCAATGCTCTCACCAAATAATTTTTTTTATTACTGTAATAATTGATGAATATTTATTGGTGTAAATTGTTATTGCTATTATTTTTTTATGCCTACTGCGATATTATTTGCTACTCATTATTACGGGATTTTTTTTATTACTTCTTGTTTTTTTATATAGATACTTTATAAAAAAGGAACCCAGTTTGGTCAAAAAACCGAGATCGGTTCCTTGCATGGGAGATGGCTGGGAGCCTTGGGTCTCCCTTCAGACCATTCTCTTCCGCGAACATTTTTCTCTTTTTCGGCTTTTTAACCAAACTGGGTTCCTTTTAGAAACTATTTACCAGTTTAGATATCTGGTGAATGGGTTTTTTTGAGAAATAATTTTTTTTGGTTAAGTATGTGTAAATATCTGGTTAATCGGGTACAAATATCTGGTGAATTCAATTCATTATCTGGTGAATGGTTTTTTTGAGAAATAATTTTTTTGGTTAAGTATGTGCAAATATCTGGTGAATCAGGTATAAATATCTGGTGAATTCAGTTCATTATCTGGTGAATAGGTTTTTTTGAGAAATAAATTTTTTGGTTAAGTATGTGCAAATATCTGGTGAATCATGTACAAATATCTGGTGAATTCAGTTCATTATCTGGTGAATGGGTTTTTTTATAAATAAATTTTTTTATATTTTTAAAACAGTCAAAATTTAAAAAAAAAGTGCCGGTGAATTCAATTCATTATCTGGTGAATAGGTTTTTTTAAGAAATAAATTTTTTGGTTAAGTATGTGCAAATATCTGGTGAATCATGTACAAATATCTGGTGAATTCAGTTCATTATCTAGTGAATGGGTTTTTTTAGAAATAAATTTTTTATATTTTTAAAACAGTCAAAATTTTAAAAAAAAAAGTGCCGGTGAATTCAGTTCATTATCTGGTGAATAGGTTTTTTTAAGAAATAAATTTTTTGGTTAAGTATGTGCAAATATCTGGTGAATCATGTACAAATATCTGGTGAATTAAGTTCATTATCTGGTGAATGAGTTTTTTTAGATTTTTTTTTAAAAGTCAAAAAAAAAAAAAAAAGGGTCACTCTGATGGCGCTACGATGCGCTATTGTAGCAATAGAGGTAAAAAGCAGGCGCCACTGCAGTTGGCGCCTCCCCTTTTGATTTTTTTTTATAAAAAGTGTGGCGCCATCTGCAGTGGCGCCTTTGACCCGTCAGACCGAAAAATAATAAAATATTCAAAACGACCCCCCATTGGTAAATAGTTTCAGAATAACCTTAAACTGGTAAATAGTTTCTAAAATGAACCCAGTTTGGTCAAAAAGCCCATTTGGGTGTGTATTAGATGTTTAATATATAATGGTAAAGAGTAGTTTATAATAAAGGACAAGATTAGTGGTAAGACTTTTTTACTCACTTATTGTAGTCTGAACAGTGAAATCAATATTGTGAAGTTAAAAATTATTTTCCTAAAAGGTTCAAGAGCTCCATTTTGCTTTCAATGTTCCATTTAACTCTATATTTTCCCCCTTCCTTCTTAATTGTTTTGTGTTTGGAATGTGGTCGAGAAAAGGAATGATACCATATTTAAAAATTATACTGATATGTTTTATTTCCTTATAACTTGAAGTTTCTGCTTTTGATCCTTTTTTGTTGGGTACAAGTATTTGCATTTGATTCTTAATTAGTTTAATGGTACTAATGTGTGACCGGTGCGTGAAGAAGTGGAGCATGCTCTAGCATAGTTAGGACCTGCAAAACTTAGTGGAAGGTTTAAGAAGTTTTTACCCTTTGAGTATGGCAATTTCTAAATATTTATAGATTAGTAATTTCCTATGATACCTATGTTTTTCCCATTCTTTTTTTTTCCAAGTATTTTATTTGTATGTAGACCTAGCAATGATAGAATCTGATTCTCCATTACATTTTTTGCATTTCTTATAGCAGTCCTTTATCTTCGGTCAACACTCCACTATCACCCTTCTTCACTAGTTGCTTGGAGTTAAGGTACGTCAAATACTTTGTGTCAGATTAGGCTTGGTTATGTGTATAGATTTGTTATTTGTTAGTGGAGAGCAAAGCTCAATAGTTTGTTGGATGTGTGCTAATAAATTTAATCAAGTGCTTGCTATTTGTCTCATTTATGTTTTCTTTCTTAGTGGAGAGCGGAGCTCAATAGGTTTGATATTTTATGAGATGCATGACTGGTTGCATTCTTATCTTTGCCGAATGATATTTGGAAGCCGCTTGTTGAGCTCAGTCAGTTTTTGAGGTTCTAGACTCCCTTCTACCCCGCATGTTAATATAAAACATTGACTTAAAAGAGGTAATTATAAAACATGCATTTATTTGGAAAAAATAAAAACTTGGATAAAAAGGTTTCACATCTCAACAAAAACAACGCAAAAATAACATAGTTTTAAAACAGTAAAACATAAACAAGACAGATAAAGAAAAACCCAACCCCGATGTCACATACTGAGCTGGTATAACCAAAATACGGATACATCATGGAAACAAACTAAACAACTAACAAAACTAACAACTATAACTCAGCATTCTAACTAGAGTCGCGGCTCCTCAGAGTCACTCCTCCGCTGGCTGCTCACCGTCCTCTGCATAAGGAAATACATGCAACAGTAGAAACAGGAAAACAAGGAGTAAGAAATCATGTAAACAAAAAAGCATGGGAATAGGGAATAAGATGAACATACATCATAGCATGACATGGTAATATAACAACATACAATATTTATACATCATCATATAATACCATAACAACATGTTAATCATCCAACGTATGCTATGCAGTACAACGCAACTCTACTCCACTACTCCATCATTGCATGTGGATCCAACTAACTCAGGAAGTCAACTTCGGAGTTACATATCCGTATTGGCCAAAAAGTACTAACACCGGCAGTTCCCCAAACCATGGAGGAACCCCTTGGATAGCCGACGTATCATAACTAGATACGCCACCTCGGGGATAAGCCACCTCGGGGGCGCACAGTTCACCAAACCATTGGTGAATCACCCGATACTTGGGTCAGAGCATCATAACTAGGACGACCTCTACTATGTTGAACATCCCCTCAACATCAACTCCAATGCTCTATGCAAATGACACAACAACACACAAGGCAACCACCTCCTTTGCTTGGGCCTAAAAGCATCCAAGACTTATCACCAACATCAACGTTAACACCTTAGGCCCACGTCGTGGGGTCAAGGCCCCCTTAGCCAAAAAGCACCAAGGTCCAACATAACAACATCTCGACCAAAAAGCATCGAGATCACTTTGGCCAAAAAGCACCAAAGCGTGACAACGTGCGGTAACCCATCGGGTACCAACTTATCAGTATTTGTTATCTTAATTAATATTTAATTAAGTTATATAACTTGTTATCATTTGATTAGTGTATTATTACATCATCTGGGGATAATTGGGGTAAACACCCCTTTAATTCATTAATCTTAAGTTCTGACCAGTTGGGGGAAGCACGGGCATACTAAACCCCCAGCACGGTCGTGCTGCCACTTAAGGGGAGCACGGTCGTGCTCACTGTCTTGCACGGCCGTGCTCAATGTGCGGCCTGCCTTCCAGAATTTAACTGGGAGCACGGTCTTGATCCTTGTTCAGTACGACCGTGCTCCTGGGCAGGGCCATACCGTTCTAGGCAGAGTTTAACGTGTTCTTGGAGTTTAGGCTCCCTAATTCTCTCAAATCAGATCCTAGGATATTAACTAAAACATTCGGCATGAAACCACACCCCTCACTAACACAGTTCATGTCTTATGAAGCTTGGGGAATTAATCCCTTAATTCCTATGTTAACTAAGATTCCTAATTAAGTCAATTAGAGTCTTATTAACATATTCAACATAACGGTAACATCATCATCAACAACATATCCAGTCAATGTGATCAACATAATCCATGTCATAACAACAACATTCATAATCATGGGTATTCATACCAATTCAACCAAAACTCAGGGCATAAGACAATTCAATAGGCATACCACATCATGAACAACTCAACAATTATAATAAATAGGCATACCAGTTAATCCAATTAAACATATAAACAATTCAGTCATACAACCAGGCAAATCATGGCATCAATACATTATAACGACAATAGAGAGGGCTATGGAAACCCCACATCTTACGCTACTCCCTAGCCTAGTGTATACACCATTCTTATCCCATACCTGGTACGAGGTTCGCGTTTCAAAAGAAGAAAGAAGATCCACTAGGGCCCCGTCTCACTAGTGCTTGTCTACGACCTCAAGGACGCCAAAGTGACACTTTGGTTCAACTCTAAGATCAAAGAAATCAAAATGAAAAGATAAAGAACTTGAAAGAAAGAACACAAGGGACAAGGTGCACGAATTTTACCTTTCCTAAAGTCCCAAACATCAAGCACAATAAACCCCTATTCGTAGTGATGTTCTCCTATCAAGCAGCAGTGAAGAACGATGCAAGAACGGGTTCCCTAGAGAGAATTTTAGGGAGAAAAACCATAAGAATTCAAAGAGGAAGGAGGAAGGCAGTTTTCTGAGTTTTGGGGTCGTGTAAACTAGGTTTAGGTCGAGTCTAATAGTATATATATGAGTTTGGGTCAAAACGGTTTCCTATTTCAGCCCAAACTGTATATAGTTCGATATTTTGACCATAACTTGAGCTAGAAGTTTCCGATTGGGACGTTCTTGGTGTCGTTAGAAAGATCGGAGAAATATTTGCAAACTAATATCTAATGATTGAATCTTACATCAGACTCTACGATGGTCAAAATTTCGATGGAAGTTTAGCGACAGATTTGGTAGTTATTCCTAGATAGGATCCTTAGGAGATTATGATAAGATCTTAAGATATAAACAAAAAGAGGATGATCCTATATTGATAAGGACTCAAATCTGATTGGTTGAGGGGCTAAAATTTAAGAATAACACTATCTCTATTTAAATACTAAATCACACGATATCTTATCATATCATTCTTAATCGCTTATTATTAATAAAATCACATATCATATATTAACATATAAAACCAAACATTAAGAGACACAATCTCATATTAATGCAAATAATCATATATTAATATACATATTATCATATGCAATAACACACACACACACACACACACAGATATATATATATATATATATATATCAAATATATATATACCAGAACTAACACTGTAACACATATAAACATAAGGGTGAATCTTGAGGTGTTACAGTCTTGACATCCACAACATTAAAGGTTGATCAACTAAAGGCTATGGAACATGATATCCCTGTTTTATTATGTAAATTGGAACAAATATTTCCTCCGAGCTTCTTTGATGCGATGGAATATCTTCCCATCCATTTACCATACGAGGCAAGAGTAGGTGGCCCGGTTCAATATCGTTGGATGTGTCTATTTGAGAGGTATATATCTTTTTTTTATAACTATGTATATATAGGTTCTTACGTTCATTGAAAGAAAAGGTAAAAAACAAGGCTCGGATAGAAGGTTATATTTGTGAGGTGTATTTAGTTGAGGAGGCCTCCACGTTTGCTTCTTTTTATTATCCATCCGACATAGAGACCAGGAGGACTAGAATCCAGCATAATGTCAACAGTGGTGAAGGTTGTTCATCTAGTCCTCAGATATTGATTTTTAATTTTCCTGGTCGTGCGTGTGGCCCATACAAAACATGTTGGTTGGATGAACGCGATGAAAAAGTTGCTGAGTTGTACGTGCTTCAGAATTGCGAAGAGGTCGAGCCATATATAGAGTAAGTCATTTATATATTGCACGACCATATTTTTTTATGAATATATATCCTTGTACGTAATTTGATGATATGCTTTCTTAATCCCACGAATGCAGAATATATAGCAATTTGCTAAGAGAGCTCAATGCCGACATTTCATATTCGTAAATTCATCAGGATATTGCCAACCATTTTCCAAAGTGGTTCACAAAATTCGTAAATTAACTACTAACTTATCAACGTTCTAATTTATATGCATAACATGTTTTTTATATATGTAATTCTACTTGTTATTCATCATGTAGGTTATGGATCAAGCTAACCAAATTAATGAACCCCTCTTGATAGCTTTGGCATGGGGTCCAAAAAGAAGGGTTCGAACATGCGAAACCTATATTATAAACGGGTATAAGTTCCACACAAGGTCATGGGGTCAAGGGATGAAATCTTCTAACTTTGGGGTACAAATGTGAATGGTTTGATAATACTCCCGATAAGGGTACAAATGTAGACAACAAATATGGAACTGTTGAGGTCTAGCAGCCACACAGAGATATCAAGTGTATGACGCGTTCATCCTTGCACAACAAGCAGAGCAAGTTTATTACACACCGTATCCCTAGGGACATCAAGATTGGTTGGGAGTTGTTAAGATAAAGGCACGAAGTGCAATCATAGATAATGTAGTTAGTCAGGGAGTGACAGAGACTCTGTATCAAGATGTTCATGAAATTAATAGAATTCAGATAAACTTGCAGTTTGAGCCTGAAGATTTTAATGATCTTGCGGATCCTGCGGGTGTTGACGAGGTAGTTGACACTGTATTACTGGATCAATATGAATTGAATGAATCTAGCAAGGATATTGAATACATATCATATGATGATGAGGAGAGTAAAAGTGAATTTAGTGACCGAGACTCCAACTAGGTAAGTTGAATATAAAATACCATATTTGTGTTATTTATTATTTAATTTGTTATTTGTTGTATAATGTACCATTTCATTAATTGCTACTGTTCTTGTTTTATTGTAAACAGAAGACGAACGACACAGGTCGGGGACATGGCTATCGCGGTTCTGGCATCTCTAGCGGTGGTCGTGTGAGGGGTTGTGGTGGGAGAACTACTTCCACCCACCCATCAACTTCGGATCAGGCCCCGACGAGTATTGTTGGCTCTCATGGGTCACAGGCTGATGATCTTCCGCCTCCAGCAGCAGCAGCCGCCTCACCAACTACACAGGCCTTACCAGCTACAAAGGCCTCTGGTCGCGCTGTCGCGCACGCGCCAAAAAGCGAGCGATTTACAAAATATGTAGTTTAGGGAGCGACAACTCGAGTATCGTCTCACAAGGACTATTAGGTTGTTGTTATTAACACAAAATCAGTTTTGGGGGGTTTGGATATGAAATCAAATAAAGAAACAAAACAGAAATAGAGCAATAAAAACAAAGCAGTTTAAATGATTACCAAATAAACTAAAGCGATTAACCTACTGTTCTCGGTTTCCCACTATCATTGGTTTATGCAAATTCCAAGCCCTAAGCAGATTCTAATCCCCTTTCGGTTGTAGCAACAATTAACAAGCGAAATCACTACTACAGATATATGTTCCTATTCCCGAATTAAGCAAACGGGGTTAAGCCCTCATGAACTAAGCGAACATGAACGAACACACGCGAATTAAGCAAACGCGATTAATTATAGGAACATAACATCACCGAAATAAATCAACACAACACTATACACTCCTGAATTAAGCAAACAGAAATATATAGCATAGCATTGAAAAGAGAAAAGCAAACAAAATAGGAATTACAGAACCTCAAGTGTAGTGGAAATCAATTACAGTAGACTAATCCTAGGAGACTAGCTCTCCATTCTTAATTTCGCAGCTATCTAAACTAAAAAGAAAACAAAATATGATAACAAAAAAAAACTCTCAGTTCTGCCTTCAAACAGGCTTAAATACAGTTTCTGAATTCCACGAGCTCGCGAGGCGAGCATATCATTCGCGAGGCGAATAATGCGAACAGTCTTCAGCTTTTGGTTCTCTCGCGAGGCGAGCTTATCATTCGTGAAGCGAGACTCTTCAATTTCCAAACTGTAACGCCCGTGACCTTCAACATGGATAAGCCGTGCTGACTTCTGGTCTTCAGGGTTGGATTACTCGCGAGGCGAATGCCTTCTCGCGGGGCGAAGAACTCCAGAATTATTTCTTTTTATTACCTGAAAACAGTAAATAGCAGTAAGTGCTTTATTTTACTCTAAATCAGCTAAATTAACCTAAAAATACTTAAATGACTCAAAATGCTGCTTAAAGTCAATCAAGTCTAATTTGGGTGAAAATGAGATATATTTAGCACAAAGCCAAGGTTTTTCTAGTTATAAAACTAGATGAGCCAGAGGCTGATCAAAATACCCCAAACTTAAACTTTGCTTGTCCCCAAGCAAACTAAAACTCAAAAACTTAAAAAGACTCAAGACATGGCAAGCTTAAGAATTTAATCAACTTTGCACAAATTTCAAGCAATTTCATCAAAACAGTTTTCTTCAATTTTCCCCATTTTCAAACAAAGCAATCCCTATAATCATTCATTCTAAACATTTGAGAATTTCATCATTCAAGCAATCAGTAATCTAAGCAGGGGATCCAAGGTACACACAAGAGGAAGATCACCAAATTCAAACAACTGCCTTCCTCACAAGGGCATTTAGTGTTTCACTCAATCGCTCAGTTTGTCTAGGTTATCAACATTTCACTCAGTTTCACTTTTAAGAGCACTTCCCATAAATTTGATTTTCATCTCAAAATGATTCCCACAGAAAACATGCATGCAACATCAAAAGGTCTTTTAAGGGTTATAATGGGGCCTGGCTAATGGTAGGATATACAAAGGTACTGGGCTTAAGTCCCTAGGAACTAAGAGAGCATGAACATTTTGATACATTGAATTTCCACTCAAGTTCATTTTTCCATTTTTTTTCCTTTATGCTTTTGCCTTGGGTGACTACAGCCTTTTCCTTCAAATAGCCTTTTTGACATTTTTGCACTTTTTATTTTTGTTATTTTTTTTTTTCTGCTTTTCTTTTCTTTTTGCCTTTGGCTCCAACCTTTTTATTATTTTTTTTCTTTTTCCCAATCCCAAACAACACATCATATCCTTGTAGCCACCCCAAACTTAGTTTCTTGCAACCATTCTCTTTGCTAAGCTTCCATGCTCTCCTAATCCTAAGATCGGGTTAACATGGTTTTTCTTCAGATTTTAGGCTCATAACTTGAGGTTATCAAGAATTAACAGGCTAATCAGGCTCAAAAGGGCTAACTATGGAACATGCATTAGGGACTGGTTCAATTTAGGCTAAGTAGCTATTTCCAAAGAAAATGCCTAAATCATTTGAAGCAAACACATAAACATGCAAACCAAGTAGAGATTCAAGCAAATTCGGGAAAGTGCAGCTTAAAAGTGATACACACAATTAAAAACATGCTGGAGGCTCAAATCCTCACCTGGACATTTTTGCAAATTGTTTGACTGAGATTCTATCCCTAGTGTGTGCTTCCTATCACCCCCAAACTTATCATAAATCATGCTATCATAACAAAATATCTCAAAGTTCAGTTTTCAAAAAAATTTTCATGGGGATCACTTTTCAAAAACAAAATTTTTTCAACCTAAGGGGAAAAACAGTCAACACATGACATGCAATCCATTTAGCAAATTCAATTAAAATCAATCAAGCTTGCCGACACAAGACTCGACACAACTCCTGAGCTTCTCAAATTATTCAGGAGCTAAAAGGAAACAAAACAAAAACAAAATAAAGCAAGCATACTTAAAAAGGAAAAGGGTTTAGAGAAAACTCATTGGAGATGGTTCCACCAGGATCCCACTGTCTGTTACAGTGGCCACGTAATGCTCAAAGTACAATATGATCCTCCCGGATCCCATGGCCTACAGCATAAGTATGGGAGTGGGCACTTGATAATTATGGTGACTCCGCCAAGTGCGACGGACTTCTCACTCCCTCTCAGGTCACAGTTGACCTCTTTCTCAACCTTGTCAATAAAGTCCTCCCAATAGAAGTGGGATTCAACCTCTTGGACTGGCCACAGTGTCTTCATATCCAAGGGTGCAAAATCCAGCGGCTTGAACTCCATCACTAGTGGTTTCACAGGGGGAGATGGCAAATAGGTAGCTAGTGTTACTGGTGCTGCTTCATCTTCTGCATGATCTTCATTCACTGCACTGATAAATCCATCACCTGTTAAACCTACAGAATTCTCAGCACACACCACAGAAATGTTAGAGTTTGTACAATCAGTAGATATAGTACAATAAACTGAATCAGTTAAGGTCTAAATGTCTGGAAGTGGCTTGAGCTCTAAGGAGGGTGGCTGCTCAATGGATGGTGTATTTGGAGTAGCCATGATGTCGGGGACTTCGGCTGAACAGACAGCTTCACTCATACTATCACCCTGCAAAAATAGAATCAAGAAACTCAGCACAAACAGCACACGGGTTAGTGTCAGTACAGTCAGTACATGTAGTACAAGAAACTGAATTAGTAAAGTTCTGAATGTCTGGAATTTCAGCACACAGTTCATCCACCCCATCACTTTCAACACATGCATCTAATTCCAAAGGTTCTTCATTATCCTCAGGCATGGTGAAGCAGATGTCCTCCTGATCCTCAATTTCTGGGTTTCCTGGCTGAACATGGCCTTCAACCTCATATGTCTCATGTTCCGTATGGATGTTTTGCTCTTCATACCTTTCAAAACATGCTACACACGAAGCAAATTCATTACAATCAACACATGCAGTATAATAGATAGAATCAGGGGAAGAGTGAATATCTGGAGATTCAACACACAGTTCATCATCAGCAGTATTCTTGACATCATCATCAAAATTATCCTCAGAGGTATTGTCAAGAATAACTATTTGCGAATCTGTATGTTCTTCAAGGGGATGTGGAGTTTGCAGTGTAGCTAATAGGGAAACGATGAGAGCATTTTGAGTGGCAAAGTCCCGCTGACTTGCTTCCATCATCTGTTGAAATGCGAGATTGTTTGCTTCCAATTGTGCAGTTATCTGTGCAGTCATTTGCTTGAACATGTCCTCTCGTGAAGGTCCGGAAGGTGCAGAGGTGGTCGCTTGGGGAGGATTCTGGGGTGGTGCCAGTGGTAGCATCAGTTGTGAGTCCCCATACCAAGGGTTTGGATGGTTTCCCCAGCTCGGGTGGTACTCATTAGTGTAAGGGTCAGGAACGTTGTACCGGTTCTGATTGTTGCCTTGATTGTAAGGATGGACTGCATAAGCTTGAGGCAAATCAGTAACTGATCCTTCTTTCAGAATGGGGCATGCATCAAACAGGTGCTCAGGAGAGCCGGACATGCCACATAACCTTGCCGACTGAACCTTATCCATTGTCAATTGCTTCACCAAAGAAGTGAGCTCATCCATTCTATTCTCAAGGACCTGGATGGAAGAAGAGCTATGGACCTCATTCACACCCATACTGCTAAACTCATAACTTCCAGCAAAATTAGGATAATTTATGCATGGTGGTGGTTTACTAAAATTAGGATAATATATGCATGGTTCATAATCAACATTAGGCATAAAATCGTGCATATAATTATCCATGGTAAGCACTAAGATTCACAACTAGACAAAGCAGACAAAACTAATTCAGCAAAGAGTTTTTTTTTTTTGTTAATAACAACAAGAGTCCCCGGCAACGGTGCCAATTTTTGGTCGCACTGTCGCGCACGCGCCAAAAAGCGAGCGATTTACAAAATATGTAGTTAAGGGAGCGACAACTCGAGTATCGTCTCACAAGGACTCTTAGGTTGTTGTTATTAACACAAAATCAGTTTTGGGGGGTTTGGATATGAAATCAAATAAAGAAACAAAACAGAAATAGAGCAATAAAAACAAAGCAGTTTAAATGATTACCAAATAAACTAAAGCGATTAACCTACTGTTCTCGGTTTCCCACTATCATTGGTTTATGCAAATTCCAAGCCCTAAGCAGATTCTAATCCCCTTTCGGTTGTAGCAACAATTAACAAGCAAAATCACTACTACAGATATATGTTCCTATTCCCGAATTAAGCAAACGGGGTTAAGCCCTCATGAACTAAGCGAACATGAACGAACACACGCGAATTAAGCAAACGCGATTAATTATAGGAACATAACATCACCGAAATAAATCAACACAACATTATACACTCCTGAATTAAGCAAACAGAAATATATAGCATAGCATTGAAAAGAGAAAAGCAAACAAAATAGGAATTACATAACCTCAAGTGTAGTGGAAATCAATTACAGTAGACTAATCCTAGGAGACTAGCTCTCCATTCTTATTTTCGCAGCTATCTAAACTAAAAAGAAAACAAAATATGATAACCAAAAAAAACTCTCAGTTCTGCCTTCAAACAGGCTTAAATACAGTTTCTGAATTCCACGAGCTCGCGAGGCGAGCATATCATTCGCGAGGCGAATAATGCGAACAGTCTTCAGCTTTTGGTTCTCTCGCGAGGCGAGCTTATCATTCGCGAGGCGAGACTCTTCAATTTCCAAACTGTAACGCCCGTGACCTTCAACATGGATAAGCCGTGCTTACTTCTGGTCTTCAGGGTTGGATTACTCGCGAGGCGAATGCCTTCTCGCGGGGTGAAGAACTCCAGAATTATTTCTTTTTATTACCTGAAAACAGTAAATAGCAGTAAGTGCTTTATTTTACTCTAAATCAGCTAAATTAACCTAAAAATACTTAAACGACTCAAAATGCTGCTTAAAGACAATCAAGTCTAATTTGGGTGAAAATGAGATATATTTAGCACAAAGCCAAGGTTTTTCTAGTTATAAAACTAGATGAGCCAGAGGCTGATCAGCCTCACCCACGAGCCATCCCACACTATCCACACGACCTACACCATCCTCACTGGACATCATCCACGCCCACCACACCGGCCACACAAGGGTCGGCTGCCCAGTCTGGGATTCACGGTTAGGCCGGGATGAGAGATCCCACCGATGGAGGGTATGGCTTCGCCCTGCGACGAAGTTAGAGTAAGTTATTTATTAATTAATGTTGTTTTCTATCATTATAATTATACTTGTACATATTTATTAAATACGTTTATTGATAAAATTTATGCATTATTTGTTGTCAATAGCTTTTACCCTGCATACGGGCTTCAGAGGCAGATCTCTCAGTGTATCAATGGCAAGTATAGCGAGGCCTAGCCATCGTGGAAGAAGATTGATAAGGATGTGCGTGATATGTGGTTCAGGGATGACTTTGGGGTAACGAATAAATTTATTATCGTGTTAAGTATATGTCTGCGATATTATTATTTATTAATTTTGTTTCTTGATATTTTACTCTTTCTTGTTAGGCACACTATAAGTGGTTGCCAGCGGATGCAAAGCAGACACGTAAGGCCTTTGAGTCGAGAGGCGCAAAGTTGGTTAAGTGGGCTATGGGTAGGATTAGGGATGGTTCGGATGATGGGAATTGGTTTCTACCTGATGTGCTGGAACACCTCCGTCAGTATTGGGCCAGTGATGAGAAATTCCAGATAAAGAGCGAGATCGAAAAGTAGAATCGGGCTTCTGACACTAGCGCTCCACTATACACCGGTGGCTCAATAACCATTCATGAGCATTTTGATAGGATGGTAAGAAGTCAACATGAATTTTATTGTTTTTAATTTAGTGCTTTATATGTTCTTATCAATAAAAATTGTATTTTTTTTTGCTTTTATATATGTAGTCAAAAGAGCAGCAGAGAAAACCCACTGCAATTGAGATCGTGCACAAGACCAAGAAGTCCAAGCATGGGGAGTAGGTTGGCCCGAAGGTTCGGGAACTTCTTGTAAGTACTATTAACTCACTAATTCATTTTCAATATATTAATTACTTTCATTCTTTTTAATATATAATTACAAATGCTAATGTCTGACATATTATGCAGGATGAATTCCATCGCCTCAAAGACGATGGCAGTAGCCAGGGGCAGGAGCAGTCTCCTGAGTCTGACAATGCCATTTACTTAGAGGTGGTTGGCGGGAAAAATAAGAAGGGCCATGTATTTGGCCTCGGTCAACTTGGGGATCAGTTCATGGGCATATCAGCGCCATGCGGACATTCTGATGTTGATCCCAACCCAGATGTCAGAGAGGCCATCCTGAACATGAATGCTGAACTTGCAGCGAAGGATAACGAGATACATGAGTTGCGGGAGCACGCACGACAGTAGGATAGTCGCATACGAGAGCAGGATAGTCGCATGGAGGAGCTATTTAGGTACTTGGGATTCCGACCTAGCAATTCCGGATCTGGTGGTGCCCACATCGAGGCTACTACTATGGATGCCGCTGCTGCTGATGCCGCCGCTACTGATGACGCTACTGCTGGTGTCGCTGCCTCGGATCACTTTGACATCAGCTCACTCCCTTCACCCCCTCGTCACGTAGATTAGTTTTTCCATCTTTGTATGATACATATTGACTGTTACATTTGTATTTCTCGTTGCCTTTTATATATTTTATTTGAATTTTTATCGAATTATCTACTTTAATATGATTCATATTTAATTTTATTTGCTTTAAGTTTATGTTATTTAATTTAATTTTAATTAAACAAATCTTATTTTAACTTTTTTGAGGCATCCAATTTTTTTTTTAATAATTTAGTGACCGAAATGTTTTGGTCGCTAAATTTACACATGACCGTTGATTTTAGCGACTGAATCAGCGACCGATTTTTTGAATTTAGAGACCGAATTAGCGAACGATTTTTCGGACGCAATTTTTAAATATGACCATTAGATTAGCGACTGAAAAATTAGGTCGTAAAATTTAAAAAATCGGTCGTCGAAATTGGTAGTTTGAATTGTAAAGTGACCACTGTTAGCGACCAAATTATGACTACTCTACAATCGAATTTTTGGTCGTTAATTTGAGACCGAATATGAATCGGTCGCTATATAATTTACGACCAAGGTTTTCGCAACTGTTTGGAATCGGTCGCTGACCTAATTAGCGACCGAAAATCTTTAAATAGCGACCGAAAATTTCGGTCGCTAAAACCCTTTTTTTTGTAGTGGTAAAAAATAACAAATCAAAAGAGCAATAAATAAGTATTCGTATAGTATTCGAAATGAAATATCATCCCATGGTATTTTTTGGACTTCAAAATTTGAAAATACCAATATCATTAAATGTTGTACGATGCGCGGGCATATTACGTGTGATTATTTTACACTTCCTCTATCTGTCCCACTGCAAAAACTTGGAATGTATACTAATTTAAACTCCTACCAATAAACTTCTCTTTTTCTTCCATAATCATAGACTACTCTATATTCTATTTTTCTCCACTCTTTATTTCTTTCCATCACATTGGTCATGTCAGAAGTAAATAGAATCATAATTTTGTTTGGATCAGAATTTTGATAGAATCAATATGTTTTAACTTCAGCATTTATGGCTGGATTAATTAAATAAGGGTCTTGCTAATGAGTGCCCTAAGAGCATTAGTTAAGGAGCCCATAAAAGGAAAGTTTGTATTGAAAAACTAAATGTAACACTTTTCAAGATGCTAAATACATCATTTCTCATACAAATTTTCCTTTCATGATTTCTTAAACAATGCCTTAAGGACACTCGTTAGTATTCTCCATTAAAATAAATAAATTGGGGCAAAAGAAAACATCAATATGAATTCTCATTTTTACCCTTATTTTGGTTGGAAGGATGCTGAAGCCAATAGTTATTTCAAGTGGTTTACAATTTTTCTTTGAAAACAAAACTTTAACCTTTTAAAAAAAAAATTAACCAAGTGGTTTTACAAATATGCCTCGGCCATGATTTTTAACAAAAAAAACTTTGATCAAGTGATCTTACAGATATGGTCCAGTCACCACCTTCTTTTTAATAATAAAGATCCCCAAGTGTTCCTAACTAATTTTATGCAAAGCAGTTCACTGGTTGGGAAAAACTAATTTATATCCTCAGCGAAAATGATTTTCGCATACCATATATCCACAACTGCCGTATAGTAAAAAAAAAAAAGCAAGAACAATAAAAAACTTATCCCTAACAAATGTAGTGCCCACCTACTTCTTTGACAATAGTAAGATAGAATGTTTATTGAAAATTTATTTATTATATTAAAAAAATTAAAATAAAAAGTGATGTGCTTATGTGTTGTCTTCGTGCGAGAATTTTTGGTGCTCTGTCGTTTGAACGACTAATTCACACAATTGATAATGATTCCCATTTTGTGTTCAAACGATTACGCTGAGAAAGGGACTCTATTTCTCAACTATGGGTTCCTAGACTACTAAAGAAAGTGTCTAGTGTAGAAGATGAAATAGGAAGCTATCTAGAGTTGCATGAAAGCAAGAAAAAACGATAAAATAAAGCAATAAAGGAAAGTAAAGTAAATATAAGTTGTGTATTTCATTGGATGTGTGTTTTCAAAATAATATATGTATAATTGGTATTTATAGGCAACTTCTATTACCCACCAACTCCTATTTTCTAGCAACATTGTGTACATTATGGCTGACAAAAATGGCTAAGAATAACATCCACTAAGACCATCAGTCACTAACTCCTATTTTCTAGGCACATCCCACGTCCTTCCATTAGTGGATTGCTCATATATATGCTCAATCGACTAAGTTATGGGCCAAACACCTAATTGTCCATCAGTAGGTTTAGGTTCATGTTTGTAATGGAGAACTAGTCTCCTTGATTAATCTACTGTGATTGGGTTCCATTTACGCTTGAGGTTTTGTAATTCCTGAACTTTATGCTATTCTCTTTCAATACTTGTTTTATATGTTCTGTTTGCTTAATTCAGGATTATATAGGATGGGTATTGATTTGTTTCGATGATTGTATGTTCCTATACTTAATCGCGTTTGCTTAATTCGCGTGTGTTCGTTCATGTTCGCTTAGTTCATGAGTGCTTCACCCCGTCTGCTTAATTCGAGAATAGGAACATATGTCTCGTAGCGTTGATTTCGCTTGTTAATTGGTGCTACAATCGAAAAGGGTTTAGAATCTGCTTAGGGCATGGAATTATGTAAACCAATGATAGTGGGAAACCGAGAACAGTAGGTTAATCGCTTTAGTTTATTTGGTAATTATTTAGTTTGCATTGTCTTTCTGCTTTGTTTTCTTTATTTAATTTCAAATCCAAACCCCCCCAAATCTGACTTTTCTGTTATCAACAACCCAAGAGTCCTTGTGAGATGATACTCGAGTTGTCCACTAGTGCAATAATTGCTTTTTACGTCAGTTAAAATTGATTTTTTACGTCAGAATACTGACTGACGTAAATACAGCTGACGTTAATAGTTAATATTTTAACGTCAGTTTAGAACTGACGTTAAATATAACACTATTAACGTCAGTTCCTTAACAAAACCGACGTTAATTTTGTAAGAATTAACGTCGGTTTTTTAAACAACTGACGTTAAAATTAAACATTTAACGTCAGTTCTTTAATACAACGGACGTTGATTTTGTTAAAACTAACGTCAGTTGTTATAAAGAACTGATGTTAAATGTTTAATTTTAACGTCAGTTGTAATAAACAACTGACGTTAATAGTGTACTGTATATTTTATAAAATACGATTAACGTCAGTTGTTTGATACAACTGACGTTAATAGGTTTTTTTTTTTTAAATTCAGTTTTAAAATATCACTCCCCTCAGCTATCCCTGCATTCAGTCCCAGTAACACAGAATATCACACACATTACAGAATTGCAAAGGAAAATTGAACAATGGGGGGACTTAAAACCAAAACCCATGCATGTATATATATAAATAAATTTTAGTTCCAATGTCTAAAAAACAAAACTATCTAAGGATATATATATATACATGTTATTAATTAGTTTCTAAAGTCTAACAAAAAAACTATTTATCTAAGTAGTGCGGAGGTATGTTGTCAATTCCTTTTTCAGCCGCATACTTGAAGAAGAATTCAGCGAAGCGCATCCTCAAGTCTCTTAACTCATCTTCTTGAATAGGCGATTGGTCGATAAATGCCTAGACACGTTCAAATAATAACAATAACATCAATGCAAGTCATCTTCAAAACTATAATATATAATTTAACAAGTTGTTTAAATATTACCTTCTTCCATCCTTCCGTAATAGATGCGGAGACTATGTTCAGCATATGAAGCATCACATAATAGCCACACGACCAACTGTCAGGTTGAAATCGAGACTACCAACAAAATTAATTTCAACGTCAGTTGAATATACACATAAATTAGTAATTATAATAATAATTATTTGATAAATAAACTACCAAACCTTGAGGATGTTCCATACAGGATTTGCTTTAGCCTTAGAAGTCCTACTTCTCCCGTTGGCGCAACTTATGCTACTCGCCTTCAGCGCGCTATCATAAACAAATAATCATGTCAATCAATTAACAAACTCATTTATCATGTGTGTAATAAACTAAAAACAACTGATATTAAAACTTAAATTAAATTTAAGATTAGTTACTTACATATTTCTGACTTCCACCACCTTCGGTGGCGGATCATGGTGGAGAGAGCAGAAGAATATGACAGTATGCCTAGACGGGTGAAGTACCAACAACTGCCAATGGTCATCCATACAGTAGGGAGCCAGATATAATTCTTTCGGATTGTCTCCCACCAAGTGACCTATGTATTTACTCAATGCATCGCCAGCAAAGAACTCGGGCAGAAGGATTGACGGATCTAAGAAACCGTAAACTGATGCAACGCCCTTATCAAGCTGAAGACGATGGAGATACCTAAGATATGAAAAGGGTGTGGATGTTAATTACATAATATATATATATTGAAATTAAAATAAATTATTAAATGGAAAAATACCAAAAATAAATAAGTTATAAAATTAAAATTAACTTACGTGCACGTAGATCGATGACATTCTTTGTTCATCCAGACGTTATTTCTGCAGGCGTTCCCGAGATCGTCACCAACGAAGGAAAATATCCTCTCTTGATTTGGGCGTGCCACCCATCCATCGTGCTCCAATGGACATTCAAAAATCTCAAACGCATAATCCTCACCAAGTGAGAACAAACGAGTGATAGGTGACAGCGACACCGACGTCGACTTGGCCTTCAGTTTAGGAAAAATAAAATATATAAGTTTTTGATAATTAAAAAAAACACAAGTAATTATTTGACTAATTTGGACATTAATAATGAATAAATACCTTTGCTAACATTTCGAGCTCACGTCGTTTGGAGTCCAACTCAAGCTCACGCCTTTTCATTTCCAACTCATGCTCATGGCGCTGGACTTCCAACTCCCGCTCCCTAGCTGCCAACTCACCGTCCTCCACATGTGCCCTACTAAAACTCTCTTTTGTGCTCACATGTGAAGCGTTGGCAAGCCTTGCGGTGTCCTGGGATGTACCGACGGAGGAAAGCTCTCTCGGCAAGCGCCGCTTGAATTCTCGGGTTGGCTATTAAGCCTTGCATCGGATGTGTTGTAATATCCGGGTTGGTCATGAGGTCTTGAGTAATGTCAGCCAAAATTGATGCTTCATTGACCACCCGCTTTCGTGAAGCAGACTTGCCATAATATTGTTTGATGGTCACGTTCCCGGGAACACCGAGAACCCGACCAGGATGGTCTTTCTTGCCTAGAGCAGATCATCAAGACGTCCTGCCGTCCCGGAAGGGACGAATGCGCCCGGGAGGATTTTGCTTTAAGATCCATCTACAATGAAAAAAATGAAAAAACGTGCAAGTGAAAAGTGTTGCAAATATCTATACAAATATCAATTGAAATCAAGTTAATTATTTACTTACAATCTTATCTCGCCACTTCGCGAGTGGCATCGACTTTAAAAGATCCCGCCTTTGTCATGCGGGGGCTAACTGAGACATCCTCGCGGTCGATGTCCGACGGAGGACTTGATGGTGTGCCCTCGTGCACCTCTCCTCTTTCAATCCTAGCAGAGTGCTCTTCCCGCTTCGCCCTCACCCTATCCGCCATCATCTGCTGGATCCGAGTATGGTACCCACCCTGAGACATGGTGTGGCGGTGGACGTTCTTCGCCTGATTATGCCGACCCTTATTTGCCTTAGCCTATTCAAACAAAAACACATAATTAAATACAGTTAAATGATCTATAATAAGCATACAAAATTAACTTAATCAACCAACCCGAAATTCTTCATCCCCGTCGACTCTTGGCAAACATATCCCAAGTATCCTGATCAATCCAGGGATAATCCGAGAACATTTTATCAAGCCGCTTCTTCCCAGATAGATAGTACCTGGTAAGATCATGCTTGAACCCATTCCAACGCTTTGATGCCATTTTCATACATTTATGACGATGATCCTCGTCATTTGGCACGATCCAAGCTACCTACACATTAGATACATATATAACAACTGGATGGATTATAACTCGGATAATTATCTAATAATGTAAATCAAACGAATGTAAAGGTAAAATACCGTGATAGCCTCCCAAATCTGATCCTTAACGTTACGTGGAACGTCATTCCGATGGTTGTAGTTGATGCTTACGTCGCTTCGCTTGTAGAAACACCCACTTATTAAATTCTTTAGCACGGGGTCCCTGGGCATTTAGATTAGCATCGAAGGACACCTCAAGCTTCGTCCTCCGCTCCGCCCTGTCCTTCTCTAGTTTCTTCAACGAGGTGGCTCCTCTACCCCGTTTCCTATGAGCCTGTGATGTCTGTATGGACAAAAAAAATGATAAAATAGAGGGTTGTAACATTATAAACTTACATTAACAAGAAGGACTAAAGATAGTATATAACATGCATGTAAACTTACACTAGAATCAGCAGGCGTAGGCGTGATCGGGTCCTGCGAAACCCCCACGGTGTCCTCCCGTGCATGTGGGCTATCCGACTGATCCATATGTATGCCTGTTCAAAAACAATATATATGTATTAACATAGGTTATAACTCAAAATAAATACAGAAGTATAAATAAAAATAACTAGATAGGTCCTGTAGATATACAAAACATCTATATATCCAATATAAGGACAATACGGGAGATTGAAAACTATAGTTTTTGAAGATTGCCAAGCACTGGTCACGACCGTAACGTGTCAACTGAACCAGACCCTCATAGGCAGAACTGATCACGGCCAAGCCGTGATGAGCATCACGGCCGTGACAGAACAACCAGCAGAGCAACATGCACTCAAAACCAAAAATAGAGACATTCCAAACAACTCAAACTCACGGTTTAAAGTTACAACTACTGAGACTACAGTTTCAACATACACTCAAAACCAAAAATAGAGACATTCCAAACAACTCAAACTCACAGTTTCAAGTTTCAACTACTGAGACTACAGTTTCAAACCAGCAGAGCAACATGCATGCACTCAAAACCGTGAATAAAAAAATGTGCCCTAATTAAAGACTCACCAGAAATAGGCGCTCGCGTGGTGGTGGGGGGGAAGCTCGAGTGGTGGCCAACGTTCGATGTGGTTACTGAGAGCAAAGGGACAAGGAGAGTTAGTGCGCGGGAAGGCCAGGGGAAAGAGAGATGTCAAGTTATTGCAAAGAAGGAGCGGGAAAGACAGAGTTAGGGGTTAAGAGTGTACCTCACGGTGGTGGCGAAGAAGCCCTCGCGGTGGTTGCGTTGGAGATGAGCTCGCGATTAGGGCAGAGTGAGAGCGAGAGTGAGGGTTGAGCGTGATGAAAAGAGAAAAGACGTAGAGAAGTGGAGAAGGCGCGCGGGGGTAAACGTTATAATTAAAATAAAACAACATTTTACGTCAGTTTTTGGTAAAACCTGACGTTGAAGATCATATATTTAACGTCAGTTGTCTTAATAAACGGACGTTAAAAACTCTCACACTTATTACGTCAGTTGTTAGTAATAACTGACGTTAAAGGTCATATATTTAACGTAAGTTGTATTAAGAAACTGACGTTAAAAACACTCACAACTTCTTACGTCAGTTGTATTACACAACGGACGTTAAAGGTTTATTAGTTTCTGCAGAAACATTCATTCCCTTGACTACTGTGCTACTTACCCATTCACCTTTGTACCTAATCCTCTTAATGAGCATTAAGTTTATAGATAAGTTTCAAGAAAATCAGAATAACTTAGTAACTTCATCCACTGCTCCTATAAATAGCTTCCTAGCTTCCATCTCCTTTTAATTAATTTTCTGCTTCACAATATGGCTCTGTCGTGGAGATTAACTTCATCACTCTTTCTTCCTATTCCTAGACTCAAAGGTCTTTGTCTTAATGGTCAAACAACTTCTGAGTTTGAGTAAATTACATTGCATGGATATTAAGGTTGGGTGAATCACGTAATGTGATTCTCTCACTTTATTTCATCCCCGTCATCCCTTTCACTTTGCTTTGGAAGCAAGTGATTGTGGATTCAAGATGATGCATCAAGGAACTCCACTGAAGAAGAATGATGCAAAGATCCATTTCACTTTGCTTTCGCTGCTAGTGACTGAGGATTTACTTTGCATCTTGGAATTCAAGTGAGGGAGGTGATGCATCCATTGGAGTTTTCTGATGACAGGACTGAGAAGAAAATGATGTTGATGCAGAAACTTTTTTATATTTTAGGGCTATGTTGCAGAAATTTTTTATCTTTTAATCATGTAATTTTAACTTATGAATCGCTTCAATGTCATACGATTTGATTATACATATAACTTGTTTTATGTTAAGTGTTTATTTATTTTAATTTGCACAATAATTTGTTTACTAATTCAAGCTAATTAATAAAAATTAAAAATAAACTTGTATAAAAAAAAGGTTTAGAAATAAACTGCAGTACTATATGGAGTGATCTGCGTTAAGAGGGACAACAGGGACATGACAACCAATGAAATGAGTTTCATAATTATTTACGTCAGTTATTTATAGAACTAACGCAAATAGTTTACCCACCACCTCATTTTTAACGTCAACTTAATTGATGACTGTCAAGTTCCCGTATATTAATTACATTATTTCCAATATTCATTCTGCACGTGTATAATATATAGGATTATTTACGTCAGCTATTTATTTAATCAAGTAAAAATCAAACTTTTAACGTCGGTTGTATAAAAAATCGACGTTAACAATTAATATTTTTATTTAAAAACACTTTTAACGCCGTTTTTTAAAAAGCGGCGTTAAAAGTGTATAGATATCTGCAAAAACATTCATTCCTTTGACTGTACTGTGCTACTTACCCATGCACCTTGTAACTCAATCCTCTTAATGAGCATTAAGTTTATAGGTAAGTTTTCAACAAAATCAGAATAGCTTAGTAACTTCATCCCCTGCTCCTATAAATAGCTTCCTTCTATCCTTTTAATTTTCTGCTTCACAATATGGCTCTGTAGTGGAGATTAACTTCATCACTCTTTCTTCATATTCCTAGACTCAAAGGTCTTTGTCTTAATGGTCAAACAACTTCTCGAGTTTGAGTAAATTACATTGCATGGGTGATAAGTCCGAGTAAATTACATTGTGTGAGTTGCTCACCTTATCACCTTCCGGAGAATCATCCTTTGGAGGGCTAATCAGGTGCTCGGGGTCACAGTTCCAAAACCTCGGCTTTGGCAGCAAGTGACCGTCTTGGAAGTCTCTGGAACCACCGCCTTTGCTTGAAACGGATCTGGTGCACCTGTTTTTGCCTCTCTCTTGAGCTCTCTCATGCCCCCAGTTTTTCGAGGTCTTCGGAGTATATATAGTTTTCCCTTTGGCATATTTCATAAAACTCTCTCGATGGGATGTAGCTTTAATGTTTAGGATTTTAAACCCTTTCAATGTAACTTTTTATAGGATTTTAAACCCTTTCAATCTTCTCAGATCGATCGATCAGTATTACACTTCATGAATGAGATCCGGTTTGGGTTATTGATTCAACTTATACTTCGCACATATATTTTAGTTTTCAAAACAGAAACACAAAATATCAAAGCAATTCATGTGAAACTGAAACTTTGAGGAAGGCAATGCGGAAGGAATCGTATACTAGATAAAAAAAATTATTAAAATAACTTTTAACGTCTGTTGATGTAGGGACTGACGTTAAAAGTGAAGAGACTTACTTCTAACATCAGTTCTTTATCGAACTGACGTTAAAATGTTCACTTTTAACGTCAGTTCTTTATTGAACTGACGTTAAAAGTGAGTCACTTCACTTTTAACGTCAGTCATTAAAACAACTGACGTTAAAATTGAATTAATGAAGCCTGATATTTACAAAACTGCCACCGCCTCCTTTTTAACGTCTAGCTTTTGGTTAACTGACGTAAACCTTTACCGTCTAATGTATATTTTCCACTAGTGGTCGCACTTTCCCTATCTACATATTTTTGTAAAGGAGTGAGTTTTCATGCACGTTTTTTACTTGGTCAACTCATAAACTGCCATTGATTACAGCTGATCAGCCTCTATCTTCATTTTCTCTCTCCAAAACCACCTCCAACTTCATCCCAAAAATCTAGGAAATTGGTTACCGCGCTCTGACTTGGTCATTTTCATGCTATTTCTTTTTTTCTAAATATGATAGTAGTCTCTTGGGCCCTTAATCAACATCCACACGAGCCCAATAACAGCCTACAAGCCCATCTAGACTTAGCAGCCACGTTCGACTGATTCTGCATCGACTAAGTCTGCCTCGACTGGTTCTGCATCGACTGATTCTGCCTCAACTGATTCTACATCGACTAATTCTGCATCAACTAAACCTGATTTAGCTATTGGTTATTAGCTACTTATCTTAACTCAGCAACTGCGTTCAGCCCATCCTAATTTAGTCGATTTTGATCCAAATATATATATATATATATTCAAATAATCTCACTAATGCACTTCAAAATAAAATGAAAAGATAAAAATAAAGACCAAATTTTTATATATTTAAATTCGTGGAATATGAGATGGAAACTTTCATAGATAGAGAATATATATGGTTAAACATTTCACCGACACTCGCTGTGACTTGTATTTGATTATCGGATTTTTTTTACATTGATAGGCAAAATGAAAAATCAACTATGAATCATCGTTGAGATTGATTTTTTGACGTTGGGAGAGGACATTCCTTCCCATAAACTAAATTTTAAATGTACCAAAAAAAAAAAAACCAACACAACTTTACATATGTTAAAAAGAGAACTCGTCCAAAAGTTATGTGCCTTAATCTTAAGCATGCCTTACTAACATGCTATCCCAACAACACAACGCAAGGGACCCGCATTGAGAGTTATTGCAGGCACCATGAACGCTGGAGCAGCAGTAAAAGATTGAGTAGGTGAATAATTTGGGGCACAACTTCCATACCCAGATGGTACAAAATAAGCACCATTTATGAACACATCCTTGGAAGATCTCCATTTCCAACTCTTCCAGTTGTTCTTCTTTTCCCTCTTGGTAACCTGTCATCCAAGAACTACACTCAATATTTGAAATCTTTCAACTGTTAATATGTGTGCATATGTAACCTCTCATTCTTATGTATCATATCACGCAATTGTGTTTACCTGTTTTGCATATTGGTTATTCGGCGCTATATAGAAGTTCCCTTCACTTAAGATGGTTGGGTTAGAACTGCCGCCAATAGCATACATTTTCCACTCGTCATATTTGTTGTTCACTACATGCGCATAACCAAATCTTACCCTGCATTCATGTTCATCAACACATCAATATAGTATTAATCTTTTCATCGATTCTATGAAAATTGAATAAATTATTAAAACCACTCTCACCTTGGCATCCTTTCAGTTAGGCCACTAGCAAACTGGTTGAAGGCAATTGTTACTTTCATTATTTTATCTGCTGTGTATTTGTCGTTGTGTCCTAGCAACATAACCTGCAGGCACGTTAGCTTAATCAGATGCCCATCCTAGTTTCAAAATGAAGACAACCAACTGTGTGCAAGGTGTTGAAAATTCCAGTGCAACTTGCACCCATAAACTCTTATTAACTTCGTTGTAAACTTATTGTCCTTATGGTCTTTATCAATTTATTATTAGTCAACGCATGCATATGAACTAGAACACGCAAGGTTTTAAATTAAGGTCGTGGTTGTGGTTGCGTTGCATTTATCGCAATTGTTGATAATTGCGAGAAAATACGGTCGTAATTATGATCGCGTTTCGATTTTGGAGACCTCCACAATCAACACGTTGCGATCGCAGACCTTTATTTAAAACTTTGGAATCACGTATATAAGACTGAATAAAGGTTATGCTTACTTTGTCATGCTGGGTGAAGTAATTGTTAGAAATGGTAATTGCAGTTGAGGCATGAATAATATCGATTAGGCCATCAGTGCAACGAGCTAAATAGCAATGATCAACCCAAACATTCGAGGAAGAAAATATACTAATTCCATCTCCATCAGAGCCTTGACGATGGCCAACATGGTCAGGAGTACTTCTCACAAGGCCAGCCTTGCCTGGTTTACAATCATGGATGCTAATGCCATGTATGATAACATGGCTAACACCTTGTATTGTAATGCAAGGCCCGTCTGCAATCTCCACTTTAACACCTCTCCCATCAATGGTCTTATAGCTATTCATGATAAGCTCATTCTCGAGTGTAATAACCATGTCCTTGTCAAAAATGATCCAAAGTGGCTTCGTTTGGATTGCACCATAACGAAGTGTGCCTGGTTTTGGATTTGCAGGATCATCAGAAGGATCCGTGACTCGATATATTGCCCCATATCTTCCTCCATTTGCATCTTTGCCAAAACCAATTGCACAATCAGCCAAGGCTTGGCGATTTGAAGCCCAATTTGATTTGGCCCGCCAGCAAGAGTCTATCTTGTTAAGGAATGGTTTCTTAGGACTCTTGGGGATATAGTTTGAGATGGGTTGGGGAGTGTAGTAGTACTTCTGTGTTGAATAGGTATTGGCAAAGCTTGAAGCAAGGTGTAGCAAGAAGCATGATAGCAAGATGAGTGGGGTTGAAGTGGCCATGCTTGTGAGTTTGAGGCAATAAAGGGAATGAGATCATTTAATAGGTTAGGAGAAGGTGGTGCACACAATTTAGGAGCTCGACTTCAAATATTTTTTGGGTTTAATTAACAAAAACGTGGCAGCAACGAGCTTGGTTTGGTTGACTTGCTAATTATAATCTTAAATTTGGAGATGCAAACGTTATACATCCATCTCTCTATTTTATGGACGGCTTTGAGTATTGAACGAAAACACTCTTTGTAAAATAGACATGGCCAATGATTCAATATAAATTATAAAATCATGATATTTGTACACCCAAAATCAACGCCTAACACCATATATTTACTTTTCTATACTATATTGTTTTATTCCCTCCAAAGTCAACACCCAACATATAAAAACACACTCCTCATAGGGTGTGCATATGGTGGTGGGGGGGAGGTGTTCACAAAACATTCCCCATAAATTATATAATAATTACTCAATATATTCAGGTCAAAAACTAAATAATCCTGCTACAAATCACAAAATTCTTATAGGATATATTAGAGATATAATTAATCTTTTAATCCTTCTCGAGGAACTTTGACTTTTTAGTTATTTCTTAATGAAAATATTTAAAATATCAACATTTAATATTTATATTTTTTGGCTGCTAAATTGGGTCCTTGAAGTAGAAATCCGCTAGTGATCTGTTAAATCAGACGGAATATTAGTGATTCCATCTAAAGCTGGACACTCATATCTATGTCATGTTATTGTCCACGTGACACTCCACCTCATTTACTATTCGAAGGAGAGATATGCAACCGTGAAACAAAGATGGGGGAAGAAATGAATTGTTGGTTCAGATGGGGAAGAAATGGTCATTTGTCACGTTTTGGTCTTGCAACTGTGAAACATAGATGGGGAAGAAATGAATTGTTGGTTCATATGAGGAAGAAACAGTCGTATGTCACGTTTTGGTCTTCTAGTCCAGCATTTTTGTCTCCCGTAACCCTAATTAAATATTAATTCGGGGGAAAAATTCAAGTTTCACATCAGTAAGCTTAACGACCTCTTCATGAAACCCTATCCCAATGACCTAATTGAATTTTTTTATAAGTTCAGGGACCTAATTAGTTTTTTTTTATTATACAGGGACCTACTTAAAAATTCTCAAATAGTTAAAGGACCAACTAAATAGTTAAACCTTCTAATTAATATTATGAGGGCTGGGGTATAAGTGTAATAAATAATACCAAGAAAGTTATAAGGGCTAAAGAATTTATAATCAGGACATAAATTCAACTATGTTCAAGTAATCTTACTTGGCTACTTGCACAAATTAACAATTTATGGACACTGTTAGAAAAACATAATTGAAATATGTATTAGTAGATTGTTCAACAACAAAAAAAAACGAAGTATAAAAATACTGCCTAGATTCACAAAGTGTACAAAAATCAGCACCCGGCGTGTAATATATAGAATAGCATCAACTACGAAAGATATAAACGTCGACTACATAGAAAATATAAGTTTATTTATTTATTCCATATAAACAATGAATTACAACTTATGCTTAATGACAATAATGTAACATTAAGGAAATATTTTTTTATATTTTAACACATGAAAAAACACAAGTACGTTATTAATTGCATCAAGTCACCAATGCAAGGAACAAATTTTAATATAACACTAGCAGAAGTGGTGATGGCTGCTTTATTGATCCATATAATATAGGACGCTCGTCCATATTAATTAGATTCTACGCATAGCTGCACATCCCATAGATACAGGAGCTTCCGGTGTTACACTTGTTCCCACATTTCCCACAATGCTTTTCGTTAGTTCGAGGGTTCACGCACTTCCCTTCACAGCATATCTTTCCATAACTGCATTTCTTTCCACACCTGCCGCAGTTGAAGCCATCTGTGGACAAATCGACACATTTGTTGTTGCAGCAATCAGATCCTGCGCTGCCTTTGATTTGGCATATCTTTGGGTATTTGTCGCATGTCTGCACAATCCGCCGCCCATATTTCTGGGAAAGAATGCGGCTTGTCTCTTGGACAGAGGTTGGTTCTTCACTTTCAGAGGATGTTGCTGATAGAGAAACGGCCAGAACCATTAGCATAGCAAGAAGGAAGAGGGTCTTCAAGGACTTCATTTTTTAATTTGTGTTTACGTAGGAGAAGTTGAATGGAGTTATATATATTGATATTGATTGAGAAGATCTATAAGTATTTATATAAGACGAGGTTCATGGAGTTGGCCATATAATTTGCATTCGTGAGCTAATATCCTACGTACGTATAGTTAATGGGGGTGGTCTAATTTAGTTAGGCTTGTTTGCAACAACTTCAATATTCAAAATTTGGATACAAATTAAACGAAATAACTGTATTAATATGATAAATGCTGAAGTGTAATTAAAGATTAAAGATGATTTTAACTATAAGTTGGCAATCAGCTGAAGCCTGGTTTCAAGGAATAATTAACCAAAGTAGTCTTCATAATTTATAATTCTACGTAAACCTATAAACCGTTACAGAACCACCAGCAGCCTTATAATTTGACATTTTGTCGTTGGTTTTGGAAGATGGAAGAGAATTTGGATATCAGATTTGGCTGCTCGTACAAAAAATTAATAAAGATGAGCGTACGTCTCTTCAACGTAAGTCACTTCGCATAATTTCATCCTTACTACCAATTCACATATTTTCATCTTTCATCTTTTTCTTGATGAAGGCCGAAGTTTGGCATCATTGTTTGCTTTTATATTCTCACCATAGCTACTTTAAAAACCTAATTTTCCATGCATTAATGCTTTTTAAACAACAACTTGTAGAACATTCGTCTTTTGATGATTAAGTTCACTAAACCCTAATACCATGTGCAGAAGGAGCTCATCGTAAGAAGTAATCAAGTTTCTTATAAAGGGTATTTCCATTTTATTTTAAAAAAATGTTATATATGCATCCATCGTTTAATTAGCGAGTTATAGTGAATGTTGTAGAAAATATAGCTACAGTGTCTCGGATGAGGATTCTAGCCTATTTTTTGAAGATATTGTTTTTCCGTTTGTGTTTCTTTTGAAAATGAAGTTCCACGGAGTGGCGGGAAGGAGAAAAAAAAAGGGTATAATTTATGGGTAAATAAAAAACAGTTAGTGTTATCCACTAAAGGTGTGGTCCAAGTGACTAGTAGAGCTACAACTGTGGATAGAGAAGTTATCCCTTAACCAGTATTCAGGGGATTAGTCTTATGACTATCTGTTGTGTGGATACCTTGGGCTCCATCCCATATATAAAAAACAGTTAGGTGTCAAGTTGAATGTGAGTTTAGAATTAGGCTCAAATAAAGAAATTACAATTACATAAAATGAGTTTTATATGAATTTAATTATTTTACTTTTACGAAAAAATTGAAATTTTATTCAAATGATCGGATAAAAGTCAGCAATAAGACAATAATGAGTAATCAAGGGAGGAAATTCCTCAATTCAAGTTTGGCTAGAGTGATCTAATACATATTTTGCTAAGGTATGGGGCCACTTGGTTTTCTTTCCTTTCTAAGTGGGAATACATAATATTGAAGAGACCTCAAGAGCTTTGCAGTCTACTAATTTTGAGCCCAGATAAGATTGAGCCAATTTCCCACTTTGAAGCCCATTTACAATTTACAGCGCATCGGACTCCACGATATATGAGTTTACTTATAATATGGCATTAGTGTAAAGTTTTAAACATTGTTAATGAATCACAAATATATATATTTAAGGACTAATTTCACTATATATATTTAGGATAAAAATAATAGAGAATATTTTATATTAGAAAAATAAAATTTATATAAAAAATAATATCAACATGTCAATTTATTTATATTATCTCCTTTTATTTAATGAAAATAATTAAAATTAAAATCCAAAATAAAAAATTGTTTCAATTTTTTAGAAGATAAATAATTTCAATAAATCAAAGTATTAAAAATGATAATTATTTTAAAATATGGAACTTCTTCATCCATATCTCACCCATACTTGGAAATTCCAACATAATGTAAGTTTTCTTTCAATCAGAATTTGGCAGGATTGAATTCGATCAAAATTAGAGAGTCAAAGACGCAAATTAGATAATGAAGCATTAAGCTGCCTTGAATTTCGTTATATAGGTAGCTAGCTAGACGCCATTCAAATACATTTGATCAGATTTATTGAGTTGTAATATTTGAACATAAAATTTAGATATCATATATGATATTGTATATATTTGTTTCTATCTTTTACTTACTTTTTATCATCTTTGTATACACGCGTTTCAAAAAAACAAAAAAAAAAAACAAAGTAGACACACTATAATGTCCCCAAAATATGTTCAAAAAACAGGGTTGGGCTATGATGCACCACCCACATTTTACACCACTCACTATATCACTCATATGGCAAATTTTGGGCCAATCAAATTGCCACATAGATTGGTCGAAATTTCAAACTTTCTAGTTATATTATACTGTAGTCAAACTATATGAATACAGTATATTGTAGTATAATATATGTGCTATTTGTATTTGCAAATTTAACTCATATTAAAATAATGTTTTTTGATTAAAAAAAGTGATTATATTGTAAAATATTATTGACAACGAACATCATTTTAATTCATATTAAAATATTATTTTACAATATAATCAATTTTTTTCATTAAAAAACATTTTATTAATATGGGTTAAATTTACGAATACAAAGAGTACATATACTATACTACAATATATTGCATTCATATATTTAACTACAGTATAAATACAACTAAAAAGTTTGAAATTTTGACCACATACATGTACCAATTTAATTGGTCCAAAATTTACCACATATAAATAATATTGTGAATGAACAAGAAAAAACTTCAGTTTTATAAGATACACTTGGAGGACCCCCAATAAATCAGTATGGGATTCAAAATCAACAACCCTAATTGCCTCCTCATACATAATGCCAAATCACAGTGCAGCTGATACAGCACCACTAACTGAGAGAATAGTGATTTTTTTTTTACTTTAATAAAGTAATGAGCATTTATTTTATATCACAAAAATTATATCCACTTATTTAGCCAATAGTTCTTGATTATCAAATTATATACAAAATAATCACCCTAAAAAAAATTATTGTAATTTCTGAGACGACAACTAGGGTTTCATGCGGGATCATAGCAGAAGAAGGAGAACCCGGAAAAACGAAACACAGTTCGTTGCATCGAAATTTAGAGGAAGCATGTAAAGCAAATACCTTGAAGGAGCAGAAGTAAGTGTCTGAGTTGAGCAAGGTCGTATATTTGTTTGCTACTTCTTCTTCTTCAATTTGGAAACTTGCGTGCCCTAATCGATGGTGATGAGAAAATCTTAGTAATGTCATAATAAGCATCCTTTCCAACAAGGGAGAAAAAAGAGAAACAAGGGGACTTACCAATCAGCGAAGAGGAAAATGCGATGGAAGAGGGAAGGGCTTGAACGGGCGGTGACGGCTGCAGGATGGTCAACAACAGCAGCGGCGGCGAGCAACGAAGGTGAGGGAAGAAAAAAGAGATGGCAACGAGGAGCTACGGTAGAATGAAGAGAGCAAGAAAAAGAGGGAAGAAAACCAGTCCCGCGCGCGTTTAATTTGCTCTTCTGAAGAAAAGGGATACCTAAGATAACGTTTCCTAAAGGAAACGCTATCTTAGGTATCACCTAAGATAGTGTTTCCGTGTGAAACCGCTATCTTTTCCTAAGTGGCACTTTTAATAGCGGTTCCACACGGAAACGCTATCTTAGGTGATACCTAAGATAGCGTTTTCTAAAGGAAACGCTATTAAAAGTCCCCCCATCACTTTTAATAGCATTTCCACACGAAAATACTATAAAAGATACGTTATTAAAAGTCTAATCTGTTGTAGTGACACTTTAGTCCAACCCCATAAAACATTATCCTTCACAAATATACGAGTAATTTGGAAGCATGGAACTGTTATGCAGAAACCGTTTCATTGAAGAAAGGGTATGTCAGTGCATTATTCATGCATGACATTTTGTGCCTCCTCGCACACATGCTTCGGTTGACCTAGAAAATATAACCCATATCCTAGATAATCCTCTATCCCAATTTCATTTCACATTTTCTATCTCTCACCAACGACAATTTGACACTTGGTAAAATAAATCTTAACTCATTAATACTTATGCATATTTCTAATATTTGATTAGTAGGGAATACCGAGACACCAAATTTTGAGACAATAGATTTGTATCCCTGTAAGGTATACAAAATATACCAAACAGAAATTAAGGCAAACAGTAAAAATGAAAAGGTATAAAGAAAAGGCTCCTTTGGAGGGGGAGCAAACTTTCTAATAAAAGCAAATGATTTTCCTTTAATCTTCTTCTTGTGATTCATTGCATTAGATTGATACATATATAGTAGTGTTTGAGCAATGAAAACAAAATTACAAAAAAGGATAAAAATAGATTACAAACTAGTGACTCACTAATAAAAAAGGTATAAAAAAGGCTCTTTTGAAGGGGAGCAAACCTTCTAATAAAAACAAATGTTTTTCCTTTAATTTCATTCTTGTCATTCATTGCATTAGATTGATACATATATAGTAGTGTTTGAGCAATGAAAACAAAATTACAAAAAAGAATAAAAAGGATTACAAACTAGTGACTTACCACAATACACTAGTGCAAAAAAGGGATTCTACATCGGAGTTTACACATCGGTTTAGTATAAACCGATGTGTAAAACGAGGCGGTGGCATTTTTGAAATTCAAAGGAAAGTATTACACATCGGTTTAGAGAATAACCGATGTGTAAAACTTTTCCACATCGGTTATATATAACCGATGTGTAAAATTAAAATAAAAAAATTTAAAACTCGGAATTTTTAACATTCAACATCGGTTCTTTTTGAACCGATGTGTAAAATGGTGAGTAACCACATCGGTTTTTAAATAACCGATGTATAAAATTATAAAGAAAAAAAAATAGAAATTTAGGTTACACTTTTACACATCGGTTTTTATTAACCGATGTATAAAATTTAAAAGAAAAAATCAGAATTTAAATGTTTCATGTTTACACATCGGTTTTTGCATAACCGATGTGTATAATATGTTTAACACATCGGTTTTCCTCATAACCGATGTGTAATAGTCCCAATTTTTGTGTTTTGCGCCCTCATTCTCAGTTTCTGAACGTACCCTAAAACACAACACTCCCTCCCTCTGCTAACGCGCGTTGTCACTGCTTTTCCATCTCTCTCACTGCACTCACATCCGCGAGCTACCCTCAGGTATGCGTCTCTCTCTCTCTCATTCTCATTCTCTCTCTGCATTTCCTTCTTCTCATTCTCTCTCTCTGCATTTCCTTCTTCTCATTCTCTCTCTTTCTTTCTCTTTCTCTCTCTCGCTCCCTTCTTCACGTCCTTTTTCCCTTTTCAATCGTAGACAAAGAAGACCACTGCGACTGCGAGCCTTCATTTTCTGCTTCGTAAGAGAACCACTGAGAACGATCATCCGCGAGCTACCCTCGTTTGCGTGAAGAGCGCCATTTTTGCTCGTCCCTCAGGTATATATTTGTTTCTTCTTTAGAAAAGTTATGAACTTTGACTCGAAATGGTTGGATAATATACTTGCATGTGTTGTTCTGTTGCTCCAAGACTGGATTTTTCCAGTGGTGGTATCACCCGTCACGGCCGTGCTGCCTGTCACGGCTAGGCCGTGACGGATTCTGACTTTGAGGTTGCTTCACTGGTTGTTCTGTCACGGCCGTGACCACCATCACGGCAAGGCCGTGATCGATTCCCGCACTGTGAGGGTCTGGTTCGATTGGCATGTCACGGTAGTGATGGCCATCACGGCCAGGCCGTGATAGGTTCTCGCCTTGGAGGATGCTTCACTGGTTGGTCGTCGTCGGGCGTGACCACCATCACGGCTAGGCCGTGATCGGTTCTGCTGTGAGGGTCTGGTTCGATTGGCATGTCACGGCCGTGATGGCCATCACGCGCCAGGCCGTGATAGGTTACGCCTTGGAGGTTGCTTCACTTTGGTTGGTGCATCACGGCCGTGACCACCATCACGGCCTGGCCGTGATCGATTCCGCCTGTGAGGGTCTGGTATACGGTGACATGTCACGGCCGTGATGGGCATCACGGGATGGCCGTGACCAGTTCTGACTTTTCCATTCTTTCTTTTAAGCTATACTCGATCACGGCCGTGATGGCTTTCAAGGCTAGGCCGTGAAGGGCTCTGTTTGGCTAATTTTCTTCACTTTTCAAGCCCTTCTTCATGCAAGCTACATAAATAGTAAAGCCTTAGTTTCCCGTTTGAGATGCAATACTAATGAGCGTACGTGTACGTGCTTAATGTACCGCTCATTGTGTTGGATCTTGAATTGTCCAAAGTTGGACAGTTTGGGAAAAAACTTTTTCTTAATTCAGTTAAAATAGTTATTCATTGGTTCTAATGTTATATACTTGATGAAAGTTCGGATTGATACATTTCCTTTCGTTCTCCGGGTGCATACTTTATCGTGGTGGATGTCATCGCGTTCAAGTAGTGTACGTCGGAGACCTGGGAAATGCTGCCAAATTTTGTTGAGTATGAGCATGAGAGTTAAGGACTAATCGTTAACCGAATATTGGAAAAGTTTCTTCTCGAATGGGATAGGGCCATACCCTATCATAAGAAGTGGTTGATGAATATGTTGGACTAAGTACGAAGGTATTGGTTTAGTCATGGATCGCGGTTGGATGAATGCTAGACGGACAAGTGATGAGTATGAGAATGGAGTGGAAGATTTTCTACGGTTTGCAAAAACAAATGCTCCCGATGGTGGTAACGGAAGGTTTTATTGTCCTTGTGTTAACTGTTTGAATGAGAGACGACTAGAAGCTGAGGAGATACGTGATCATCTTATTTGTGAGGGGATTTGCAAGAGTTATACAACATGGATATGCCATGGTGAATCGTTAGACAGGCCGAGGGTGTCGGATAGAGAGGAAGTTGATGACGTGGAAATGGACGATGGACTAGAGGACATGATCCGTGATGTTGGGCAAGAGTCTTTTCGGCGCGCACATGTGTATGATACTTTGTGCAGTGATGCGCAAGTGGCTTTGTATCCAGGGTGCACTAATTTCACACGGTTGTCGGCGGTGTTAAGATTGTTCAATGTGAAGGCGAGAAATGGGTGGAGCGATAAAAGCTTTACCGAATTGCTTGAGTTGTTGAAAGAAATGCTTCCAGAAGGCAACACATTGCCATCTCGAAACTATGAGGCGAAGAAGATATTGTGTCCGATGGGTATGGAGTATAAGAAAATACACGCTTGCCCCAATGATTGCATATTGTACAGGAAAGAGTTTGAAGAGATGCACGAGTGCCCCAGGTGTGGGGTATCACGCTACAAAGTGAAGGATGGTGATTCTAGTTGTGATGTGGTCACCAAAGGTCCTCCTGCGAAGGTGTTATGGTATCTTCCCGTGATTCCGCGGTTCAAGCGATTGTTTGCTAATGTAAATG
Source organism: Sophora flavescens (assembly GCA_030762895.1). Lineage (NCBI taxonomy): Eukaryota > Viridiplantae > Streptophyta > Magnoliopsida > Fabales > Fabaceae > Sophora > Sophora flavescens. The sequence continues at coordinate 3,873,052 of CM061068.1, read as the reverse complement.
ATGCAAAGAACATTAGATGGCATGCAGATGAGAGGAAGTGTGATGGACAGCTTCGCCATCCGGCCGATTCTTTGCAATGGAAGAGAATTGATAGTTTGTTTCCGGATTTCGGCAATGAGCCCAGAAACCTCAGGCTTGGACTTGCTACCGATGGAATGAATCCATATGGAAACTTAAGTAGTATTCATAGTTCATGGCCTGTTCTCCTTGTAATTTACAACCTGTCTCCTTGGTTGTGCATGAAGCGCAAATACATTATGTTAAGTATGATGATTTCGGGTCCTAAACAGCCAGGAAATGATATTGATGTTTATCTCGAGTCCCTTGATTGAAGACTTGAGAATGATGTGGGATGAAGGCGTTGATGTGATCGACGGGTATTGCCGTGAGACATTCAGATTGCGTGCCATGTTATTTTGCACCATCAATGACTTTCCAAAGATACGGGAACCTGTGTGGGTATAGTGTTAAGGGGCATAAAGCATGTCCAATATGTGAAGAAGGCACATGTTACCATCAACTGCAACATGGAAGGAAGACGGTCTACCTTGGGCATCGGAGATTTCTCCGACGTAATCATCCTTATCGTAGATTGAGGAAAGCTTTCAATGGACTTCGGAGAATGAAATTGCTCCGGTGGCCTTGACTCGGAGAGCAAGTTTATGAAAGGGTGAACAACACTAATGTTATCTATGGGAAGACCCAGAAGAAGGCTACGAGAGAAGAAAATATGGAAGAAGAGGTCGATCTTCTTTGATCTTCCATCTTGGTGCAAGCTTGATGTAAGACATTGTATTGATGTGATGCATGTAGAGAAAAATGTGTGTGACAGTTTAATCGGAACGCTTCTCAACATTCAAGGCAAGACAAAGGATGGTGTGAATGCTCGTCTGGATCTAGTTGCGATGGGTATCACGAGAGCAGTTAGCTCCACTTAAAGTGGGGGATAAGAAGACTTATTTGCCCCCAAAGATGTCATACTTTATCAAAAAAAGAGAAAAGAAGTTTACGTGAATGTCTACGGGAGTCAAAGTGCCACAGGGTTACTCTTCAAATATCGGAAGACTTGTCTCAATGACAGATCTCAAATTAGTTGGCTTAAAGTCTCATGATTGTCATGTCTTGATGCAACAACTACTACAGGTGGCCATTCGTGACATATTGCCTAAAAAAAGTCAGACATGCCATTACTAGGTTATGCTTATTCTTCAATGCTATATGTAGCAAGGTCATTGACACTAAAAATTTGGATGAGTTGGAAAATGAGGCAGCCATTGTATTGTGCCAATTGGAGATGTATTTTCCACCTTCATTTTTTGACATCATGGTTCATTTGATTGTTCATCTAGTGAGGGAGATTAGATTGTGCGGTCCCGTTTATTTAAGGTGGATGTACCCGGGTGAGCGATACATGAAGATCCGGAAAGGATCTCTGAAAAATCCACACCGTCCCGAAGCATCTCTTGTTGAAAGGTATGTTGCAGAAGAAGCTATTGAGTTGGGTACAGACTACATGTCAGACGCGGAACCTGTAGGGCTGCCAACGTCTCGTCACGAAGGAAGATAGGATGGTAAGGGTACACGAGGTATCACTGTTCAGAGCATGGATCGGGAGGAAGTGCTTCAAGCACATTTGTATATATTGAATAACACCGATGAGGTTGAACCATACTTATGTGAGCATAAAAGCATTATCAATGAAACTTACCCTAGAATGAATGAAAAATGGTGTTTGAACAAGCATAACAAGACTTTCTTGAACTGGTTTAAAGAAAAAATTGCAAAGGATGGTACGCTTCTGCTACATTAAAATGGCTAGCACAGGGGCCTAACTTTGATGTCATATGCTTGGAGTGGGTACGATATCAATAAGTTTTCCTTCTATACAAAGTCCCAGGATGACAAAAGTACTATGCAAAACAGTGGGGTTATGGTCGTCATTTGAGTCCATGCATTTCTCTAGTTCGAAAGATAAAAACCCTGTTATGGCATCAGTTTCATACTTTGGAATCATTGAAGAGATATGGGAGGTTGATTACACGAAGTTTAGAGTACCTGTTTTTAAATGTTAGTGGGTCGACAGTAACAATGGTGTGCAAACCGATGAGTTAGGATTCAAATTGGTGGACCTTAGTAAGGTAGGTAATAAAGAGGAACCTTTCATCATGGCATCCCAAGCAAAACAAGTGTTTTATACCCGTGATCCTTCTAACAAAAGGTGGTCAGTGGTTCTCCAGGGAAAAAACATGTATAACGGTAGTGAGGGAAATCACGATTCAACTCTTGATATTTCTGATACTCCTTCTTTCTCAACACGAGTGCCTAATTTCAATGAGGAAAATGAAGTGGATGATGTACATGCTACTCGTAATGATCACCAAGAAGGGTTATGGGAGAACTTTACTAATTGACCACAAAGTAAGTTTAGTTTGATATTACCATCAAGTTTGGCATATTATGTGTTTACGTTGATATTTATAAGTTATGTTTATGTACGTTGATCGATATTTATAAGTTATGTTTGATATTTATCCTGACATACTAACAAGTTTTTTTTTTTGTTTTGTGTTTAAACAGGTATACATGGCTGATCATGAGGATACACCTCCTTCATGCAATGGGTCGAGACCCCGTCTCTACCGGTAGAAAGGGTAGACGTGCCACACGGATGAGGCATTTGACTGCCAACCGTGGGTCAAATCAGAGGATAAGAGTAGATTTTGATGATAACCTCAAACCTATTGGGCCAATGGAAGATCAGTTTACCAGTTTTGTGGCGACCCTTGCTAGGAACGGGCCTAGTATACTCATTGATAGGTGGAGAGATGTACCGGCGGACGTGAAGGAGCATATATGGGAGAGTATTCTGGTATCTATACTTCTACGTCCTGTGTTTGTCTGTATCTACTTTATTTTTATCTTAATAATATCATACAGTAATTCGTTGATTCTTTTGGTCTTAATGTAGTTGACATTTGACATACCGGATACATACGCTATGAAGAAGCGTTTCTTTGAAGTATCTTTGGAGAGCGTTGAGAGGGTTTTTAAGGCCGACCTGGGCAGATACTATATATTTGGTCCAAAAAGTAAAAAGAACCCACTTGAGGTGTATCCGTTTCTTGACAAGGCGACGTGGGATCGCTTTGTTCAGAGCCGACGTGATCCCAGCTTTCAGGTTAACTTATTTGATTTGTCTCTAAATTTATGTAATTGCATTAATTTCATTTACTTATGTAATTTAATTGTCTTTTATTTATAACAGGAGAAGAGGAAAAAGGGGCGGGAAAACCAAAGCAAGAATGTCTACCCCCATGTCATGTCTCGTGGGGGATATAAAAAGCTTGTTAAGAAAATGGTTGAAGAGGAAAAGAAAGCACGTCGGCGGCAAAGCATCTCAAGCGGATCCTAATGCTGAAAATCTTCCAGAGGTTGTTGATCCACCTCCACCCCCACGCCATCGTTCATGGAAGAGGGGCCGACAAAGAAAAACGGGACAATATACATCCGAGGAGGCCCGCCAAGTAGCCGAGAGGATTGTAAGTATAGTTTGAAGAAATTGTCAATATAATATAGATACCGAATAGAACTGAGACCTGATATTTTTATCTGATACGATGCATTGGATGATCCGCAAACCCAAGGACCCTTTGTTCCTAGAGGACCCAATGATATCGTATCTATCGCCATCGGTAAACCAGACCACCCGGGCCGTGTCATTGGTGTTGGATTGGGAGTCGGCAGTCGCCATTACCATGGTTCATCTTAACATTCCTCCCACAGGGATTCGGTTTCAGATTGAGCACATCTAAATCAGGAGATTGCAGCTGAGCTTCGACGGGAGATGAACGAGCGGTTTGCCCAGTGAGATGGCAATATTTACTTCTTTGTCCCACCGAGATGACAGGCGGTGTCCAACCCTCTGTCCAACCCTCTGTCCATGTGAGCACTAAGGGCTCATGTGATCCTCCTCATCATCCCGAAAATGATGATGATCTTTCTTCTTCTTCACGATGATGATGATGATGATGATGATGATGATGATGATGACGACACGATAGGTGTGAGCTGTATGTTGATGATCATCATCATCATCGCCGCTTAGTGGCATTGGGTAGGGCATATAATAAGTTAGGTAATACCATACACCATCGGTTATTACCGGACGATCATCCGAGGGTGTCTGTTGAGATTATTCGAGATGTCGATGCTCGAGTCCCCGTGCCCACCGAGGAGGTTCAAACAAGTGGGTCGGGCCCCGTGAACTTCATCCTCCGGCCAAGAAGACCGGTCAGACTTTCTTGTTGCATCCGAGGTATTCGGTTAGTTGTGTTTTTCTATATTCATAGTTGAAATATATTTATTATTGTTTAAAGATAATGCTTTATTTGTATTTGTTATAGGATGTTGGAAATGATATTGTGCCTAAAAGGTCGGATCTAGGAAGACCAGAGATGTCCGCTCCTGTCAAGGTATTCATTTGACCATTTAGTTCATAACGAATTAAATAACTTAATTATCCGTGATTACTAATATATATCTATGTTGTTTAGGGGATCGACAAAGGGGCACCTGGCCATGGTGATGTTTTCAAAGATCTTGCTATACGAGGTTGTCACCATGGAGGATGATGCGGCATTGGTAACGTTGGAACATGATGCCATACCGGTGAACTCAGTATATACCAAAGAAAGAACTTATGGAGATGGCACTCAATAAAGAAATGGCCAGTTCTGCACACATATCGTTTTGGTGCACGTAAGTACATTTTATTTATAAGTTAAGTACGTAATTAATTTTTAAATACAATGATAATTAACATGTTTTTCCAATATATTAGGTATCCGCATCGTATGTTAGTCGATCAGGGTAACCTCGCCCTTTATGGGTTCATTGACCCCATGTTCATTCAGGGTGATGTTCTCGTAGCATCGGAAGACCCGGTCACTACCATACGTGATATACTTGCCCGAGACGATCATCAATTCTATCTTGCGCCTTATCTCAATAAGTAAGTACCGGTTATTAATTTAAGTATAACTATATATGACTTACACGTCACTAATTGTTCCGCAAATACAGCAAGCATTGGCAATTGTTGCTCTTGTACCCAAGAATGAACGTCGTGGTCTTCTTACGCTCATTGGGACATAAGCCGCGAATGAACTCGAAGACGATCATCGAAACGTAAGCGTTAAAATACTTTATAATCAGTAATGCAGTTGTTTTAATTATCTCGAAATCTATTATATATACTTTAATTAATGTTTTTGTCATGATAGGTCTATTAATGCATCCCACATGCAGCGTGGTGAAAGGCGTACTCGGGCTATCGGATGGATTATTCCCAGCGTAAGATATTTATTAGTTCAAATGCATCAAATGCAGTGGGTACAATAATTGATTTCTATTTTATTTAATTCCTCATATTCTAATTGGGTTTCATTTGTACGTAGTCACGTATACAACGTGGGTCATGGGAATGTGGCTACTATGTGATGCGGTGGATGTTGGAAATTATCTCCTCAGGGATCACTGAAAGATGGAGTGAGGTAAATGTTAATTGACACAATTAGAAGTAATAGTATAGATTCGTTATATGTTTTATGTTAGTTTATTACTTAAAAGTAATAATCTTTTGTCCAATTAAACTTGCAGATATTCAACAATCCATCTCCATTGTCCGGTTTCGACATCAACATCATAAAGAGGCGTTGGGCAACTTTCTTTCTTGAAGTGTACCACCCATAGTTTGTATATATGTAGTTAGTTTAAAAACTTATCATATACTAGCTATAGTGTACGTACCTTTGACTGATGATATGTATTAGTGCTCGTGTCCTGGTTCAATTTTTTCTTCTCTCGTGTTTTGATGTAGCTTTGATAAAGTGTTGTTTTCATTCATAAGAAAATTGAATGAAGTATGTTTTGCTTTTGAATGATTGTGTCAAAACTGGTTTGGTGTTCCGTTGTTGTTTCTTGTTTGATCAGTGGTACGCTTTGGTTTGTTTATTGATCCGCATTAGTGAAACAGGAATGATTGAAATGTAAATAACAGATTAAAAAAAAAAGAGATTTTACACATCGGTTCAAGAACCGATGTGTATATTTCTTTTACATCGGTTTTACATAAAACCGATGTGTAAATTTAACTTTACACATCGGTTCTTTAGAAAACCGATGTGGAAGGTCAATTTTACACATCGGTTTTATGAAAAACCGATGTAGAAAGTTAAATTTACAACTGCTTATCAATTGCTAAATTAATTTTACACATCGGTTAGTAATAAACCGATGTTTAAAATATACTTTACACATCGGTTTTAAAACCGATGTGTAAAGTGGCAATAAACCACATCGGTCGTTTCCACATCAGTTTCAAAACCGATGTGGAAAGCCAAAAATAACCGATGTGGAATCCCCTTTGTGCACTAGTGATAGAAGTTTCTAGATCCTTCTAGTATATGTTGTCACACCTAAATGGGTTAATACTACTTAGACTTAGTATTTAGGAAATTTGATCCGTTTGCCATATTTTGGGTCATTACAATCCCCATATTCTGATATATGAACATTATTCTTGTATTAAGTATAACTTGCAAACTAGTGATCAGAAAAAGGTCAAGGAAACGCGTCTTTACTAGCCAAATAAATATTTACAACGAACATTACTTGTATTAAGTATACCATTCATTACGAAGATATTGTTGTTATACCACATAAATCTTTGTCATAATACGATATATGACTATCAATTAATTCTTACATACTTACGAGCATGTCATAAGTTCATCCATCGTTATCTTGGTGTAACCAATGATCGATGACTGGGAGGTCAGATCTCTTTATATATGTAATGCAAAACTTACACAGTTGACATAAGGACAAAGCTTAGGCCTTAGGTGCAGTTTCTTGTATGTCCAATCACAATTCAATACATGGACTATGTACCTAATAGTATAAATAGAATTATTTTAATTTAAATTTAAATGATAAATTTAATAAACGTGGTATATCATAACCGGTGAACAACACAAACAGCTCCCATAAAATAGTACCCAAGTTTTGTCCCTTGCACTGAAAGTCCTTGAGGTTAGAAGCCTAGAATAAGTAACAAGACAAGTTTGATTCTAGTGTTAAAAATACAGTTGGAATATCTCGTGCATAGTTGCACATTCCATAAACACAATACTCTCCCTTCTTGTTGCACTCACCACAGTTTCTTTTGTCAAAGGGTGCATTCACACAATTCCCCTTGCAGCAAATCTCATTGTACTTGCACTTATAGCCACACATTCCACAATTCAGACGGTCACTCTTCACATTTCACACATTTCTTCTTGCAGCAATCAGGCCCAGGGCTGTTCTTCAAGCGGCAAATTCATGGAAACTTCAAGTTCTGTTGAGCAAGGAAGCGGTTCATCCCTCTTAAAGATGCTGTCTCCTGAATTTCATATGATGCAATTTCATTTTTCACACCAAAGTTGTCTGAAGAACTTTCTAAGTTTAAAGCAGATGCGACATTGGCTACTGCTATTGCTGCAGAGAGGGTAATGAGAGCATTGAAGAGCTTCATGGCCATAATTTGTATATAAGGATGAATTAATTGGGTGAAGATATGAAAGTGGTGGAGGAGTCGTGACAGGAAGTGTTTTTATACGAAAAAAGATTGAAAGGGACGTTGACAAGAGGAAGTTGCATGCATAAGTCTTGCTTTTTCTTGCTAGTCCAAGTTCAAAATAATGCTTAGAAATTACTGTACATCAGTTGAGAAGAAATCATTTGATTGCATCTCAAGAAAGTTATGTGAGAGATTTTCAAAATCCTTATTAAAAGGTTGTTTGGTAACGGTTAAATTAATATAATGGTGTATAATTGATATACAAATTAATGTTGATTGGTAGAGTGGTTGAGTCCTTTCATTGTAAACTATGTGGTCCAGGTTCAAGTCGCATCCGTTGACCGCTAGGCCAATTGATGTCTTGTATCAGTTAATGAACGTTAATACTACTTATGTATCGAATTTGACCGTTTGTGGAACTTTTGAAGAGTTGTTTTCTTTCACCAAGTGACATGAGTTGGTCTATAAATAGAACCATCTGCATGTAGTAATTGACACGAAAAACTCAGAATCTCTCAACCATTCTTCACTCCAAATCACCTTTTTTTCTCCCTTATGCACAAAGAGAGTTAAGAAGACTATTGTTCTGTAAACTGTCATTGTCGATACGCTTGGTTTAGGGTGTGCAAACCAAACCAAGGTTCTCCATTGTATCCTGAAGGGGATTCGCCAATTACACCTGTTGCATCCAATCTACGAGGAGAGATTGGTGGGAGCGAATCGAACCTAAAGCCTAGTGTCCTCACATACCTTGGAGATTGCACATTACCATTATTGTCTTCTTCTTTGTTGCAGATCCATACCCCATTTTCTAACAATCTTTAGGTTCGATTTCTGTAATAATGGCTGCAACGTTGAAGGAGATGACTTCTGACTTTATGATACTCGAGAGGTTCGAAGGCGGAAACTTTCATCGTTGGCAAAAGAAGATGCACTTCCTTCTTACAACATTGAAGGTGGCCTATGTGTTGAACACACCAAGACCAGAAGAAAGAGAAGATGAGACCATCAATGAGACTCGTGAGAGGAGCAAGTGGGTTAATGATGACTACATTTGCATGGGGCATATTTTGAATGGAATGACCGACTCATTGTTCGATGTGTATCAAAATGCGGGATCCTCCAAAGAACTATGGGAGAAACTTGAGGCAAGATACATGATGGAGGACGCAATAAGTAAGAAATTTCTTGTTAGTCGTTTTAATAATTATAAAATGGTTGATGGTATGCCTATCATGGAACAAATGCATGAAATTGAACGTATTCTCAATAACTACAAACAACATAATATGCACATGGATGAAACCATCATTGTCTCCTCAATCATTGACAAACTTCCTCCTTCATGGAAAGACTTTAAAAGAAGTCTTAAACATCGGAAAGATGACATTTCTCTTGAACAATTGGGTAATCACCTTCGTTTAGAAGAAGAGTATCGTAAACAAGATGATACTAAAGAACATTCTGTTCATGAGAAGGTGCATGTAGTAGAGGAAGGGAAATCTGGTAAGTCCTCTAAAAAAAGGAATCGAGATTTTGGAAAATCTCATGAAAACAACAATGAGAATGACTACAAGAAAAAGAAAAATAAAATTGGTTGTTTCTATTGTGGAAAACCGGGACATTTCAAGAGGAATTGACATCTCCTGAAAAAGGAAAAAGAGAAGGAATCTAGTGCAACAAAGGACAATCTTGTTGCGGTCATTTCCGAAATCAACATGATAGAAGATGTTGGATCATGGTTGATTGACTCCGGTGCAACTCGCCATGTGTGTAAGAACAAGGATCTCTTCAAGACAATTAATGAAAAGATGGAACCATTCTATATATGGGAAATGCATCAACTGTCCAAGTTAAAGGCAAAGGGATGGTGGAACTAGAATTCACTTCGGGAAAAGTAGTCACTCTTACAGATGTTTATTATGTACCAGATGTTAGGAAGAATTTAATTTCTGTACCGTTACTTAACAAGTACGGGTTCAAATGTGTATTTGAGGGAGACAAGTTTATTCTCTCTAAGGGATGAATGTTTGTAGGAAAGGGATACCTTTGTGAGAATATGTTCAAACTCGATATTATTAATGATAATGGATTTATTTATGCTTATATTATTGTTGAGTCTTGTAATTTATGGCATTCTCGTTTAGGACAGGTTAATTTTAGGAAAATGGATGAAATGATGAATTCATGTTTAATTCCTAAAACAAGTAGGATTTCGGATGCATGTACAACTTGTATGCTAACTAAGATAACTAGATTTCCTTTTCCTAGAATTGAAAGAAGTTCTAAAGTGTTAGATTTAATTCATTATGATGTATGTGATTTACATGGTTGGCCCACTATAGGTGGTAAAAAATATTTTGTGACATACATAGATGATTGTACTAGATATTGCTATGTATATTTAATGCATTCAAAGGATGAAGTGATAGATAAATTTAAGATATTTAAAACAGAAGTAGAACTTCGACATGAAACATTTATTAAATGTTTTAGGAGTGATAGAGGAGGAGAGTTCTATAACCCTAGTTACTTTGAGTCTACTGGAATAATTCACCAAACAACTGTACCTTATTCCCCACAACAAAACGGCATAGCTGAAAGGAAAAATAGGGTATTAGAAGAAATGGTAAATGCAATGTTATCATATTCTGGTCTAGCAAAGGGTTATTGGGGAGAAGCCTTGTTGACAGCTTGTTATATCTTGAATAGAGTTCCAAACAAAAGGAACCAAATAACCCCATATGAACTTTGGAAAAATAGAAAGCCCAACCTTGACTATTTCAAAGTTTGGGGTTGTAGGGCAATAGTAAAAGTTCCTGAACCAAAAAGAAAGAAATTAGGTGAAAGGGGAATTGAATGTGTGTTCCTGGGCTATGCTAAAAATAGCAAAGCATATAGATTCATGGTTATAGAATCTAATGACTCATATCCTCTGTAAATACGATGAATTGAGTCCAGGGATGCTATCTTTCAAGAAGATAGGTTTAACTCAATTCCAAGTCACAAAAATGATGTTCATAGTAATGCACATAATCTAGAAACCAATGTATTTAATAATGATACTTTAGAGAGTTCAGAACTTAGAAGAAGTCAGAGAGCTACGAAAGAGAAAACGTATAGACCAGACTTTTTCATGTTCCTTGTTGAAGGAACAAGAGAGTCCATAGACAGTTACGGACCAATATGTTATAATACAGAAAGTGATCCAGAAACATTCGAAGAGGCAATAAAGTCTCAAGATGCCGCTTTCTGGAATGAAGCTATACAAGAGGAAATAGACTCAATAATGGGGAATAAAACGTGGAAATTAGTAGACCTCCCACCTGGTTCCAAACCTATAGGTTGTAAATGGATTTTCAAAAGGAAAATGAAGGTAGATGGAACCATAGATAAGTTTAAGGCAAGACTAGTTGCTAAGGGATTTACACAAAAAGAGGGCATTGACTATTTTGATACATATGCACCTGTGGTAAGAATTGCCTCAATTAGAGTGCTATTGGCACTTGCATCCATCTATAAGTTTGTCATTCATCAAATGGATGTGAAAACAACATTTCTTAATGGGGAGTTAGATGAAGAAGTGTATATGTCACAACCTGAAGGGTTTGTGGTTAATGGTCAAGAAAAGGTGTGTAAATTGAATAAGGCATTGTATGGACTAAAGCAAGCTCCTAAACAATGGCATCAAAAGTTTGATCAAGTTATGCTAGCTAATGGATATAAAATAAATGAATCTAACAAGTGTATTTATAGTAAATTCCATAATGGAAAATGTGTTATGATTTGTTTATATGTTGATGATATGTTAATATTTGGTACTGATCTAAATGAGGTGGAAAAAACTAAGAGTTTCCTCTCTAGTAATTTTGATATGAAAGACTTAGGGGAAGCCGATGTGATACTAGGGATTAGAATAATAAGAGATGGTGAGAACATAGGTTTGTCCCAATCTCACTATATAGAAAAGGTGTTAAAGAAATTTAATGAATTTGATTGTCAATCTGTTGTTACTCCCTTTGATCACAATACTAATTTAGTACCAAATAAAGGTTGTCCAGTAGCACAACTTGAATACTCAAAAGTAATTAGATGCTTAATGTATGCCATGACATGTACTAGACCAGACATTGCATATGTTGTAGGGAGACTAAGTAGGTATACAAGTAATCCAAGCAAAGACCATTGGCATGCTGTCCGAAGAGTATTGAAATACTTGAAGGGGACAATGAATTATAGTTTGAACTATAATGGATATCCTTCAGTATTAGAAGGTTATACGGATGCCAGTTAGGTGACTTATACAGAAGGTCATGCTTCAACAAGCGGTTGGGTCTTCACACTTGGTGGGGGTGCTATTTCTTGGGGATCCAAGAAACAAACTTGCATTGCTGACTCCACCATGGCTGCAGAATTCATAGCATTGGCAGCGGGAAGCAAAGAAGTTGAATGGCTTAGAAATTTGATGTATGAGATACCAATTTGGCCAAAGCCAATAGCACCAATATCCATACATTGTGATAGTCAATCAACACTATCAAAGGCATATTGCCAGGTTTATAATGGAAAGTCCAGGCACATTGGGCTAAGACATAGCTATGTAAAAGATTGGATTACAAATGGAGTAATATCCGCAGTCTTTGTGAAAACAGAAAGGAATCTTGCAGATCCTTTGACGAAAGGACTGACAAGGGATATGGTGTTGAAAACATCATTAGGGATGGGACTCAAGCCCATATCTACATGATCACCAATGGTGGAAACCCGACTCACACTTGAGTAGCATCAAGTCTTGAGTTCAATGGGCCAAAGTACACTATGAGAGTGATTGCAAGTACTTGACAAATAGATACATCCCAAGGTTTAAAAGTACTTGGAAACCATAAGGACATAAAAGAAAATGGTGATCTTTTGCTCTTAATGGACCTATAGCATATATGTGACGAGGTGCCCAACTTATGGGGGTGCTTCTGGTAAAGTCCACCTATGTGAGAGTGAAGTGTGGCCGCTTCCTAGAGTTGGGCTTGACTCTGTAAGCTCTCGTGAAAAGGATACACGACACAAGGCCTTACCAAATGTGTCACGCTACCACGTCGTTCAATGGTACCGAGATTTCATGTGTAAGTCATGCACGCTTGTTCTAATGAATATATGGTTCAAAGCTTGTCTACCATTTTATTCGTGGATGAGTGAAACCCATGGCTTACTAAGCAAAGGTTCAAATCTCCAAGATACCTTTGTCTGAAAGCATGCGATTTCCGGAATAATGGGATTTGAATTCATTTTGAAAATGATAGGGGATTGTGAGAGATTTTCAAAATCCTTATTAAAAGGTTGCTTGGTAACGGTTAAATTAATATAATGGTGTATAATTGATATACAAATATTGATTGGTAGAGTGGTTGAGTCCTTTCATTGTAAACTATGCGGTCCAGGTTCAAGTCCTAGCGCAAGCAGATTTTGAATTTTTATGTTAGTTATGTAACTGGCCAAATTTTTAATAAAAAAAAAAACGTTGGCAGGACTTGAACACAGTACCTAAGGTTGATGGGATGCATTCGTTGACCGTTAGGCCAACTGATGTCTTGTTTCAGTTAATGAACGTTAATACTACTTATGTATCAAATTTGACCGTTTGTGGAACTTTTGAAGAGTTGTTTTCTTTCACCAAGTGATATGAGTTGGTTTATAAATAGAACCATCTGCATGCAGTAATTGACACGAAAAACTCAGAATCTCTCAACCATTCTTCACTCCAAATCACATTCTTTTCTCCCTTATGCGTAAAGAGAGTTAAGGAGACTATTGTTCTGTAAACTGTCATTGTCGATACGCTTGGTTTAGGGTGTGCAAACCAAACCAAGGTTCCCCATTGTATCCTGAAGGGGATTCGCCAGTTACACCTGTTGCATCCAATCTAGGAGGAGAGATTGGTGGAGGCGAATCGAACATAAAGCTTAGTGTCCTCACACGTCTTGGAGATTGCGCATTACCATTATTTTCTTCTTCTTTGTTGCAGATCCATACCCCATTTTCTAACAAGTTAGCCTCAGGGTGAATCTTTAACTCCATTTTGAAGTTAACAAACATGCAATGAATTAATTAAGAACTGGCTTGGCTTTCAAGCTAATAACTAATTAAGACACTAATAACAGATCAAGAGAATATATATATTTTCTTTTCTATCATTAATTACTAAGAAAAATAAAAAAAAATTAAAGAACCAACTTTAACCATTAAATTTCATATTCACGAGAACTTTTTCTTAAATTGTTGCTATGATACTTGATCAAGAAAGAGAGAGGATTAGCTGAAGAGAGGAATAATATCTGATTTGTGTCATTAATTTCTATTGAAGCAAGCCAGATATTATTCCTTTTTAGATTGATAAGGAAAGCACAGATTCTCAATAGCCAAAGAACACTTAAAAATAGGTCATGGTGTCTTAATTTTCACCATAATATATCTGAACTTGAGCCCTTAAAAACATGCCGTTTCTTTTAAACTAGAGAAGTATGGGACTGTTCTCCTAAGTTAGATCGATGGGGATCATTTATTGATGTTGATGTACATTGACATATGCCATGGCATCCTGTAGACTTATTCTTCTAAGTTTATTACTTAATCCCTTCCGGCCTATCTGTGCCACAATTTCCTCCAGTGGGGAACTGGCACAAGTTCTAAATGAAAGTACCATTCTGTGGAAATTTGACACCAAAATCAGTGAAGTGGAGGTCCAGATGCATGCTACGCCTCTACAAAGTCCAGAATCTGCTAAGACAACAGATGTAATTTCATACAAAGGTCATACTCTCACCCGCCAACATAGCCACCACTTCCGAAATGTAAGGTCAATTATTAATGCCAAACATATCTATCATATTTTTACACGGAGCCGTCTCAAAGTCATTTGATTTACCAGCTAATAATATCTTATAGCCAGCTTCATAAATATGTGAACATATATACTTACATATTTGAGCATATTTTAGGCTTATTATGGGATTCTAATCCTCATAGGATGGGGCACTTTGCTACCGATAGGGGTAATCATTGCAAGGTACTGCAGAACATTTCCTTGGATGTGTAATGAATGGTACTCGTGTCACATAGTGTGCCAGACCCTTGGATATATTTTGGGCACATTAGGCTGGTGTATTGCCCTATGGCTTGGAAGCTCTTCGAAACATTTCGTATCCAAGACACAACGCACTCTCAGCATAATTGCTTTCACACTCATAAACCTACAAGTTAGTAGGACTGAAATTCCTTCTTTAAAAAAATTAATATTTAAGGTCGGTCTTAACATTTGTTTCAATGTTATTCAGATGCTTTCCATTTTCACGCGAGCAAAAAAAGAAGCGGGTTATTGCAAGTGCTGGAATATATGCCACCATGTACTTGGGTATGCAATAATAGGAATTGTTTTTGCAAACATATTTACAGGGCTCCACAATCAAAGTCAAGCTCAAAAGTTGAAATGGGTTTATGTAGGAATACTTGGAGTGTTGGCTCTCATAGTTGTCATATTGGAAATTTTGAGATGGAAGTCTACGATAATGCAACAGTTTGTGCGATTGACCGGCAGCATGTTTACTAATTCACCTTGATTTGTAAATCAGAGAAGGAAGATAGGATAAAACCAGAGCAAGGGAGAAGACATGTAACTCTGGCCTCTGGGGAAACTGGAAAAGCTCAACGTTGACTTTTATGATTAATCCAATTTAATCACGAATATGGATTCAAAGATTGGATTAATTTACAGAAAGTTAATTATAAAGACGGGAGGAAATCAATAAATTATAGCCATTAGCCGTCACCCCCCCTTTGGTTAAGGAGAGGCAACAAGGCCTTCTTGCCCACTTAAAAAATAAAATTATTATAAATTTATAACCTGAATTGCATGTGATTGTGATTGAGGTATTCACGTCTTTCAGTTTTTCTGGGATCATCCTCATCACGCTCTAGTAATTGAGTAGCTTAGTTTTCTTTGTATTTTCTCCCGTCTTAGAATTTTAATCTTTTCAGGAGTGTATTATATCAACAACTCCACAAGAAATAAATTCGTAGATTAGATGTGTTATTTCTCCTTTCATCGCTTTTCCAAAAAAGAAGCACATGTACAACATCAAATGATCAACCCAAGCTGGAAACCGACATTGCCACTCTTCTATTTAAGTTATGCACCTCTTAATGCTGAACATAAACTATCAAGAATCGAATGGTGTGAATACTTGGCTGGCTGCCACTTTCCAATCTAAAACAAGCTCATACTTTGGTTTTGGAGTGAATGCAGGGCTGTTACCAAGTTGACCAGAGCAACAAGAACTTGCATGTTGACTGTTGCTTTCAATAGAAATGTACACGCCATGAAAATAGCTACTGTACACCAACCTTGATGTTTTTACGGTCCAAAACAACATTCAAGATCTTGCCAGGAACGTAAATTCTTTTTTTCACGGATTGACCATGCAAATACTTGGATAGCTTTTCATCCCTGGAAGCCAATACAAAAGCATCCTCCTCTGTACATGTTTCTTCAACCTGGATGGTACCCCTCGTCTTGCCATTAATCTGAACTGGGAGGACTATGGTGGAATCCTTCAAGTAGGCAGGATTTGCCTGCAATTACGACATATAACAAACATGATCACATTTTATTGTATAATATGGCACGCAGTCTACTTGATTAAAACATAACCAGCAAAATATTTCAGTATGAAGAAGCCAAAGCTTTTACGTCACAAGTATCAAAGACATACATATTAAATAGCAGTCTGCGTACATGACTTATGTCTCCCTACCATAGTATAAGGGGGGGAAAATGTTTCCCACTTTGGTGTTACCTTTAGCTAGTTTGCTCAAATGTATAAATTCTACGGTAACCAAGGCCAATTCGTGGTTTAGTACAAGTCATGGCTTAGTGACAAAGCCATGACCTGTTCTTGGTTACACAGGATTTATACCTTCAAGCTAAATAATTTAAAAGCTACACCACACCTGAATCGTAGAAAAGCCTGAAATATCTGTTTCAGGTAATCAGTGATAGAGTTAGGCTCTTCAAAAGTGAGTTTGTTTCTAAAGTCTAAACTAAACAAGTGAAAGTACATCCATCATTAGATTCTAGTGGGCTAAAATCCAAATTCACTTTAGAATAAAGGATAGATACACCCTCATTTGCTTACTTTAGAGACAAGCTCACTTCAAAAGAGTTTTTCCTCAGATGATAATATGCTACAGAACAATATTACGATTTACACGGGTGATACTATTATAAAAAAAATAAAAAAACTTGAACAAGCTCTAGAACACATGGAATAGTTTGATATGGACCCAAGTTCATACCTTAGGGAAAGGTTCGTAGGCTAATGAATTTGTGTGCCCCAGACGAAACCATAGCTCCTCAGCCATGTGCGGTGCATATGCTGAAAGGAGCATAACAAATGCCTCAATAACTGATCTCGGATGTTTATCCCACTGAAAATATTTGACAAGAAAAATATAGATCGCTTAAAAAAGAAAAAGAAAAATATAGATCACACAGAGTCTCAGTTACAGTGTGTGGAGGAATTTACTGTTTATTAATTAGAAAAGGAAATGAGAAACAGAAAGTGAGAAAGGAGAAGGACACTCTGACTATCAAAAGTAAGCAACATAAGGGCATCATTTCTCTACTGAGAACGATACACTACATAAAGGCGTGTACTATCATAAAAGGTGTTGGCAGAGGTTTTTTTTTTTTTGGGGAGGGGGGGGGGGGAAGATTTTATTAAAACAGTATATTTTTAGTCTTCTGCTATATAACAAATCCAAAGTTCCGAACCTTGAGTGACACCTAGAATCAGGGTGGAAGGAATGGAAATGGGAATTTAGATGAGGCAAAAGTGTGTATGTTAGCAGCTATTGAAACGATTAAGTCATTCCCTCAAAATAAGAAAATATCATCCACAACAATTTGCGAAGGATTGTCATTCCTAGAATTGTAGGTTAACTGCCATCACATCATCACCATACGACCGCAATCCACTACCCCTACTTCCACCATTACCCGCAACCCAGATAAGTAAAAAAGTAAACCAGTTTTTTTTCTTTTTCTTTTTTTGTTGTTGTGAGAGAGGGGGGGGGTAATAAAAGAATGAAACTAGAAAACAGACGGATACCTTATATGCCGCATTAAGGAACTCCATCATTGCAGAAATTCCTGTGTTAAACCGTGTGCCCTCAATTTCCTCAGTTACCTGAATACTGAAATTAAACTCTTAGCTCAAGTGTCCAAGTCAACACTGAAGGTCAGATAGAACCATAACAAGGAAACCACAAAAACTCTGAAAATCAAAGTTTAGATGTTGACCTTGGCAATGCATTTATGAAGACAACGAAGTTGTTCTATAGTAGGCTCCTTGTCAACTGATACAGTTCTATCCTTATATGTGCCATCAGACAAAGGTGAACCAACAATCAGTCTCCAAGTTCTTCCTAAAAACCGATGCACGCCTTCAATGCCACTAGTACTCCATGTTTTTGAGTCTCTGGAGTTTGTTCGTGGGAATTTCAAGGATAAAAGGAACGGGGTTAAAAGTCCATATTAGAATAAGATCCCCAACTTCATAGTCCCACCCATCCCCAAACAAATGAAAAGGGGGAAAGATAACAAACAGAAAGTAGTTTTGATTAAGGATCAATCACAAGAAGATGCCATTAGAAATAAGGTTTGTGGTCAAACTTACCTCAATGGCCCCATGAACATTTCATATAAACGAAGAGAATCTGCACCATACTCAGAAACAACATCATCAGGGTTAACAACATTTCCCCTACTTTTACTCATTTTGTGAGCACGGGCAACTAAACGTATCTCAGGATTTTCTTTCAGGACAAAAGAATCCCCAGATTTCATGACCTACACTCAAGGAAAAAGAAAATGAATTCTCACCATGATAAAAGGGAAATTTGGCTTCGGCTCAATACATTAACTCTGAAAAATAAGAATGCATCGAGAAAGAAGTCGAGACTTGATTAAGAAACCTTTTCCTCAGGAACTCTGACCAGATTATGTTCATTCAACATATCAGTTGCATCAGCAGATATCAAATTTCCATCTTGATCCCTACAAGCCATATATTGAACCTGCCACTCAAACCATTAGAAACTTATGATGACTTTTTCCCCCTCAACTTTCAAGCAGGAGAATTGCACTTACCTCCCCAAGGATAATCCCCTGGTTTATGACACATTGGAAGGGCTCCTTAGTGGATACAACACCAATGTCATAGAGGACCTGAAATGGAAAATTCACATTAAATCTGCACAAACATTACACTGAGAATATGTTAGAGTATTTGATGCCTCTTTGAACTCATTTCGATGCCTAATTGCTGGATTTCCCATCCTTCTTCAACCATGTCATTGATTATTTCTTTAACAGCTAAACTGATTATTTGATTTCCTTTTATGATTATATTAATTACAATGAACATTTTATCCCCCATATACTGGACAACCAATTATTAGGAAATGTTACATTGACTGTCTTCTCTTATTTTCCAAGCACCAGTAATATAACTGCTGGAAGCTTATCATATCTATCAACAATATTAAAATCGAATTATAGTTTTTTTTTAAAAAAACAAATTAACAAAGAAAATATTTGGGGCTATATTTGCATGTCAAACGCTGTAATGAACAGACCAACATATCGCATCAAGAATGGTAACTTTATAGCAAGCCAAAGCACATAAGTGCTTAGCCATTCAAGATTCGTGAAACATTCTTACTGATAGACGATCATGAAATAACAGTGATAGGGACATAGCTGTTCCACATAGGTTAAATTCATTCGGTTTAGAGTGAAACAAATATATATATATATATATATATATGAGTGTCCCACACAGAGACTGACATAAAATACTTTACCTTGTGCCAGAATCTAGCATACAATAAATGGAGAACCGCATGCTCGGCACCCCCAACATACACATCAACAGGGCCCCAATACCTTCAGGAGAAGAACACTTTTAAAGGTAAGGAATTAAATCATTTAGAATTATATAAAAAAAAAAGAGTAAAATATATGAAACAAGCAGAAAATGGATATATGAATAAAAACAACAAAATTGCTTAAGTTCTACCTTTCTTTTGTCTTATCAACCAATTCTTTGGAATTCTTTGGGTCCATAAACCTCAAATAGTACCTGGGCATATAAAAGAAAATGTGACACATGCACACAAACAGAAATATAATTTTCCAACTGTATCTAATGCATAAAAAACCCGATAACAGATTACTAAATACTAGGCCACCAAAACAGTCATTGGTGCTTAATTATAACTCTATAATACCACTCAAGATCATCCACAATGCCTTACCAGCATGAACCAGCCCACTGTGGCATGGTATTTGTTTCCCGAGTAGCTGGTCTTCCAGATAAGCTATCTGTGGTCTTCACCTAAAATAGTGGTACCAGCCAAGAAGTAAAAATTAATAACTTAAAAAAGGGGAAAAAACAAGCTAAGAAAATGAAAACAGAATGCTCAGAATTATCTAAGTAATATAACTTATGTCTTCCCTACTAGGTGCAAAATGATTTTATTTTAGTTAAAATCTTCTGGAGAGTATAGGCCCTGTTACTCTTGCCTTTCTGTTTTCTTTTTTAATTTAGCACAGCTCAAGTTTTATGTGGCTTATGCATTAAGAAAATATGAAATGAATTAGGCAGAATATTCCTACCCAGAACAAATGATTTAGCCTATAGATAAGAAGACAGGTAAATCTACAAAACGACTCGTGAAGACATTGAAAATGACCTCTGGAGTGTGATTACAAGTTTCTCTTCATGTTACAAACTTTGAAATAATTTTAGGGAATGTATATAAAAAACTACTTCAAATTATAAAATTTCTCCATACAATGGTGTCCGCACTCGTACATCAGATACAACCATGACCTACCATTATTAGAATTGAACCAGATAATCATGTCTTGATATGTAAGGGAAATGTAAACAAGGAGTCAAGAACCAATACGGCTTACTGTTCTGTTAGCAGATAGTCTTTTCAACTTACTGGCTAAGTAATGCGTTTTCTATAAAATAAAAAGGTTTTGTAAATTATAAACAATAATTGAGTCAAAGTAAGATTTCAAGTTTCACTGGGTGCATCCAGGAAACCTACTGAGTGACAAGAATTTGTTGCGGTTTCAATCAGGTTCAACCACCAAAGGGCCCAACAGCAAAACAAGTCCAGCCTAGATTCAGGATTAGCAGGTACACAGCCCAACAGGCCAGCCCAAATCAAGATCAGTAACTAGGCTTTTATCCATGGAAAATTTAACTATAAGATTTTGTTAACCGTTAACATTGAACCAACGCCAAAGAGGTGACAACCTAGTACCTAAATGCCACAATAACTAACTCTAAGAAGAAGAAAGAAAAGCATTTATCAGTATAAACTTACCCAAGACACTGCCTTAGACAGAGGAGGCTCCCCTGTTCCAGTGGGAGAAAAATCATCCAATTCAGGTAGTACAAGGGGCAGTTCAGTTTCATGAAGCGGAACAGCCTCACCACTGTCATCCAAGAAGACGACAGGGATGGGTTCGCCCCAGTAACGTTGCCGAGCAAAAAGCCAGTCCCTTAACTTGTAGTTCACCTGAAGGATGAACAATGTACTTTACAGTTTACATTATACACACCATCATAAACTGCATTTCAATTAAAAAAGTAAAAAGCACATGCTAATTTTTGATATTAACCTTCCTCTTTCCATTTCTACTTTTCTCTGCCCACTCAATGACTTTTAGAGCGGCTTCTTTGCTACACAAGCCATTAATGTCAAGCCCCACCAATGAATTTGATGAATTTACAACAATGCCTTCACCTGCAAAAGCCTTTCCAGAACCATTGACGCTTTTATCATCAGGCATCACAACCCAACGAACTGGAACATCATACTTCAAAGCAAATTCATAATCACGAGAGTCGTGTGCAGGCACAGCCATGATAGCTCCTGTTCCATAACTGCACCGGTAACAACAATTATATTATGGTGTCATATGAACCTTCGAAATATCACTCACACCTCATAGATTTATGTCCATAGCATATTGAGCAATTATTAAATGCACCCTGCATTCTAAATGATACTTGTGTACACGCACCTCCCCAAAACATAATCCGCCACCCATATAGGAATGGCTTCCCCATTTGCTGGATTTTTTGCATAACAACCAGTAAAGACCCCCGTCTTTTCCTTCTGAAGCTCAGTCCTCTCAAGGTCACTCTTCTTTGAGGCAAGGTATATATAATCCTCCACCTGTGTCCAAAAAATTACCATCTCTCTATCACAGATGATTAAAAGCCTTCCAATCCAAGACATTTATGCAAAATTACTTACATGTTTGCTCTGGGCAGTGGAAACCAATGATGACAACAAGGAGTGCTCTGGTGCCACAACTAAGTAGCTTAAACCAAACAAAACAAAAAGGAAGGTTATAAGAGTTATTTTCAAGTGGTTCATTTGATCCTTAAAATCCATGAAATACATTATAAACTTGAATAGACAAATACGTTGCTCCAAATATCGTATCAGGCCTTGTAGTATACACAATAATCTTTATGTCTCTCTCCTTTCCATCACTATCAAGAACACAAAATTCCATCTCAGCCCCTTCTGACTTCCCTATCCAATTTCTCTGCATTTCTTTTACACTTTCAGGCCAGTCAAGGTCATCTAAATCCTCAAGAAGACGATCAGCATATGCAGTGATCTTGAGCATCCATTGCCTCATTGGCTGCTTGGTAATAAACAACGACACTGTAAAGATTATGAAACCATTCAAAAGAGATAAGAGAAAAACCACCCAAAAAAGGAAGTTGGGAAAGAAATAAACAGAGAAACCACCATACCTTTCTGACCACTGGATGACCACCCCGTTCGCTAACACCATCGATCACCTCCTCATTGGCCAACACAGTTCCAAGCGCAGGGCACCAATTAACTGGAACTTCAGCCTAAATTTTTCACAAGAACACCATAAGATCTTCAATATTCCAGGATAAATGAAATAAGCACGCAAAAATTTTAAGTAGCCATCTAACACTCAACCTGATATGCCAGTCCTCTCTTTAGAAGCTGTAGAAAGATCCATTGAGTCCATTTGTAATATTCAGGTTCAATGGTAGAGATTTCACGATCCCAATCATAGGAGAAGCCTAGTGATTTTAACTGCAAAGAGGGAAGAAGACATATGATGAAGGGAAAAGGAACATAGTTAGAGCATCTCCAATGGTGCAAATTGCAATCCATTTGATTTACTTAACTTGTCCACTTTTTATTTTATACTACTTTAAGCAATTATGTATTCCAATTGTGCAACTCTTAAAATTTCACTAAATGGATTACACAAGTTACCACACATATCCAGTTGCAATTTTTTTTAATTTAAAATATTAATCCATATGTATTGAATATTGTAGTTTTCTCTTTTTTCTATTTGTGGTCCTTTTTTAAGAAAACCGATTGCTTATGCTTATATAAGCGATCATCCTTACACGTGACATCCACGTATGAGAACTTGTCCTTAACTTCAAGAATGGTTAAGCAACTCTCATTGAACTGAAGTTGCTCTTAGATGACAATGGGAATGCGAAATCCAATATTTGTGTTTTGTGGTAGTGGGTAGGCAACAGACCTGAGAACGAAAGCGATTGATATTGGTGAGTGTAGTGAGCTTTGGGTGAGTTCCAGTCTGAATAGCATATTGTTCAGCTGGGAGGCCAAAAGCATCCCACCCCATTGGATGCAACACATTGTAACCCTTCATCCTTTTATATCTTGCAATTACGTCTGTAGCTGTGTATCCCAGTGGATGCCCAACATGTAGCCCAGCTCCACTACAATCAATTATCAATTATTAACGATATTATTCATAACTTAAGAATCAAAGTGAAAAACCAAAGAAATTAATTAAGTATAATTGCAAAACCTAGGGTAAGGGAACATGTCGAGAACATAAAATTTAGGTTTGGAAGCGTCGATGTCATCGTCGGGGGTTCGAAAAGTGCGATTCTGGTCCCAGAAACGCTGCCACTTGGGCTCGATTTCATGGAAAGGGTAAGCCCTGTTGACCGTCGGTTTCTTCTGCTCCGGTTCGTTGACTCCGGAAGAGTTCCTAATGGTGCCGCCATAATAATTGCGGAATCTGAGAGCAGAAGAAGCTCTTCTTCTTGTTGTTGTTGTAATAGTAGGGAATGTTGGAGAGTGAAGGGTCTTAGTTTTAGAGGAGCGTGATGGAAACGGTGAAAGCATGTGAAAATGAAGATGAGATTGAGCTTGCAGCAGCATTTGGATTCAACAAGTGTGGCAGTAAACAAGAACAAAAGAAAGGGGATAACGTAACGTTACTCAACCACCAAGATGTAGTTAGCGCTTATCCCAATTGGGCCTATAAACACTTTGGGCTTGGCTTCTTAAAGCCCACGATACGGGGTAAACCGTAAACATCTTCCTCTACCACTCTTCCATACTTGTCCTCAGCTTTCTTTTTTATTTTTATTTTATTCAAATTTTAATTTGTTTCAATTTTCACTCCCTAATTTCTTTATTTTCTGTTAGGATTTTGAGCCGCGGAGCCCACCATCACCAAAGAGACCAAATCAAGGAGACCGTTATCTCAACTTTCCACCATATCATTACCTAATCTTCAAGGATTTGGTGTTGATAAAACCAAATCTCTCAGTATCAAAAACAATAAAGAGATAAGATCTTATAACCACCTAAATCCCTAAACATAAGAAACCAAGACTATGGAGGATTACAGCTCAGACTATATAAATAAGGGATTAACAACTTATGTATAGGTATATAACCCATATATTACTCTTTCAAACCCTAACTTGAGTGTATGTTCCTCTTCATATATCTTAAGGGTGTGTTTGATTTGTTCTTCGAGCCCTATAAACATACATTGACGTGAATTGTGTATTTATGGTTGCGTTTCTGTCCACTTTACTTCCAATTTTACCTTGTATGTGCTGCATTTGTGTATTTATGGTTGCGTTTCTGTCCTTTTTCGAGTCCCTTCAGTCTGTTATGCTATTTTATCTATATCCATTATGGTCCTTCCAAGTGTCAAGTATGAGAACGCTCTGTTATTTATTTTATTCTTGCTTATAGATTTTCTGATCCCATTATTCTCTACTCTCCCTTCTATTTATTTTCTACGTGTCTTGCTTGTGTCATTATTTATAAAGGGAAACGCAATGGAACTATCTTTACGAAGAAGGGTGGAAAAGTGAAAAATAATTTGACAAGTCCCAATTCAGAAACAAGTGGGATGATTTTAGGAAAGAATTGCTGGTGTGATACAAATTGTTTGCCAAAGAGACCAGTAGATGCACCGAACGAATATCGAGAGAAAAAGCAATTGATATGAAGTTTTTAATGTGAAGTTGTAAGTTTTTATATTTCTTTTATGTAATGTATAATGTTGATTAGTTGTAAATATGTCGAGAAAAATAACCCATATAATACTCTCACAATCCCTAACTTGAGTGTATATTCCTCTCCATATATCTTAAGGTTGTGTTTGGTTTGTCGTTCGAGCCCTATGAACATACATTGACATGAACGTAGTTTTCAATTCGTTTGGTTTTTCGTTTGAATCCATTAATGAACGCAAGCTTGGATTCAAATTTTGGTTGGAATTGAAGCAAGGTTCCGGTTGCTTTTACTTCTTCGTTTGAGAATTTATGAGGAATATTAAATACCAACAACCCACTTTACTTCCAAATTTACCTTGTATGTGTTGCGTTGTGTATTTATAGTTGTGTTTCTCGTCCTTTTCCTAGTCTCTTCTTCTTCAATATGCTATCTGATCTATATCCATTGTGGTCCCTCCAAGTTTCAGGTATGCGAATGCTTTGTTATTTATTTTATTCTCTAATCTTGCTTATAGATTTTCTAATCTCATTATTCTCTACTCGCCCTTCTATTTATTTTCTATGGGTCTTGCTTGTTTCATTTTTTATAAAGGGAAAGTAATGGAACTACCTTTACGAAGAAGGGTGGAAAAGTGGAAAATAATGTGACGAGTCCCAATTCAAAAACAAGTGGGATGATCTTAGGAAAGAATTGTCGGTGTGGTATAAGTTGTTTGCCAAAGAGACAAGTAGATGCACCCAACGAGTAGTGGGAGAAAAAGCAATTGGTATGAAGCTTTTAATTGGAATTTGTAAGTTTTATATTTCTTTTATGTAATATATAAGGTTGATTAGTTGTAAAAATGTTGGAAAATCCTCAATATGGAAAATATAAATATATAGGACCTCCCTTTGCTAATAAATTAACACTTATATCGAAGGATGTGATGGCTACTTAAAAACAAGCATGGTCACCCTCTTCGGGGATATTACCTAATGACAGAGATAAAAATAATGATGTGTATCGTTCATCCTTTAAGTTTGGTTGTGTAGATCTAAAGGAAGGATCAGGAGACAATGAAGAATTTTCAAATGACAAGGTTGAGGAAGTGTTGGAGTTAGCGCTTAACTACAAACTATCAATTTGACCACTCCATAAAACCAGCCAAGTCGCCGTCGCAAGATTTGCTCAATTTCTAGCAGGACCACTAGGTGAGAGCATAATTTTTCAAAAGATGTTATTCCGTATACATGAGTCAAGAATGGAATCCTAACAATATGATTACTTAAGGGATTTGGTTATCTACCAACCGTGTTGGCACATTTCGGCCATACTAAAGTACCTTTACATGTTAATGAGCCACCAACTTGTCTTGCATCCTTCGACCCCCTCCTCCTATCTTCTCCTGTGTTCTTCCTTAATCCAATATGAAATTTCTCTCTACACCTCTTCAAGAATCTCGACCTTATCCAATCTTATCGAATCCTCTTTGGTTGATCTATATCGAAGCCTCTCAAGCCGCAAAAACCTAAAGATATTATAGCCAGTTTCTATGATGCAAGACCTCGAAAAAAAGACCAAAGACGTCAAAGTGGTTATCGACAAAGGAGACCAAAATCGATCGAGAGATACAAAAGAAGCTACTAAAGATAGTAAACCCCTCCAGGTCCAAAAAAAGCAAATAAACCACCCCGAGTCATGCACATTTGTGTAAAGTAGTATGTGTTTTGTACAACACTCCAAATTTAAACTATTTACTTTTTCAGCATTGAGATCAACGTAAGGATATGTCGTCGCTACTTTTTCAATCGATTTGGTCAAGACAGGTATACTATTAGCCTTAATCCCTTGTCTTAACTCAAAATATTATTTAAAATATTTAATATCTTTTATAATAGTAAAATATTCTAGATGCTATTTCCAATGCGTCTTGTTTATCAAACAAATTACTTCAATATGTTTGGTAAAAATTAGCTGTTTTACCAAAATAACAAAACTTGAGTTTAATATGAAAAAAGTAGGCTTAATGTTGAAAGTTTAAAGCTTATTTAGAAAACTAACTATCACATGTTTTGTAATTTCACCCTTACAGAATTAACTAACAAATAAATATTATGAAACAACTCATGCAAAATTAAATTATAATTTATACAAATATTAAAATATTTATAGCTGTTTTTAAAAATGTAACCGCAATAAAAAGAGTAACACCACTATTGTGAGTGCCAATGTGGCATTAACGGTTCTATGAAACATTCCTACTTCACAAGTTTTTCTATCTGGATGCTGTTTACAGTGACAGCAATCTAAACTATCAGCGACCATGGGCAAAATGTAGCAATTTTTCTTGAAGCAGCAGTCAAGCCAGTCAAGAGCACTTGTTTAAAGCTTTTATGTCTTTCAGAGCTTTATCAACGGCATATACTATCATCTTCTTTATCTGTTCCATCAAAGAAAAACCACCATCATCAAATATATTAAGGGATATTATACATTTTCTTCTATGACTTTATTTTGAGGATGAAATCATAAAAAGGAAAGAAGGATAAAAAAGACACAAGGAATTATATTTTAGAAACAACTCACCTCAAGTTTATCTTCTCTAGCCTTGTGGTTCTTGGGAAGTTGACGGAACTCATTAGTTAAACGCAGACATTCGTGGACATTTTCTGGCGACACGAAGTCTACAGCAACTTTTGTGCATGACTGTGCAAGGTTTGGAATATGGTGATTAGATGAACAGATACAACAAAATGAGTTGAGAGTAAGGTAATGGTCTAATGGAAGAGTGTCAAAACTCGAGAGATGTTTTACCTTGAGATTCCTGACTTGGTGTGGGCATCCAGCAGGAATAAATACTGCCTCCCCAAGTTTCTGCTCAAAAGTCCATGGTTCTACACCTGAAAGTCAAGATTCACATAAATAACTACATACAGGCACTGAGAAAGTGATATGCAATTCTATGTACTAACCAAACTCCTCCTTCAGCTTCTTCTTGTGCTCCAAAGTCAAATAAAAACATTGATCATGAATTGGATGGACAACCTAACCAGCAAAGAATTTGATCTCAGCATCGAGCATAAAAAATAAGGATAAGCAGAAATGTTAACCATTATAGTACCTGTTCAACTGGAGAACAATAAGTATGTCTAAATTCTTTTGAATGTTTTCTTAGATATGTTTCTAATTTTTCAATATCCTCTCTCCGGAAGATATCCCACAGAGCACCAGCTGTTTCCCTTGTTGACACATCATTTGGAAAGATCATTCCATTGATTTCAATAGGGCACTTCTCAATATCTTTGGATTCTAAGAATTCCTTATCTATCTGATCTCTACTGTCTTTGTAAGGTCGACCATTCAGGCAATCAGCACCCCTCTCTTCAGCACAGCATTCTTTCTCATCTTGCGCCTTATGTGCTTCTTTCAACGTTGAAATAATAATGTTCTGTTCTTCACTTAATGTCACCTCAACTGTATGGGTCAATACATTCACCTATGACAATTATTAAACAAGAAATTAGAATAAAAAAAATTATATATATATATAGAGCCACCTATTCAAATTAGAGTACAGTAATAGGAAGTTCATCTATTCTCTTAAGAGCTGAATTTTCATATTGAGCCACCTTACAATATAAAGATATCCTTTTAGACCAGGGACAGTAGTATGGAAAGTAAAGCTATAAATTCTCCACCTAAAGGAATGTTCATCTTCCACAAACAAGCAGTTAAAAATATTATTGAAGAAGCACATGTGCATGACAAGCAGAAAACTAGGTTTTTGACCCAAAGTAGAAACCAAAATGTGGGTTCTCAGAAAGAAAGAAGATTGAATTGAAATATATAGAGAGAATAATTAGTAAATGAAGCTTAAAGAAGAATATTTAGCAAAGGAGAATTGGCTGGATACTACTTAAGCAACCAAATTACAGCTTAAAGAAGCATACCGCATCTGACATATCACAATGAAGCTTTGTTACAGAATCTCCTCTACCAAGCTCTTCTTTAATCCCATAAGCAATATATGTTTTTGGACCCATGTCAGGTTTTAGGACATGCACAGGCAACTTTACGGCAAGGTTGACAATTCCAGCCCGAGGATCGGTATACTCCTGAAATGGCAAGAAACGAATAAACTCATCACAATGGCGGGGCAAAAGATCTTCAAATTTGTTAGATGGGGGCCAGTCTTTTAGCTTCAGCATCTCTGGCCAGCGATTTCTATATGTTCTTCCCTCTGTATAACCTTTAAAGAACTTATGAGTATTAATTTCTACCTGCAAAGGTTTGGAAGGGTGAATGTTGGTCAGATATCCAGTATGCTGCAGGAAATACAAACTCAAAATATTATAAAGATTTAAGATGGAATACTAAGATGGCAGATGAAGCTCCTCAATACCTGCAATCTAAGACATGATAAATGGCAACATATATGCTATTGTACATTAGAATATCATATAGTCAATATGACATGCGTGATATATACACAATTCAAATTTAGTTTATTTTTTTATACATATGTAATTTGAAAAAATTTAGAATAGCATACTTTTTTATACATAAAGAAAAAAGCGGAAAACATTACAAATTTAGACATATGTAATTTGACCAAATTTTCAAACAAAGCATCAAAGGGGACAGCAGAACCAAACCTCACAACCAGCTAGGCAATCAATGGCCCTCACTTCTGACATTTTTGAGCTCACTTCTGAAACCGAATTTTCACATAGTACTCGCCACATGACCATTGGCTCCCAGCTTAGACCTGTCCCCTGATGAAGAACATCACGAACTACAATAGGTTCACCATTAGTCCAATGCTTTTGGAAAAGTGACAGCCCTTCTTCTAAAATGTCGCTTGACTCTGGACAGTATATGTTATTGTCATCCGTGCCTTCTCTAGAAGCTGCCCTTCTCATTGAGTTGTAGCTTGATAATGCTTCTTTCTGCCAAAGAGTTGTTTGTTCAATTTCCCAATTTGTTAGCATATCAAGAGCTTTGGCTTCCAAGTCAGATATCCACCCATGTGGAAGGATGCGCCTCAGCTCCAGTACAGAACAACCACAACCCCCCTCCTCCTTTGGTGCACAACTAACACTTCCGTCCGTCTTGGCAGTCCACTTAGTACATAGCTCGATACGACCTTCTGAAGTCTCTGGATGAAAAGACACTGGCAGAGGGTCACCGCCATGCATATAATCATAACCCCTATTCACATATTGGAACTTAAGCTCAGCTCGGGGTGTAATGCTTCCATTACGTATTTCTTGGCAACAACTAAGGCAGAGTTCATATGAACACTTGGGGCAGCTCCGGTGAAGGTCAATGATTGAAGTAGCACAATGGTCGCTGCTCCAAGACCAAAATATAAAAATAAAGGTCTCATTATACAAAATGGAAAGAATCATGCTAGTATGTTAAGCAAATGGACACTTACCAATACACACGTTCATTGTCACCGCAAAGACTTTGTGGGATCTTAATCTCACAAAAAGATTTTCCTGAAAGAAGAGTTTATTGTTGGTGATTTCTTCAATTTAGTAACAAAAAACCTAAAGCTGAAGATTAATACCTTGTACTTTAGCTTCAATCTCTTCCTCTTGACTTTGCTCATGACAAATTTGTTTCACAAAAGGAAGCAGTAAATTAATCATATATTTCAGATACTGAACTTTTTCATAATCAGTGATGTCCCTGTTAGATGTCTGAAAGTAGATATAAAAAAATGAAAAACAGTTAAACAATATAATTATAATTCTCATATATGACAGTTTTGTTTCATTACAGAAAATAATTTTAAGGATAGGCATCAGAGTAAATTAAACCTTAATCATTCCTCTTGTACGCAAGCAAGTATTACAATTGCACTTTTTACGGCAAAATGGACAACTTGCAGCAATTCCTTCTATTGTCATATTAGGATACCTGTGTGAAAAAATGAGAAACAGCTCTATTTTGTATGGGACTAAGGGTATTTCATAAATTACATGAATAAACACCTTTGTTAGAATTGATTAATTAGATGTAAACTGCCATACCATTGGTTGATGCATCGCAGACAGTACATTTTCAAACATTTAGTACAAGGCACAAAAGCTGTTCTCTCCTTTTTCATGCACTGATGACATATCCGGGGATTTTGTCCAACACCCTGTTAAGACAATTAGTTAAGCATCACTGAAGTTCAATATAACTTTTATAAAAAAATATTGTCACAGAAGATCAAGCTTTTAATTATTAAGTGTAAGAAATATGCATTGAGAAAGATACTCACCATCATGTTATTCATTGTTCTAGCTCTGCTCCTGGACTTTGTCTTTGAAATAAAATGCATTTCTTCATCTTCTTCCAAATTGTCGTCCAAGAAATCATCTTGAAATTGACTTTTCTTGTTCGAGGCAGTAAGTTTCTTTGGCTCATCTCCTTTGTTGGATGGAAGTTTGGCAGTCCTCTTTGAGCATGCCAGAATTTCTTCTTTCCCTTCTGGCTTAGGTCTTGTAACATCATGATTGTGTATTTCTTGAACCTTTCTCTTCTTTGAAATTCCAAAAGCTCCGGAGCATTCTTGTCGTGCACATGTTACCTCCATTCTTGCTCCAGTACTCCTTTTCAGAGACCCCATAGTTTCTTCTTCCTCTTCTGGTGCTAGTTTGTTATTACCATATTTATTAACTTCTATAGCCTTTCTCTTTAAAGTTCCAAAAGTTTTTGAGCATCTTGAGTCCAGGTTATCCTCAGCATGTTGCTTCGACTTCTCTTCTCTTGGAACTACAACCTCCATTCTAACTGCAGAATGAACAGGGAAATAAACTAAAATAATTACAAATATCCAAAATCATAATATAGATTGTCACTCATTTAAGTAGACACATGCCAATCTTTTATACAAACTTGAGTCTGGGCAACATATACTGCCAGCATATAATATCAAATCCTAAACCTAAACACATTGGCAGCAAATGTTTACTATGACATCATCATAAATTAATCACAGGAAAGGAAACTGAGCATCAAAGAAACCTTGCCATAATATAAACTCAACGAAGTAGGTAACAAATTTAGATCTCCAACAACATATATAGCAAACCAGTAATGTGGTAGCAGATTACAAAAATTAACTACCATGTGAAACTATATCATTATTCATGATTCATGAATGCAATTCGATTTTTTTGGGGGGAGATTTTTTTCCCTTGGAAATATATAGGATGAAACTCAATGAATTTCAGCAACGATTGAATTTTTTTTTAAAATTAAAACAAAAAATCATGGTTTCTAATCTCCAGTTCCATTTAAAGTTTCAGGTAAAGCCAACGCAGTACCCCAGTTAAGTTGACTCGAGTCAACCCAACAACATAGGTTCATTCAAAAACACCCTTAAAAAAATTGAAAAATGTTATATCACATTCTTTATCACACTCCACTCACCCAATAATAGAAGGTGTGTCAAGAGTAGTGTGATGAAGAGTGTGATGTTAGCATTGCTCAAAAAAAAAATTGGTGAAAACGTACAAGTAGAAAACAACCTGGAATTCCAATCGCATTGACGCGCAGACACGAAATACGATACGAATTCGAGATTAAAAACACGTTCTTCGAAAGAGTCTTTTTTTGCATGCACCTTGAATGGCACGGGAATTGAAAAGAGAGAGCAGAATTTCAGAATAGATATACAGCAATAAACGAAAATCAATTGGAACGGACCTGATTATGAAAACGAAACAGCGTTTATGTGATAAGCTGTTTGAGGTTCGGTGAGATAACAGAATCAATGCCGGTATATATCTGAAAGCGAAATTTGAGAGTAATCAAATGATTAAAGATAATGAGATATCACAATCACAAACGAGGAATAAATAAATAATAATTAAATAAGAAGAGAAGAGAAAGAACACGTTTAAGTCAGCCATAAGTTCATAACTCATAAGCCAACCCACCCACCCACAGTTTTGTTTACTAGGAAGAGAGAAGAGAGTCAGCGGTGAATGCGTTTGCTACCTATAAATATAATATCCCAAGGCACAGACAATTTTGCTTTTCCTCGATAGCTAGCGTTATATATACTTTGTTGGTTTCTTGTGTGTTAGTGTTAGCCTTATAGCCAAACTACTTCAGTTTCCAATCTTGGGATTCTAAACCCCTGCTCGCCTTAACCACTTAAAATCAACCACGCGGAACATTGCTATTCCCCCTTTGCCCCATAAGAGGCTTTACTGTATTACTATTTTCATCTTTCCCACTGTTTTTCTTATTCCATGGGGCGATATGGCATGCAACCTTTTAATGATTTAGCTATTTTAACGTGTCATTCTCTCTAAATTAAAAAAGATAAGGGTATATTTATTCAATCTTAGTAATTTGAGATTTCTATCTATGTTATCAAATTAAATATGCATACACTTTTATATTCTTATGTTAAAAGAGTCAAATCCGTATTTTAAGGTAATTATTGATTATTGATTATTGATTATTATTATTATTATTATTTTGACTGGATTGATTATTGATTATTGATTTCCATATAAGCTTCGATATATAGATTTCTTTTTCTTTTTTTTATCAAAGCTTCGATATATAGATTTCATCACTTTTTTTATATTTTATTTATTATATATATAAAAAATAGAGTACTTCAATTTCCCGCTGTTACTTTATGCATATCTGCAACCGATAACATTTATTCTTAGATTACCAATGTATCTATTAAATTGCAATTGTATATAGAATTCATTGGGGAGAATTTTTAAAATGGTATAATTGAAAAATAATATATGGTATATTTTCTTCTTTTAATGTTTATATTTAAATCTTTAAATAAGGAATGAGGTGTGTTTATAGTTTTTTTTTAAAAAAAAATTTAAAACCTTCACAGAGTACTTTATACGTTTACTTTCTTAGATATTTTATTTTTTGAAATAATTATTTAATTAATTATTATAAATTAATTACTATCTTTAATTTTTTTTGTACAACTGGTAAGAAAAAACAATGCAACTGAAGACCCTTGATCAAAAAGACTACCTTGGGGCAGATGCTCTAGAAAGCTTGTGTCTAGAGCTCATTCCTATCATGTAACAAGCTCCAACAAAGCTTCCCAAGATCAAACGAGCTTCCCTTTGGCCTAGCCATCCATTAGCTTTAGGACTAGTGATGTAACATTACTATCTTTAGTTTAAAAGTTAATAGATAAATTCAGTATAAAATCAATAAATATATATATATATATTCTTTTTTCCTTTTTTACAATGGTATTGATAGCTATAAATGAAGATGTAAGTATATTTAACCAAAGAAAGAAAGAAAAATTTAGATATTGTTCCATACTAATATATAACTATTCATAAGGTCTGGTTCAAGTTGTTAGTAGTCCGGACCTTTTAATCATATGTCCAGTATTCGAATCGAATTCCTGTGATGTGAATATAATTGCATCACGCTAACTGTGATTTTGGTTCGATTCTTAGATCTCCCTTGTTGGTAGGCAATATGTAAATTTCACTATAAATACTCATTAAGGATGGTGGTATTCCCTGGTCTTGCAAGGGGTCGGCCTTCCCCAATCTAAACATTTTCATATAAAAAATATATAATTGTATTTGTGGGTAGAGTAGTTGTCTCTTAACTGGTACTCTACATCCTCCCTCAGGAGATTAGTCTCTACGACTTTCGGCCGTAGGGATACCCGTGTTCCATCATGAACCTAAAAAAATATATAATTATAAATTAAAAAGAAAAAACTATCATGTGTCAATGTAACAAATTAGGTTAAAACGTTAATGCAATTCGTAAAATTAATATTAATAAAATCTAAATTGTAATCAACAAAGATGATGTTAACAAAATAAAAGTTCCAATTAATTGGATAAACGATTGTGGATTGAATTTTAAATTAAAGATTTTTTTTACACATTTTTAAATTAAAGATGAAGATATCAAAGCATGATAAGTAATTCAACACTAAAAAGGCATAATAACTAAGGGATTTACTAACATTATAACATGATAATGGTAGATATATACTTGCCAAAAATACAAAGGTAGACTGATACAATTCAAATCAAATCTAAAAAATTGCGTAAACAATCAATCAGTAAAAAAATTAAGTAAAGCAAATCAAATTATGTAGTGTGTATCATAAAAGGGAACCATTTTAATCAAAGTTATTCATACATTCATGGATGATTTTGCTAAATTTGTATACGCATGTGTCTTTTACATTAGCCTCTGATTCTTCCCCTATATTACTAACATTCTACCGTAAAATAAAATAGGTTTAATTATTGAGTACGTCCTGAATTATTTGGGAATTTTTAAATAGGTTCCTGTAGTAAAAAAAATTGTAATCGGATCCCTTAACTTTTATAAATTTTTCAATTATGTCCCTGAACTAATAACATTTTTAATTGGGGTCCCTAAACTTATATAAAATTTTCAATGAGGTCCCTAAAGTATAAAATTCGTTAGTGATATGTTGAGTTCGGCAGAATATTATTGATTTCATCCAAGTTGGATAACCATATCAGCCATTTATGAGTGGTTTGGGTGGAAGATGAACCTTGAGACATTGTCACGATAAAATGCAACAAGATGTAACATGATGAAATAAGATGTAGTAAGCTACAAGTGGGGTAACTATTTTGGACGAAATTATTTCGAGAGAGGGATATGCAATCGTGAAACATAAATCGGGAAAGGAATTAACTATTTGTTCAGATGGAGGAGAAGCAATCGCGGGTCATATTTTGGTTTTCTGGTTCAACATTTTGGTCTCTTCCAATCCTAAATATAAATTTGGAGGGAATCTCAGGTCACGTTTCACGTCAATAAACGTAACGACCTCTTTATGGAACCCCGCCCCAGGGACTCAATTAAAAAATTTATATAAGTTCCGGGATCCAATTAGAAACTTTTTTAGTTCATGGACCCAATTGAAAACTTTATAAAAGTTCGGGGACCCAATTACAATTTTTTTTAGTATAAGAACCTATTTAAAAATTCCAAAATAGTTTAGGAACCTACTCAATAGTTAAACCAATAAATAAAATTTAACTGACTACTTGAATGGGAAACGGATAAGGAGAGCATCTCAATTCTCAGCAAGCTAAATATATCATTTCTATCTAGCTGTGTCAATCTTTTTCCCTTTTGGATATGGTTTTTTTTTTTTTAGAGTGACCCACTTTTAGAAACTATATACCAAAATAACCTATTTTTGAAATAATTTACCAGACTAACCTACTTTTGAATAAAATATTAATTTTTTTTGTTGACTAAACTGGCACCATTGACTTGTTGACCTGCTACGTGGCAGATCCTGATTGTCTGAAAATCTGCACACACAAAAAATGTAAAAAAAAATGGCGAAAAAAAAGGAAAATCGGGTCGGCGCCACATGGCGCATTATGGTGGAGTGGCGCCATCTGACACGTGGCAGGTCATGATTGGTCAGTCAATTTTTTGTGAGATAAATTTAAAAGAAAAGGTTTTTGGGGTTAAAAAAATAAAATTATATTATTAATTAATTAATATAATTCTATTAATAAATTTTATCATTATATAATTATACTAATTAATAGTACTATTAATATAATTAATAATTAATTAATAGCAATTAAATTTTATCATTATATAATTATACTAATTAATAATAATATACTAATTTTAAAATTTTAAAATATAATTATACCAATTAAAAGGTTTTTGGGTTAAATATATTTAAGTAAAATAAAATTATGTTATTAATATTAATTAATATTAATAAATAATAATATAATTCTATTAATGTATATTAATATTATATTATTGATACATAATTATCAATATTATTATTAATACATAATTATGTTATTAAAACAATTGAGGGACCAAACTGAATATTTTTAAACATCATTGAGGAATTTTTAAATATAATTATACCAATTAATAATATTATTAATATAATTAATAATTAATTAATATAAATTTATTTGTATAATTTAATAATATTAGTTTAGAAATTAGTTTTATAGGAGTAAAATTTAATAATATAAAGTTAATTATTAATTATATTAATAATATTATTAATTAGTATAATTATATAATGATAAAATTCATTAATAGAATTATATTAATTATTTTCTTTTATTTTTTAACCCCAAAAACCCTTTATTTAAAAAAAAATTCACAATAGAATTATATTAACTAATTCAAAGAATTATATTAGTATTTATTTAAATTTTTTAAACATCGATGAGGAATTTTTAAAATCAATTCTCCCTTTATTAGTAATTATAACTCTCTTTTTTTTATACAAAAATAAATACAATTAAACTAAATTAACAAACTTCATTAATAAGTATTAAATTAGTTCTTTTTGTTTATATTTAAGTCCGGAGGTAGTAGTTATTAATATTAATTATAGAATGATAATATTGATAATTATAAAATTGGTATTTAATAATATAATTATATTAATTATATAATTAATGATAACATTTAATAATATAATTATGCATTAATAACATTAATATAATATTTTTTCCCTAATTACATTAGTGATTTTTTTTATAATAATATCAATATAATTATATTATTAATAATTAATTAAAATAATTATATAATGATAAAATTTATTAATAGAATTATATTAATTAATTAATAATCAAATTTTCTTTCTTTTTTTTTGGCCCAAAAACCTTTTTTTAAATTTTTTTCATAAAAAACTGACGAACCAATAGGAAGCTGCCATGTGGCAGGTCAACGGCGCCAGTCAAAATGGCAACACTCCACCAGAGTGCGCCACATTGCGCTGACTTGATTTTCCTTTTTTTTTCGCCAATTTTTTTTTTATTGAAATCTTTTTTTTCTTTAGATTTTCGGACCAATCAAGACCTGCCACGTGGCAGGTCAACAAGTCAATGACGTAAGTCAAACTGGTGTCACTAGTCAACAAAAAAATTACTATTTTATTCAAAAGTAGGTTAGATTTGGTAAATTGTTTCAATAGTAGGTTATCTTGGTATATGGTTTCTAAAAGTTGGTCACTTTGGTCAATTAGCCCTAGATTTGGCTCATCTAGAGTGAGTGAAGCTCTAAAGTGACAAAGTAAAGAGTTATCCACCCTTTAGATTATTTAGTGGGTTGAGATCTCTACATACTTAATCAAATCAACAGTAAAGAGTGGATGAAGCTCTAAAGTGACAAATTAAAGAATTATCCACCCATAGATTATTTAGTGGATTGAGATCTCTACGTACTTAATCAAATCAATAATAGATAACCCCTTACTTCGTCATTTTAGAGTTTCACTCATTTTAGAGGAGTCAAATCATTCCTTACAAGCCATGAAATAAACAATTAAGTAATGCCGGATGCCATACATGGATGGTCAAGAATAAAAGTTATTTCATGATTTTAAAATGTCACATACCACTTAAAAAAGTCACGTGACTTTGTGATTTAATCTTGACCGTTTAAAGTTTAATCCAATGGCTATGATACAATCCCCACTCTCACGTAAAAAAGGCCCTCTCACTTGAGAGGGCTCTTCTTCTTATATGAGAGTGAGATGGGTGAATCATGATTTTAAAATGTCACATACCACTTAAAAAAGTCACGTGACTTTGTGATTTAATCTTGACCGTTTAAAGTTTAATTCAATGGCTATGATACAATCCTCTCACTCTCACGTAAAAAAGGCCCTCTCACTTGAGAGGGCTCTTCTTCTTATATGAGAGTGAGATGGGTGAATCATAGCCATTAAATCAAATCTTGAATGATCAATATTAAAACATAAATCATGACAAGTTTTGGGATAATTTACACTATTGCATGGTGCAATATTATGCAAATCCTCTATGTGATGATACATGTTTGAAAAGCATATCTATCCATCTATCCACTAAGGCAACAAAATCAGAAATATTATCAAAGAATCTCGGCCTTATAATCTCTGCATGTAGTGAATTTCATTCGTGGATCACAAAGTTTAATACTAACTAGCTTTTTACAAGAGGAGGCTACCCAGCATTCTCAGCTTATGCTGCAAGCACATGTCC
The DNA here is from genome assembly GCA_030762895.1 of Sophora flavescens. Lineage (NCBI taxonomy): Eukaryota > Viridiplantae > Streptophyta > Magnoliopsida > Fabales > Fabaceae > Sophora > Sophora flavescens. The sequence goes on along the minus strand of CM061068.1, from coordinate 3,833,971 downwards.
ACTGATGTAACTCATTATATACATATGCACATCCATCCTAGTCTGTCTGCTCAATAATGATGAACAAGTCAAATGTGTTCAGTGATATCATTCATTCATTGGTCCATGATTTATGGCTCTGCATGATTTCGAGTGCCATCAAGCAAAGAGGGAGATGATGCACCACTGATTCTGCTTGGCGCTGGTGTATTCCTTCGGGATTGGCGTTTTGTGGGCACAGTGACACTCTCAGTTTCCCACTTATGACTGTTTACCTCTTCCTCGTCATCACCATCATCAATGCTAGCCTTAAAAACTGGATGAACATAGGCGTTCTGAAGGTAACCTTTCAGGTTCAGGTTGGGATCTGTAGCTCGTTCTAAAGTATCTTTCATCATTGCTTCCTGAATAAAAATTTATAAAATTCCACGAGAAGAAAGATGCAGATTTAGGCCAGCAACAAGTTGATATTATAAGTTGTATAGAAGTCAGATTGGTGATAAGAATGTAGTAGTAACAAGCTTGCAAACCAGAAACATATTCCACAAGTTCAAGCCACTTTGCCTAGTCGCCATTCGACATCATTATTATTAATATATATCTAAACCTTATATGATGGCAGCTTAATGATTTTAGGGATATAACAAATGAGCATGCAATACTTGAAACAACAACTCCATCATCAATGCATGCAGCTAATTCAAAGGATTATTAGCTATCCAAATGATTATTGACATACCTGTAAGGGATATCTAACAAATGCAGGTTCAAATCGGCCTTTGCAGTATCTATGGAACCATATGGTCAGTATGGGGAGAGCAATGAGGAATGGAGTTGATGAAGCAGCCTTTTTGGTGGTCAAGAGTCCCATTAGAACTATCTGTGAGACTATCAGCGCGATCACGACACGAAAATGGACATCAGGCCAGAATGCTGCACCACTCTCGTACTCTTGATTATAGACGTTAATTACCTGCAATTGGAAGGTAGGATCGGAGTCTTCATCTTATATATGGCAACAAAAAGAGGGTACTCAAACTATGTAATTATTCTTGACATGTACAGTATAATTCTAACATTCTGGTACCTGATGACGAAACACAACATACGCCAGCCCAAAGAAAATTATAATGAAAGGAAGAACAGTAGGTGTCACTGCAGCATAGACCAGACCCAGCAAAAAGTACAATTGTATACGAGGCTCTCCAGTGTTGAAACCGATACTCCCAGGATCCATGGCCTCTTCTCTGTCCTTTTCAGTCTTCACCAAGAAGAAATTCTTCAAGTGATATATGATTAGTGGTTTCAACATCAAAACCTCTGCTGCTATACTGGCCCATCCATCAACCATTATATAAGTAATGAAGAAACTTGCTTTTAGGGGAATTGCAGTGCCAATTGTCGTAGGATATCTGCCAAGAATATAACAAGAATTCTGAATAATTGCAACATGGCATAAATTAAGTCAAAGACTTGGGGCAATATGTAACCAAATTTAATGTTTAAAAAAAAAAAACCAACATGGTTCTTAAATAGCAAAGCATATCCAGATACAAGGTGACCACAAGTTACATATCCATGCAAACGTGTTTTCGGCTTTTCGCAGAAGATGACAATGCACCCAAAAAACACAGAAAATATAATGCCAATTAAAAATGTAAAAAAAATTCAAAGGACAATAGAGATACTTCTATCTCGATTGACTTACTCATTGGCTGGTTGGTGTATGAAAGAGTCCAGCTGTTGAAATGCTGTTCCAGTAAGTATGTTCCCAAGAAATATATTCACAAAATTGAAAAGATAATATCTAGAAGCTGATCTTCTCTCCAGAGATGATATAGATCCAAAGCCTTCGAATTTTGACATGATCATCAATATTGTTGGCAAAAAGATGAGAAAAAGCTTCAAAGCAATACCAGGTAGAAAACCTTGAATGAATGACTTAATGAAAGGGCTGCACAATAAAGTAACAAGTAATCGTCAGTAATGCACATGGATGCAATTGTATCTTCAGAGGTGCAAGGCAACTATGAGATTACACTTACACACGAATAAGTGGCGTCAGCCACGGTGCTGATTTCTGGATTCCATCAAGACTTGCCAGAGTTTGTACAAAGGCAATGGGGATCATAAAAAAGAAAGTGAGAAAAAAGAACGCAACAGCTATGATCAACCTCCTGACAGTGAGGGAAACATATGGAATTGCCAAGTTAGGCCAATAGATGTCCCGTGGCTCAGGAGCCCACTCGGTCAACCAAAGTGTTGGATTTCTGGTTTGTTGAGTTTGTGCACAAACCGCAGCGCCCCATCGAGTTTTAAATGAAACAAATGCAGCAGGCATGATAGACTTGGAATCATTAGTGACCTTATCTCTCTCTAAAGCTATCTGCAAAAGGTGATAAACTTGAATCACTGTAATCATCATGAGAATTTCTAAAGACAGAAAAGTTATGAAACCACAATAAGGCCCATAATCTCTGCAGATATTATCCTAAGTGAAATTTTGTGTTAAACAAGTTCCTTCGGCATCTGTAGAACTATTCCAAATTCTATTGCAATAATAGGTAAAGGCAAGCAGTCATGAAGCTATTACATGAGGAAATAACTCCTGAAAACAGAGTACTAATGATACACAGGTGATAAAGATAAAAGATGCTTATAAAAAATTTGGTCTATCATAGTCCGTTATATGAACTCTGCAGAAATAACATTTGATTTTCATGTAAGAATAATTTTCATAACTAAATCCAAATATATTATTAGCATGAAGAATTGAAATTGAAAAAAAAAATTTATTTGCATGAACAGTGTTGTAAAATTCCCAATAGAAAAAAAATGTGGTACTTACTTCTTTTGACAGCTTGTCAATTTCGGTGGTGTGATAATCAATAGCATCCACTTTCTTTCCCCAAAGACCAAGGAAACCAGTCTGGTAAAAACATAAAAGTAGGAAACATTGTGGTAAATCTGAAGATGGTTATTATACACTTTTGGAGGCATATCAGATTACACTTAAATACCTTCATTTCAGGTCTTTTTGAAGTTCTTTCAAGTTTGTTTTGATAATATACAAGCCAATTCTGCAACTTCTTCTTCTTTTTGACCAACTTTGCTAGTCTGTTGGCATCATAAACAACCTGCATAAATGAGATAATCAATGCTTCGTAAATTCTAATATCATGATCAATGAGACAATCAATGAATGCAACACTCTAGCAGTATACAGGATGAACCATTAACCAACCTGGTGAGTAAGATAGTTATCCGGATGATTGACCAGAAAAAAGTGCTCCACAAGCTCACTTACAGATTCATCAGGATCTGGTGGAATGTTTCTAACAAGCACCTGAAAATAATGTCTTTTCTATAAGCAACATATGCATGATGGAATATCACATATATCTCAATGCTAACGTATGACAAGTCAGCCTATAACTATGAGAGATTGGAAAGCTCTTTTGTATTAAAATTTTGTTTATTCCTGCCTTGTTTTATAGCTTTTTAAAAAATTTGATTAAGTTTTGTTTGTCCTTCCTCCTTTGTAGTCCTTCTGTCTTTCTTATATCACTTTAATACATCAAAGGGTAGGTTATTATTATTCTTGCTTAATGACTAGCAAATTTTCACTTGTGATCTACAGATTATTTTTTTAAATCCGAAAATTATGAAATATGCAATCTAGATCTTCCTAGAAAAATAACTAAGTAGCATAACATCTCTAATGCAAGAAACATAAAATAAGAATTTCATTTATGTCCAAACCAGAAAAAGGAAAATATATAGTTAAAAAAAGAGAGAGAACCACAATATGTAACAGAAAAATTTCTCGTTGAAAATGGATTATAGAAAATCAAATTTACCGTAAATTGATCAGGACGACGTTTTTCTGCTGCAAGAAATTGTAATCTCATTGAGGCAACCTTTTCATACTCCTTTAGCAAAACATAGCATGTCCAAAAGGTAAATGCATAAGCAATTACTATGTGTGCCCAAAACCTGCGGTGAGTACAAAATTTTAATAGAGCATGAGATTTAGTAGAAATTTAAGAAAATCTATACTCAATAATTTATATAGTCAAATAATGATATGAATGCAAAATAACTCTACAACTTTAACAGGGGAGATTATGCATACAAAAAGAACATTTAATATCAGAATGGAAAAGGAAGTGATGTTATCTAGAGATGTAAAGATTGTTCTGATGGGAAGGAAAAAAGTAATTAAGAATTAATAACAGAATCTAGATAGGAGATGCAAAGCAATTATTATTTTCACTGTAAATTAAGGTAACACCTAGTTAATCACTAGACCAAAATCCCAATATAGTTATAAACCATGTATATTAGGTGAATAATACATCTTGGCATGCAGGTACTTTGAATTTGAAAAGAATTTACTACACAACATCAAGAAGAAACAGCGAAACTGAAATAGCATTGAAGGATGGTTTTAAAACCTTTCAGATCGGCTTTGGACATTTGAAACTGAGAGTTTATCGATGTCACTAGAAGTTATGTTGTTTAGCACAGCTCCTTCTAGCCCAGTACTTGTCCAGTTGACCGGAACCAGAACCGCCCAGGCCAGGAATGCTATAGGAACAAAGATTTTAAGCCTGCACAACAAAAACAGAAAATATCAGAATTATAATCTCCTTTGCTGAGGTGGCATACTGGCAAAAGCTTGAGCACCCATTGTTCATACCCTATCAAGTAAATTCTCAAGTAAACAACAGAATCCAATCCAGCATGGTCAATAAGCTCAAGTTCTGGCATTCTAAGTGCAGCTGGCATCCAATTCAGAAACCTTATATATGATCTCCAATCTAAATTGACAAACTTGTGCACAAATGTGCCACCGGCTACAGGATCTGTTCTTAAACCCTTCAGATACCATTTTGGGAAGTATACCCGATCGTTAAAAGGTTGAAGCCTCAAAATAGCAAATGCCACAAAGAAAATAAATGAGCTCAAAATGTTTATGCCAGCGGCAACCCCAATATCTGAGAATGTAGCCATTTTTTATCCTCTGTAGAAAGAGTGCTCGTCTTCCTGTGAAGCAATTAAAAGAATTGGACAAATAGGGTTAGACTGATATACACCTAATTCGAACCAAACTCTTGGTGAAACTACCATAAGATGATGCCTTTCCAATAAAATTTGTATCTTATCTTGTACTTTAATAAACATAAGCATAACTTGAAATAAGAAGCTTTTTCATAATATTTACATTTCATAACTACTTTCACTTATCATTTTCTGTTCCACCCTAAATTTTACATACCCAATAGGAAACAAATTTATCAGGTGTTCCTACTTGAACAGACATAAAGATGAAGTCCATTTTTTTTTTCAACAGAAATAGAAAATTCATCAACACCCAAAATGAGTTCCAAGATTGTCCCATCAATTGGCATGCAATTCCATCCTAATTCGTAAGACATAACAAAACAGGAAAAAGAAATAGAGCAAAGGAAAAAAAGGGTCGTACTTAGTGCGTGTGATTCACAATTCGGTCAAGAAAAGGGGAATCCCCAAGTGTTTTAAATCTACCAATGACACAAAAGCAGAGGTGAAGATCCAAAGTTGAATGAAGGGTGTTTGGATATCTTCGAAACGGGAAGAAGCAACAAGATTCCAACCACTGTTTTGCAGTGAAACCCACGAACAAGACACGCCAGTGTCACGCAGTTTCCTCTTGCACACACCAACTATCTTCACACATTTGGGATTGGGAGACAAAACAAAAACAAGCATATGGAACGGAAGGAAAGAGAGAAAGAGAAAAAAGACAGTGCTGCTTCTTACTCGTTACGTTAACACTTGAACACTTGACAGCACAATCTCATCCTTTGAATTTGAGGTTTTAGCTTAGTTTGCTACATAGCATTATAAGTTATAAATGTGTTTGATTTTCGTGAGAGAAAAAAAAAACAAAATTTGATAAAAGGCAAAAATCCCCAAGATCTCTCCTTAAGGCACTAAAAGAAAAATTCCTTCAAAAAAAAAAAGAAACTAAAATAAAAATAAGTTTTATTAAAAAAATATTTTATTTTAATATATTAGAAAGTGATATATACGTTTTTTTCAGGAACAAATTTTTTTATTGATTTTTTAACCCATATTTTAAATAAAAATTTCGATAAAATATAATGGACTCCAAACCGTGTGTCGGCAAGGTGCCACGTGGTGTCTATCTGCCAACGGCTACTTTTTATTGAAGGAAAGGTTGGGATTCACGCGCCTTTAGAGAGCGTGAATGGTTAGGCTATTTATTTATGGATTAATTGTAGCTAAAAGCCTAAAAGGTCCGAACTGGAAGTTGAAGAGACGAGGATGTCGATGTTGGACTGTTGGAGTGAGAGTCAGAGACATAAAAGAGAGATGACAAGCGATAGAGAGGTAAAGCGACGCCGTCTCCATTCGCGTGCGTGTATACAATGCGTTTCTTTCGTGTGATATTGTGAATGGACGGTGGACCAGCTGGAGGCCAAACATTTTTTATCATCATTGTTATATTTACTATTTGTTTTTGTCACGTAAATGCAAATATCATTTATTTATTTATTTGATATTTTAATTAAATAATTTAATTGATATGTACTTGTTCCTGCCAAATATCTCGGGTATGAAATACTCGCCTGAACGAGGATTAGTGGGGTGTTTTTGGATTGTGCTTGACAGAATGTGGATTCTGCTCCTACGTATCCAAAAGGGAATCAAAGCAAACGTAGTTCTAGAATGAGGGGTAAGCCCCCTATTTATAGTTGTTCTCTCAGGATCTGGCTCCGAAATAAGCGGAGGAATATATGGATCAGATCGCGATCATGGGGAGAGATATCCGGAGCCTGATTGTCCGGAGTGACATTATGGCTAGCGAGATATTCGGCCCAGTTAGCTGCGGATGGATAGCTTGGGGCCGAGTAGTTATTCTCGGTTGTCAGGTGTGCTGACGTGTCCTCGGCTTCGGAGGAGTTCGGATCAAGACCCATTCGTGGGGGTAAGCTCGGTTGGTCCCGTGTATAGACGAGTTCTCGGTCTTACATTCTCGGCCAGTACACAAGCCCCCCGAGCTCCGAACTTGAATAAGCGAAGGAGCTGATACGTATGAAACCGAGCTTATTTTTCGGTTATCCAGTTATCCACATTCTCAGCTGTCGTTTCAATCAAGTCTTCTCTCTCTGTCAGAGAAAGCAATCATCCCCCTATTACTTCTTCGGCACGCCATAGACAAGAAACCCTAGAGTTTCGCGCCCATTTAATGGGGGAAAATCAAAAGTCGCGTCGGGACAATCAAAAGTCGCGCCCTTTTTTGGGCCCAATAGACAATAGGCTACCAATTGCAGGTTATAAATACCTCCTCCGGCGCCAACTCCCTCCTACTTTGCTTACCCTTCTCTGCCATTCACTCTCGTCTTCCAAGCTTCTGCCCTTGTTTCTCTGCTTGTCATCCTCCAGGTACGCTCCGCCTCTTTTCTCCCTTCGTGCTTCTAAGCTCTATTTCTGGCCTTCGGATATGAGTTCATCTATGTCTTCTGAGTCAAATACTTCGCCTCTGGTTGAGGGTGAAGTTTCCCCAATTGGGGGATCCCTTTCTGTTTCCTCTGTTCCTTCGCGGGAACTGAGCGTTGGGGAGGCGGAACCATCCTCCTTCGGGTCATCTTCGACTGACTCAGATTCTTCCGAGTCTGATTCGCCTAGGTCTGGTTCTCCCCCTCCTAGAGTGTCCAAACCCGCCGCCCGCAAACAACGCCCTAGGGTTCCTAAAGACCCTATTCCCGATATTACCCTTCCCGGGTATACCTGGGTTAAAGGGGAGGTTGGAACCTTTTTCTCCGACTACCAGACTCCTGATTCTATTGTTGAACTTCGGTCCCATATCAACATCTCGGCCTCAGGAGACGAGTCCGAGTTTATCTGCTCTCCGTGCTCGAGCACCGAGTGTGTCTTTCTAAGGGCTCGTCCTTCCGAGCCCCCCTTTACATACATGTATAAAACACTTTTTGACAAACTGCATGTGTCTCTTCCTTTTACTGAGTTTGAGTGCGACGTTCTGAGAACCATGAACGTCGCACCTACTCAGCTTCACCCTAACAGCTGGGCATTTATGAAAGCCTTTCAGATTTTATGTAAATACCTAAAGATAGAGCCCACCACTCCAAAAAATTTGTATTTTTATCAAACCAGATTTGGCGAGAAGAAGGGATGGGTATCCCTTAATGGGTTGAACCGAAGAGGTCTTCTTAGTTTATTTGCTTCGTCTTATAAAGACTTCAAGGTTGGCTTTTTCCGTGTTCGCCCTTCGAGTTCTCATACCTCCCACTTTTTTGACGAGAATAATTACGCCAAGTTTCCATTATACTGGCAATCCTCTCCCACAAAATTCGTCGGCTTCGAGTATCATTCCCTGCCGGCCGAGGATAGGCGGGATATAGATGTACTAGAGGGTCTTCCTCGGCCCCTCCATTGTGCACGCCTTATGAAACTCCCCTTCTCTTCCACCCCACGGGCCGACCTTAAAAGTAAGTGCTCGGCTTTTTAGTTTCTTAAGCTTTTTTATGCATGTGTCGTTATACTAACAACTCTTTCTTTTTGACTTTGGCAGTCATTATGGGAAAATTCGACTTTTCAAAGCTTGTCAAGGCTGGTGTTGGTAAAGAGGGTCAGGGTCCCTCTTCGGCTGAGAAGAAGCAGAAGAGACCTCCTCCCGCCAAGGCTCCTGCTAAGGGGGCTTCGTCATCGGCCCCTCAAAAAAGGAAGAGGGCAGAGGTTGAAGTGGTCACCGAAGACTCTCCCCTTCCTGGCCCAAGCTCCCCTCGCCCCCCTACTCAGGGGACGCAAATCGTGGGGCGAGAACAGCCACTTACTACTCCCCTCGAGCCGAAATGGTACAACACCACCCTGAAGGCGGGGACTTCATCTCTCTGGGGTGAAGACTTCAACCCCTCCTCCTCTTTCGACTTGAGCCTCTTGAAAGCCGCTGATCTTCGGCTTATCAAGCAGCAGGGTGCCCGATCCAGCATGGAGGCCCTCTCGGTCTACTGCCTTCGCGCCGCGGCTTTGGCTCGCTTCTGTAGCCGAGAGGTGACGGAGACCGAGAGGAAGTCTCAGCAATTGGAGTCTGAGTTTGCTGCTATAGAGAGATTGAAGGGGGATCTTTCCCGGATTTCCTCTGAGAACGAACGTCTGACTACCACTATCGCTGATATTAATGCTCGGAACTCCGAGCTGGATTCTCGGGCAAAATCAGCCGAGGAAAGCAGAGCTCGAGTGGAAGGAGACAAGGCTCGTGCCGAAGAGAAGATCAAAGAGGCTCAGGCTGAGATTGATCGACTGAAAGCTGCCTTGGAGGCTGAGATCCAGGCTAAGATACTGCTCGAGGAGGACGTAAAGGAGGCCACCCGCTGCATTGTCATCGAGCACAAGAAAGGTTTCGACAAAGGGATTGCCCAAGCTGAGGTTTTGGTTCCCGGTATCGACCTTTCGGGGGCCGATGTGAACATGGAGGTGGTAAATGGGGAACTTGTTCCCATCATTCCCGAGGAAGAGGAAGAGGTGGACGTAGTGGGGGGCTCTCCCGACGGTCGTGTGGAGGCCGAGGAAGACCATAGGGGGGAGTAGCTGTTAATAGTTTTTTGTTCCTCCTTTGTACTGGGCTCATGCCCTTGTAACCCGATTACTTGAATGAATATTATTATCATTTTGCTGATTCTTTGTTATGTTTGGCTTGTCCATCGAATGTTCGGCTAAGGCCGAAATACTCTACCGTCCAAAATGGACGGTGGTCGTTACACGAAAAGCACGTGTATTTCATTTTGCGTTGTCATGCATTAAATGCTTTTGGGAACCGTAATGGGTTCACGCAATTGCTGCCTTTCGCTTGGTTTCGAGGTTTGTTTTCCCAACAAATTCTCACACATTCTACTTCCTTTCTTGCCTATAAATAGGGCCCTTCCCACTTGTTCATTCCTCATCCTTTTCTATCAGTCAAGTTCGCTTCTTACTTCTCTTCCACCCGAGTAGTTCTATGCTAACAACAGGGGTTTACGTTCCCCTCTCCCAGTTGACATCCTTTTTTGGGTTTCACATCCGCCAAAAAGGATGTAAGTGGGAGACGGGATCCAGAATTCCTTGATCCTTCAAGAAGGATGTCAACTGGGAGAATAATAATCTTCGGGAGTCGAGAAAGGGGTAGCGGCCGTCTACTCCCTGAGTTGGCCGAGCACCTCATCGTCCAGCTTTCTCAGGGGGGAGTGTGAACTACAGCCTCCCTTGAGAGAGCGTGATGGCGTTGAATCGGGGGGACTGGGGGCCGAGTGGCCCTTATTTTCAATTTCGGCTTTCAACCTCAGCGCTTCACTCAGTCCCGTGAATGTACTTTTCAAGAGTCAAACTTAGCTTTATTTTTGCGCATTGTACTCGGTTTCCTTGAATGTAACAAACTCGGCTTTACTTTTGCCTTGTGCATTGTACTCGGTTTCCTTAATAAGATAATGGCTCCTACTTGGCCTTTACGAATTTTGTTTTTTGCGCATATTCAGCTTTACTATTTTTGCGGCTTAAATTCAACGTCTATATTTTAATAATAACTCGGATTCGGTTATTAAGATCGTACCTGACCTTTATACTTAACTTTATGGCTCGTACTCGGCCATGAGGCTCAGACTTGGCCTTTGGAACTGAACGGATCGGACTCGGCCGCCGGGCTCAAACTTGGCCCCTCTGACTAGCTCGAACTCGGCTAACGGCTCGTACTCGGCAGCCGGGCTCACACTTGGCCCCTCTGACAACGGCTCGTACTCGGCCGTCGGGCTCAAACTTGGCCCCTCTGACTACGGCTCGTACTCGGCCGCCGAGCTCATACTTGGCCCCTCTGACAACGGCTCGTACTCGGCCGCCGGGCTCATACTTGGCCCCTCTGACTACGGCTCGTACTCGGCCGCCGGGCTCATACTTGGCCCCTCTGACTAGCTCGAACTCGGCTAACGGCTCGTACTCGGCCGCCGGGCTCACACTTGGCCCCTCTGACAACGGCTCGTACTCGGCCGTCGGGCTCAAACTTGGCCCCTCTGACTACGGATCGTACTCGGCCGCAGGGCTCTTACTTGGCCCCTCTGACAACGGCTCTTACTCGGCCGCCGGGCTCATACTTGGCCCCTCTGACTACGGCTCGTACTCGGCCGCCGGGCTCATACTTGGCCCCTCGACTAGCTCGAACTCGGCTAACGGCTCGTACTCGGCCGCCAGGGCTCACACTTAGCCCCTCGACAACGGCTCGTACTCGTAGTCGGGCTCAAACTTGGCCCCTCGACTACGGCTCGTACTCGTGGCTAGGGCTCATACTTGGCCCCTCGACAACGGCTCGTACTCGGCCGCCGGGGCTCAGACTTGGCCCCTCTGACACAGGCTCGTACTCGGCCATTAAAATAGGATGTCTGCAAAATAAAGACTTCGGCAAGGCAAGGAAAAATAAAACCATATTCATAATAAATTCTGCTTTTTATTGAATGGAGTCCGCGGTGTGCCTCGTTAAAACCTCCCCGGTCAAAACCCATTTTGGGAAAAAATACTGAGGTAGGAAAAAGAGTACATCACACGACTATATACATCATTGTAATAAAACTTCAAATGAGTGGCATTCCAAGTCCTCGGGATAGGATTTCCTGACTATTCTTCTAACCTATAGGCCCCGGTCCCCAGGTTTTCAACTTCTCGGAATGGTCCTCCCCAATTTTCCGCTAACTTGCCTTCCGTGCGGTCCTTCCTTGCTTCCCTTTTATTCTCAGCACTAAGTCCCCTGTGAGAAAACTCCTCGGCCTTACTCTTGAATTATACCTTCTAGTGGCTCTCTGTTTATGTGCTTCTTCTCTCGATTCGGCTTCCTCCCTAACCTCTTCTACCAAGTCAAGCTCGACCCTCATATTGCTCCCATTGTCGTTTGGCTCGTGTTGCACACGTCGGAAAGACGGTTCCCCAACCTCTTTGGGATCATGGCGTCGGTTCCTCACGTCACTCGGCTGAAGGGTGTTTCTTGAGTGGTAGATTGAGGTGTACGGTGATAGGCCCAGAGAATACTCGGTAACTCCTCCGCCCAGGCTCCTCTAGATCTTCCTACTCTTTTCTTCTTGACTCTCCGAGGATGATCTTGTTAGCTGCTTCGGCCTGCCCATTGGATTGGGGGTGCTCAACGGATGTAACCTGGTGCTTGATACCGAGGTTGTCATAGAATTCCCGTAGCTTCTTATCCACAAATTGTCTCCCGTTGTCAGTAACGATTGCGAAGGGAATTCCGTGCCTACAAATAAGGCTTTTCCACACAAATTTCTGCACCTTCTCAGCGGTAATCTTAGCCAAAGGCTCTGCTTCGATCCATTTGGTGAAGTAGTCCACGGCTACCAGTAGGAATTTGACTTGGCCTTTGGCTACTGGGAAAGGCCCCAGTATGTCCATTCCCCACATTGCAAACGGCCAAGGGGAGTTTAATGTGTGAAGTTCTTCAGGGGGGGTATGATTTACATTGGAACATCTCTGGCACTCATCACACCGCTTCGTCCACTCCATGCAATCATCTCTAAGGGTAGGCCAATAATACCCTGCTCGAACTATCTTGGAGGTCATTGATCTGCCTCCACTGTGAAAACCACAGATTCCTCGGTGAACCTCTTCCATGACATACTTAGATTATGCCTTGGTCAAACATTTTAGCAAAGGCGCCGAGAATCCCCGCTTATACAGCTCCTCGGCGATTATGGTGAAATGACTCGCCCTTAGCCTGACTTTCCTGGCCTCAGCCTGATCCGAGGGTAGAGCTTCTGAGGATAAGTACTCCCAGATAGGTGCCATCCACTCTCGGTCAACCAACTCATTGGCCATCACCTCTTCTGTCCCAATGCTTGGTTCATTGAGGGTTTCTTGAATAACCGATTCGTGGTGTCCCGGCTTCTTTGTCTTTGGCAAGCTTAGACAAACAAATCAGCCCAAGTGTTTTCTTCTCGGGGAATGTGCTCAATGGTGAACTTTTCAAAGCCGGAGATTAGCTGGTTGACCTTACACAAATATCCGGTGAGCTGAGGTTCCTTCGTCGATAGCCCCGGATATTTGTCCGGTGACTAGTTGTGAATCACTTGACACTTGACAGCCTTCTCCCCCATTTCATTCGCTGACCTTAGTCCCGCTATCGAGCTTCATATTCGGCCTGATTGTTCGAGGTTTTGAACTCGAATTTCAACGATTGTTCCAAGATCAAATCTCCTGGTCCTTCGGGAATCACCCCCGCTCCATCGCCTTTCGATATTTGAGGATCCATCCACGTATAGATTCCACCATGTATCCTCAGCCTCTGGCTGTGGATGGAGCTCGGCTATGAAGTCAGACAGGCATTGTGATTTCAGGGGTCCTCTCATCTCGTATTTCAAGCCAAACTCGGACAACTCTACTGACCAAGCAATCATACGCCCCGCCAATTCGGGTTTTTTAAGTATCTGTTTGATGGGGTGATCCGTCTTAACAACCACTTGGTGACTCTGAAAGTACGGGCGCAACCGCCGAGCTGCAGTCACCAAGGCTAAGACCAGCTTCTCAATAACTTGATACCGAGTTTCGGCATCATGGAGCACCCTGCTGATGAAGTATACTGGCATTTGGGCTTTCTCTACCTCCTGCACGATGACTGCGCTAATAGCATTCTCGGAGGCTGACAAATACAGATACAATTCTTTCCCCGAGATGGGCCTTGTTAATATCGGCGGGGAGGACAGGAAGTCCTTGAAGTCGACAAAAGCCTTTTCGCAGTCCTCAGTCCATTTAAAGGTTTGGGGCTTCTTCAGCAGCTTGAAGAAAGGCCGAGCTTTCTCTGCGGATTTGGGTAAGAACCGAGATAATGACGCCAGCCGTCCTGCCAATCTTTGTACTTCTTTAACGTTCTGCGGGCTTCTCATCTCAATTACGGCCCGGCACTTATCGGGATTGGCTTCAATTCCCCGGTGGGTAAGCATAAAGCCGAGGAATTTACCCCCATGGACACCGAAAACACACTTTTCCGGATTGAGCCTCATGTTGAACCTTCTCAACTGCTGAAATATTTCTTCCAGATCTAAAGGGTGGCGGCTGGGGTCATCAGATTTCACTACCATGTCATCCACATATACTTCCATGGTCCTGCCAATTTGCTTCTCAAATACTCGGTCCATAAGTCTCTGGTACGTAGCTCCCGCATTCTTTAGCCCAAACGGCATTACTCTGTAGCAATAATTTGACCCCTCGGTAATGAAGGCTGTTTTCTCCTCATCCGGGGGGTACATTCTAATTTGGTTGTACCCGGAGTACGCATCCAAGAAGCTTAAAATTCTGTATCCGGAAGCCCCATCAACCAGCCTGTCAATACTCGGCAAGGGATAAGAGTCTTTTGGGCATGCTTTGTTCAGATCCGTATAATCAGTGCACATGCGCCACTTGCCGTTTGCTTTCTTGACGAGAACGACGTTGGCCAACCATGTGGTGTATTCTACTTCTCGGATAAAGTTGGCCTTGACCAACTTCGCCGTCTCCTCTTCGACTACTTTTCTCCTCTCTTCACCTAATCTCCTCTTTCTCTGGGCCACTGGCTTCGCCTCGGGACAGATTGCCAATTTATGGCATAAAAAGTTGGGATCAATTCCCGGCATGTCAGATGTGGTCCACGCAAATAGATCGGCATTTCTGCGCAGTACTTGTTTTATTTCTTCTTTCAGAGTAGGTTCAAGGTGACCACCGAGCTTGGTACACTTTGTTCAGCCGCGCGCCGAGTTGGAACTTCTCTAGCTCCTCAATAGGTTGTGGACGTTGTTCCTGCACGTCCATCCTGGGATCCAGCTCAACGGAGTTTACTGAACTCACCGCCTTGTCCTTCCCCCTGTCTAGGGTTTCTACTGGTGCGGGTTTAAGTTTGCTCACCCGCAAACTATCAGCGTAGCACTATCTCGCCATCCTCTGATCTGCTCGGACAGCCACTATATCTCCCGAGCTGGAGGGGAACTTCATCGTGAGGTGGGGAGTAGAGACCACGGCCCCTAACTCGTTCAAGGACGGCCTTCCGATCAGGATATTATACGATGTAACTGCGTTTACCAACACATACCTGACCATGATGGTTTTAGAAGCTCTGCCATCGCCAAAAGTGGTCAAGAGGTCAATATATCCCCGAGTATCAACCTGCTCCCCTGCGAAGCCAACGAGTTTCATTGTCATACGGCTGAATTGATTTCTCGGGATCCCTAGCTTCGAAAGGTTGAGTAGTACAATATATCCGCGGAGCTCCCCCGATCGACGAGGGTTCTTTTGACCGAGAAGTTGGCCAACCATGACGGTGATCACCATGGGGTCATCCTGGTTGGGATCTACTCCCCACGAAATCATCATCGAAAAAGATAATAGGGGGAACTTCGGGGAGGCTTGCTGATACCGAGTTAATCGCTCGGATGGCCCCTGAGATGTCTTCTCCGAGCTGAACTTGTGGTGCCTCCCCCCGCGAACCCTCCTGAGATGGTGTTTATCACCCCCCGGATGACATTATCCTCTTCCCGCCTTTCATTCTGCCTTTCTCTGGTCTCTACTCTCTCCTCGTTTCTTCGATCGCCGCCCCTCCTCGGGCTTCGGTCACCCTCTCTTCTTCTGTTTCCCCCGCGCCTCTCACTGTTGTTGTTGTTTCTTCGGACAAAGTTGCTGAGGTGACCTGCCTGAACCAGTTCTTCAATTTTATCCCGTAGGACCCAGCATTCCTCGGTGGTATGGCCATAGTTGCGGTGAAACCGACAATGCTTCTGGCGATCCGCGTTTCGGGGGGTGTGGCCACCCCTTGGGAGCTGCAGAAGCTCACACAGACGCTTCTTCGAACACCCGAGCCCTATTTGTGTTGAGGGGAGTATAGTGATCGTACTTCGGTCCCCTCTCGGAAATGCTCGTAGGGCTTTTAAATCTCGGCTTATCACCCCCGCCCTCCTCTTGTCTCTGCCTTCTCGCCGGTCGGCCTCATCGGTCCGATCCCTTTTCTTGGACTCCTCTACCTCCTCCATATTGATGTAACCTGCAGCTTTTCTTCTCGGTTCATCCATATCGGCCGGCGGTTTTCGAGCTAAGTACCTAGCAAAAGGGCCAGGTCTCAACCCTGTCCAGGATGGTGTGTAGTGCAACATCGGCACTAAGATTGGGGATGAGTGCCGCCTCCTTCTTGAATACGGCCATGAAGTGCGCGCGGGGATTCGTTCTTCTCTTGCCTAAAGTTCACCCGGGAGGCCGAGGTTTTACGGTGAGCTCGGCTCGTGGCAAACCGAGCACCTGAACCTAGCCACGAAGGTATCAAAAGAGTCCACCGAGTTTGGGGGTAGCTGGGTGTACCAAGTCAACGCTGCCTCCTTCAGTGTGGTTGGGAAAACTTTGCACATGACAGCGTCGTCATCCGTAAAAAGGTACATCTGCGTGGTGAAGGCGTCCAAGTGGCGCTCGGGGTCCGAGGTGCCATCATATTTGTCAATGTTGATGGGCTTATAGTTGGCCGGCAAGGGGACCCCCATGATATCATTCGTGAAAGGATGCCTCGGTTTCCGCAGGCTGGCCCTGTCATTAAGTCTGTTCGTTTGGAGCGAAGATTCTGGGGCCTGCTTAGGGAATCCCTCTTCCTCTGCTCGGTTGTTGTGGTGGGAAACCCGGAGGCGAGGACCTCCTTCCCGATATAAGTTTCTGGACCCCTCAATCTCGGGAGGTCGGCGCTCTCTTTCATGTGAGGAGGAGACCGACCTTTCCCTGCTCGGCTCTCTCTTCTTAGCGCTGCGACCTGTGCGAGAAGCTCCTGAACCACGGGGTTGTCAGTCATTCCTGCTGGGCCTACGGACTGTTCTCCATTATCTCTGTTAACTCCGTTGTTGGCATTCCTCGGCTCCTCCCTCCTGCAGTTTCCGCTTCTCGTCCTCACCATTTTTGTGTGGTATGGGAAAATATTTGCTTCGATCCCCACAGACGGCGCCAAATGTTCCTGCCAAATATCTCGGGTATGAAATACTCGGCTGAACGAGGATTAGTGGGGTGTTTTTGGATTGTGCTTGACAGAATGTGGATTCTGCTCCTACGTATCCAAAAGGGAATCAAAGCAAACGTAGTTCTAGAATGAGGGGTAAGCCCCCTATTTATAGTTGTTCTCTCAGGATCTGGCTCCGAAATAAGCGGAGGAATATATGGATCAGATCGCGATCATGGGGAGAGATATCCGGAGCCTGATTGTCCGGAGTGACATTATGGCTAGCGAGATATTCGGCCCAGTTAGCTGCGGATGGATAGCTTGGGGCCGAGTAGTTATTCTCGGTTGTCAGGTGTGCTGACGTGTCCTCGGCTTCGGAGGAGTTCGGGTCAAGACCCATTCGTGGGGGTAAGCTCGGTTGGTCCCGTGTATAGACGAGTTCTCGGTCTTACATTCTCGGCCAGTACAGTACTGATAATATAAATTTTTTTATATCGTTAATCAATCAAAAATTGATATATTATTTAAAATATTTGACCTTTGTTTAACTATATGGAAAATCATTTTTTTTTTGTTACTCACCCTAATTAGTCTTTGGGACCGATGAGGCATCGAAGTATCCTCATGGCTTAGATCCTTAGGACCCCTATAGGACTAATGTACGAGTCGGTGGTTCGGTTAGTAAAGTATGGACAAGGGTCGTTGCATACCCAAGGATCGAATTCGGGCTTCGTCCTTAAGTAGCAGTACATTATTCCCCTACACTGAACCACTTGGTTCTACATTGAAAATCATTTATACAATGATTTTCTAGTTGATAATATAGAAAAATTTACACTATCAATACATATTAATTAAATTCTTAATTAAAATTTATTATTCATCTTTTTTAATAAAAAATAAAATATAACAAGTCTAACAACTATGACCAGGCCGTTGAGACAAAGATTCGCATAAGCGCTTCTATGTAGGGGTGTTCATCAACCGATCCAAACTGATTCAAACTGTAAAAATCGAAAATCGAACAAAACGTAAATCGAAAAAATCGAAAATCGAAAAATCACTTTTTTTCATTGGATTGGATCGGATTTTGGATCCCCTAATGAAATCCAATCCAATCCAATCCAATCCAAACCGATCTACTATATACATGTACTATTATTTTTGGAATTATAGTATTACTCATACTTAAGCGTTGTTTTTCATACTTTTACTTCCCTCATTCTCTTTAATATTTTTGTTGGAATGACATATATGAGACTATTTAGAATAATTATTAATATCTTGAGGTTATATTTTGCTAAAAGTTTTGAATATATATATATATATATACTTGATTTGGTAAACGTGAAAAATAGGAAATCAATTAAGTAAATTTGAAAAATAATTAGGTACAATTTATTTGTAGTCGATTCGAGGAAAAAAAATAGCATAAGTGAAAGAAGATATAGAGATTAACATAAAAGAATATTTAACATAAAAGAACGTGTTAAAAATATCAATATTATTTTTTCTCAAACTCCCAAATTAATTTTTTTTAATAATTCTCTAGAATTTTTCTCACTCATCTTCAAATCAAAACATGGTTAATAAGGAACAAGTAGTTGTTGCTGTTCATAAAGTTTTCACTGTTCTAACATAGAGAGAGGGTAAAATAAGTATTTGCACCTTGAACTAACTCCCTTAAATGAAGATTATCTTGTGTCAACTAATAAATAAGTAGAAAGAGCATTTGACATAAGAAAAAAATAAAGTATGACAAAAATCAAATTATTCAATCCAATCCAAACTACATTTGATTGGATTGGATTAGATTAGATTTTTCTAAATAAACAAACTGGTCCAATACAAACCACATGTTTGTTTTTATCATTGTATTAGATGATATTTTAGCTCAAAACCGATCAAATTCAATCCACGAACACCCATACTTCTACGTGTAGAACGCAAACATGCTATTGATTTAAGTAAAATGAAAAAAAAATGTCCATGCGGTCCTTTTCAATAGCTACTATTATAATATTTTTATAAGGATTTTTCTATATTGTACAAACTTGTACAGGTTAACGGTTTCAAACAAGTGGATTTATATAGGAATTTGTATATTTCATACTTTCAAAATTGGAATGATTAGTTTTTCAATAAATACTTGTTGCTTTTGAGTTTTTTAACTGTATAAAATTGTATATGATAGAAAAAATACATATATCACTTTTTTTCGATATACGATAATACATATATCACTTTTTTTCGAGTACTTATGGTATCTTCTGTGTGTCTTCAGAGGGGGGAAACATGAGTTTGGTCATACAAAATTTGACATTAGCAACGATTATAATCGTCTTTGTAAAAAGAAAAATACTAAATAGTGCTTCAATAAATTAAAATAAGCAGATTTTATTAAAAAGTGCTAAAAAAAATGTTAACCAGTGATTTATAAAAATTGCGATGACGACAACAACGATGTCTTATTATTATTATTGTCTTGATCAAACAGTGAGTTGATCATAGATAACGTTTGTGTGGCCTTGGAATTTGAACAAGGATCCCTCCTATTGGAGTTATTCTCAATAGCTCTTAGAAGAAAGAAGGTGGCATCATATGGGGTGGACCCAATTGTCTTGATTTTTTTATTTTTTTTTACCAAAGACCCAATTGTTTTGATATTAAGAACACAAGTGGGATAGAGCATACAGCCATAGACAAGGCTAATCAAGACATTAAAATACAATGAAAATAGAAACTTGCGGAACATAAAATTGGACGGCACTCTCCAAAATAGTAGCAGTCCTTTCATATTATGGTACAAATAATGCGACCCTACATGGACCGAATCTGTTTCCATTTTCATCAACGGTGACTTAACGTGATAGAGATTGTTGGTATCAAAATAATGTTTTATTTTCTATCATACACATTCAGGTTGTGTTATGTCATTTAAAAGGAAAATATTTATAATTAAATATATGATTAATTTTTTAAATGATATAATCTAAATTGATGATATATGAAATGAGAATCATTTTAAAATATGTGATCTCTATCTGATTCGACGATCTATTTTATAAACGTATGTGACAAAAGATAGAGATCATGTGTCAAATCGTATCTCATCTAATTAAATGTGATAGATACACGTTTTTTTATTCTTTAAAAATCAATTACATTATAATTTTTATTAGTCATCATGGGATAAAAAACGAGACATGTTAATGGGACAAAAGATTTTTATTCAATGACGAATCCCCTGAAATGAGATTTTTGGATAATTAAAGGTTTAATGAATTTTTTCGTCCCTGTAAAATAGGTGTGTTTTGATTTTATTCTCAGCACTTTTTTACGTTGGTTTTGATACATGTAAATTTAAAATTTTTGGTTTTAGTCATTATCGTACAGCACTGCCACATCATCAAAAATATTATTATTCTATGCCATGTTGGTTTCCACGTATGAAAATAAATTTTGGTTTTAGTCCCTGAAAAGTGACTAAATTTTGGTTTTAGTCTTTGTATTTTTTTTTCGTTGGTTTTAGTCCCTGTAAATTTAAAACTTTTGATTTTAGTCATTGTTGTTAGTTATTAAGTGCTGACGTTACTAATAAAGCACCACGTTAGCATTGCCACAATAGCTTAATTATTATTATTTTAAGCCACATAGACTGCTACGTCATAATATTATTTTTTTAAAATATATTAACATTAATTATTATTATTATTATATTTAACTATTATATTATTTTAATTTTTATTATTAAAACTATTTTTTATTATAAAACCTGACTGTCATTTCTTCTTCTTCTTTCTCCAACGTTCTTCCTTCATTCTGCAGCAATCTTGCTTCATCCTTCTGAAACTTCTCTCCATACCATCTACTATGTATTTTCTACTTCCATTCAGACTTGCATTTTTAATTAAATGGGATAATATATGAAATGAGATTCATTTTAGGACATGTGATCTCTATCCGACTCGACGATCTATTTTATAAACGTATGTGACCAGAGATAGAGATCATGTGTCAAACCGTATCTCATCTAATTAAATGTGATAGACACACGTTTTTTTTTTAATTCTTTAAAAGTCAATTACATTATAATTTTTATTAGTCATCATGGGATAAAAAACGAGACATGTAAATGGGACAAAAGATTTCTATTCGATGACGAATCGCCTGAAATGAGATTTTTGGATAATTAAAGGTTTAATGAATTTTTTCGTCCCTGAAAAATAGGTGTGTTTTGATTTTATTCTCAGCACTTTTTTTACATTGGTTTTGATACCTGTAAATTTAAAACTTTTGGTTTTAGTCATTGTCGTACAGCACTGCCATGTCATCAAAAATATTATTATTCTATGCCATGTTGGTTTCCACGTATGAAAATAAAATTTGGTTTTAGTCCCCGAAAAATGACTAAATTTTGGTTTTAGTCTTTGTATTTTTTTTTCGTTGATTTTAGTCCCTGTAAATTTAAAACTTTTGATTTTAGTCATTGTTGTTAGTTATTAAGTGCTGACGTGACTAATAGAGCACCACGTTAGCATTGCCACAATAGCTTAATTATTATTATTTTAAGCCACATAGGCTGCTACGTCATAATATTATTATTTTTAAATATATTAACATTAATTATTATTATTATATTTAACTATTATATTATTTTAATTTTTATTATTAAAACTATTTTTTATTATAAAACCTGACTGTCATTTCTTCTTCTTCTTTCTCCAACGTTCTTCCTTCATTCTGCAGCAATCTTGCTTCATCCTTCTGAAGCTTTTCTCCATACCATCTACTACGTATTTTCTACTTCCATTCAGACTTGCGTTTTACTTTTTCCGTTACTAATGTTTTTCCCTTTCGCTCTCAGGAATGAATTTCCAAAGTCGCGACCATGATGCACTCAACACAAAAGAACATAAAAGTTGTTGCAGAAAGAGGAAGCACGATTGTTGCAGAACGAATGAGGAAGCAAGAATGATGCATAAAAATTGTTGCCATGACAATACTGACCTGGCACTCTGTTAGCCATATCAACACTTAATAGAGTGTCACTGATTGAAAAGACTAAAAAAAAAATTTAAAATTTATAGAGACAAAAACCAATGAAAAAAAGTACAGGGATTAAAACAAAAAACTACTCACTTTTCAGGGAGGTGCAGAGATAAAACCGGACACCGTAGGAGCTGAGTCATTGGGTGAGTCACCACCATGACTCACCAAGCATTTATGAAGCATTAAATGTAAATTTAGGTGAAATGACCAAAATGCCCTTTTAGCTTAACCTAACCAAAGTTAAGTTAGGTTTTAACCATGGTTAAGGAACCATGGTTAGTTTGTGTGCTCTAAAATCAGTCACACCCTTCACTAAATGTGAGCCACATATTTATTAACCACAGTTAGCAAAGTAACCCTAGTTAAGTTAATTATTAACCATAGTTAACTATTATATTAATTAAATATTCACAAAACCCATTAAACCAATTCCTTATAACCAAACAATGCCTAAATCTAGCCTATAAATACTCCTCAAAACCATGGCCTCCCTCCCCTTTCACTCATCTTCTTCATTTATTCGCTTTTCTCCAAAAACTCCATTTTCTCTCCAAGAGCTCAAGTTCATGCTTTAAGGGAAACTTGCCAAAATCATCATCTTTTCTTCATTTCTTCCTCACACTTGAGGTACTATGATCATCCATGATCATCTCATCTCATCTTATGATCTTGTTCTTCCTAAGTCTTTTTCATTCTTAGATCTAGAACTTTAAATAATTGTAGAAAATTGTAGAAAAATCATAAAAATGTGAAACTAATTGTTATGATCTTGTTATGTCTTCTACTATCATCACCTAAGAGCTTGTGAGCAAAATCATTTTCCTTCCTATTTTTCTTTACAAGGCCGAATTTAGTCATAAGTGGGCTCGATGAGTTTTCTTCAAAGTTTTGCATAAATGATGATGGTTATAGGCTATCTTAGGTTTCTAGGTTTTAAATCTAAGAGTACGTAAAGAAAAAGAAACTTCTAACCCTATTTTTATGTCTAGGCCGAATCCTATACTAAAGGGGATAGATGAGTTTTATTCAACTTTAACTTGGATAATGACTTGAAATAAGCTACTTGAAATCCCTAGAGTGATAATCTAAGAGCTTGTAATCAAAAGCAATTTCTAGCCTATTTTATTATACATGCCCGAAACCCTAACCCTAGAGTTTAGAGGATTTTGTTTCAAATTTTAGTCTTGCAATAAGTAATCTATGTTAGTTAAGACTCTAGTAACTAGGATCCAAAAGATGGCATTAAGAAGATAACCATAAACCTATTTTCTTAGTCTTGGTTGAACCTAGCCCTAAAGTGTCATAGATGGTTTTTGTTTGATTAATTATAGTATGTTGTTTGGTTCAAGGTGAAACTATTAAGCTGTGGTGTGATAGCGAGGAACGTCGAGTTCGGGATTTCGGTGCTAGCTCAAGTGGGGGAAAGAATCAACCTATCGTCGGAATCGATAAGTAGTATATTATATAATAATTGTGTAGGGCGACCTAAACCCTACTAGTAGTCGAGTAATCGACAAGACCAACATCACATTGGAAACCATTTTTGTAAAACCAATGGTGATTTGGGGATTGTAGGTTTATCGGCATTAGGTTGATTATATGATATTGAGGACGTCTGACTTTATGTTGTTGAATTTACTCTGATACGCTGGTTGAGGTATTCCATATGCATGTTGTAACGCCCTTTGTTACATTAGTAATCCCAAGATAAAATCAATAAAAATCCTTTAAAACATTTAATTAAAACATATATCTCATAAAGAAAAATTAAAAAAATATCTAAAGTCTGAAGATACCTCATATTAAATAATATAATAATAAAGTATCCAAGTAATGAATATAAATATAAATCCGTACGGTCGAATAATAAATAAAAATCAAAAGCCTCAAAACCGGGCGTCAAATTACAATGCGAGAAAAATAATACGTAAACCAAAAAACGTCGTCAGCACCCTCAACCATACTACATTACTAACCAACTAGGTGATAAAAGGATGACTCCTCAGATCTCTGGATCCTCAACAGCGATGTCCTCGGTCTCTGAAAACAACACTTATAATGAGATATAAAATCCCAGTGATCAAAGTACAGTTTTATAAAATATTTTCAAAAATAGTATTGTTCTCAGCCGGTGCGGTAACAGGAAAAAAAACTGTCCATAGCACCCGCTAATTTTTCAAAATAATCTATACAACAGAAAATACTTTTAATAACAACAATAATCACATCAACCCAATAGCATGTAACGTAACAACAACTTATCTCAATGCATCACATTCCATATACCAAGTAAATTCTGGCTTAATCCAAATGACCCGAAGGCCTCCTAATTAAATTGGTCTCTAGCCGGCATGCCATAAATTCACACATCACATGACAATGGCGTCCCATTGCCCACCCCTACTCACGAGGAGTGTTTCGATGTCACCCTCCTGTCGGGGACATTTCCATTTCGATACCTCCCATATGCATATGGCGGTATTTCTCCCTTTTCGACACCCCACGCGTGGCGGTGTTACTTTCGATACCCTTTTTAGGTGGTATTACTCATTTTCGACATCCCAATTACATGGGGATGTTACTTTCGATACCCCATTACTGCGGTATTACTCTTCGATACCCCTATCATAGGCGGTGTTGCAGCAAACATCATACCATATATCATAAGTCAAATACCCCATACCTCATAATATAACAACTCATTAATCATAATCTAAACATTCAATCTTATCATGTATGCCAAATAAAAACACATCATGTTATCAAATAAAATTGATAGGTACAATACGACGATCATGAACATCATAATCTCAATCTTAATAATTGTTCCTTCTTGTGAAACCCACAATATATATATATATATATATATATATATTCCTATTCAATTGATTGAAAACCTATAATATATTTATTCTTATCAAACCTTAATGTTTCTCTCATTACATGTGTTTCATATGTCAAGTCACTGGTTACTATAAAGATCCACAGGCACTGCGTACTTGTCTTCTTGTAGGCATCATGAAAAAAATTAAACCTTAGTATCTCACACTCACTGTACAAACAGATAATTTTTACAAACAAAGAAATTCCAATTTTAACAGTGATATTATCACCTCAAGCACAACTACCAAAAACTCTTTCTCACCCCGCAAATATCATCCTCTAGCAATTGAAACATGAGATTACATATTTTAAAATTACCATAAACACATAAATATACCATGGAAAGGGTTCATAAAAAGTATTGTTACTCACCTCTTGCAAACTTTCAAAATACTCTAAAAATTATGTATGCAAAAGCTACTGGTTCTCCATAAAAAATCTTCTTCCTTCACTGCTACGGTTACACTGGCAAGGAAAAGAGACGTAACCGACGAAAACACTAAATCTTATGCGGCGCTCCTGATTCACCCTCTCTCTTCGGTTACTAAACTTTATATACATATATATAGTGGCAGCGCATAGCCATATAGGTCTGTCTTTTTTTTTAAAACATATAGGTGATAAGTTACTAAACTTCACGCCTATACACTATATATATATATATATATATTAATTCTCTTGTTCTTTTCTTTTTTTTATATTTATTTTAATTTAATATTTCTTTTGTAATTATTTACCAATTCTAATAAGTTTTATACTGACATATCCCATACACTAAACCTCTTAATTATATTTTATTTCCATTATATTTTTAATAACTTAATTAAATTTATTTTTTTTATCAAAATAATTATGTTAGAGTTTTAGGATGTTACATTTTCTCCCCTCCTTAAAGAATTTTGTCCCCGAAATTCATCTCATACACACACACCTACTGTAACATATGTTATATTCAAAACTAAAAGGTTATCATACCTTAGATAATAAAATCTGGGTATTGACGAACGATGTCCTCCTCCATCTCCCAAGTGGCTTCCTCAGGAGTCAATCATTCCCATAACACTTTCACCAATGGAATTGTCTTGTTCCTCAGAGTCTTAGTGCTCTTGTCCATGATTTGACTAGGCTTTGGCTTATAGATCAAATTATCCTTCAATTGTACAGACTCAGGAGCTATCACGTGAGATTCATCAGGTACATATTTTCTGAGTTGCGACACATGGAAAACATCATGAAGGTTTGCCAACTGTGGCGGAAGAGCCAATTGATAATCAACAGGCCCGACTCTTTTAAGGATTTGGAAAGGTCCCATGAAACGAGGATTTAGCTTGCGGACTTTCATCGACCTCCCAACCCCTGTCTTAGGAGTGACTCTCAAAAATACATGCTCACTTTCCTGGAATTCTAAAGGCTTTCTCATTTTGTCGGCATAGCTCTTTTGTCTACTTTGCGCCGTGCGCATTCTCTCCCTAATCATTTTGATTCTCTCAAAGGTTTCCTGGACCAATTCAGGTCCTATCAAGGTTTTCTCACCTACCTCACACCAACATAAAGGGGACCTACACTTTCTCCCATATAGGGCCTCATAGGGTGCCATGCCTATACTAGCGTGATAACTATTGTTATACGCAAACTCAATGAGAAGTAGGAACCTATCCCAACTCCCTCCTTCATCCAAGACACACGCTCTAAGCATGTTCTCAAGGATCTGAATGGTCCGCTCTGACTGACCATCCGTTTGGAGAAGATAGGTCATACTAAGGTTCAACTTAGTCCCAAGGGCTTGCTGAAAAGCTCTCCAAAATCTAGAGGTAAACCTCGGGTCTCTATCTGACACTATAGATGTGGGTATCCCATGAAGCTTGACTATTTCCTTGATATAGAGGTATGCCAACTTGTCTAAGCTATAGGTTGCCTTAATTGGCAAGAAGTGGGTAGATTTGGTCAACCTATCCACTATCACCCAAATGACGTCTAAGTCCAAACGCGTCTTAGGTAACCCCATCACAAAGTCCACAGTAATTCTCCCCCACTTCCACTCCGGAATCTCCAAGGACTGCAACAACCCCGAAGTCTTCTGATGTTCTATCTTAACCTTTTGGCACACTAAACACCTAGTTACGAAGCTAGCCACATCCTTTTTTCATTCCTGGCCACCAATACATCCTCTTAAGGTCTTGGTATATCTTAGTTATTCCAGGAAGTATGGTAAACTTCCCCTTATGAGCTTCCTCTAATATCTTCTCTCTAAGGCTCCCCTCCTTAGGAACAACGATCCTATTCTTAAACTTCACTAGCCCATCAACAGACAACTCATAACCCTCTTGTCCCAACCGAGACTGCAACTCTTGGTCTAAAAGTTGTTCCCGCATAACCTCATCTCTAAGGTCACTATTAATTTCCAACCTATTCAGCTTCAAACTTAAGACATTTAAGGACACATCCAACACCTCCAGATTCATGTCCCTAAACTCTTCCATGAGGTTCAGCTCTTGCACCATCAAGCTCGACACGTGTAGGGACTTCCTACTCAAAGCATCCTCCACCACATTGGCTTTTCCCGGATGGTACTTAACTCGAAGTCATAGTCCTTAAGGAACTCCATCCACCTTCGTTGTCTCATGTTCAACTCCTTCTGGTTGAATAGATATTTTAGGCTTTTATAGTCACTAAAAACTTCAAACTTTGCCCCATAAAGGTAATGCCTCCAAATCTTAAGGGAAAAAACCACAGCTGCTAGCTCTAGGTCATGGGTAGGGTAATTCCCATCATGTGGCCTAAGCTGTCTAGAGCCATATGCTACCACCTTGCCCTCCTGCATTAAGACACATCCCAATCCATTCTTAGATGCATCGCAGTATGCCACAAAACTCACTAAGGGATCCGGTATAGTTAAGACTGGTGATGACACCAATCTCCTCTTAAGCTCTTGGAACCCGTCCTCACACTCCTGGTCCCACACAAAAGGTTTCCCTTTCCTAGTCAACTGGGTCAAAGGTAAGACTAATCTAGAGAACCCCTCTATGAACTTCCTATAGTAACCAGCTAAGCCTAAGAAACTTCTTACTTCGGTTACTGTCTTAGGTTGTTCCCATCCCAACATCGCATCAACTTTAGAGGAATCAACCACTACACCATCCTTTGAGATGGTGTGTCCTAAAAACTTTACCTCGTCTAGCCAAAACTCACACTTCTCCGGTTTGGCATAAAGACGCTCGTCCCTCAAGATTTGCAACACCAACCTTAAGTGTTCTCCATGTTCTTCTGGTGTCCTAGAGTATATTAAAATATCATCTATGAACACCACCACAAACCTGTCCAAAAAGGTCCTAAATATTCAATTCATGTAGTCCATGAAAACGGCTGGGGCGTTGGTCACACCAAAGGGCATCACTACATACTCATAATGCCCATACCTTGTCCTGAAGGCTGTCTTAGGGATGTACTCGCTTCTAACTCTAATTTGATGGTATCCCGATCTTAGATCTATTTTGGAAAACACTGACGCTCCCCTTAACTGATCTAAGATGTCATCTATCCTAGGCAAGGGATATTTGTTCTTGATGGTTACCTTATTCAGTTTCCTATAATCAACACACAACCTCATACTCCCATCTTTTTTCTTCACTAAAAGCACTGATGCTCCCCAAGGTGACACACTAGGCCTAATAAACCCCTTTTGTAACATATCCTCTATCTGTTTCTTGAGCTCGCTCAACTCTAGAGGTGCCATCCCATAGGGTGCTACTGATACAGGTCCACTTCCGGGTACTAGATCTTTGGTAAACTCAATCTCTCTATCTGGAGGTAAATTAGAGACATCCTTAGGAAACACATCGGGGAACTCACACATAATAGGCAACGCCTCTATATCACTTTCAGCCACTATTTTAGTAGAAAAGAGAAGTATATATCACTGAGCTCCCTCAACTAAGCACTTACGACATGAGACAACAGAGATAAGATGTTCTGTCCTATGAGAGTTAACAGACATGGGCTGTGGAATGAAAGAAATAGTTTGACTAGCATAATCAATAATAGCATTGTTACGGGACAACCAGTCCATGCCCAAAATAATATCTAGACCACACATAGGTAAACATATCAAATCAACAATATAAGTCAGGTCTTGAAACGATAAGGGACATTGCAGGCAGGCAGAAGAAGTAATCAATCTATCTTTAGCAGGAGTAGAAACACACAAATCATATGACAGTTTAGTAATAGGTAACTCTAAGAATTGATCACATTTAAATGAAATGAATGAATGTGTTGCTCCCGAATCGAACAATATGATAACATCATGACCTTTAATAAAGCCCTTACCTTGGATCAAACCGTCGGACTCCTTCACCTCCTCTCCTTGGATGGTAAAGACCCTTCTGTGGTTCAGTGATCTGGTTTGAGATTGTCCCCTTGACTTGAACATCCTAGCAAAGTGTCCCATCTTCCCGCATTTGTGGCAAGTGGTTTGTGTTGCGGGGCACACACGATCTCCATGCTGCCACCCACACTTGTAACATGCAGTCCCCCTTTCACCTTGAGCACCTTGAACCTGCTTACCCTTCGTGATTGTAGGCACAGGTCATAGGCTCTTTTGGAAATTACCCCCTTTCCCATGGAACCTCTTTTCGTCACTGAAACTCTTCTCCTTCGACCTCTCAGCCAGCACAACTTGCATATTCTGCTCCGCCACCCTACACTTGTTCACTAAAGTGGGGTAGTCTCGAATCTCTAGGAGCCCAATAAGGCTCTGCAGCTCTGGCTTCAAACCCTGCTCGAACTTAATTGCTTTCCATGGACCATCAGGATTATCCTTCACCTGTGAGGAGAACCTTGCAAGCCTTTCAAACTTGGCCACATATTTCGCTATCGTCATACTCCCCTGACGAAGATGTAGAAACTCCATCTCTTTCTGTATCCAGACACTATGCGGAAAGTACTTCTCCAGAAATACCTTCTTGAATCTGTCCCATGTGATAGGGGCACCCGAAGCAAGCAACCCGCCCCTGGCACAGTTCCACCAGTGCTTTACATCTGACTCTAACATATAGGTGGCAAAATCCACCTTCTGAGTGTCAGAGCACCCCATGGCCCGGAAGATCTTCTCTAATATCAGTAATCATTCCTCTGCCTTAATAGGATCGGTGGTCCCTCAAAAAGCTGGCGGATTATTATTCCTAAACTCTGACAGGCCCCTGTACTGTGGATCTGGAGCTACAACCGGTACCACGTTAAGCACGTCCCCCCTATCCCTTATCTGATGGAGAGTCTCCGTCTGCTCCTGCATAACTCTGGCCATTCGAGTCAAAGTTGCTGCAAGTGCATCATTTCTCCCGCGCCTGTTCGCTGCCATAATCTGCATACCACCAATCAAACAGTGGGTTGATCAAGTCTAATATCCAAAAGAACAGAATGCAGAATTATAACTCTCTCAAACATCATATGCGCCCATGTTTTGTTTTTGAAAAAGCCCCACTACCACAGTCCGATTTAGAATTGAACTGCTCTGTTACATTAGTAATCCCAAGATAAAATCAATAAAAATCCTTTAAAACATTTAATTAAAACATATATCTCATAAAGAAAAATTAAAAAAAAATATCTAAAGTCTGAAGATACCTCATATTAAATAATATAGTAATAAAGTATCCAAGTAATGAATATAAATATAAATCTGTACGTTCGAATAATAAATAAAAACCAAAAGCCTCAAAATCGGGCGTTTAATTACAATCTGAGAAAAATAATATGTAAACCAAAGAACGTCGGCAGCACCCTCAACCATACTACATTACTAACCAACTAGGTGATAAAAGGATGACTCCTCAGATCTCTGGGTCCTCAACAGCGATGTCCTCGGCGTCTGAAAACAACACATATAATGAGATATAAAATCCCAGTGATCAAAAGTACGGTTTTATAAAATATTTTCAAAAATAGTATTGTTCTCAGCCGGCGCGGTAACAGGAAAAAAAACTGTCCATGGCACCCGTTAATTTTTCAACATAATCTATACAACAGAAACTACTTTTAATAACAACAATAATCTCATCAACCCAATAGCATATAACGTAACAACAACTTATCTCAATGCATCACATTCCATATACCAAGTAAATTCTGGCTTAATCCAAATGGCCCAAAGGCCTCCTAATTAAATTGGTCTCTTACCGGCATGCCATAAATTCACACATCACATGACAATGGCGTCCCATTACCCACCCCTACTCACGAGGAGTGTTTCGATGTCACCCTCCTGTCGGGGACATTTCCATTTCGATACCTCCCATATGCATATGGCGATATTTCTCCCTTTTCGACACCCCACGCGTGGCAGTGTTACTTTCGATACCCTTTTTAGGTGGTATTACTCATTTTCGACAACCCAATTACATGGGGATGTTACTTTCGATACCCCATTACAGTGGTATTACTCTTCGATACCCCTATCATAGGCGGTATTGCAACAAACATCATACCATATATCATAAGTCAAATACCCCATACCTCATATTATAACAACTCATTAATCATAATTTAAACATTCAATCTTATCATGTATGCCAAATAAAAACACATCATGTTATCAAATAAAATTGATATGTACAATACGACGATCATGAACATCATAATCTCAATCTTAATAATTGTTCCTTCTTGTGAAACCCACAATATATATATATATATATATATATATATATATATATATATATATTCCCATTCAATTGATTGAAAACCTATAATATATATTTATTCTTATCAAACCTTAATGTTTCTCTCACTACATGTGTTTCATATGTCAAGTCACTAGTTACTATAAAGAACCACAGGCACTGCGTACTTGTCTTCTTGCAGGCATCATGAAAAAAATTAAACTTTAGTATCTCACACTCACTGTACAAACAGATAATTTTTACAAACAAATAAATTCCAATTTAACAGTGATATTATCACCTCAAGCACAACTAGCAAAAACTCTTTCTCACGCCGCAAATATCATCCTCTAGCAATTGAAACATGAGATCACATATTTTAAAATTACCATAAACACATAAATATACCATGGAAAGGGTTCATAAAAAGTATTGTTACTCACCTCTTGTAAACTTTCAAAATACTCTAAAAATTATGTATGCAAAAGCTACTGGTTCTCCACAAAAAATCTTCTTTCTTCACTGCTACGGTTACACTGGCAAGGAAAAGAGACGTAACCGACGAAAACACTAAACCTTATGCGGCGCTCCTGATTCACCCTCTCTCTTCGGTTACTAAACTTTATATACATATATATAGGGGCAGCGCATAGCCATATAGGTTTGTCTTTTGTGTTTTTTTTAACATATTGGTGATAAGTTACTAAACTTCACACCTAGTACACTATATATATATATATATATATATATATATATATATATATATATATATATATATATATATATATATATATAATATATATATATATTTAATTCTCTTTTTCTTTTTCTTTTTCTTATATTTATTTTAATTAAATATTTCTTTTGTAATTACTTACCAATTCTAATATGTTTTATACTAACATATCCCACACACTAAACCTCTTAATTATATTTTATTTCCATTATATTTTCAATAAATTAATTAATTTTTTTATCAAAATAATTATGTTAGAGTTTTAGGATGTTACACATGTGACGTATTATTTTGGTGTTTGAATATTTATGATATTGAGGATGTTTGTTGTCTGTCACGACCGTGATGGTTGTCATGGCCAGGCCGCGACATGTTCTGTTTTGTAGAATTCTTGCATTTGATGTCTGTCACGGTCATGATGGCTATCACGGCCAAGCCGTGACAGAGTTTGACTTTGTTATTTATTTGATTTGATTATTATGGGTTGGTCGTGATAATTTGCTTTATGTGATATTTTATGATATTTGAATATTTTGTTGATATTGTGTTATGCATGATCTACCTCGTTTTTAATATTGAATTTAGTGGATTTTAAGCAAAGATATATATGTTGTTCGAGAGATAGTTGTTTGGTTTGGGTGTAAGAATAATGGTGACTTAGAGGTGCCTAACCTAGATTATGTATTTTAATGAAGTGTGATGACCTAGAATATGTGTTGAGTTCTAGTGGAAGATTAAAGCACCAGGATATCGTTAAAACGGGTTGGTGATGTTCAAGTATAGGTGTTGTTGTCCACAACCGTGTATTGGTAATATAATACACAAGGACAAAAGTGTATCGGTAATATAATACACAAGGACATCTGTGTATTGGTAATATAATACACGTAAAAGGACACCTGTGTTGGTAATATAATACACCGTGTATTGGTAATATAATACACGTCAAAGGACATCTGTGTATTGGTAATATAATACACGTAAAAGGACATCTATGTATTGGTAATATAATACACCGTGTATTGGTAATATAATACACGTAAAACACATCTGTGTATTGGTAATCTAATACATCGTGTATTGGTAATATAATACACGTAAAAATCAAGAGTTCTCGCGAGACCACTTCCACCTTAGAAATAGGTGTGCAGCTATGATATCTTTGAGTAGCATGAGATTGAGGGTAGAGGATGATATATTAACTCGAGGATGATTTGTTACTTAGGTGTACTGATTGTCCGTGACAATTACTGTATAATTTACTATGACTCTTTTTCGCTTTTGATGATAGAACTGTTTCTAATCCCCCATATATTTCTGTATGTTGTATTTTATCTCCTTGTAGAATCGTACGAGAAGACCCCGTGGATGAGCAAAACCAGGAGGAATTGGGTGGAACTCCCTACGAACATGAGGCCGGAAGATGAGCTGTGACCCATGGTGATTAGGTTTTAGTTAGTTATGACCAGTGTGTCTCATGAGGTGTTTTTATATGTTTTCGCTTGTTTAACTTTTGTTTAAGTATATGCTTGTGTGGGATCATACTGAAAGGATACCGTCAACAGTGTTTTGGTAATGTAATAAATAAACAGGTGTGTATTTATATATTACAACGTTGGTGATATTTACAGAAGTTATATGATTATTAATCAAGTTTTAATTTTTACGAATTTTCATATTAAGCGCATGAGTAA
The DNA here is from genome assembly GCA_030762895.1 of Sophora flavescens. Lineage (NCBI taxonomy): Eukaryota > Viridiplantae > Streptophyta > Magnoliopsida > Fabales > Fabaceae > Sophora > Sophora flavescens. Next base: position 3,799,987 of record CM061068.1, on the reverse strand, counting down.
GAAATTAATTAATGAGGTTTTAGTCTAATAAAACACCGGGGCACAACGGGGTGTCTCATTTGGTCGTATCAAAGCAGTTTGATTCTAAAACGGACTGTGGGGTTATGTCCAATCAGAATCAAGGACTGTAAGGTCTAGGGTGTTGTTACTGGCTGTGTCTAGTTGAATCCACATTGGGTTTTGACTATGCTTAGAAGTTGGGTAGTGAGTCCCGACGCGATAGTTAACAGTCATATGTTATATATATACCAGTTTTATGTAGCATTATATGTGGTATACCAGTGTTTAGAGAGGTGGAGCTGGAAAAGGAGTTCCAGCAGCAGGACAACAGATGGTCCAACCTCAGGCCACTGAAAGAATATTTACCATGAGGGGAGCTGAATTCTCAATCTGGAATCTTATTCGAGGTATGTATTTGATATCTGGTAGACTTTGTTTGTCTGTCTAAGTAGCATGAAAGACAAGAAAATGATGAGAGTTTTGTTGATGTATACTTGTGAGTGGTAGGATGTGAACCCTTAAGATTAATATTAGTGAGTAAGACAATTACTATAAGTCAAATGTTGATCGAGGCATAGTATCATTATGGAACCTAGGACAATGATTAATGTTCGTAGTTAATATGGATTGTATGATTTTGGTGATAATCCGCTGGCTTATGATATTTTATCTATTATTTTAGAGTGGATTTTATCAATTATGTGGAGTTGAATGCTTGATTTAACCCAAATTAGACTTTGTTTTCCTATCTTACTTTATTAGAGTCAATATATGCATTTAATTAATTTTAATTGGATTTTAGATGATTTTCTCAAGATTTTATTATTTTTATTTTTAGGAAAGGACAAATAAGAAGGATATCAATTAAATTGAAGATTGCCAAGTAAATTGTAAGGGCCCACTTGATAGATTTGAATCCAAATCAATTTGGATTTGGATTATTATGATTAAAAAATAATTTAATTGGCATTGAGATAAAAGATTGGATCCAAATCAAATTGGATTTGGATAATAATTGCCTATCACAACAACAAAGGATATGATAAGATTTGGCAATTGATTTGGAGATATTGATTTGACAATTAAATATGAAGATTAAATTGTTCAAGATCAACTATGTTGGAGCTTGTATGAAGACGGATCTTGAAAAGTAAGAAAACTGAGCCAAACAGAGTCCGTCACGGCCTAGCCATGACAGCCGTCACAGCCATGATTGAACAAAACTGAAAAGAAAAGTACACAAAAGTCAGAACCTATCACGGCCAAGCCGTGATGGCCATCACGGCCGTGACAGGCCATCAGAGCCATGTTTTCCAAGACAGAATCTGTCACGGCCAGGCCGTGACATCCATCACGGCCGTGACGCGCAATATCTGGAATTTGTAAAACCTGATTTTATCTGATTTTGTAATTACTTGGGATTCAAGTTACCCTACTCTATAAATAGAGCAATTAGGCTCGAAAATATGATCCCTTGGGCTGCTACCTTAGGCAAAAACTAGGATTTCTCTTCTTCTCAATTTCTTCTCCTCTCTTATGTTTTCTTTTTATGCTTTTGTTAATCAAGCTTGCTATGAATATGGCAATGCTTGAGTAGTTGTTTTTATTTCTAGGAATTGGGGCTATGCCCAAGACTTGTTTTATGTTATGAATTGATGTTTTCCCTTTGTTAATTCCAATTTTCTTTAGATTTGATTCCTATTGCATGAATTACTTGTAAATTTGGTGCGCACTTATTTGCATGTCATAGATACTCTAAGGAGGAACCTATCGGTGAACTTAGATATTGGATATATAGGGATTGAACTTAGGACTTAAATCACGAGAGTTAGAAGCGGTCCTTCGAGGGTACCATTGAATTGTCACGAATCTTAATGGGTTCAATTTAAATACAATTACCATGAGAGTAGGGGTTGGTTTAATTGGGCACGGTTCTTGTATCTCGAGAGGGAATATTAACTTATTTAGGATAAATTCACCTTCAAATCAATTTTGATAATTAACAAGAGGGGTAGTCAATTTAGTAGCATGAGCAGTCTTGTTGGTAACCCAATTCCTGGAAATCTCTTTTTCATATTTAAAATCCCAAAAATATTTGATTTTATTTTATTGTTTCTTTTATTTTCTTAAAATATTTTCACACCTATTTCTCAGTCTAAATAGTTGTTTAATTTGTGAAGTGATACTTGGTTTCCCAATCCCTGAGTTCGATACTCGGTTTCTCACCGTTTTATTATTACTTGCTTCGATCCGGTACGCTTGCCGAAGCCCATCATTTGGTAAGAGTAGATGAAATTGTATATAGTAATTTCACATAAGTTGAATATGAACAGCAAATATGATTTCTGATGTAAATTGAGGTTACTAGAAAAAATTCAAATTTGTGAAGTTGGATAATCCTAACAGGTGTGTTGAGATGTTTATTTGGAGACTTGAAATGTGTGATTTTAATATAATTTAGAATAGTGAAATACATTCGAATGAACTTAGACTGTGGTTGTATACACGAAGTAGGAGGTTAGGGTAATATTTATTGTGGTGTTAATTGCGGGAGTTAGATGTTGAAATAAGGTTCTCTAGTGGATCATTAGTAAGAAGAAAGAAATGATTAAGTTTTAAGTATGTCCTTCAAGGATGATAGATCAAGGTGAAATGTTAAAGACAATGAATATAATGTAAGGATGGATTGTCTCGAGGATAAATAGAAAGATATAAGAATGAATTCTGTTATACAGTTACCGCTGTCACCTAGGGGAAAGACAGCGATGAGAAATATAATGTGGGATCTTTAGATTAAGATACGATTACAAGATGATGTCTAGTTTTGAGTTAAGAAATTCCGAGGACGGAATTTTTTTCTATAGTGTAGCAGCCTGATTTTTAATTACGCTGTTTAACTGGTTAAAATTTATATTTTAATCTGAGAGTTAGAAAGTGATTTTAAATAAAATAAAATCATATTCACAGTCTCGCTTAATGTAGAAGGTTACGGTGAAAATTTGGGTTTAAAACTCAGACGGAAACTGGTCTGTGTTTTTTTAACCGACAGTATAATTTTATACTGACAGAAAACCCTAATTTTGCCCGAAAACTGAAATTTGTAGATTTTTTATATTTGTCCGTGGGGAAGTCTACTTTCCAAATTTCTGATCAGAAATAAAATATTATGTTTATTGGGATGAATTTTGGTAAAAGTTCGGACGGAAAACAGTCGGTGTTTTCACTGACAGTAAGATTTTAATGATCAGAAAAACTAATCTTGACTCGTGATTGAAATGGTTTATATTTAAATCATATTTCTAATGAGTTTGGTTGTTTTGAAAATTTTCAACCGAAAACGAAATATTACGATTTTAAGGAGACGTAAAACCCTGATCGAGGAACCGACGGAGTCGAGAAGGAAGTTGCAGAGACAAAACCAGATGCCGGAGGATCTGAGTCATGGGGTGAGTCACCACCATGACTCACCAAGCATTTATGAAGCATTAAATATAAATTTATGTGAAATGACTAAAATGTCCTTTTAGCTTAACCTAACCAAAGTTTAGTTAGATTTTAACCATGGTTAAGGAACCATGGTTAGTTTGTGTGGTCTAAAATCAGCCACACCCTCCACTAAATGTGAGCCACATATTTATTAACCATAGTTAGCAAAGTAACCCTAGTTAATTATTAACCATGGTTAACTATTATATTAATTAAATATTCACAAAACCCATTAAACCAATTCCTTATAACCAAACAAAGCCTGAATCTAGCCTATAAATACTCCTCAAAATCGTGGCCTCCCTCCCCTTTCACTCATCTTCTTCATCTTCTTCATTTATTCACTTTTCTCTAAAAACTCCATTTGGTCTCCAAGAGCTCAAGTTCATGCTTTAAGGGAAACTTGCCAAAATAATCATCTTTTCTTCATTTCTTCCACACACTTGAGGTACTATGATCATCCATGATCATCTCATCTCATCTCTTATGATCTTGTTCTTCCTATGTCAAGTCTTTTTCATTCTTAGATCTAGAACTTTAAATAATTGTAGAAAATTGTAGAAAAATCATAAAAATGTGAAACCAATTGCTATGATCTTGTTATGTCTTCTACTATCATCATTTAAGAGCTTGTGAGCAAAATCATTTTCCTTCCTATTTTTCTTTACAAGGCCGAATCCAGTCATAAGTGGGCTAGATGAGTTTTCTTCAAAGTTTTGCATAAATGATGAGGTATTCCATATGCATGTGACGTATTATTTTGGTGTTTGAATATTTATGATATTGAGGATGTTTGTTGTTTGTCACGGCCGTGATGGTTGTCATGGCCAGACCGTGACAGGTTCTGTTTTGTAGAATTCTTGCATTTGATGTCTGTCACGGCCGTGATAGCCGTGACAGAGTCTGACTTTGTTATTTATTTGATTTGATTATTATGGGTTGGTTGTGATAATTTGCTTTATGTGATATTTTATGATGTTTGAATATTTTGTTGATATTGTGTTATGCATGATCTGCCTGGTTTTTAATATTGCATTTAGTGGATTTTAAGCAAAGATATATATGTTGTTCGAGAGATAGTTGTTTGGTTTGGGTGTGAGAATAATGGTGACTTAGAGGTGCCTAACCTAGATCGTGTATTTTAATGAAGTGTGGTGACCTAAAATATGTGTTGAGTTCTAGTGGAAGGTTAAGGCACTAGGATGTTGTTAAGACGGGTTGGTGAGATTCAAGTATAGGTGTTGTTGTCCACAACCGTGTATTGGTAATATAATACACAAGGACATCTGTGTATTGGTAATATAATACACCGTGTATTGGTAATATAATACACATAAAAGGACATCTGTGTATTGATAATATAATACACATAAAAGGACATCTATGTATTGGAATATAATACACCGTGTATTGGTAATATAATAAACATAAAACACATCCGTGTATTGGTAATATAATACACGTAAAAATCAAGAGTTATCGCGAGACCACTTCCACCTTAGAAATAGGTGTGCAGCTATGATGTCTTTGAGTAGCATGAGATTGAGGGTAGATGATGATATATTAACTCGAGGATGATTTGTAAGTTAGGTGTGCTGATTGTATGTGACAATTACTGCATAATTTACTATGACTCTTTTCCGCTTTTGATGATAGAACTGTTTCTTATCCCCTGTATATTTCTGTATATTGTATTTTATCTCATTGTGGAATCGTACGAGAAGACCCCGTGGATGAGCGAAAACATGAGGAGTTGGATGGAACTCCTTACGAACCTGAGGACGGAAGACGAGCTGTGACCCATGGTGATTAGGATCTAGTTAGTTATGGCCAGTGTCTCGTGAGGCATTTTTATATGTTTCCGTTTGTTTAACTTTTGTTTAAGTATATGCTTGTGAGGAATCCTACTGAAAGAATACCATCAACAGTGTTTTGTAATATGACTATAAGTCTGATGTGTGTATGTGTAACATGAACATCGTATGTTGTTTTAAATGAACTAAAGTTTGTACTCTTATTAACTGAAGTTTTAATTTTTACGTATTTTCATATTAAACGAACGAGTAAGAAATTAATTAATAAGATTTTAGTCTAATAAAATATCGGGACACAGCAGGTGTTTCAGGGATTATAACCAAAAGTTTTAAATTTATAAAGACCAAAAAGTTTGTTAAACCATAATTAAATCACTGCCCAGCTACGTCAAAGCAAGCTAGCTAGTAGTTAGCCAGAACCAAGAAAGAGAAGTACTGCTATTTATTTATTGGTGGCCAGAAAATAATAGTCCATATTTCATCAACATTTGCATAAGCGTCCAATTACGCTATTTTGTTCAATCCACTTAGACAAATAATAAAGTTCTCTTGCTTAGAAGCTTATGATATGCATCTTCTATATATATATATATGAAAGAAAGGGCTAATGAACATGGATTTTTTTATAGGTGTTTTTTTTTTGGATAGAATCTATATGTTGATTTTTATTAGCACTGAAAAAAAGAGTTAAATCAATAAAGTTCAAGTTTAATGATTTTTTTCAAAAAGAAAAGTTAATCAATATCTTAGGGCTTTTTTTTATCTTGTGTTTTTAAAAGAAGAAGTAGGATCTGCTCATTCTTTCGTGTATGGTAGAATAGGAAGTTATATATTGTTGCTATGGTACATGAATTAGCTGTTTGAAATGAAATCCCGTCTAACGAACATGGGAGATATTTTGCAACTTTCTCTGTTCTAATTGTTTTGGGCTTTAATAGAATATAATTTTGCTGGTGTTGTCATCCAATTAGGTAAAATTATCCCAGGTGATGGGTGATAATTCGTTGACTTATCATATTTTAATTATTATTTTAAAGTAAATTTCATGAAATAAATTTTGTTGAGTGCTTGATTTAACCCAAATTAGATTTTGTTTATCTATTTTAATTATTTTAGAGTCAATGTGTGTATTAATTAATTTTAATTATATTTTAGTTGATTTTCTCATGATTCTCTTATCTTAATTATTAGGAAGATATCAATAATGAAAAAGCTGGATTACAATTAAATTGAAGTTTACCATTGAATTTGGTAGAAAAAATTGAAGCTATAGAAGTGGTCTTAATGAAGCAATTAAATTTGCTTTGGATGAAAATTTCCGTCAAAGTCAATGGGACCCACATCCAATTAAAGAATGGTTCGAGGTTGAATTTGATAGTAGAACGCGTAAAGTACGAGGCAAATAGCCTTGGTTTCAAGTGAAATAGAAATAAAATATGGAGGGCCACATCCATATATAAATGTGTCAGCAAGAGATAACATGGATGATGGAATTGAAAAATAAAAGATAGAGTAATAAGCTATAAGAAGGGACCAACGTGAATCAAGGAAAAAAAACATGGAGGCTGCGAGATTTCCCATTGTATTGGGATAATAGATTGAAAATATTTTGGATATGGCAACAGAGAATTGATTAGCTGATTGCGAGAATCCTTTATGCGTTTCACTGTGCCGTTTTTATAGAAACAGATCTCAATAGAGTTTTTTTTGAGATTAAAAGAGTTTGAGACGTGAACTATATAAGAGAGACGCAGCAGTAACAAGGGGGAGTTCCAGTACCGCAAGCAATACCGTGCATAGGTTAGATAGTGCAAGTTTCAATGGAGTTTCTTTATTATTTTCTTATTCTTTATTTTATGACTGAGTAATTTTCTTTGTTTTTAAGATTGGGCAATGCCCATTTGATATTATTAGGATGAATATTTGATTTTTTCTTTTTGTTAATGTTTCACTCATTGATTTTGTTCTTATTGTGCCTCACCCATGTAAATTGATTGATCACCTTTTTGCATGTCTGTCTTAGATATTATAGGGATGAACATATTTTATGGATGAACTGAGAAGTGAACTTAGGTATTGGATCCATAGGAATTAAACTTAGGACTTAAATCACGAGAGTTAGAAGCGGTCCTTCGAGGGAACCATTGAATTATCATAAATCGTAATGGGTTCAATTTAAATATAATCACCACAAAAGTAGGATGATCAATTTAAATATAATCACGAGAGTTGGTTTAATTGAGCACGATTCTTGTATCTCGAGAGGGAACATTAACTAAGGTAGGATGATTCAGCTTCAATCGAGTGTTAGATATTAATAAAGGGATAGTCAATTATAATTTATAGTTGGTCATTGTGGTAGCCTTAATCATGGAAATCTCTTCTCATATTTAAAAACCGAAAAATATTGATTTTATTTTACTGTTTCTTCTACTTTCTTGAAATCTTTTCACACTTATTTCTTAGTCTAATTAGTTGTTTAATTTGTAAAGTGATACTTGATTTTCTCACTTTTTTATTATTAGTTATTTCGATCCAATACACTTATCGGATCCCATCAATGGGATGGGTGTTTGGTCAAAGCAACCATCACACAAGAGGGGGGTGAATTGAGTGATAATAGAAATTTAAAACTTTTACTAAACAACAAAACATAAATCAAAGTTTTTCAAATAAAGAGAGTGTAGATGGATAAAAGAAGATAATTTAAAAACCATCTAACAAAACTAATAACATATTTTTAACCAGTTTGGAAATAAGGAAGATAAAGCATTTCATTTGTCTAATGGACAATATTGAATTTTCTGATTATCTTAGACTAAACATTAACCGGTTAGACAACATCTAGAGGATAAAAAACATTTGAAAATAGCTTAGAACATAAAGCTTAAAATCAGTTAGAAAACTTTGTTGAAAATACATGAAACAACAAAGATAAGGAGATAAGGGTAGAGAGGAAATAAACAACAATATTTATCTTGGTTCACTCATATAAACGATGAGCTACATCCAATCTCCAGCAGTAGCTAAGTTTTTCTCCACTATCACATCAGATAATCACAATGAGTAGTCTTTGCACACCTAGTCTCTCCAAGCTCATTGAGTATTGTTCTTAACCAGTCTCTCCAGACTGTTGCAAGTATTATTTGCACACCTAGCCTCTCCAGGCTCATTGAGTATTGTTCTTAACCAGACTGTTGCAAGTATTATTTGCACACGTAGCCTCTCCGGGCTCAACGAGTATTATTCTTAACCAACCTCTCCAGGCTGTTGCAAGTATTATTTTCACCTAGCCTCTCCAGGCTCACTGGATTTTGATGAAGGTTACATAGAGAAAATCTCACAACACTCATGGAGTGATTTTACAATGAAGTACAGAGATGAGTTCTTCCTACACTCACAAGAGTGGATATATTTTTAAGTACTTCAGAACTGATAAAAGAAATCTCTCATAACACTCACTTGAGTGAATATAGAATGTTTACATTGAGGATGATTTCTGTTGAGATGAAGATAGCGATCCTCTCATTTTTCATTAAGTGTAGCAGAAGTAGTAGCTCCAGCAACTCTCTCTCATCTTCATCTTCAATGACTTCTGTATTTATGGTCTTCAAGCATTTAGGATCTGTTAGAGACATTCCCTCAGATGTTGACTTCAAGCAGAACTTCATTAAATGCAATAGAGTCGTTCTGGGCAGCCATTAATGCAATAGGAACGTTCGTTGTACTCTAACATGAATGATCATGGCTTTATGCATCGTGATACAGCCATATCAGAGTTATGCAAAGAGATTTTTGTACTTTGCTAAGTACACTTCCCTTTTCGTGTAAGGACCAGAGGTACTAGGGAATAAAGCATGTTGGAAGCATTCTTCAACTGGTCTTTGGTTCTGATTATCCAAGGTTGCTTGAGAGAGTAACTTCTGACTTTTCTTGATAAGCGTGAAACTGAGTAGGAGAGAAGCCTTCAAGTCTCTTTTTGGTTCTTAAAATACGATTCCGATAATCCTTATAGAATTCGCGTTCATAAGATAAGTGCTTCTATCTTGAAAATAACCACGTCTATCTAGCCATTTGAGTTTTCATTCGGGCTAGTAGACGAGCTCTATATTAAGGACTCATCAAGTCCAAAGACTAGTGTGGACGAGCGCTTCTGTCACCTTTAGTGGACGAGCACTTCTGTTACTCTAGTGGACGAGAGCCTCTGTTACTTTAGTGGATGAGAGCCTTTGTTACTTTAGTGGACGAGCTCCATTTGTCACGTCATTGGACGAACGCTTCTGATTCCTTAATGGACGAGCTCCATCTGCCACATCATTGGACGAGCGATTCTGATTCCTTAATGGACGAGATCCATCTGCCACGTCATTGGACGAGCGATTCTGATTCCTTAATGGACGAGATCCAGATGCCACGTCATTGGAAGAGCCATTCTGATACCTTAATGGACAAGCTCCATCCGCCACTTTAGTAGACGCTGGCTTTCATCACTTTAGTGGACGTAAGTTTTTATCTCTTGCGTTTTGGACGTGCGCTGCAATCACTACAGTGCTGGACGTTTGTTTCAATCACTTGTGTGTTGGATGTTAGCTTCTATCACTACACTATTGGACGGATGATTCTCTTATTTAATCTGCACACTCGATAGACAGATTAGCAACCAATATGAAGATTAATTAAATCATTAACTAATGTTTAGTTCTCATCAAAACTTAAGAAAATATATATCAGACATTTTAGAGATTTAACAACGAGTATTTGGAAAACAATTTTCTCCTAACTGCGTTGGTTTTGCTTGCCTTGTTATAGGCTAGTCTTTTTTTTTTTTTTTTTTTGGGAAGGACTTTAGCAAGACAGTGTAAAGTCAACAATTGAATGGAAATTTTTTGCTTTTTTACAAGTTATTGGAAGTGCTCCGCCGAAAGCAATTCGTGGATCTGATACTGAGTACTTGACTCTGTCCTTGCCATTGGAACCTAGTGAGAATGGTGTTGGCTGTGTTAGGGCCTTTTATTATAAAAAAGGGTATTTAAAAAAGTCTACTATAACATTTTAAATTAATAGAAAAACCATCATGATTACCTGCTATGTCAGGTAATTTTTACTCCCTTATTATTGTTGAGAGATTTGGTAGCTTCCTCGTCTTAGATGTTATGAAAGAGATATATTTAATTTTTCAATAAATATTTATCTTATTTGGATTATTTAAAAAATATCTTTAGATAATTCGTTAGTAAGATCCTATTAATTTAACAAACTATTATCTCTTGATTCAATTATAAGTAAAATTAATTAATTTTACATTTATTAAGGAAGTTGGTTAATTTAATTTAAGGATCATGTTAACGAGTGTCCTTATGGTACTCTTTAAGGAACCAACCAAAGCGAGCTTTTATTGGAAAACTAATTATTTTACTTTTCAAACATCAAATACATCAATTCCTCATGGAAATTTTCTTGTATTGGTTCCTTAACGAGTGCCCTTATCATTCTCATTAGTTTAGTTGTCTTGATTTATGTAAAAAAAATGAGTTACAATTACTAAACTATCATTTAATTGTCGTGAGAGTGTGCAATGCTCTTGAAAAAATAAAAGGAAAATTGATTTGATTGGTTGATTGTCTTGACTTTTGGAATACTGATATTAAATAAAGTTGAATTGATTGTCTTTTGCTTGTATTTAAGTCAAAAAATATAAGTATTTTTTTTATTTATATTTAAGTCCAGATGAAGTATTGTGTAAGAACCTATTATTGGAAGAGTTGAGAGTCAATTGATAATTGAAGTAAGGGTTGGGCTATGGTGCACCACCCATATTTTACACCACCCATGTGGCAAATTTTGGACTAATCAAATTGTCACATAGGTTGGTAAAAATTTCAAACTTTCTAGTTGTATTATAGTGTAGTCAAATAATATGAATACAGTATATTGTAGTATAATATATGTGTTTTTTGTATTTGTAAATTTAACTCATATTAAAATAATATTTTTTGATTAAAAAAACTGATTATATTGTAAAATATTATTGACAACGAATATTATTTTAATTCATATTAAAATATTATTTTGAAATATAATCAGTTTTTTTAATCAAAAAATATTATTTTAATATGGGTTAAATTTGCGAATAAAAAGAGTACATATACTATACTACAATATATTGTATTCATATATTTGACTACGGCAGAAATACAATTAGAAAATTTGAAATTTTGACCAAACCCACGTGATAATTTGATTGATCTAAAATTTATCACATATGAATAGTGTAGTGGATGGTACAAAATATAGATGATGCATCTTAATCCAACCTTTAGAGTAAATTTCATTTTGTTTGTCATCACTCGTCATTGAATCAAAATCAAGTTGTCCAAATTTCGTATTTCTCATGCGTTTTGGAATTTAAAAAAATAAATTTATAAAATTTACTGAAAAAAATGGTTAGCGAACTTGGGGAAATCTAAAGTAGAATCTGGGGACAGGTTGAATAATGGAACCGATTGCATCGATTGAATCTATGCAATGACAACTAACCGGAAGTATGTCGGCCATAAAGGCTCCAAAGAGCAGCATAGACATAGATAGATACGTACAACTGCACTCGTATATCAATTAACCTCCGGCAGTGGACCTCCGAATTTGGATAATTTTTCCAACTGCACTTTGTATTTAGTGCTTTATCTGTCGAATTTGGTAGATGTAAGTGGGACACAAGGCTATTAGCTAATCACCATGTTGTTGGAGTGTGTTTGAAAAAATTGAAGAAAAAAAAAAGATTATGTTGATAATCTATTTTCAAATAATCGATTATTGTGATAATCGATTATAATCAGGATCTGTTTTTGTTTGGGTATGTTTGTTGAAAAACAATTTTAAAATAATCTATTTCATTTTGGATGATACAAAAATAATCACTTTACATAATAAATTACGAAAAATGTTATGAAATGATTTGTTTATATTAATAATATTTGATTCTTTTTTTAGTCAAATGTTTAATTTTTAGTATTTTATCCTATTTTTTCTATTATAATAAATTGAATTAAATTGATAACATTTTTATGACTATGAAAATATGTAAAAATAAAAATATATTATTTTTATAATAGTTAATTAAAAATTATAAATATTTTATTTGAATAATATATAGAAATTTAAGATTAAAAAGATTATTTTGAAAGTGGATAAATTGATAATATAGAGAATTTTATATTAGTAATATAATTTATTAAAGTCATTATTAATATAGCCAAAGAATAAGAATTTCCCAGGGAATGATTTTGGCTGGTAGGCTCTCACATGGTTTTACGCTTAGGATATGATTTACGCTGGCTGGATCATGATGCAAGGATAATATGGAGCATTTACGTGCTGTTGCAGTAAGCACATGCGGCACAAGAAGAAAGCGTTTCAGCGTTTTGTTAAAACAGTTCATGGTCCAAGCTTAAACCAAAACAGCTGAAACCACTCACAATAAGCTTTTTAGAAAAATAATCGGTATACTCAATGTGAACACCCATTTTTGTCCATCTTCATTTTATTCTAATTTTTTTATGTTATTATGTTTTAGGGAGACTAAAAATAATAGTGAAGAGAGAAAGAAGGAAAAAAAAATAATGAAGAAAGGAGGAGGCTCATAACTGATTTGCTATTGGACAGGGAGGTCCCGTCCATTGCATTGCATTCGCTGTTGGACGAGTTCAGTCCATTACATTGCATTTGCTGTTGGACGACGATGTTCAGTCCATTACATTGCATTTGCTGTTGGACGGGAGGTCCCGTCCATTGTATTTGCTGTTGGACGACGAGGTCCCGTCCTTTACATTGCATTTGCTGATTGGACGGGGAGGTCCCAGCCATTCCATTGCATGTTTTAAATTCTGCTGGACGGGAGGTCCCGTCCATTACCTTTGTTGTTGGACGGCGATGTCCAGTCCATTACATTGCATTTGCTGATTGGACGGGGAGGTCCCGTCCATTCCATTGCATGTTTTAATTTCTGTTGGACCGGAGGTCCCGTCCATTCCATTGCATGTTTTAAATTATGCTGGACGGGAGGTCCCGTCCATTGCATTTGTTGTTGGACGGCGAGGTCCAGTCCATTACATTGCATTTACTGATTGGACGGGGAGGTCCCATCCATTCCACTGCATGTTTTAATTTCTGTTGGACGGGAGGTCCCGTCCATTCCATTGCATGTTTTAATTTTTGTTGGACGGGAGGTCCCGTCAATTGCATTTGCTGTTGGACGGGAGGTCCCGTCCATTGTATTTGTTGTTGGACGACGAGGTCCCATCCTTTACATTGCATCTGCTGATTGGACGGGGAGCTCCTGTCCATTCCATTGCATGTTTTAAATTCTGCCGGACGGGAGGTCCCGTCCATTGTATTTGCTGTTGGACGGCGAGGTCCCGTCCTTTGCATTGCATTCGCTGTTGGACGGGTACAGTCCATTACATTGCATTTGCTGATTGGACAGGGAGGTGTCGTCCATTCCATTGCATGTTTTAATTTCTGTTGGACGAGTAGGTCTTCCATTGCATTTTAACTTTCTGTGGACGAGTAGGTCTTCCATTGTATTTTAACTTTCTGCTGGACGAGTAGGTCTTCCATGGCATGTTTAAGTTTCTGTTGGACGAGTAGGTCTTCCATGGCATGTTTAAGTTTTTGTTGGACGAGTAGGTCTTCCATTGCATGTTTAAGTTTCTGTTGGATGAGGAAGTCCCGTCTATTCCGTTGCATGTTTTGATTTCTGTTGGACGAGGAGGTTTCGTCCATTGCATGTGTAAACTTCTGTTGAACGAGGAGGTCCGTTCAATGCATATCTAACTTTGCATATCTAACTTTCTGTTGGACGAGGAGGTCCCGTCCATTCCATTGCATTTTTTAATTTCTGTTGGACGAGGAGGTTCCGTCCATTGCATGTGTAAACTTCTGTTGGACGAGGAGGTCCGTCCAATGCATATCTAATTTTGCATATCTAACTTTTTGTTGGACATGTAACGTCCCTCGTTACATTAGTTGCCCAAATTAATTTTTTATGAAAACCTTTAAAATATTTGGATTAAATAACCGAATCATAAAATTCTTTTTTTTCACAATGAATTTAAGTCTGTGAGCATCTCGTATTTTCAAAATAATTAAATAAAGTAATAGTATTAAATGAACCATTATATCCAAATAAAATAAAGACTCATAAATATTAATTAATAAAATCCACATAATCCTTTTACAATGGTTTTTGTCTCAAAACACGACATCTAATAAACCCAAAATAAATAAATAAATTATAACTAATATCTTCAAGACTCTCTCTTAAAACGCCGCATCATGTATCTCATCACCTGTAAACTCTGAAAGACAACACCACTAATGAGATTTATAATCCCAGTAAGTAAACACAGTTCTAAAAGGTTTTCGAAAAGATGTTGCTTTCAGCCGGCGCGGTAACCGGAAAAACTGTCCATGATATCCCTAATTTTCCAAAATAATGTTCATTAAAAAAAATACATTTAATTGCAACAATCGTATAACGACAACATAATCAAACATCATATATTAATTAAACAAAGTAATCACACATCGCACAACAACACAATCCTCAAATGGCTTGGAAACCCCACTCTGTGTTGGTTTCTTGCCCAATTCGGTGACTCGAGAACCTCATTAAATTGGTTTCATGCCCCTTGTCTGCGGTGACTCGGGAACCTCGTTCTAGAATTGATTCCTTGCCACCCTCTTTATGGTGACCCGAGAACCTCGTTCGACAGTTGATTCCTTGCCCCCATGGTGACTCGGGAATCTCGTTCTAGAATTGATTCCTTGCCACCCTCTTTATGGTGACCCGAGACCCGAGAACCTCATCCTATAGTTGATTCCTTGCCCCCATGGTGACTCGGGAATCCCATTTTAGAATTGACTCCTTTCCCCTATGGTGACCCGAGAACCTCATAATTAAACTGGTTCCTTGCCTCCCATTAACGGCGACCCAAGAGCCTCGTTCACAAAATGGATTCCTTGCCCCATATCTTATTTTTCGACATCCCATTAAATGGTGATGTTACAAGCCAATGCCCCATTCTTAGGTGGCATATCAACAAATTCCACACATCATGCATATACCCATTCATCCATATTCCGAAGCATAAAACCATCAATCACAATTGACAAACTTTTTAAAGCATATAACCACTACAATTCCATATCATCGTATAAACAACTCATAAATATCAAAATAACCTCAATACATAACATCATGTCACATGCTTTATTATTCAACAAGTTCATATCAAAACAATACTAAGGCATCACATATCACAAAAAGCATAACAGACAATAATATCACTCAACATGTGAATATTCACTCTCATAATAATTAATAACCAATAAAAAAACAAAATTATTTTGAAGACAAAACCCTAAATAATTACTCTTAATTTCATAATCAAACACCCTTTAAAATTATATACCATGGAAGTTTAATAAAATGGGTGTTTACCTACTTCTTGTAGACCTCCAAAAAGCTCTGACAACTATCTAGGCGAAACATTAGTGCCTCACAAAAAAATCTTTCTCCTTTTTTCTAATATATTTTATCCGCATGACTCCCTACTAAGCACCGCAAAAGCTCCTCAATGCCCCTGTTCTCGTTCGGCTGCGCTAACTGGCTAACCATGTCCAATAGGTTTTCTAATTGTAACTCTTAGATATACATTTATATATTTATAAGTATCAGAATTTGGGAATTGAATTGTATTTCTATTGATCAATGATGCAGAAATATATACAAGTTCCTAACATCTACATTAGGAAACAACAGATGTTTCCTTAATTTGAAATCCCTTGATTTTAGGGATTGACTAATTACAAAATTAAATCTCCTTAATTTGAAATCCCTTGATTTTAGGGATTGATTAATTACAAAATTAAATAGAGATTCTAATTCTAAAAGATAAAAGATACAATATAAACATTCCTAAAATATCACACAACACAGATTCTCACAATAAGGTTTAAAAGTTGAACCCTTCCCTCACTTCAATTCTACCCGGTGGCCCATATTTATTTGCTTCTTAGAAGCCCGAGTAACTTCTCATATCCAACATTTATTATGAAATCTCATTATTATTATTATTTTAAAAAGAGAACACGCTGCCCCTGTGAGTGGAATTTGGCTAAAGCTCAGTTTCTCAACATTGAAAACAATGTGGTTACGTGAATAGCACAGCACCTAGGTTTCTTAGTTTTTTTTTTTTAAACTTTATGTTTCTTTTATAAATTATTAAATAATTCTAATTAAATTTTATACTAATAATTTTCTACAATAAACTTCATAATAACTTAATCTTTTTATTAAAAAGATTATATTAAATTATATTGAAATTTTAGGATGTTACATTTCTCCCCTCCTTCAAGAAATTTCGTCCCCGAAATTTTAACATCTAAACGCTCATGGAAAAGAAAATAAAAATAAAATAAAATAAAATAAATAAACCGGAAACTAGAAAATAAATTTATTTACATACACTATAGAGACATGAATTATGATCATCAAAATAAATTTTCAGCATAACAAACAATCTCAAGTAAATTCAATCATAATCAATAATAAATCAAAATCAGCAATATAGAACAGCTCTTATACACCAGAGAATAATTTAAACAGGGAGTGGAGGTAAACAACACAAATAAAAAATAAAAAAAAGCACCTGTCAACTCCAAAGTTCCTCACACACAATAAATTAAAAAAAATAAAAATAAAAAATCTCACTAACAAAACTCATACCCTTGCATGTCAGTCGCCATAAATCCGTACACCGTCAATCAAATATTGGGTTTGTCTGACCCAACATCTAAAAGAATAACATGCAGTATTTATAACTCTAACAACAGTCCTATGCGCCCAAGTTTTTATTTTAGAAAAAGCACCACTACCACAGTCCGATTTAGAATCGAACTGCTCTGATACCATAAATGTAACGTCCCTCGTTACATTAGTTGCCCAAGTTAATTTTTTATGAAAACCTTTAAAATATTTGGATTAAATAATCAAATCATAAAATTCTTTTTTTTCACAATGAATTTAAGTCTGTGAGCATCTCGTATTTTCAAAATAATTAAATAAAGTAATAGTATTAAATGAACCATTATATCCAAATAAAATAAAGACTCATAAATATTAATTAATAAAATCCACATAATCCTCTTACAATGGTTTTTGTCTCAAAACACGGCATCTAATAAACCCAAAATAAATAAATAAATTATAACTAATATCTTCAAGACTCTCTCTCAAAACGCCGCATCATGTATCTCATCACCTGTAAACTCTGAAAGACAACACCACTAATGAGATTTATAATCCCAGTAAGTAAACACAATTCTAAAAGGTTTTCGAAAAGATGTTGCTTTTCAAATGTGCAGCAGAAGGAAAAACTATCCATGATACCCGCTAATTTTCCAAAATAATGTTCATTAAAAAAAATACATTTAATTGCAACAATCATATAACGACAACATAATCAAACATCATATATTAATTAAACAAAGTAATCACACATCACACAACAACACAATCCTCAAATGGCTTGGAAACCCCACTCTGTGTTGGTTTCTTGCCCAATTCGGTGACTCGAGAACCTCATTAAATTGGTTCCTTGCCCCTTGTCTGCGGTGACTCGGGAACCTCGTTCTAGAATTGATTCCTTGCCACCCTCTTTATGGTGACCCGAGAACCTCGTTCTACAGTTGATTCCTTGCCCCCATGGTGACTCGGGAATCTTGTTCTAGAATTGATTCCTTGCCACCCTCTTTATGGTGACCCGAGAACCTCATCCTAGAGTTGATTCCTTGCCCCCATGGTGACTCGGGAATCCCATTTTAAAATTGACTCCTTGCCCCCTATGGTGACCTGAGAACCTCGTAATTAAACTGGTTCCTTGCCTCCCATTAACGGTGACCCGAGAGCCTCGTTCACAAAATGGATTCCTTGCCCCATATCTTATTTTTCGACATCCCATTAAATGGTGATGTTACAAGCCAATGCCCCATTCTTAGGCAGCATATCAACAAATTCCACACATCATGCATATACCCATTCATCCATATTCCGAAGCATAAAACCATCAATCACAATTGACACTTTTTAAAGCATATAACCACTACAATTCCATATCATCATATAAACAACTCATAAATATCAAAATAACCTCAATACATAACATCATGTCACATGCTTTATTATTCAACAAGTTCATATCAAAACAATACTAAGGCATCACATATCACAAAAACCATATCAGACAATAATACCACTCAACATGTGAATATTCACTCTCATAATAATTAATAACCAATAAAACAACAAAATTATTTTGAAGACAAAACCCTAAATAATTACTCTTAATTTCATAATCAAACACCCTTTAAAATTATATACCATGGAAGTTTAATAAAATGGGTGTTTACCTACTTCTTGTAGACCTCCAAAAAGCTCTGACAACTATCTAGGCGAAACATTAGTGCCTCACAAAAAAATCTTTCTCCTTTTTTCTAATATATTTTATCCGCATGACTCCCTACTAAGCACCGCAAAAGCTCCTCAATGCCCCTGTTCTCGTTCGGCGGCGCTAACTGGCTAACCATGTCCAATAGGTTTTCTAATTGTAACTCTTAGATATACATTTGTATATTTATAAGTATCAGAATTTGGGAATTGAATTGTATTTCTATTGATCAATGATGCAGAAATATATACAAGTTCCTAGCATCTACATTAGAAAACAACAGATGTTTCCTTAATTTGAAATCCCTTGATTTTAGGGATTGACTAATTACAAAATTAAATAGAGATTCTAATTCTAAAAGTTAAAAGATACAATATAAACATTCCTAAAATATCACACAACACAGATTCTCACAATAAGGTTTAAAAGTTGAACCCATCCCTCACTTCAATTCTACCCGGTGGCCCATATTTATTTGCTTCTTAGAAGCCCGAGTAACTTCTCATATCCAACATTTATTATGAAATCTCATTATTATTATTTTAAAAAGAGAACACGCTGCCCCTGTGAGTGGAATTTGGCTAAAGCTCAGTTTCTCAACATTGAAAACAATGTGGTTACGTGAATAGCACAGCACCTAGGTTTCTTAGTTTTTTTTTTTTTAAACTTTATGTTTCTTTTGTAAATTATTAAATAATTCTAATTAAATTTTATACTAATAATTTTCTACAATAAACTTCATAATAACTTAATCTTTTTATTAAAAAGATTATATTAAATTGAAATTTTAGGATGTTACAGGACAGGGAGGTTCCGTCCACTACAATTTTATTTTCAGGCTGGAGGCTCAAGAATAAAGAAAGAAGAAGAAGAAGAAGATAATGAAGAAAGGACGAAGAAAAGAAGGGGAAAAGGACAATCAACGAAAAGAAGAAAGGAGATTGAGTTACTTCTCATAATCCTAAAAACCCTATTTTACATATTAGACAAGACCTCTTTTCCTCCTCCCATTCTCCAACCGCTCCTGCGCCTCCTCTACCCATTGGTCCTTCTTATTCCTCATCTCCTCCCTCATTTTAACCTAGTAGCCCCACTCCTAATCCTAAAAAACCCATCTTACATATCAGACTAAACTCCCCATCTCCTTCTCTCTTCAAACACGCAACCTTCACATCAAATCACCTATTTTCCACTGCTCGTGCCGCCCCCATCTGGACACATGCTATTTCTGCTCAGAACCACCCAAGCCCCGGATTTCGTGAAGACAAACCTTGAAGCCGCTGGGTAAGAAGAAGCATGAAGCCCTCTCCTCCATCTATAAAAAAGGGGAAAAATCAGAGGAGGAGGGGGGGGGGGGGGGCAGAGGGAGAGAGAGATTTTTAACTGATATTTTCTTTGTGAAGAAAAGAGATTAGGGATTTGAGTTTTATTTCTCTTCTCTGTCATTAGAGTGGTTCCAAATTCTCAGAAGAAGGAAGAGTTAAAAGAGTCAGTGAGATTGAAATGTAAAGGTTTTGATCTTGAAATCTTACCACTGGGAGAAAACAAAATCATTGTTATTCTGCTCTCATTTGGTAATCCTTGTTCTCTTTGTTGATATTATTCATAAGTTTCCCTTGACATTTTATTTTTCAGTGTCTCTGTTTATGACAAAAGAAAAACCCATGGATATCTACTGAATAAGTTAGTAAAATGTTTCATTTTTCTCTGTTTACTATGATGTTTGTGTGTCTGTTTGCTGAATGATTTAGTAAAATATTTCATTGTTGTTCTATTTTCATATGGTAAAGCGACTTTTACATAAAAAATAAAAGATGATCACTTAAATCCCCTTCAACCGGTTCCAAATACTTAATTAAAACAATGTTTTTTCAGGTTACTTTATGACAAGTGTCATGTTCAACCCTTTAGATTTTGAGGTTGCTCTGTGGACTTACGTATCATGTTCAGCCTCACTTAGCTCCAAAAAATTCACAACGGGTAAAACAAATATTTTTAAAGTTATTAATAATTTATACAACTAATTTTGGGTAACCATTTTATGGATGTTCTAGGGTGTCGTGGGGTTAAGTCTCCATGCCTTCCCTATACATAATCGACTCCCGAACCCAAAGCTTTTTCTTAAATGATTTTCCAACTTCCCTGAAATTAAATAAAGTTGGTGGCGACTCCATGTTTTCTCTCTAAAAAGAAAAAACAGTCCTTTTTTGTTCGCTACAGATGGCGACTCCACTGGGGACCTTTTAAGAGAGTCAAGCCCGTAAAAATTGGTTTTGCAAATTTTTAGTAACTTGTAACTTATTTGTTTTACCTTTTATGGCTATATCTTGCTGTTTTTTTTTCCTTACAATAATTAAATGACAAAACTAAAAAATGTTTTTTTTTTTATTTTTAGTGATGTTTGTTTGGATTGTCCTTTTGGTTGGTTTTTCCTTTTATTTAAATGAGAAGAATTAGTTGTACATACATTTTAACTCATGTTATTGTTATATATGTTTCACTAACAATGTTTTTGTTTCCTCCTTTCTTTTTTCCCATGTTTTAACAATAGGGTAAAGGACTTATAACCATTTTTATACATACCTATGTTTTTGTTTTGCAGGTTTTTCTTGTCTTTTCTTTTTACTTTTATTTTTAAGTGTTACAGGTTTGTATGCCCCCTTCTTACACATCACTATCACATATTGCACACACACTTATCTATATACCCGAGCTTGCTCAAAAACCCAAGGATTAGGCGGTGCTCCGATATTGTCATTGAAGAGGTCTTGTACCTCCCTGATACTTGTCGGTTCACCACTCAGATTGTACATGAGATCATGGGATAGTCATATTGAGAGGGTTTGTCCCTACTTATGGCTAGATTCATGAATCATACCCTTATGAGGGCAATTTGGGGACCATGACTTTTAGAGGTCTAGACCCGTCCCGATTTTCACTAATAGAGCAGACCTAGTGGCCGACCTTTTTAGAGTCCTAACCTTAGGGTATGTCTATCCTTAGGTTCTACCTGGCTTAGGACAAAAGGGGGCGTACTTTTCTTTCCTCTCTTTATCATCATAAGCATAAATTATCATGCGTGTTCACTGTGAATATTCACAAAACTAGGGGCGTCACATTGCTGCCCCATTCCTGAATGACATATTCGAATATTATTGCACACCTAATAAAGGTGATGCATACCTATTAGGGTTTTCAACCCCATTGGGTCCCCTACAACATGAATCGTGCAAGATACATTTGCTTCACTATACTCATTTTTTTGTGTCTCCTTGTTGGAAGATTTTGGTATTCACCTTATAGCAAGAAAATGGAAAAGTTTGGTTCAGAGAAGAGTACTAGCAACGCGAGCTGTTCCAGGAAAAGTATCAAGATCGATGTGACACTCAATGAGGTGAAGAGATTACGTGAACTCAGCCAGCAAATGTCAGAAAAATCACGCTCAGACTTTGTCAGCAAATATGGTAGAATATTGGACCTATTGCGTGTTCCAGTGGAAGCCCCCGCTCTGAGCGCGTTGGCCCAATATTGGAATTCAACTTTGAGGTGTTTTGAATTGCCTAACTTAGACATCACTCCGGCCATAGAAGAGTATGCTTATATGCTAAGACTGCCAATTCAAAAGAAGACCCGCGTCTACATGTATTATGGCCAATATGTAACAGATTGGAAGATAGCAAGTCTATTAGAGCTTCATCCGGAAGAGATAGAGAAAGCAAAAAAAGGGAACCACCAAAGGGTTGGAGAGGCGATTTTTGGAAGTGTATCTCAACAAGCTGGGCCAGCAACAACGATGGGATACTTTCAACAAAGTACTAGCCCTCATGATATATGGGTTGGTGCTCTTTCCTTTTGTACCAGATCTGATTAATCAGTCAGCCATGGATGTTTTCTATAGGGACGAAGAATATGGTGTGAACCCGGTCCCTGCTATCTTAGCTGAAACTTTCCTCTCCCTACAGGTTTGTCATCAGAATCAACAAGGGAAACTGCGATGTTGTGCATCAATATTGTATGTTTGGATCATGACTCACTTGTACGCTCGTGATAAAATTGATAGAACAGATGACCCACTGAAAGTATAAGCTCGCATGCAATTAAAGCCACGTAAGCTATATGAATGGAAACAAGAGTTTGATCAGATCGACCCGCGGTCATTTAGTTGGATGTGTCCATGGTATAATGGAGATGCAGTTGTATTCAGCCGTGGAAGTTTTTCAAATGTTCCATTGATGGGTCCCAGAGGTTGTGTATCATACTCACCAGCTTTGGTGATGCGTCAGCTCAAGTGGACACAGGATGAACCCCCCGAAGAGCTGCTCGATGGGATATTCTTCCTATACCAAGAAAGTGAAAGCATCAAGAGTCAAACGATAGCAGTAGGGTCAGCATGGAATGATGTTCATATAAAAGGACCGGAGGAATTAGGAAGGTGAATCATAGCTCACACAAAAAGATATGAAGTACGGAGAGAAGCAAGAAGAGGTTTCCCTCCAAGACCTGCATCCCCTCTCCATGGGGAAAATAATCCTCTTGCCGAAGATCAAATGTTGAAAGAAATCAAAATTTTAAAAGCTCAGATGAGGGTTTTGGATAAGAAGAACCAAGCTGCCGAAGTAACTATTGTCAAGCTCCGAAGCCAAGTACAGAAGCTGAGTTTACAGATTGAGCATTTGAAAGATGAATGCGCCGATGCCCACGAAGCCCCGAGTCGCGCAAAAAGGGCAAGAAAAGACAAAGAAGCAGAAATTCAAGAGTTGCTGGCAAAGATAGGATATCAAGAGAAGTTGCTTGTCAAAATTCAAAGGAAGAAAAAAGAGCTCGAGACAAATGTAGGGATTCATGTTGAAACAATACATATACTAGAAGAGAGAGTTGAATCCCTGCAAGAAGCCTTGGCCCAAACAGAAGTGTACTCTGATCGAGGATGGAACGAAGCAGCCAAGTATTACGAGCTACTAGCGGAAGCCAACATGAGAGAAAATTGGCTCAGAACCAAGATAAAAGACTCTGAAAGAGTTGAAGCTCAACGTGACGCAGAATGGGTAAAGGGATGGAAATTGGTAGTGAAGGATGTAATGAATGAAAACGGAAGCATGGAAAAGAAAATACGAGGACATGATGGATAAGCTCCAATATCACACTTCCCGGCTGGTGGAGCGATTTGAAGAGGCATCCATCACATTCGTATGAACCATTTCCTCCAACTACCACCAAAGGTGATCGAGTTCTTCAATCATTTTGGGAAACTCGCCAGAGGGTTCAGGAAAAAGATGAGGCTCTTAACATAGAACTTTGTAGACCTCGGAGAAGGATGGAAACCATCAATGTACTTCTTTTATTTTGATCAAAGACTCATGATTTGTATCGAAATATTTATAATGAAATGGAAGTTTTCATCTATGTCTATCGAGCGTTTTTTAGATGATATCTATCGAGGAGTGCATTCTCCCTTAGATACGTCATCAACTATATTTTTACCCTAAAAATGACGTGTTTTCTGCGTAAAAATGAGGACATTGCTAGTACGGGTGTGGTCTACCGAGGAGCAGATTCTCCCTTGGACTTGACACCAGCTGCATTCAAGCTAGAGGGAACCATACCACTAGATTTGATTGCAGGATGAGTTTTCTTGCTATATGTGTATACGACAGTCTTCCTAAGAGTACCCTCACGATCGAACAAAGGATGTTATCTTGCACATGCATACATACACACACACACACAAATTTTGGATTCACTAATGAGATTCTTAAATGCTTTACAGAGTCACATACTTCTGAGAATCCAGGAACCCTTGCACGACCTAGGAAAGGTAACACCAATCAAACCCGAGTTCACAATACCAGATCTCGGACCAGGATGGCTGCCAATGCGTCTGAGGAAGGAAGAAACTTAAGCTCTGAGATAGATGAAGTGAGGGGAAGAATAAGTGAAATGACTAAAACCCAAGCAAGATTAGAAGCCATATTACAGGATATGAGGGAATCTCTCAGCATGCTTAGTGCGAACAGAGATACAATTGAACCTGGTAGGCAACGGATTTCTTCTGTGGTAACAGCACCGATGTTTTCAAACATTAGCACGGGTCTCATTCAGGGAATATCTGGCCCTGACCCTACACATCACATGGCACCAATAACACTTCCCATTGGAGAAGGATATCCCCCTTTTGAAAATGCCTATCATGAAGTCACGGGCTATACCGTGCCGACATGGGAGCAACCACATGTATCTACTCACAGTCAGTCAGCGGGAGTTCAGGCTGGTAAGGATAAGATGAGAGAAGAATGGATGGAGAAAATGGAAGAACAGATAAAAGCAATAAAAGGTCCTAGTACCTACGGCCCTCTCCAGATAGAAGAACTCTATCCCGCCACAGATGTCGTGATCCCCGAGGACTTCAAGATTCCTGATTTTTCCAAATATGATGGAAGTGGGAACCCACGATTTCACCTCATTAGTTATGCCACCAAGATGGCAATTTGGTCCAAGGATGACAAATTCCTTATCAGCTTTTTCCATGAAAGTTTGACTGGCCTCGCCTTAGAATGGTACCTCCAATTGGACCATTCCAAGATCTCGCGATGGATGGAATTAGCTGACTTATTCATGGACCAGTACAAATTCAACCTAGATGCAGCTCCGAGTCGTGAATAGTTGACTACAATACAGAAAAGAAGTGAGGAGCCCTTCAAGCAATATGCCCAAAGGTGGAGGAGTTTGGCTGCACAAGTTCAGGCCCCGTTGAATTTATCTGAAATGTGCTCATACTTTTTAGGAACCCTCGGAGCACCCTTTATAGGGGCCATGACTGGGGCAGCCTATAAATATTTCTCTGACTTGATCGTCGCTGGTGAAAGGATTGAATTTTTGGCAAGAGCTGGAAAGCTCCCCATGAATGATGGTGAAGGAAGTGCATCCCGGAAAGGATTTCAACCAAAAAAGAAGGAAGTTGAGGCAAATTATGTACAACGCCAACAAAACTTTAATCCTCAATACCAAGCACCATATAACCCTAACCCACATATTCCATACCAAACACAAACCCCGCTTTACCCGTTACAATCACCTTCACAAACCAACACTTACCCCCAAAACCAAATCAGCAATATTCCTACCCCTCAACCATATAACCTTGCCCGCCCATCATACACCCGTTACCCGTCTGCACCCCCACAAAACCGTCCGAATTATCCTCCGCCTCGCCCAAATTTCCAAAAACAAGGACGTTTCCAAAATCCAAATCTGCCACCCTTCCCGAAATTGTCCATCTCTAATGCGGATTTATTCCAACAATTGTTTGATCGCCACTTGATTGCGGGAAACCTTGTACATCCCTTAGAACCACCATTTCCTGCTTGGTACAATCCAAATCAGACTTGCAAGTATCACATGGATGTCAAATGACATTCTATTGAGGATTGCGAAGCTTTTAAGACGGTAGTGAGAAAGTTGATTGCTTGTGGGAAGCTAGGATTCGAAGAAGAGATCGGGCCTAATATCGTTAAGAATCCGATCCCGAATCATAATGATGGAAATCGAGTGAACAATTTGGAGGTAAGAGGGTCCCCAATCAGGAAGGTACTGGAACTACGAGTGCCAATGCAGAAGATTTTCGAAGAACTAAAGAAGGCGGGATACAACATTGTTGCACCAGCAAGAATCCCAAGAGAAGAAAAGAGGTATGCCGAGGATCTAAGGTGTGACTATCATCATGGGCAAATGGGGCACGGCATCGAGACTTGTTGGGATTTCAAATTCCGGGTGTAGAGATTACTCACCTTGGGAGTGATTCAAGCCAGACGAGGTGCCGCCGAGGAAGTCAATGTAGTTGAAAAAGTTGTACTCCGAGTACCACCCATGAACAAACCTTCAGCCCCAGAAAGAGTCATCGTAAGGATGAAGAAGCCAACTCCTTTTTCTTATGTCGATACACATGCTGTACCATGGAATTATGAACAGAAGGTTGAACTAGCTGGAGCTCTGGGAGAGAACTCAAAGGCCCAAGTCACTAATATTGTGAGAATTGGAGGCATTACAAGGAGCGGGCGATGCTACACCCCTGTTGAAGAAAAAATGATGAAGGAATCCAAAGAAGAGGAAACTATGGATGAGGGAAAAGGGAAAGAAGAAGAAGAGTTTCTGAAGATCATGAAGCAAAGTGAATATGATGTGGTAGAACAGTTAAAGAAAACTCCGGCAAGGATATCTCTTTTATCGCTTGTCTTGACATCAGAGTCGCATCGTAAAGCATTATTGAAGGTGTTGAATGAAGCGTATGTCAAACCTGACGTCACTCCGGAAAATGTGGTAAATATGGTGGACCCAATCAGGCATGACAACATGATTACTTTCTCAGAAGGTGAAGTGACCTCGAAATCCCGCAGTAGCACCAAAGCCTTACACATTACCCTAAAGTGTAGAGGGTTTGTGATTGCAAAGGTGCTTGTAGATGGTGGTTCGGCGTTGAATGTGGTTCCAATGTCCACCCTCGAGCAGCTAAATATAAGCATGGCGGATTTGACACCACAAGAAATGATTGTACGAGCCTTTGATGGGACGGCAAGAGGAATCTTAGGAGAGATAACTCTGTCCCTTGAAATAGGGCCTAGTTGTTTTTCTGTCCTCTTTCAGGTCATGGAAATCCAACCAGCTTACACTATGCTTCTAGGGAGGCCTTGGATTCACGAAGCAGGGGTTGTTCCATCGACTCTGCATCAGTGTTTGAAGTATATCCAAGATGGGTCCGTGATTACTGTCCGGGGTGAATAAGAAATTATGCTGGCAAAGCCCGCCATGATACCTTATGTAGAAAGTACAGAGCAAATGGAAGATGATTCGCTGCATAGTTTTTAGGTATTGAAGCCTAAGAACAAGAAGAGGGAGCCCCCAATGAAGAGTGTGAATGAAGTAGCAATCCGCATCATGGACAAGAATGGGTATCAAAGAGGAAAAGGCCTAGGACCTCAACTGCAAGGGATCTCTCAACCAATTGAAGCAGCTATGAGAGAAGGAAGGCATGGGTTGGGGTATCAACCCTACTTGACAAAAAAGATGAAATTCGTGACTCTTGAGAACAAAGAAGGAGAAGATAGTGAGAGAAAGTATCTTCCCCTTCTGACAGAGACCTTCCCAGTAGCTGCTGAAGTTATCAGTCCTGAAAAGTAATTTTCCCCTCACTTCACTATCAGCTCACTTGAAGAGAAGCTGGATGAGAACCACGTCATCTATCTCCCTGCTAGCAATGAAGTTCTCAACAATTGGCGATCTGAACCGTTTGTTGATTTTATTTCCATGAAGTAATTATCTTATTGTACTAATTATGAACTAATGTTTACTTTCTTTGAGACATGAATGAGAATGTAGCACTTTGTCTGTTGTTTTCCTTTTGATTCCATCGTTTCTTTTCTCTCTCTTTCATTTATTTTGTTTAAGCTTTTCTGTCGTAAATAAGACTCTTGCCTATACTTCTCCTATTCCCGACTTTTTGTTCCAGGGATAATTCTTCCACTAAAGATCTACCTCAGGAGAGGGACTTTGAAAACTCATTTATTGATTCCCTCGCGGCCGCTGATGAATACAACCTTGAATTTGATGAGGAAGAAGAGGACATTGAAGAATTCTTAAAGATGGCGAAACGGTCAGAATAAGGGATTAGCTCGAATGACGAGGTTGTAAAAGTGATCAATATGGGAACTGAGGAAGACAAGAAGGAGTTGAAAATAGTGGATAACCTAGAGCGTGAAGAAATGGTTGCACTATTCAAAAAGTATCTGGATGTTTTTGCATGGTCCTACAGAGATATGCCAGGTTTAGATCCAGAGATAGCATCGCATAAAATTCCCTTATACCCAGATGCAGCTCCAAAGAAGCAAAAATTAAGGAGAATGCATCCTGAGATATCGCTGAAGATCAAGGAAGAAGTGACCAAGCAGTTAGAGGCTGACTTTCTGGAAGTAGCTAGACACCCGGAATGGGTAGCTAATATTGTTCCAGTACCAAAGAAGGATGGAAGGGTCAGAATGTGTGTGGACTACCGAGACCTGAATAAAGCCAGTCCAAAGGATGATTTCCCCCTACCTCATATTGATGTCCTTGTAGACAGTACAGCCATAAGTCATAGGTTTTCTTTCATGGACGGGTATTCTGGGTACAATCATATCCTTATGGACGATGACGATAAAGAAAAGACAACTTTTATCACTCCTTGGGGAACTTTTTGTTACAAAGTGATACCTTTTGGATTAAAGAATGCTGGGGCCACCTACCAACGTGCTATGGTAGCATTGTTCATGATATGATGCATAAGGAGGTAGAGGTATATGTTGATGATATAGTCGCTAAGTCCAAGGAAGGAGAAAGCCGTGTGGCAGTTTTGAGAAAGTTGTTCGAGCGACTAAGAAAGTACAAGTTGCGCCTCAACCCTGCAAAATGTACTTTCGGTGCATCCGCAGGGGATTTACTTGACTTTGTTGTCAGTAGATAAGGAATAAAGGTGGACCCTAACAGGCAATACGTGACATGCCAGCACCTAAGAACGAACGAGAAGTAAGGGGTTTTCTTGGAAGATTGAACTATATTGCGTGCTTCATTGCAAATCTGACTAGCACATGCGAGCCAATCTTCAAACTCCTCAGGAAAAATAATCCAGGAAGATGGGATGATATTGAATCCCCCAGTGTTGGTACCACCTACCCAAGGTCGTCCATTGTTGCTCTATCTCACTATATTGCCAACCTTAATGGGGGCAATGCTGGGACAACAAGATGAATCTGGCAGGATGGAGCAGGCAATTTACTATATGAGTAAGAAGTTTAACGCCTGTGAGGCTCGTTATATGACAATCGAGAAGACTTGTTGTGCACTAGTATGGACCTCCAGAAGACTCAGACAGTACATGTTATATCACACCACTTGGCTAATTTCTCGAATGGATCCTTTGAAGTATATCTTCGAAAGTCCTCATATCTCCTTAAGAGTTTCGAAGTGGCAAATGATATTGTCAGAATTTGACATCAAATATGTGACTCAAAAGTCCATCAAAGTAAGTGCGATTGCTGACCATTTAGTAGAGAATCCTCTTGAGGATGGATGACCTGTCAATTCTGAGTTCCCAGATGGAGAGATAATGTCCCTCGAGGAAGATGAAGAATAGGAAAGTGTGTGGAAAATGTATTTTGATGGAGCGGTCAATATGCATGGCAGTGGTATAGGAGTAGTGGTTATCTCACCAAACGGAAAGCATTACCCGGTGGCAGTAAAACTGAAATTTGAATGTATGAATAATATTGCAGAATACGAGGCATGTGCTGGCGGATTACAAATGGCACTTGAACTTTATATAAAGCAGTTGAAAGTCTCCGGGGATTCAGCTTTAATCATTTACCAAGTCAATGGTGAATGGCAAACCAAAGACTCCAAGTTTATTCCGTATCAGAAACACTTGACTCAGTTGATTGCAAAGTTCGATGAGATTACTTTCTCGCATTTAAGTCGAGACAAGAATCAGTTTGCTGATGCTTTAGCCACACTAGCTGCCATGACCAAACTGGATATCCATACCAATGTCCAACCCATCCAAGTTAGAATGCAAGATGAACCGATATACTATGCTCATGTGGAAGGAGAACCTGATGGTAAGCCTTGGTATCATGATATCAAGCAATATATTCAGAACAAGGAATACCCGGTAGAAGCTAGCGAAGTAAATAGAAAGACCATCCGAAGACTGGCTATGGCCTTTTTCTTTAGCAAGGAGGTCCTGTATAAAAGAGGATATGATGGTACCCTACTCAGATGTGTGGATGCTCGCGAAGCTAAATTGATCATGATCGAAGTTCATGAAGGAATCTGTGGGACTCATGCCAACGGTCACATGATGGCTAGGAAAATCTTGAGAAGTGGTTATTATTGGTCTACTATTGAGTCAGATTGTATGGAGCATGTTCGTAAATGCTAAAAATGTCAGATGTATGCAGACCGTATTAATGCACCTCCATTTCCACTGCACAATTTAGCATCCCCATGGCCTTTTTCGATGTGGGGAATAGATGTCATCGGTCCCATTAATCCCAAGGCTTCCAATGGTCATCGTTTCATTTTGGTGGCGATAGACTATTTCACTAAATGGGTAGAAGCTGCTTCATATGCCAGCATAACTCAAAATGTGTTTCTCAAATTCCTCAAGAAGGACGTCGTCTGTAGATACGGGATCCCAGAAAGGATAATCACAGATAATGCTTCTAACCTTAATAGTGTCGAGATTCAAAAGTTTTGCGATGGTTTCAAAATCAAACACCACAATTCAACTCCTTATAGGCCTCAAATGAATGGTGCAGTTGAAGCAGCAAACAAAAATGTCAAGAAGATCGTTGCCAAGATGGTTGTAAACTATAAAGACTGGCACTGAATGCTGCCATATGCTCTACATGCTTATTGGACTAATATACGATCAAGCACTGGGGCAACCCCTTTTTCTCTGGTGTACGGGATGGAGGTTGTCTCACCTATCGAAGTAGAACTCCCTTCGCTAAGAGTCTTGATGGAAGCAGATTTAGAAGAATCTGAGTGGGTGGAAACTCGATATGAGCAGTTGAACATGATAGAAGAGAAAAGACTGACAGCTATCTGACACGGGCAATTGTATCAAAGCAGAATGGCAAGAGCTTTTAATAAAAAGGTTCGTCCTAGAGAATTTTACGCGGGAGACCTGGTTTTAAAGAAAACCCTCCCTACTCAGGAGGATGCTCGAGGAAAATGGGCACCGAATTATGAAGGCCTTTATATTGTCAACCAAGCATTCTCAGGAGGGGCTTTAATTCTGCAAAACATGGATGGGGAAGAGTTACCAAGGCCAGTAAACTCTGATGCTGTGAAAAAGTTCTACGCTTGAAGGCCCGCTAGGTTGAAAACCCGAAAGGGCAGCCTAGGCAAAAGTTAGGGCAAAACACAATGAAAATAGAAGAAAAGCAAAGGCCCGCTAGGTTGAAAACCCGAAAGGGCAACCTAGGCAAAAGTTAGGGCAAAGAAACCTTAGGCTGAAAACCTGTAAAGGCAGCCTAGGAGGAGGATATGGTCCAACATTTCTGCAAGCACTCACTGGGGCAATTTTATCTGACTGAGTATACTGGGGCAAAATTGTTAAGGAATGATTGAAGGTGTGTTTCAAGAATCAGAAACATAAGCCAAGATCTGTGTCATCAAAAGGCTGCGGGGAATCAATTAAATGAAAATCAAAGGACCAACACTGGGGCAAATTTTATGTGATTCTCGTAATTTTCTTTCCTTATCTTTGCTTCTAATCTTCATGATCCCTTTTGTAATTTTGTTCTCATATTGTTTATTTTATCTTAACAAACTAAATTCTCGTATTTAGGCAAGAGGTTTTTCTTTCACACTCCCCTGTCGTGTTCACTCTCATGTTTAATCCCTATGGTCATGTCTCAATAAGAGTAAATATAAGTTTAATGGTATGATTTGATAATTCTAATGGTAGCACCAATGAATGGTTTGAACCAAAAGGACTCAATATTTAAAATTCAATGGAAGAGATAGCATGCACTGGATGACAAAAAATTAATGATGCAAATAAGCTTGGGAGAATAAACATAACATCCACCTCATATGTTATCAGATGCTTGGGAGACCCATGTTGTTAAAAGAATGAATGATGCCTAGAATGGTCATGAACAAGGGTTTGGTTGGTGGAAGTTTTTCCATGGAGCATTTGGTTCCGCTGCCTTCAAAAGGAAAGGATTCCCATTAGTTTCAGATTACTAATCGAGCTATGAGGCTCACTGCATTTCTTATTTTCGAGTTCTGAGGCTCACTGCAATTTTATTTTCGAGCTCTAAGGCTCGCTGCATATTTACTTTCCTGTTGGACGAGGGGGATCCATACATTGCAATTTTATTTTCGAGCTCTGAGGCTCACTGCAATTTATTTTTGAGCTCTGAGGCTCACTGCAATTTTATCTTCGAGCTCTGAGGCTCACTGCACTTTTATTTTCGAGCTCCGATGCTCACTGCATTTTTATTTTCGAGCTCCGAGGCTCACTGCAAGTTTATTTTCGAGCTCTAAGACTCGCTGCATATTTACTTTCCTGTTGGACGAGGGGGTTCCGTCCACTGTAATTTTATTTTTGAGCTCTGAGGCTCACTACATTTTATTTTCGAGCTCTGAGGCTCACTGCAAGTTTATTTTCGAGCTTTGGGGCTCATTGCAAGTTTATTTTCGAGCTCCGAGGCTCGCTGCATATTTACTTTCCTGTTGGACGAGGAGGTTCCATCCACTACAATTTTATTTTCAAATTGTAAGGTTTTCTTCTGAGCTCCTCACGTTTTTTGGACAAAATATGTGTTCATTTTCTTTACTTGTTCATTACTACAATACATGAAAAATCACGACTAATCATGTCTTCTAATATGCAACAAGTAAAGAGGGGCAACTGTGAACACCCATTTTTGTCCGTCTTCATTTTATTCTAATTTTTTATGTTATTATGTTTCAGGGAGACTAAAAATAATAGTGAAGAGAGAAAGAAAGAAAAGAAAATAATGAAGAAAGGAGGAGGCTCATAACTGATTTGCTATTGGACGGGGAGGTCCCGTCCATTGCATTGCATTCGCTGTTGGACGGGTCCAGTCCATTGGATTACATTTGCTGTCGGACGACAAGGTCCAGTCCATTACATTGCATTTGTTGTTGGACGGCGAGGTCCAGTCCATTACATTGCATTTGTTGTTGGACGGGAGGTCCCGTCCATTGTATTTGCTGTTGGACGGCGAGGTCCCGTCCTTTACATTGCATTTGCTGATTGGACGGGGAGGTCCCATCCATTCCATTGCATGTTTTAAATTCTGCTGGACGGGAGGTCCCGTCCATTGCATTTGCTGTTGGACGGTGAGGTCCAGTCCATTACATTGCATTTGCTGATTGGACGGGGAAGTCCCGTCCATTCCATTGCATGTTTTAATTTCTGTTAGACGGGAGGTCCCGTCCATTCCATTGCATGTTTTAATTTCTGTGGACGGGGAGGTCCCGTCCATTCCATTGCATGTTTTTAATTCTGCTGGATGGGAGGTCCCGTCCATTGCATTTGCTGTTGGACGGTGAGGTCTAGTCCATTACATTGCATTTGCTGATTGGACAGGGAGGTCCCGTCCATTCCACTGCATGTTTTAATTTCTGTTGGACGGGAGGTCCCGTCCATTCCATTGCATGTTTTAATTTTTGTTGGACGGGAGGTCCCGTCAATTGCATTTGCTGTTGGACGGGAGGTCCCGTCCATTGTATTTGCTGTTGGACGGCGAGGTCCCGTCCTTTACATTGCATCTGCTGATTGGACGGGGAGCTCCCATCCATTCCATTGCATGTTTTAAATTCTGCTGGACGGGAGGTCTCGTCCATTGTATTTGCTGTTGGACGGCGAGGTCCCGTCCTTTGCATTGCATTCGCTGTTGGACGGGTCCAGTCCATTACATTGCATTTGCTGATTGGACGAGGAGGTCCCGTCCATTCCATTGCATGTTTTAATTTCTGTTGGACGAGTAGGTCTTCCATTGCATTTTAACTTTCTGTGGACGAGTAGGTCTTCCATTGCATTTTAACTTTCTGCTGGACGAGTAGGTCTTCCATGGAATGTTTAAGTTTCTGTTGGATGAGTAGGTCTTCCATGGCATGTTTAAGTTTTTGTTGGACAGGTAGCTCTTCCATTGCTTGTTTAAGTTTCTATTGGACAAGGAAGTCCCGTCCATTCCGTTGCATGTTTTAATTTCTGTTGGACGAGGAGGTTCCGTCCATTGCATGTGTAAACTTCTGTTGGACGAGGAGGTCCGTTCAATGCATATCTAATTTTGCATATCTAACTTTCTGTTGGACGAGGAGGTCCCGTCCATTCCATTGCATGTTTTAATTTCCGTTGGACGAGGAGGTTCCGTCCATTGCATGTGTAAACTTTTGTTGGACGAGGAGGTCCGTCCAATGCATATCTAATTTTGCATATCTAACTTTCTGTTGGACAGGGAGGTTCCGTCCACTACAATTTTATTTTCAGGCTGGAGGCTAAAGAATAAAGAAAGAAGAAGAAGAAGATAATGAAGAAAGGACGAAGAAAAGAAGGAGAAAAGGACAATCAACGAAAAGGAGAAAGGAGATTGAGTTACTTCTCCTGACCCTAAAAACCCTATTTTACATATCAGACCAGACCTCTTTTCCTCCTCCCACTCTCCAACCGTTCCTGCGCCTTCTCTACCCATTGGTCCTTCTTCTTCCTCATCTCCTCCCTCATTTTAACCTAGCAGCCCCACTCCTAATCCTTAAAAACCCATCTTACATATCAGACAAAACCCCCCATTTCCTTCTCTCTTCAAACACGCAACCTTCACATTAAATCACTTCTTTTCCGCTGCTCGCGCCGCCCCCATCTGGACACACGCTATTTCTGCTCAGAACCACCCAAGCCCCGGATTTCGTGAAGACCAACCTTGAAGCCGCTGGGTAAGAAGAAGCGTGAAGCCCTCTCCTCCATCTATAAAAAGGGGAAAAAATCCAGAGAAGGAGGGGGCACAGAGGGAGAGAGAGATTTTTAACTGATATTTTCTTTGTGAAGAAAAGAGATTAGGGATTTGAGTTTTCTTTCTCTTCTCTGTCATTAGAGTGGTTCCAAATTCTTAGAAGAAGGAAGAGTAAAAAGAGTCAGTGAGATTGAAATGTAAAGGTTTTGATCTTGAAATCTTACCACTGGGAGAAAACAAAATCATTGTTATTCTGCTCTCATTTAGCAATCCTTGTTCTCTTTGTTGATATTATTCATAAGTTTCCCTTGACATTTTATTTTTCAGTGTCCCTGTTTATGACAAAAGAAAAACCCATGGATATCTACTGAATAAGTTAGTAAAATGTTTCATTTTTATCTGTTTACTATGATGTTTGTGTCTCTGTTTACTGAATGATTTAATAAAATATTTCATTTTTGTTCTATTTTCATAAGGTAAAACTACTTTTACATAAAAAATAAAAGATGATCACTTAAATCCCCTTCAACCGGTTCTAAATACTTAATTAAAACAATGTTTTTTCAGGTTGCTCTATGACAAGTGTCATGTTCAACCCTTTAGATTTTGAGGTTGCTCTGTGGACTTAGGTGCCATGTTCAACCTCACTTAGCTCCAAAAAATTCACAACGGGTAAAACGAATATTTTCAAAGTTATTAATAATTTATACAACTAATTTTGGGTAACAATTTTATGGATGTTCTAGGGTTCCGTGGGGTTAAGTCTCCACACCTTCCCTAGACATAATCGACTCCCGAACCCAAAGCTTTTTCTTAAAGGGTTTTCCAACTTCCCTGAAATTAAATAAAGTTGATGACGACTCCATGTTTTCTCTCTAAAAAGAAAAACCAGTCCTTTTTTGTTCGCTACACCCAAACACATTGCTTATTTTATGTTTCAGCTTTTTGGGTAGAAAACAATTGAAATTTAATAAAAAAAAAGTCTCAAACACACTAATTTTTTATTTATTTTTTGATAAAATCCCAAATACGCTCTTAGTAGTATTAGATATTAGATATAAGAAGGAAAAGGTTAAAAAAAAGACAACCATAAATTTTGATATTTGCATATCAAGTTTCAATTTTTTTTTCTAATTGAGGGTTGCCATTAATATGGACAAAGGTGAAAAATAATGACTACATACTTTTTTTTTTAGTGAACTACTACTCCGATCTAAGTGTGTTTGCACTTCTGATTGGATCGATTTTGAGGTAAAAAGTCATCCGATCCAAAGATAAAAAGAGCACGTGGTTCGATTTGGTTTGAATGATTTATTTGAAAAAAAATCTAATCCAATCCGATCCGATTAAATGCGGTTTGGATCGGTTCGGTTGATTCAGTTTTTACTGACACATCATTACGTATTTATTTTATATCAAAATAGCATGATTACAAGCTAAATTGAACAAAATCTTAAATATGTATATACTTGTTTATATATTCATGCAATAACATTTCATAAAATATATACAAAATAAATAAATATAATTATCAACTATTTCCAGAACATCTTTTTTTATTTTATGTTTGGAACTTAGAAATAGTAAAAGTTTATTTAAATCAAACTAGTAATTATTATTAGAAAAAAAAACAACAACTAAAAAATTTATATATGCGGTTTGGTTTGGATTGATTCGATTTAAGAAAAGGAATCAAAAATCCGATCTGATCCGATCGATTTTTATAAAACAAGATCCATAAAAATTCAATAGACATCGGTTTTGTTCGGTTTTCGATTTTTGTGGATCGGTTTGGATATGAACATCCCTGCTCTGGTCTCTATTATAATAAAAAATTAAATAAAACACGCATACTAAAATAGGTAGTTAATCTCGTATAATATTTTTAATCTTATTTAAAAAATGAGAATGCTAACCAATGCCCTTGCATTGGTTAAGGTTCTAAAAATAAAAAATTGACATTGAGACTTGATGTATTTTATATTTTGAAGAATAATAAAGTTACTTTTCCAATGAACTTTTACTTTTTTGGGTTTCCTTAATCAATGCTTTTAGAGCACTGGTTAGCATGACTCTTTAAAAAATTAAGTTTGTTACCTAAATTATCCTCCATCTTATTTATTAAGTTTGTGTTGTTGGGAATAAAAAGAATAACTGAAAAACAAAATTTGTATTAAATGAAGGGGTATTTGGAACAACATGATTAAACTGGATAGAAGTAGTTGAAATTTGCTTATATATCAGACCAAAAAGTTTGATACTTTTTTTACTTATAATAAAGACCGGATGGAGTATATAATTTAGTTTCAGATAAACATGAAAAGCTTAATATTATTAATTATTACTGATTGTGGGTCGTATGTTTTTGTTTCCATACATATAATTGTATGGATCAAACCCAAAATCTCATATTTAAGGGACCTAAAGTTAACATCATTGATAATAATTATTAACTATTTTAAATTAATATATAGAAATTAATTTTGTTTGCGATAAAATCGTCTAACGATTGAATGTACAAAAGTAAAACAGAAAAGCCAAGGGGGCCTACTATAACCGCGTGTTTTTTGTGTGAATTATTGCGGCTTTGTTCCTAATAAAAAAAAGCCATGCCATTCATGATGGATCAGCCTGTCTGCATTCCGCTACAATTCAATGGGTTCATAATCCGGGACTTGACACAATTGCAGACTAAGTTATAGCTTTACGTTAATGTTAACATCATGATCCTTTTTATATTAACCTCCTTTTCATAATCTTTATTGCGCACAAATAGATATTGACAACATAAAGAATTTATATTGATGATATGGTGCTAATATCAAAGCTGATTAAAAATATATATTTATTATAAGTAAAAGGGTCATGGTAAGAATATTGGTTAATGAAACCAAAAAAGTAAAATCTTAATAAAAAATTAAGTTTATCACACTTCAAAATATAAATTACATCAAGGTCTCAATGAAGATTTTTTCTTTTTAGATCCTTAACCAATGGTCCATTCTCGTAAGTAAAATTAGTCTTTTCGCCTTCTAATTTTATTTATTTCTGAATTTGACTGCTAACTTTGAAAATTATATAGAATTTCCTTTTTATTTATGTTATAACTTCATTAGTTATATAGTTTGTGCCAACCTATATCAATCCCGGTAAATGTTAATAATAACCAGCTTCATGTACACATTTTTATACATAAAGGTTTAAATTATGGGAATGCACACTCTAGTATAAGGTGAGCTAAGGCTATAAACCTTAATGAGAATTTAAAATAAAATTTATATATCACCTACTAATAAAAAAGATCCGAAAATGGAACCCAAATTACAAAATATGTGAGCGGAAGGGTCAACTAAAATGTGCCATATCCTTTGGCAGCTTCATGCACAGTTAAGAACACAAAAAAAATAACAAAAAAATGAAAATAAACCATAAATTAGGCTTAACAAAAAATAAAATGTAAGTTTGAAACATACTGGGTCCGCTTAAAAATAGCCCAACCCAATTTGATAGCTATGGACGGACTTACTACTGGTTTAGTTCCACTATATCCAATCACTTTTTATCATCAGGAGGAGATAGGGCTTTTGGCATTTTTTAATCCTTCTTTCGTCTTTATCGGTTTTCTGGTTCCTACGGAGCTCCTGAACCTTTTAGAACTTGAGAAACATAATATCTCTCTTTTTAGTGAAGAGCTGTAACGAGGCTAAATTGATAATAACAATAAAAACTGAACAATGAACTATATTATACTTAATCAATGTAAGGAACAATTACAATAAGAAGCGTTAAAGGGAAATAACCTAGAGAAGGAGAAGAGGTAGAGCCTAGGGGAGAAGAGGAGAAAGAGTGTAGAGACTTGTCCAAATTCTTCACCCCTTTTTCCCACTCCATATTTTGATATATGTATCCATTAGTTGTAACTAACCTTGTCCCCTTTTCCTTGCTAGCAGAGTCTCTCTCATGTGACTCATTTATTTTTCTTCCCAATTCCTCCTTTCCTTCCACTGGTATCGTAACATTACCACCCCCATTAAAATTGACCTTGTCCTCAAGGTCATGGCTATGGAAGTATATATGCAGAAAGGGGAAAGTCTCCAATGCAAATAGAATCGTGTCTTGCACATCTGAATCAAAGGTATCATCAATATACTCCACAACCTCATATAGTCTTCCACTGTTGGAATTTCCCTTCTATAGCAGTAGGATAGATTGAGGAGTAAGTTGAATCACAACCATGTTGGGTCCTGCATTTGTATCCTCTATAACAGTAGTGATCTCAGCAAGTTTGAGCACATATTGGCCTCCTTCAATCTTATACATTGGCTGTACCTCATCACCTTTGTTAATAACACTTTTTTTTTTTAATAATATCATAAGGTCCATTTGAAGAATGTTTGTCGAGCCTAACAGGAAGTAAACTTAAAAGTCTATTCTTTACCTTATGGTTGTGAATCAAAATTCCTTCGACAATGACAACTTCATCTCCAATTGAAACCAAGGAAGGGTATGTGATGTCAATTGTGTCAAGCAAAACCGAGGGTCCAATTCTTGCACCAAGCATCTGAAACCAGTATTTCAGAAACATTGTTCCTCTAAGGTGTATGGCCAGAACTTCAAGAGTTTTATATGGTGCACACCACTTGACAAAATCCATTGAATAGAGAGAGATTGCAGGTGTAAAGACATAATTTGACCTCAAGAAAGAGTTCCCAAAATTTGAAATGCAAATGCAATTAGAAACAAATCCAAGGATCCAAGAAAGTGGTGCCAAAGTCAATGGAAACAAATAGTTTGACCAAGGAATTCCATGCACCAAAATACTGACATTTAGGATGAAACTTTGAAAAGAAAAGATGGGTAGATAAGCATGATATATTAGCATGGTTGAAATATAAACAAGTGCAGATAGTTGAAGTAAACAGATACTACACTTGGATGCATCCACAACCCATTCCGCAGAATCAATCTCTGCTTCATTTGATACGCTCACACTGATTGTAGCATTGAACACTATAGCAATCATGGTATCCCAACCATTTATGTTCACACAGATAGATAAGGCATTTGTTGGTTTCGGGCCATATAGAGAACATGGAACCCTTAAGCCTTATAGAAGTATCCTTTGCCATGTTGAGAAGATTAACACCTTGGCCAACTTAATGGTGGTCACACTTCTAACACTAGCACCCTCTGACTCCAGCTTGTTTGGAAACCCATAGGCATTGTCATTGATAGCAAACAGTGGGAAATTAAAAAAAGAGAAATCTAATAATTATTGTACCAACAAGCAATTTCTTTAACCACAACTTCTCCGACTTCCTAAGCTGAATAATCTTTGATGAGAACTTCATCTCCCATGCTTGCAGTTTTATAATCTTCATATGCATTAAAATCTCAGATGTCATCATCATTTTTTTATCTTTGAACTTCAGTAACTTACATTGGAATTTGGCTTGCAATGATGCCGTAGGACAATTTAGCATCATCAAAATTATAGTGGTAGTTACAACAGCTAATGAAGCGACCTCTATACCTATATGAAGAATAGACAAGGCCAAAGCAAGTTGAAGAACATCCATCCATGAATCATGCATGTACCAACAAAGTTTAGTGATTTTTGCAGCATCAACAGTCTTTATGTTGATGATTTTCCCAGTGTTGCTTCTCTCCTTTGATTGACATGAGAGGGTCAAACCTTTAGCATAGCACCTTGGTAACAACATTGATTGCATCCTAACCCCAACCTGCTGTAACATAAACATACAGTACCTCATCGAAAACCACTCCACAAGCTTTGCAACAATAAATGTCATACCCAAAATATAGCCTCTTTTTCTAGACTTGTTTTCCCCATTGAGGTGTTGAATAAGGTTCTCAAGCATATAGTTTGGAGTGGTGGGTTTATGACCAGACTCATCCCCCAATTCAGAGAGGCCCAACTCCTATCAATATTGGATTGAATTTGGCCCATTTGCCGCAGGTACCCATGCCATTCCAACCTTGCATCGCTTTGCCATACCTTGCAGGTTACCGCCGTAAGCTAGAGCATCCATCGGACCATCATCTCTTCATCATCCATGCGACGGCTACAATCTGGCGGTTTTGCAGGTGGTCGAAGGGGCGGTGTGAGTATAGGCCCAAGCCCCTCCCTCTCAACAGATACACTCGGGTGAGGCGGTTGGTGCGGCGACGGCGGAACGACAACTCTGCCCGGTGGCTCCAGTGGGGGTAACTCGACTGGAATGTCGAAGGTCCAAGGCTTTGTCACCGTTGTAGACCTCGATCTCTCCCTCGGTGACCTCGAGTAGAATGATTTTGGCTGCGGCTGTGTGTTGAACTGTTGAAGATAATTGAAATTAGGTAATTAGTTAGTTTGTTATTATTAGTTGGATAGTTAGTATAACAAGTAAGAGTGAGTTAGTTAAGTTAGGGTGGTGTATGTGTAAGTCTATAAATAGACTAAGTGTAGTGTGTAGAGTGTAGAAGTGTGTGCATTTGAAAAAAAATTCAATTATAAGTCTTCTTCTCTAATTCTCTAATTCTTTCTTCAATCTTTCTATGTGTGCACCATGAGCGATAGTGAGTGCTTGTATTCCAATATGGTATCTAGAGCTATAACGACCCTAGGAGAAGAGTGTGTTCCCATGGGGGTGGAGATTATGGATGGGGATGTCCTTTTACCAGTTCTTGATGGCAAGAACTCCATCGTTGGGGGGTGACAATGAGAGTCATCTTTGAGTTCCATGATGTGCTGGAAATTGTGATGGAAGGTGTTGATGGTGTGGAAGGGAGTGCTTCCAAGAAGAGAGATGGTGAAGCTCTCTTTATCATCCACCAATGTGTGGATGAGGACAATCGTGAGAAGATCTCCACAACCAATAACGCTAAAGAAGCATGGGAAATCTTGCAACAAGCCTATGGAGGTGTTGAAAAGGAGAAGAGAAGTGCTGCACACAAGACCACAGAGAAGGCTATTGGGAAAGATTCAATTGCTGGACAAAAAGGATCTGAAGGCAATGAAGGCAAAAGATGAGGCTTTGAAGAAG
This sequence comes from Sophora flavescens, assembly GCA_030762895.1. Lineage (NCBI taxonomy): Eukaryota > Viridiplantae > Streptophyta > Magnoliopsida > Fabales > Fabaceae > Sophora > Sophora flavescens. Next base: position 3,757,616 of record CM061068.1, on the reverse strand, counting down.
AAGCAACGGCAGGAATGGGAAACCCCAATGAATGATAACCCAAAGTGTGAAGCAGCCCCTGGTTGTGGTGAGGTGAAGAGGCCAATGAAGAAGGAAAGAAGAGTGGTCAGCCCGTCGGAATCTCATCGTCACACGATGGAGGTGACTGGAAAGAGCAGCACAATCATGGAAGAAGGAACGGGGTGGAAGGTCCAACCTTCCACAGAGTCATCGACCGCGAGCCTGAAGTTGTTTGCCACGAGCCTGGAGGTTGCTGCTGGTGGGACGATACCAGATACGCCTGATTCGAAATCAATGGCCATTGCCGCCGCTGCGAAGAAGAAACAGAACGTGTTCAAGAATGATGCCGCTGCAAAGACGGGAAGAACCAGTTCGGAGTCGGCCAACGTAGTGCCGCTGCTGATGGTGGCGATGACGAGAAATGGTGTGACCGAAGGGTTTGATTTGAGGTCACCGGAAGTGAAACCGGAGCCGCCAGACGTGAACCCAGTTATGGCAGGAGGAGTGATGGCTTCAGATGAGTTGCCTGAGCCGCGGGACGCGAGCCTATATGTGAAAAGAGGGTGTTCGTTTTCAGATCTTTCGCCATGGGTGTCCAAGAATGAAGAAAACACGGATCTATCGAAAGAAGAAGGCAAAGATTTAAGTTTCCGGGGAAATAAGAATTTCACCCAAATTAAATACATTTTACGTTTGAAAATTGTCAGCAATAGATTTTGTAGCTCAGTTGTAGAGTGTTCGACGCGGACGCAACAGGTTGCGGGTTCGATATTGTCCTCCTGCTTGTCGATCATTTTATTTTTGATAAAATTGCTTAAATGTTCAAAGTTCATAAAAGTTTCTGAAGATGGGAGTCGAACACGAGACTCCAGTGGCGCAAGGTTTAAAAAAACTGTTGGTGACCACCAGACCAATGAAACTGTTGTGTTAATGAGTTGTTTTTGCAAATACTCAAGGGTTTTAAAATTCTGGGATCCTGGTGGATGTAAAATTATTTCTATGCTGATTAGATATTTGTGCTTCAAAGTATGGGATCCTGGAAAATTATGTTTAAAGATGTACTAGTATTAGTCATTGTATTTTGTGTATTGTGTTTTTGTCTAATTTGAATTAAGGGGGTGTGTTGAAGATAATTCAAATTAGGTAATTAGTTAGTTTGTTATTGTTAGTTGGATAATTAGTATAACAACTAAGAGTGAGTTAGTTGAGTTAGAGTGGTGTATGTGTAAGTCTATAAATAGACTAAGTGTAGTGTGTAAAGTGTAGAAGTGTGTGCATTTGAATAAAACTCAGTTATAAGCCTTCTTCTCTAATTATCTAATTCTCTCTTCTTTCTTCGATCTTTCTATGTGTGCACGATGAGTGATAGTGAGTGCTTGTGTTCCAATATTAACGACATGCTCGAACCCCAAACTTGAGTGGCAACGAAAATCTCTTTTCTTCTTTGCCGTTCAATAACGATGTCCATGAGGATCGTTCTCCTTTATTTTTGTCGTCATTGAAGAGGCGTTCGCCAACACCATCGTCGACCATGGTTGTATCTTCACCGGCGTTCGATTTCCCTCCGTCGTCAATGGCGATCGAGATCCCACCCTGCAGCAACTTAGATTTGGTGGTTCATTGATCTGTTTCACTTCTAAGGTATGTTGAATCTCTGGGGCAATCGACTGGTATAGAACCACGTGGTTAGCCTCCACACTTGAGTTCTTCTCACTGGCTGAAGCGGTGCTGCCGATAGTTTCGACCTTGGCGGCCATTTCCTCCCGTTGATATGGACATGCTCGTGTTTCAAGTCGTCGGAGTATGGATTTGAGAGTGGCAGCGATTTCATCAAGAAGCTCGAGATCCTCCGATGTGAATTCATCAGCCATGTGAGATCAATGAAAGCACCAATGTAACGAGGCTAAATTGATAATAACAGTAAAAACTGAACAATGAACTATATTATACTTAATCAATGTAAGGAACAATTACAATAAGAAACATTAAAGTGAAATAGTCCAGAGATAGAGGCTAGGGGACAAGAAGAGAGACCATGAGAGAAGGAGAAAGAGTCTAGAAACGTGTCTAAATTCTTCACCCCTTTTTCCCGCTCCACATTTTGATATATATATATCCATTAGTTGTAACTAACTTTGCCACAGCCCCCTTGCTAACGGAGTATGTCACATGTGACTCATTTATTTTTCTTCCAAAATCCTCATTTCCTTCCACTGGTATGGTAACATGAGCCTTGACTAATTAATAGAATTTGATAAATATCAATACACACTCGTTCGTTAGCAATTAACTTCTAGAAGAGGATTAGTAATACACTTTCTTTCAAACTATTTTTTATAAGTATTTAATTGATGTATATTGACGATGTAAAATTTTTTTATACTGTCAATCAATTCGAAATTAACACATCATTCAAAATATCTAATTATTTTAAAAATCATCAATTACATGATTTCTGATTGATTGCAAGTATAAAAAATTTTATACTATCACTACACAGAAATTAAACTATTTTTATAATGGGATGAATTTATATGAGATCCACAGAATAAAATAAGTCCCAAATAAAACCCATGCAACAATAAAAATTCGTTGAAAAGAATATTGAAATTAGTGTTTGTATTAACTTAATATATCTTTTTATGAGATGCTGATTGGATTGGTGTTACATTCTGTTACTTACGAAAGCGATAGTGTTTATTTAACAGATGTAACAACTGCCAACCATTTTGGTAAAACTGCAACACAGAGGAAAACATCGTCTGGAAACAGGAGAAGTAAGCCTTAACTATTTAATTAAGGATAACGACAGTTTATATCGACGATACAATTTTTTTGATCATTGAGGAGGAGTATATCCCGTCGAAAACAGGGACTAATCTCTTGTGGAGGAATGAATGACATCGAAAAATAAGAAACATCCTTCTAACCGAAATTTATTCCATATGTGTTGACAATACAAATTTAATACTTTTTAACATAATAATTATACCATTTTTTCATATGACATCTTTTGATTCCTTAACTAATTTCTTTAGAGTATTTGTTAGTATTGATCTTTAACTAATTAATTGGTAGTGTTTATTTTTATTATTTAATTTGATTATATATTAATCTTATTTATTTTTTTACATTTTGTCACATTAAAAATTGGGATTGGACAGGGATTCCAATTTCATTCCAGACAACAATTTGCGTTAAATTGTTGGGAGTTGAAGAAAGAAAAGTCCACTTGTCCTCCCCTTGTTAGGCATATTTTGGTATTCTTGTTCTTGATAAAGTGAGCTGGAAATAAAAATTTCCATGTTTTATAGAAGAGATGAAATAATTAACTATCCGCAATTGAAAATAAAACTGTCCATGACGGCAACTACTTAATTCTTACTTTGCTTCAACCGCTTGGCGCCGCTGCTAATGGTATTGGTGTTGCTATCACGATACGAAACAAGTTTCACTCAGAATTCAGATTCAGATTTGAATTATTGTTGTTATTTTTTCTAGTGAGAGTGAAGGATCGAATCATGGTTCCAGATGGGCGCGAACCCATGGTGAGTCGATCCAAATCGTTCCACGCCCTTCCCATTCCTATCTCTCCGAATCATTCACTGAGGGTGGGTGTGGGTCCCAGCCGCCTCTCCAGCTCCCGCAGCAGATTGAAGACGAAACCCTGCTGGTATCGAAGAAAACGAGCCAAATTGCTTATTGCGCTTATTGCGTTACTGGCTTCCCTTTTCGTTCTCAATTGGCTTATGCTTGTTCGCTTACAATACCATGGATCCCTCCCTATTCCTAAAAAACTCGCTACTACTGCTCATTCTTCTCTTTCCCTTTCGCTTCAGGTCTCTTCTCTCACCCTAAATTAACGCTCTTCTCATTTATTTAAGTGATTTTGATTGCATGCTCCATGAAAACGGAGTTCTGTAATCCTCTTTCTACATCGATAGGTAGTGAGTGTATGTATTCCACACTGACATATCCAATTCAGTTAGTTACCAAGACAGTTAAATGTTAGTTTGTTGTTATTAGTTAGTTGCAGCAGTTAGATTTAGAAAGCTACTCTATATAAAACATGTCATCCATTTCATTCAATAGTCAATACAAGTTCAGATTTATTCTTCTCAGATACTGTAATTGTATTTGTGGTTATAGGTATATAGAATATAGTACTTTAGAATTAGAATAGTTATAACACTGATGATACGGCTTAGCTTATTTTTGTGGGCCTCTGGATGAGTTTGTTGAGTTTTCCTTCTTTGGTTTATATATATATATATTTACAGGGAAAAAGGAGCAAGTCTGGAAATGGGAAGAAACCACGAAAGGGAAATTATGAAAGGATGTTGGCGCTGGCTGCCCATGCCTTGGCAGAGGTATAGAGATCAGTTGCAAATTTGTAGTTATAAGCAATGAGCTTTTTGAACGATTTCAATTTTTTGGCAGAGCGAAATTTCTCTTTAGAGCAAGTTTTAACTCTGACTTGGTGTGTCGTGTGGGACAGAATAGACGCGAACCAAAAGATTTGTGGCAGGAACCCTTAGCTCCTGCTTCTGTTTGGAGACCTTGTGCTGATCAGCGTAACTGGGAAGCTAACGGTATCTATGTCTGAAATTTAACAATTGTTTATATTATGTCCGTGCATGAGTACAAACAAATAGTTCATTGGTCCATAAGCTGATTAATCCTCACAGTGTGCTCTCTTCTACTGTACTCCAATAGAGGGAAAGAATGGATACATTTTGGTTACTGCAAATGGTGGGATCAATCAACAACGAGTAGCTGTAAGTGTTCTTTCTTTGAATGTTATGCTTTTATATTTAATGCTTCTGAATTAATTGGGTTTCAATTGATTTTAAAGGAGAAAAGTTTAAGTTTTATTTTAATAACTAGTTTGTCATAATGTTATTTTTTGTTTGCATCAGGTTTGCAATGCTGTCGTAGTGGCGCGATCACTAAATTCAACATTAGTTATTCCCAAATTTATGTACAGTAGTGTATGGAGAGATGTGAGGTAATGCCTTGTCTACCTCTCTTTCTCCTGTTGCACCTTATGTTCCTACTCATATAATGTAGTTTTTCTCTACTTCATTTGGTAAAACCAAATATTTAATTACTGGATCAAATGCTTGGTAGTCTCTGGTGATTGGTGGGATGTTATAATATGCATGTCAACTTTATTCTGGTTGTTGTAGTTGAATTAAATATGTAATTCAAACATGTAGCTACGAGGAGCAAAATACCACAAATTATTAGATTTATCGTTGTAGTTTTTGTCTTGTATCATTTCAATGCCACATTTGCAGTCCATGGGTCTTCTCTTTTGATGTTTGTGACTTGTGACCTTGTCAACATAGCTTATGATTGCTTTAGATGGAAAAGTGACAATATCAAATTGTATAATTTCATAGTCAATTCAGCAATATCTATCAAGAGGAGCATTTTATTAACTACTTGACTCCTGATATTCGGATAGTGAGGGAACTTCCTAAGGAACTACAGTCTTTGGATTTGGAGGCCATTGGCAGTGTTGTAAGTCACTCCCCACCCCCTCAAATAAATTAAATAAAGTCAAATATATTAGTTCTACTTGTATTTAATTGTTTAAATGCTTTCCCAGGTGACAGATGTTGACATGGAGAAGGAGGCCAAGCCAAGTTTTTACTTAAAAAAGATCCTACCTATTATTCTTAAAAATCAAGTTGTTCACTTTGTTGGATTTGGAAATCGCTTGGCATTTGACCCAATTCCATTTGAGCTCCAGGTAAATGTCCCTTGATGATCAAGATTATAATTTATAAGGTTCTTGCAGATGCTCTACTATTACTGCCTCAAGCCCTACTATGCTCTTCCTAATTGTGGATCTTCATCTAGAGACTTCGTTGCAGATGTAATTTTCATGCCCTGCAATTTGTTCCCATAATACAAGAAACTGGTGCTTTGCTTATTAAAAGGTTGCGCGAAAACTCAGATCTTATTGGACCATTAGACCGTTATCTTGTTGGTCCATTTGCAGAATCAGTCAAGGAGGAAAGTGGACATAATGCCAAGAAAGCTTCCAGATACCTAGCTTTACATCTCAGATTTGAAATTGACATGGTATCTCATTCTTTATGTGAATTTGGGGGAGGGGAAGAAGAGAGGAAAGAATTGGAAGCATATCGTGAAATCCATTTCCCTGCGTTGGCACTGATGAAGAAGACTACAAAGTATGCATTATAATTTGTAATCATTCCATCTGAAATTCTTCCCCGCTTATTATGCTACAGATGAAAAAACTTGATGGACATGCTTATCTTCTTTTACACACATCAGTTGTAATTTATGATGAAAAGAGCCTTACTCTTTAACTACTTTGACTTGAAATAGTTTGAATCTTCTATGCAGATTACCTTCTCCTTCAGAGCTCAGGTCTGAAGGCCTATGTCCTTTGACACCTGAAGAAGCAGTTCTGATGCTTGCTGCTCTTGGTTTTAACCGCAAGACACATATATTTGTAGCTGGTTCGAATTTGTATGGAGGTCGCTCACGGTTGGTTGCTTTGACCAGCTTGTACCCAAAATTAGTCACCAAAGAGAACTTGCTTTCTTCAGCCGAACTTGAACCATTTGCTAATTATTCATCTCAGGTTAGTTGCTATTGTCATTGTCGTTTTGTTTGTTGAAGATGTTACAAAGTCTAATTAAATAAGTTCCTTGTTACAAGAAATTTTGTTTTGTACTCGCTTTTCGTTCTGTATCTTGCTCCTCATACTTGTTATTCAATCTTTGACATTATTTTGGCCTGGATACCTGCTCTCTCTCTGAACATGATAACTGAAAAAGAATGCTGAATCTGTTTTGGTTCTACTGGTAGTCCTTTGATGAATGAGAAGATACTGTTTCTATTGTAGTTAGCAGCACTGGACTTCATAGGCTGCACTGCTTCTGATGCATTTGCCATGACTGATTCTGGAAGTCAGCTTTCATCTTTGGTGTCTGGGTATCGAATATATTATGGTGGAGGGATAATGCCAACAATACGTCCAAATAAACGCAGGCTTGCTAGTATATTCATGAAGAACTCTACCATTGAATGGCGTATTTTTGAACAGAGAGTGAGGAAAGCAGTTAGACAAACTAAACATGTACAGACAAGGCCTAAGGCAAGAAGTGTTTACAGATATCCTAGGTGTAAAGAATGTATGTGCAGGATAGATTAATTAATTAATTTTAGCTTGACTATACGAGTTAGCATGAGTGGTTAATGCCCATTGTAATTGTAATTTGTAACATTTTTGTTCATTATTCCCAGTCAATTCTTTTCCTCCAGTTAATCTGGCCTGTCCATGCCATATATATCTACACTTATAACCATGACTATCTTTTACGTTTCTATCATGCTAGTTATTCTCAGAATATTTTGTTGCTAAAAGCTGAAAATCCAATAATATAGTTATGAAATTCAATTCGTTGACTTCCTCCCTGTATGCATTTCTGAGCGTGATCTGTTGCAAACATACTACACTATAAAGAGAATTTATCATGGAACGGACAGCTTTGGTATTCCTGACATCTTTTGAATTCTTTGCCCGTATGGTGAGCCTTCCTATTTCTTCTGTGTTTTGAAACTAGAAACAGTTTAAAAGAAGAAAATAGGAATAGCTTTCTTGAAATAGTCGAGACTAATGGTGTACCAAGCACGAATCTCATACTGATACTCTGATGAGATTTTGTTATAGATGAACTATCATCACAAAGGAACTCCTTTGTTGCTTACAGACTGGAACTCAGATTCTTAGGAACAACTTAGTCCTTATGCTATAGCGGTATTTTAGAATGTAAAATTATAATACAATCACATCAGAGTTAAAGTAACTAAAACTCCCCAGTTACATTCGGTTTTTCCTTGTCTGGCTAGCAACCAGTGTTTTCATTATACTGAAACTGGTACCACTGACAATGTTATTCTTATAATGTGATTTAAACTTCCTGTCAAAACAATTTCACCAAAGCTGAAACTATCCATTGATTGGATGACAGTGAGTTGTATTTCTAGATCTTGTGTTCCTTGTGGACTTATGGTAAACCAAGTTGGATACAGGATGACCATTGTTCCATTTGGTGGTAAAACAGCGCCTAAGTATGTCTCTGTGTTGTTCCCTACATTCAGGAAAGTTCTTCGCACAGAAATTGATCCTTTCAATGCAGATATTGTTACTGAAGGAAGGTTTAGATCATGTGGATAGGCAAACGGGTGATTGCAAAGTTCTCCAGTGGCTGCAGTTATTGTATTCGGGTCGATGTTGGGCAAAGAGCATAAGAAGCTGATGTAGTCTGCATGTCCTGTTTTAGGACCAATAAATATTTATGTTAGAACTTAGAACCAAGCTGATCAACCATTGATTGAAGTATCTGCCTCTGCTACTTTACTAGTAACATACCTGATGCTAGTACCAAGCCTGGATCATTGGCAGAGTTGGGGTTCACAACACCTGCTCCATATTCAAAAGGAGTGGAAGGGTGCAAGCTGTTGATCTCAAAGCCTTCCGCCATCATATGCTCTCCAAGATTATCATGCTTTGTGCTGGTTGTGGAGATTGCAGATGCTATCATAGATGGAGTCCATAATGGATTATATTGCTTGATAAGTGCTGCAATTCCAGCCACATGAGGTGTGGCCATGCTGGTACCAGATAATAATGCAAAACTGTGACCTGTATGTGTCAGTAGATAAAGATTTTAATTCAAGAGTGTCAACTCAACTGGTTCAACTAGTCATAGTTTTTTTGGCACAATCATTATATAGCATCATTCAAGATGTACCTGTGAGCATAGGTTCTAAGGCACTAATGGGGCTCCAGGCTGCCCATATTTGGTGGCCTGGAGCAAGAATATCTGGTTTTAGTACATCAGCAGGAATTTTGTTCATGTCAACGATATCTGGTCCCCTTGAAGAAAATCTACTAACTACAGGTGATCGCCCTGTGAAAGAGGCAACTCTTCCTTCCCCTATAGCTGCCCTAGCACAAAATTGTTTTGCAGTTCCCTTCTCATCCCTCTTGGTTTCTTCTTCATAATGCTGTGATATAACCTACACTTAAAAAGCAACTGTTTATTTATCTGATTAGTTAAAATAATGACTAATTATTTCTCTTTTGTACCTTGGCATCAGCTACGCGAGGGGTCATAATACCAGCAACATCAAAAGGAATTGGCTCTGCAATATAATCACCATAGCTTGGGTTCGCGGCTAGAATAAAACCTGCGAATCCTAGAGACCTTGCTGTGTCAATAATGGCAGCTAGAGTTGAGGTTCCATTATAGAAGCCTTCTGAGAAGGTGCACATTATGACACTTCCAAACACTGTAGTAGGGTCAAAAGCTTCTGGGTGTTGGCACTCTTCTATGTACTCAGGTGTTATTGTGAATGTTCCATTTATTTTTATTGCATCCTTAGCTAATACTAGCTTTTGCAAAACTATCCCATTCCCAAAACTTGGTCCTGTAGGTAAGAATGTCAAACACTAAGACTATCGGGAGTGCTAAATATAGACAACAAAATGGGTGGATATAAGGATTGTCCAGAACTACCTGATAGTCCAACGCCATCTAGTATTTGGCCATTTCCAAGAAGAAGAGAAGCAGGGTACCTTCTGTCTGTGCTGCAAGCAGCAACACCTACAGTCCAGGGACTGAATGACACTACGGTTGAAGGTGCTGGACCCTTATTCCCTGCAGCTTGCACCACAAAAACTCCTGCTTTTCGTGCAAATAACAAGGAAATATCAAATATGCTCAAGAAGGTCAATGTATCTTGTGGCGGTTCATTTGGTCCAACAGAGAGTGTTAAGATATCCACTCCATCCAGGACAGCCTGCAGAAAATAAACAAACAATGGAGGTTTAGTAGCTATTCTAGCTTTCCCTGAAGCGAAGCAGAATTGTCCCAATCAACCTCTCAATTCCATCTCCTTCAAAACTCTCAAGCATACCCTCGAGTATCTAGTCAGTCTGAGAACAGAAGTGAGGAATCTGCACTTACTTGATCAATAGATGCAATAACATCTGCAAGAGTTCCCACGGATGGATAGATGGCCTTATAAACAGCAATCCTGCAAAACACAGCAACATTCATAGCTACACACACATGATTTGTTTTTTGACCAATAGATAGTTGGGGGAATGGCTTTGCCTGATTTGAGGAATGAGGAATAAGAATCGAATCCCAGACCTCTACCTATGATGAGGTTGGAAATACTATTTGAGCTATAACTCATTGCTATCATACACATTTTAATTCTTGCAGTAGTATTGGTCAAACAAAGGATCTACCATATATATGGGTTTTATGTAAAATCTAATTTCTATATAAAAAAGGTAACTTTATTTTATTCTTTTTGGAAAAAAAAGTGATGAAAAACAAGAATTTCCCATTTGAACAACTGATTCATACATATTATGTAAATATCCAAAACAACCACAAAGAAACAGCAGAAAGCTCACCTTGCACGTGGTGCCATACCACTGGCTCGGCCATAGTAAAAATCATTCACAACAACAGGAACACCAGCATTTCCAGCAGCAATAGATGCCACATGACTGAAACCAATAATCATATATATAACAACTGTTACCCGCAACACACATACAGGGAAACAACTTTTAAAGCCAGAAATATCAAGGTGATAAGTTAACAAATAACTAATGTATACCTGCCATGTCCATCTGCATCAAATGGTGAAAGAAAATCGAGTGAAGCATTAAGGGTAGCAGCAGCTTCAGCCCCAGCTGAGAAATACCTCGCGGACACTATCTTTCCATTGCAAGAACTAGGTGGGAATTGTGGGCCAGTCTCGCATGCACCCGAAAAATGAGATAGATTTGAAGTGAAAGGTTGCATGGGATCGTAAGCAAAGCTGGGATGAACTGGGTTGATGCCGCTATCCACAAAACCAATCACAACTCCATCACCTGCGTTTCTCTCTCCTCCTTCCAGCTGCGTCCATATTCCTTTCGGTAAACTTAGAAACTCAGGAGTGTACGTTGTCATCCTTTTCGCTCCTCTGTCTTTCTCTACCAACTTCACTCCTGGGCTACCTCTCAGTTTTGTGGCCTGCAGTTTTTGGTCACGACGACCCACAACTTCAGTGTATTCATTATTTACATAAATAGTATTCAATATTGGACACGTGTGTGTGTAATATATATACAGAGAGAGAGAGAGAGAGAGAGGAAGACCTGGGAAGGGGTTGTGTATACAGAAAAGCCATTAATATGGTGTTTGAAGCTGTGGAGTTTTTTGTAGCTTCCACTCTCTAAAGCGCTTTGCAGAAATAGATCGTGAGATTCCGATAATTGTTTTGCATGTGCCATATAGGGTTCGCTATTAGCCATGCACACCAAAAATGAAGATATGGTCAGTTTTTTTTTTATCAGACATGGTCAGGTTTGTTGATTAGAGGAATCGATGATCCAAGGAAGAAAACATTTAATTGTTAACAAATAAAAAGTAAGTATGAAATAAAAAATAAAACCTTTAGAATCTTTCATATATTAAAGACAAAATTTATACTTTATTCCTCTAATTTATTTTGTGTTTTAAAATTGTTTTCAAAAATAATAAATATTTCAAATTAGTTCTCCAAATTATAAAAGAGAAAATTTAGGTGCAGTCGTTTTATATGTATTTTGTATTTTAGGTGGTTTTCAATGGGAATAACAGATGTGTAATTTCATTGATGGACTCTTATATACACACTATTCCCATTGAAAAACAAGCATCTATATAAATTATGAGCATTGCTATGCGGTTCGAAACCGCTTCCATATATGCGTGCGAAATTCGTCAACCAATAAAATTCAAGATAATACCTTTATGTGGGTCCATACTAATCAGGTAAACAGTGAAACACGATTATATAAAAGGGCCACTCAATTCATATGCATTTTACGAATTATCGTTCGTACCAAAAAGCATTTGGCATAAATTACCTATATATATTTTGTTCTATTATAAAAATATAACAACATTATCCTACATTGCCAAATGCCAAACGCCAATATCCACATTTTGCACGCTATGATGATAGTCGAATCAGCAAGCTATGGCCATAGTTGTATTGCAAAGGTACTATCACAAACTTAGAAGGTCATAAATAGAGTCACCATCTAAATGGAGACGAGAAGGAATACTGGAGAAGCAAAAAAGAAGATAATTTTCTCCCACCTAATACCGACCTACACTAACAAAACTAATGGAGTTAGGCAAAAGCACATTAAGGTTGCTACTTGCTAAGTTTGTAAGTTTTTTTTTTTTGGCAGAATGCTGAGTTTGTAAGTTAAAAGAACCATTTTGAAACATTTATTAGTTACATGATGAATTAGAATTAAAAAATAAATTAAAGGACAATTTATTAGTTAAAGGACTATTTTTCTGTTCAGCCAAACTCAATTTTACCAACTGAAAACCAAACATACCATTGGATGCATGGCTGAAGAATTTCATCCAAAGTGGTGCCAAAACAAAAAGTCAGAGGAATCAAGTGCACTTAATTTACTTATTTAATTTGAATGGAAGTTTAGTAAAGAGAGATCAACCCATTTTAATACCTGGTCATGCCATGAGGCTCACAGTACTGTGGGCTTACAACGATCCAGAAGTGCACTTTGAATTGAAATGAACCATATTTAAGGACAATAATGTTTCAAAGCTTTAGTGATTTCTTTCTTAATAGTGGAAATAAATATACAAATTAATAGCATTTCAAATTTATAAATGCGACAAGAGATTATGTGATGAGGTTATAAATTAAACAAAGCATGGAATAAACTAAGCTTTGTATACCTGTTAGGGTCAATTCTTGCTGAATCTTCACCACGTGAGCCTTCATGTTCCAATAAGACCAAGTATATCGATCGATCTTCTTGAAAGCAAGCTATGCAAACAAAGAAGATGGAAATTATGAAAATGCTAAGTGGTGGTAAAGCTATAGAAACAGCACTCCTTTTAGCCATACTTGCTAATTGCTATGATGTGACTACTAGGATGCGTTTTAAACCTTGGTTTTAAGTTGATGACAACGATTCTTATAAAGGATGCAAGCAGAGGTAACCTCACAAATAACGTGAACAAAGATCCTCATTTGGCAATTCTAAGCAAGTTTAGCATGCCTTAGTCCAACCGTTACTATCTACAGTTCAAGGTCTGGTGGCAGTGGCAGTATCCGTTTTATTACACCTTTTACGTCAATTGCGTTATCAAATGCATGTCATCTCACGCCAAACATCCAATCTCCCCAATACAAACAAGCACACACAAAACCACGTACTTGTAAATCAAGGTTTTGAATTACGGACGACATCACGTGATATGGTCGTAACATCTCAATTGTGGTGATCACCGAAATCATATCAGACTATGATTAAGACCGCATCAGACTGCAACAATCATAATGCAAACTTGACTGCAACAACAATTTAAAACCTTGTTCTAAATACATGAGACTCTTGTCTTGTTACATAGTCCGTCTAATTGTGAAGTGTGATTATTTTTTGGTGAAACATTGTATGGGATACAATAGATAAATAAATTATTATAAAAAAATAAAGAGTTTTTTGTGATTACTTTTGTCAAGTTAACTATGCACAAAACCATCATGTTAAATTAGCATTAACAAAGGGGATTAGTGTAACACCTCGAGATTTTGTTTCTTAATAATATGTTTATATATGTGTATGTGTGTTTATTATTTTTAAATTTGAGAGATTATTTTGATAAACTAAAATTATTTTCATGATTTATTTTATAGTAAGAAGCTACAGATGAAATTTCGGTTAAAAATCTCAGACGAACCCGGTTTGTGTTTTCACTGTCAGTAAGACTTTATTGATCAGGAAACCAATTTTTTGACTCGTGAACGAAATCTTTAGATTTCCTAACACTATTGCAATTATTCTCAAAATTTTAAAAATTTTCATTTATAGATAATATAATATAATTTTTCGGATGAAAATCTTTAAAGGAAAATACGATCGGATTTTACAGTCGGGAAATTAATGAAACCGAGACGAAGAAAAAATTTATTTAAAATGCATTATGTGCAGATTTAATAAGATTTGATATTAACATGATGGATGTGTCATATTGAAAGACCATCATGACTTACACATCCATCATTTTATTTATTTTTACAAGTAACTCTTTATTTTAATAAAAAAATCAAGTTTTAATTTATCAAAAAAAAAATTTAAAATCCCTCTTTTTCCTCTCAACACAGCAGCGCCCCTCCCCCCTATTTATACCCCATCCCCACTTCATTCACCACTTTTACTCCTCTCTCTCAAACTCATTCACTCACAAAAATTCATCCACTTCTCTTCTATTCACTTACTCCTCCATTGTTATTCTTGGAAGATTGAAACTTTGCTCATCTTCTCATCAAGGATATATTTCTTCTTCTCTACTCTTCATCTTCTCAAATGTTTACTTTTTATCAACATGCATGTTACTTTTCATGGTTACATGTTCAAAAGGTTCTCTAAAAAATTCTTCGAAAACCATAGAAAAATATTTTTAAAGTGAAATAAGTTTCTTTAAACTCATAACAACCCCTACTTTCATCTTATATGTTTGCATGCATGTGCTTAAGGGTCTAGGACCCTTGCATATTGATTTTATGACTTTTGGATGATGTTTGAATGGAAATATGAATATGGAAGCATGACCTTTAGTGGTTAGTGAGCCTATAAATTTTTATACAAAACATATTTTTGAAATATAAATACATATTTGGAAAGAAGACTTTTGGGGATTTAATTTGATATATAATATGTAAGTATTTGGATAAGAGTTTCTGGGTCAAAATACCTATCAAAGAAGAATCAAATTCTAGTTGCGAAAATATGAACATAATTGGTTGCATGATGATTTTAAATATGATTTTGAAAGTTAAAAACTTTTATAAAAATTTATGGGTTAACACTGGAGTATAACTAAAGTTTGGTTGAAGATTTGATATTTTTACATGTGCATATAAAGAGAAACAATTTCATAAAGTTACATGTTGGTGAACTCGGATTTCTGGAAAATCCTGTACAATCAGAGGCAGCGTGTGAATTTTAATGAATTAATGACTTCGAATTTTGACATGGGACCAATTGCAATGTGTTTATATGTGAGTTTGGTACCTTTAATTAAATTTTCAAAAATTTTAAAGGTCATTTGAGTGGTCATTCACAATTTAAACCCACTGTTGTTCTGAAAATGATTTTATAAAAGAGTTCATCCTAATTTTTGAATGAAAAAAAATGATTTTAAAAAGATAATATCTTTTAACATGACCAAGTAAAGATTTTGGTATAAAATGGACTATAAACAAGTATTAATATAAAGATAAGATATTTTTTATTTAACTTATGTTATGTGCTTAATTCAAATTAGACTTGCAGCACGCTAGCAACGGAAGTTCGCTTTAGGAAACGAACTAAGACCTCTTATATCCTTCGGATCAGGTAAGGGGGAATTGCCCGAGGGATGCTCTTTATGATAACTACATGTTGTTTATGATTGATTTTATGTGTGTTTGCTGAGTTTTGATTGGTGGCTTGAGTTGTCTGCTTGATCTCATAATATGTTTGAATTTTTATGTTTGATTGATTATACATGTGAATATAGTTGATGCATGCTTTATATGTTATGAGACTGTTTGATTGATTGCCTGGAAAGCCTAACATTGGTTAGAGCTCAATTAATAATCAAAGATAAAAGTTCTAAGAAAACTATATGAAGAATATCAAAAATAAAATTTTAGTTGAAGAAATATTTTGGTAAAAGAGACAGTAAATTATCCTTTCAAAATCTGATGAGAATTTAAGAATCTAGATTTTTTTGTGAAGATTTAAATGATTTTATCATTGAGAAAAAATTAATTTTTGAAAATATTTTATGGTGAATGACCATAAAGAAAAACAAGTTTATTTTTAAGATTTTCAAAAGATTTACTTTAAAAGTTTCAAATATTTTAAGAAAAAAAAAAAGTTTCAAAATAAAATAGATTTTTGGAAAAGAAATAGATTTTCTATAACTTGAAGTTTTTAAAAATGAATTTCAAATGAAAAAGTTTTTCTTTTCCCAAAAGTTTTACTCAACGAAAATATTCCGATAACTTGGATAAGTTACGGAGGTTTTCGTTTGTAATTGTGTTTCACTGAACGAAAAAAATAACATTGAAAAGTGAACCTAGTAACCGAGACGTCGGGACACTAGTGTTTCTGTAGTAAAAAGCACGTGGATCTATGATTCGTATCACGATATTGTGGACTTTGTGTCCCATATACGTTGTTATGGACTATGTATTCTACATATGTTGCCGTGGACTGTGTGTCCTACATACGTTGTTGTGGATTGCGTGTCTCATTACATCGTGATGAACGTGGTTAAAGGTGAATATTGTTTTCTACGACCACAAAGTCTAAGATTGGTGCACAGGTCTAGGACTGTTGTGATTGGACACTCGGACTAAAACGTCATGTGGTGACAATGAAAAGTTCTAAAACATTGAAAAATTCATGGATGGTCGTGAGCCTTGAGCCTCGACGAATGAAAGAACGAAACACAAAGAAAAATGGTGAAAATAAAATGTTTTTACATGCATTTGGCAGACGTGCCCATGTTGTTTTGTATGAATGCCTTGAAGGGTAAGGTATTTCATGCCACGTTGTATCATTGTGCCTTGATGGACAATGAAATCCATCTCACTGTGCCTTGTGTTGGATAGTGTGCTATGAAATCCACACACGTTGATCACCGAGCCTTGAAATGAACAGTATTGTGGAAAACACGTTGTGCCTTATTTGGCAATCGAGCCTGATCAGCTCATTTCTTAAAACCGGAGTTGGGATCTCCCGAGATTAGGATAGATGTTTAATATAGAAGTGTCATGCATTTTTTTCAAAAAACCACGATGATTATTGAATAATATGCTTATTTGTGAAGATCTTATATTGAATATGAATATTTATTTGTACGTGTTGTTTTTATGTGTGTGCATGTAGTTGTCGTAATTAATCCATATATTGGTATCTCACCCTTACGATATATCAGGTTTTCCTGGTTCTTTGCTGTTGTACTTTGGTACACGAGGACAGGTGGTGCCGAGAAGTTCTTAACCTCACCTTAGGATATTACTCCCGATCCTTGAGGAGGTTGGTGAAAATTTTAATGGTAAGAACTACGGAGTTCTTTCCAGTAGATGTCTTATAGAGTTACCAGCTTACACTACAAAAAAAACACGGATTACCGACGGTCAAAGTCCGTCGGAAACGCAAAAAATCGGTCGGTAAAGCACATTTTCGACGGACTTTTCGACGGACACTTTCCCGTCGGTACTAGATTCGTTGCAAATGGTTTCCGAAGGACTGGCCAGATCCGTCGGAAAGTTACCGACGTACTTTTCCGTCTGTAACGTTACCGACGGACTTTGTCAGTCGGAAAATTACCGACGGAAAAGTCCGTCGGTAACATTACCGACGGAATATTCCATCGATATTATTTTATTATTATTTTTTATAAAATATTTGGTCAGAAAGGTTCGAAAACAGAACTAGATATGCCTTCTCTTTTGATTTTGCCGCCGTCGTTGATGCGAAACCATCGTTTCCTCTAAGAGCAAATAAGGTGCGAACCCTCAAGTCTTGAGCTCGTCGTGACCATCGTGCGACGCGCCTCCTCCACTCCCCATTGTCGTTCGAACCAGATCGGGCATGCATGTCCAGATCGAACCACCACATAACACACAGTCGTCGCCGCCTCTGGATGCGAGGACCTGCAAGGGCCGACGAGCTGCACTCATAGTCTTACCTCTCCGTCGCGATTCCATCACCACTACATCTGCCCACCAGTCGCATCGTCCAGCTGCCGCGTGAACCATCACTTATCACCCAGATTGTTCGCGACCGTGTCACTGTCGCTGTCACGGAAGCTCCTCCACCACCCATCGCGGCTAGTACGATGGTCACTCCTTCTCCCCAGTACGAGGGGAACCGTCGCCGCCATCTGGACCTCAACCATCAAGAAGATAGCCACGATACCCCTTTCCTTTTGGTCGAGCTGCTATCCACTCTCGAAGCTTTAAATCTGTAGTCTGAGATCTGTCTCCACTCTCAAACCATATATGGGATATAAATTGGTTTTTCCGACGGCCTCCAATATTTCCGACGGCTTTTGCCGTCGGTAATTCAAAAAATGGGTTACCGACGGAAATTGTCGTCGATAAGTGAGATCTAGATTTCCGATGGACTCCAACAATTCCGACGGCTTTTGCCGTCGGTAATTCAAAAAATAGGTTACCGACGGAAATTGTCGTCGGTAAGTGAGATCTAGATTTCCCGCATTGATACCGACGGCATTACCGACGGAAAAAGCCGTCGGTAACGTTACCGACGGAAAAAGTCGTCGGTAACGTTACCGAGGACTTTTCCATCGGTAATTTTTGTGTCTTTTACAGTTCAAGCTTTCCGACAGAAAATTCCATCGGTAACGCGTCAATTACCGACGGAAAAAGTCGTCATTATCGTTACCGACGGCTTTTCCGTCGGTAATTTTTGTGCCTTTACAGTTCAAGTTTTCCAATGAAAAATTCCGTCGGTAACGCATCAATTACTGACGGAAGACACGGTTGTCGGTAAATTTCCGTCGGAAATCAGGACTTTTCTTGTAGTGTTAGAATGTCTTTCTTTGGGTTATGTGTGTTTTAAGAAAGTCGATATAGGTAGTTCTGAAAACCTTGTATTATTTCATAAATTTTAGTACGAAAGACTATTTCATGAAAATTTATATGTTGAGGTGTTTTGATTTATAAATAAACCTAGTTTTTGTGTGTTATTAAGTATGGTGTGACTTAATTTTGTGATGTGTGTATCATTTTTCCAAAGTGTACCTCAGAAGAGAAAAATTTTACCCCCATTTTCAAACTTATGAAAAAATAATAGAAGTATTTCAAAAAAACAACCAAGCTTTTCTGAATTAAAGTAAATAAATTTTTCGAAAACAAACAATAAACTTTTTTTTAATTTATTTTTACATGTGTTTACGAAGTAATGTCCAAAAGAGATGTTACAATTAGCCCTCTTTTAAAAAAAAATAAAATTAGCATAAAAAACCATCATGTTATATTGTGCGTTGTTAATATAACGATTAATGCCTTGTTAAAAATTGGTTAAGAAATTTATTGATTAATGAATTCTTAGTAGGTCGTTTATTTTTTTAGCGAGTGGTGTTAATTTAATAATCAATTTTACCAATTGATATATGTTGTAAAAGAATTCTTAACAAATAGCAGTGGTGTAGAATTTTTAGTTTTTTAGTGTGTAATAATCTTTTTTTTTTTCCTACACAAAACTCACTTTCTTTCGTTCTAACTCAAGAAAATAATTTTTTTCTACTTAACAAGATTGGCGTTGACAACATTTTACTGTCTAAAAATGGGTCTTCTCGACTCAAGGTCCAATATTTTTTATTTTATTTTTTATCAAGACTCAAGGTCCAATACGATTTTTAGGTATGAGAGTTTCAAATATAAAAAATGAAACATCTAATGAGTCCACGGAAAAAACATAGACTCTCACTCACTTTAATGACAGGGCGTCCATATAAACAAATGATCTGGGTAACCAGTGTTATAAGGATATTAGTTAAGGAATTCATAAAAAGTAAGTTTTTCTTAAAACATTAAGTATTTAATTTTTCAAAAAATTGAATACACTACTTTCCAATAAAAAATTTCCTCTTTTAGTTTCTCAATCAATGCACTAATGACATTGATTAGCATTCTCCCGAAACAAAACATTTATCCGGAAAATGTTAAATCGTTAAAGGAAAGTTCACTTACCTCCCTGCCCAAAAATAAAAGAGAGATGTTAGCAATACACTCTCTTTTCAATATTTTTTTTTATTGATTGAAATTAATTATGCAAGTCATACAAAACTCAATTAAAACCTACTTGAATTAGTGAGACCCACATAAATTTCAACCAATACGAGAATATGTTGGAAAGAAAGTGTTATAAAGTATCTTATTAATACTCCTCAAACTAAAAACAGTTAAAAGGAGCTCTTGGAAACTGGGAAAAACGATTAGAACTTAGATAAACACGCAGATGCAAACAACTTTGAGAGGCCTATCAAGACATTTGGTCGGCTTTTGATAATCGTCTAGATTATGTAATTTTTGTGAGTTTATTTGATGGATTTTTACTTTCAATTGTGTTAATTGATTGAGTTTTGGTAATTGAGTTTTTAATTGTGTTTTTCATATTTTAATTTAATTTCATTTTTTTTATAGTTAATATAATAATATTTTTACTTGTTTATGTTTGTAGGGAATAATAAAGAGAGATTGAGTCATGAAGAATTAAAAAAACTAAAGCTTTACCGGTCAAATTTAGATTAATTTGATCATTGGGCCAATGAATCTTGATGAGGCCCATGACAAGAGGAAGATACACTTGAACTCATGACTACTAAATACTTGCTGCACTAAGGAAGAATATGTCAAGGATGAACAATTTTAATTCATTCCAAATTTGAAATGAATTTGGATTTGGCAAATTTAAAGTAGCTCACGTGGAGCTATTGGACTTGAAATAAAATGAGGGTGTTTGACAAGGCCACAAGATGGCCCACGTGAAGCAAGAAAGAAATTGATGCTTTTGGTCAATTGAACTAAGGGTATGCTTGGAGTGATGGAATGTGGTGGAATGGAGGAGAGTGGAGTGGAATGGAATGTTGCTCCATTGGTTGGATAACATAAAAGAGGGTGGAATGTAATGGAAGGGAATGGAACCTATTCCATCATTTTGCTTCACTTTTCTTCCCCTAAATTGGAGGGAATGGGATGGAATCAGAAATTATTTTTGTTATAAAAATATAAATTTACTCTTTTATCCCCCATTCTACATGTTACATATTCCACTCTTCCATCTTCCAACTCTTCTGTTTCATATACATATATATAACATCAGCTGTTAACTTTCTCATACACTTCCACATTCCAGAACCAGCACCAGTGGCCACAACCTTCACCGCTGCTCTAGCCACGTTGTCGGCCTGCCACAGGCGAAGAAGAAAGGTAAGCCTCTTTCCATGTGATTCCCTGTGATATGTGTTGAAAAAATATGTTTGTACCAAATTTCCCCAATCGAAGAGCAACTTTTGTGAGTAGTTTGCAAAATATAGAATAGGCACTACCGTACCCCCTTGCACAATAGCCCCCCCACTCCTTCTTGTTGTGCCGCTGCCACTCCTTGCAAGGTGATGATACATTTGATTTTGATTTCTCTTTTAAACAGTGTTTTATTTTTTCGAAAACAGGAAAAAATAAATAGTTAATTATTAGAATATCATCACAGTTATATACTGATAATTAATAGTAAATAGTTATATTTTAGAATATCATCACAGTTTCTGTAATAGGGTCTTTGTCTTGGTTATTTTAAACTTCTTTTTATTCTCTGTAATAGAATTCATTGTGCTACTTGTTAAGCCATGCACACCACTTGTTTGAAAAATAACATTAGACATTATATTGTTGATAAACCATGCTTTCCTCTGTTTGGGAATACTTTCAAATGTTGCCTTCTTGCAACTGTACACTAACTAATTCTGCCACTAGATTCATTGAATCAATAGTTTATAGACACTTTTATTGTTTTTTTATAATTCTTTTATTAGTTTTAAATTGTAAGTTTCTGTTATATTTTCATTTTTTAAAAATTGATGTGTTATTGTTTACATTATCATAGATGACCAATGAAGATATAACATTCGAATATATACAATTGGTTCAAATGATGATGGTTCAAGTAGCATGCTTTATAGTTATACTTTGTGCACTAAAAAACAAGTCTAGAAGATCTCGAATACCTTATAGAATCAGAGAACATGGAGAAAGGGTTAGAGATGAACTAATGAAACAAATCATGGGAAACAATCGATGTCGTGATATAATTCGTATGGGTCCTCGAGCATTCTTAAACTTGTGCAACATATTAAGAGATCAAGGTGGACTTGGACATACACGACGAGCAATAATTGAAGAACAAGTAGCAAAATTTCTTTACATAGTAGGGCACAATGTCAGAAATCGTGTAATGTCCTTTTTATTTAGACGCTCTGGTGAAACTGTTAGTCGCCATTTCCATAGAGTATTACAAGCTTTGATACGATTGGAGGAGATATATTTGACTCAACCAGATGGGACACATGTTCCTCCAGAGATACTTAACAACCATAGGTTCTACCCATATTTTCAGGTAAACATATATTTATATCCTATACTTCAGTATTAATAAGTTGGTGTTAAACACATGTTTAATTAGCTAAATGAATATCAAGACTGTGTTGGAGCAATTGACTGTACGCATGTGCGTGTTAAAGTTCCATCGGAACATGCCCCTAGGTATCGTGGTAGGAAATATTACCCTACACAAAATGTATTGGTTGCATGCACTTTTGACTTGAAATTTACACATGTCTTACCTGGATGGGAAGGAACGGCGTCAGACTCAAGAATAGTAAAAAGTGCATTGACACGTCAATATCCTCTTAAAGTTCCACAAGGTAATGAAAAATATAAAAACATGGTATAAGTTCTAGTTTAGCCAAATTAATAAACTCATTATTTTTTTTTATTTTCTAGGAAAGTATTATCTTGTTGATGCTGGATTTCCTTTAAAGGCTTGTCTCCTCACACCTTATAGGGGAGAACGATACCACTTACAAGAATATGCTAGAAATCCACCACGAAATCCTCGTGAATTGTTCAACAATCGACACTCTTCATTACAGATTTTCATTGAATGTGCATTTGGAGTGTTAAAGAAGAGATTTCCAATCATACAAACTACAACTGACCCCACATTTGGTATTACAACTCAAAAAGAAATCATCATTGCTTGTTGCATCTTACACAATTACTTGATGGGTGTAGACCCCGATCAGAATCTAATAGATGAGGTACAAAATGACCTTGCAAGTGAGAGTAGTTCTCAAAATGATCATCAAGCTCGTAGAGAAGACAATGAGGATTACGCTAGAGGAGAGTTAATTAGAGATCATATTGCAGCTTCTATGTGGCTAAATTACTAAAAACATATCTTTTTTGGTGGTTGCTAAATTTGTTATGATGTATTTTCATGTACCGGACTTGGTTTCGATTTGGTTTGCGTACTTTGATTTATTGTGCTTGGATTGAATTTGAGTTTGTGATATGTACTTTTTTAATTTCTATCTTTATTATCTTGTAGTACTATTTTAATTTGAGTTTCACGAAGTGTTGTATATGTCATTCATTTTTATGTAAGCCTAGATATGGAAGCAAATCCAAAGAGGACGAAGAAATCTAAAGGCGGTGAAACATGTTTTTGGACAACATCTATGGATGAGGTTTTGATTGATGCATATTTGCATCAACAAACTTTGGGAAATAAAAATGGTAATTGTATGACAACAAGTGCAATGGATAGCATTCTACAAGAATTGAAAATCCATTTTCCTAACAAACCTATTTCTAAAGAAAAGATAAAAGATCACATGAAACATATTAAAACGAAGTTCAATGGTTGTTATGATATTTTCAAGAATGGCCTAAGTGGGTTTGCATGGGATGCAACGACAAGCATGTGGATTGCTGAACATGAAGTGTGGGACAAGCTTATTGAGGTATATTTAAAGTGTTAAAATTATGGTGTCTTTTTTTTAAGCTTACATATTGGTATGTAATACTTGATTAATTTACTTTAATTGCAGGCTAAACCTGAAGCTGCTGAGTGGAGAAATAAGCCAACCTTATTCTATGATAAACTAGCTCAACTTTTTGGGAAAGATCGAGCAACAGGAGAACATGCAGAAACAACAGTTGAAATTAGAGCAAGAAAAACTACAAATGGTGGGAACAATTATCATGACACCATAGAAGATATTGAAAATTTGATATCCACACATAATGTTACTTTAGAGGGCTTTGAAACTGATGAGGAAGTCCACACCAATAATGACACCTCTCCTAATATGGCTTTTGCTGGTAATGGTCAGGAAGCAAGCTCATCTAGGTCTAGGAAACGAGTAAAAAGAGTTGTGGAAGATGATACAAACTTTGGAGATGTTGTAAAATCTTTACACAAAATTGTTGAGGTGTTTGAAATGAACTCAGCAAAGCTTATCAAACAAAATGAGCTTGCTTCTGATATTAAAAAACAAAATGAGCCTGCTTCTTCTGAGGATATTTGGGGACAATTGGAGGCCATAGGTGTTGAACCGACTTCCTTGACTCTTGTATATGTGTACCTTGTTCAGCATCCTGAAGCTTTGAAAGCTTTTACTGGAGCTCCGGTTCACAAGCGCATTGAAGTCTTAGCTCATATTGTGCCAGGCTATTCGCCTCGTACCTAGGCTACTGAGTTTTATGGTAATATTTTTTTTTATTGTTGCTTGTCATTTAGAACGTGCCCCTCTGTCCATCATTTATTGGTTGGTTTTTATTATGTTATATTATGTGCAGGTTTTGCAGATTTTGTAGAGGTCACAAAGAAGAATATTTTCATATGCCCGGGATGCTATATTATGCTGGTCTATAGATTTTGCGGATTTGATACTATTCAGGATTGTTTACATGGATTGTTTATCATGTAATAGATATTTATATGGAAACATTTAACTTTACTCTTTGAACTAAATATTCATATGGGAACATGTTTTCGGTAGATTGATAATTAGTAGTCTATGCTTTAGTTTTGTGACTGATTCTGAGATATAAGTTTTTGGCTTTTTTTCAAACTTTAAAAGGTTATATGAAACTTTTAACATCATCCAGCAGATAGAGAAAAGTTGAATCATATTGCAGGGCCTGATCTGATAGTAGAAATTCCAATTATCTGTCAATGTGTTGTGTGCACGAATAGTAGAAATTCCAATTCTGTTTTTATCCCAGTTTGATATAAATTGATATCTTGAACCCATAATTAAAGCAAAAATGAAAATGATTAAAAATGGCATGTTGTTACTGCGATTCTTGACATCATGTGACCGGGATGTTACAAGTGACGTGATGCATAGAGCACAGATCATATTGCAGGCTATATTTCCTAGTTCTCTTGGAGAACGATGTGTAACTGGAATCCTGCAAAGTGCGAATATCATGGACAATGATTGGGCATAACAGCGAAGACTAGAAGCGCTGAAGTTATACTATAGGGTATTGGAAGCAATGTGCAGAGCAGAAACCCAAATACTACATGCAAATTATTTGACCTCACTACTAACTAATGAGAGGTTCCATCGGTGCATGCTTGCGTGTTCTGCAGAATTAGTTCTGGCAACTCGCAAGACTTCAATAATGTTGTACTGTTATACCAACTCTATTGTTCAAATGAACTTGCAAGCTATATGAAACATAGATGTCAATAAGGGTGCATTTGACAACTTTGTTTAATCTGATAGAGTAAATGGAAATGACTCTTGCTATGCAATTGTGTATGTACACCCTAAACATCTAATCTGTTATTTTGAAGCTCCAACTTTGTGACTCTTAACATAGTTTCAGGAACTACTGACTTTGTTTGTCTTTTATATTGAGAATTTATGTTTGCTTTTTTAATTGGATTGTTACATCATTTTCATTTTTGTTTCATGGTGATGAGGCAACTACTCTTGTTCATGTGTTTATTTAATATTTAATTATTTGTTGCTTCACTATGTCATTGTAATTTGTAAGCATTTACAGCTTGTGTGTACTTCCTGTGTTTCCTAGATCATAAAGTTGGAAGCAGTCAGAATAAGTGGCATGGTTGAAAGGCTACAATTATCTCAGCAAATAAGGGAGAATGTATACTGTCTTTTCCAGCAAATCCTAAATCAGTGGACATCTCTCTTCTTCAATCGCCATATTGACCAAATCATTTTGTGTTGCTTCTATGGAGTTGCAAAGGTTTCTCTTTAGTTTTATAAAATCGAGAGTGTAAGGTGTTCTTCTGGTATTACCTTTTTCTCATGTTATTCTGTTTTGCAGATTTCTCAACTGAACCTAACTTTTGGGGAGATCATATACAACTATAGAAAGCAATCACAATGCAAACAAGAAGTTTTTTGCAGTGTATTTGTTGATTGGTCATTGACACACCGTAAATGGGTATGTAACTTGGCTCTTGACTTAACTTTTCTGAGAATTAATATCTTACAAATAATCTGAATGAAAACAGAGAACTGGACAAGATGACTTTTGGCTATAGAACTAATATCTTGCACTTTGGTGATTGCTAAAATTAAACATCTGTTGTAGTTATATGTTGGTTATGAACCATGTATTGTCCCTGTACTTTATAATCATCTACATAGCTTTTTCGGTAGGAGGGTACTTGGTTAGGGGGTTGGACTTTTATCAACCAACCATTTAAATTATAAAAAAAGTTTTTAAAATGAGGGTAATATAGGAACAAAAAATTTATAACCCATTCCGTTCCGTCCACTTTCCAAACGATGGAATGTGAACTTTGTTTCATTCCATCATAAAATATCCAAACAATGGAGTGGTGTTTTTATTCCGTTCAGTTCCATTCCATTCCGTTTCGTTTCATTATGTTCCATTCCGTTCCGTTCCATTATATTCCATCAATCCAAACGAAGCCCAAGGGGGATTGGTATTGGAAGGATAGGAAGCTTCAAGGCCCATGTGAAGCAATTGTGAAAAGAGAAAAAAGTGTAACAGCTGTGTGAATAATTGGGAGGCAGCAGCGAAAAGTAACGTAAGAAAGAAGGGAGAGAGTTGCGCAAACAGTGACCGTGTAACGCATAAGGGGGCAGCATAATGAATTAAAAAGGACGCACAGTAACTGACTAAAAAAAATAGGCGCTGCACGTAGAAAAAACGCAGAGACAGTAAAAGACAATTTTGGGAGAGATATTCACACAGAGAGAACTATACAGTTTTGAGGGGAGAAATAAGAGCAATCAAGAGAGTTGAAGCTGACGAATAGAGACTCATGATGACTACCTTACTTTCATCTTCTTCTTGAGTTTGTTCTATTTATATTATGTTTAGCTAATTCTCTGTTGTTAGAGGTAGATGGAACTGCCTAGATAACTTGTTTTGATTCTGGATAATTACTTGTTTTGGTTTGTTTAATGTCAAGAGTTTATTCATTGTTTTCATGTTTATCTATTGTATGAATTTTGCAATTGGGAAATTCGGATTCATAGTTGCTGTTTGTAAATGAACGATTTGCGCGTGTTAATTAGGAATCAGAACACGATCAAATTAGCATTATTGAGTTGTAACCATTCTCATTGCTCTTGTCAAATTGCTAATATTCAAGGAATTAAATTAGTAATTTAGGCAGGAAAGTTTATCAACCTAAGAAATTAGGGGGTAAATAATAAAAACTCGACTTCTTGAAATTGAATAAACTATTTGAGTTAGTTTCCAGGATTGAACAAGTAGGAAAGGCAGGGAAATCAATCCTCTAACAATTTCTCTTTGACTATTTACAAATCAATTTTCGGTTACTTAATTTTCTCAAATGAAAATACCAAAAATATTTTCTGTTCTTTGTTAAATTTCTGTTCTTACTTATTGGAGAAAGCCAATTCCAAATATTTTGGTCGCTCAAACGAAGTTGAGTTGGTACGTTAGTAGTTAACGGTTCAATCCCTGAGGACGATATTTTATACTACAGTTAGCGATTTGGTGCACTTGCCAATTTTTCTCAATAAGTTTTTGGCACCGTTGCCGGGGTTTGGTTTTGCCAATATCATTAGTAACAAAGGAGACAACTAATTTAGACTTTTTTATTTTTTATTTTTTGTATATATTTGATATTTTGTTTTGAGTTTTGTTTGTGTAAGATGGATGCAATTCATGGACAACTATTATTATCCATCTGACAAGGAAGCCTCAAGTTACACTTAGGAGAACAACTTTTGTTGGGGAGACTACATAGATTTGGGAGATCATGATCTTCAAGCACAAGTTGATTGTATGACAGATAAGCTTGTATTTAGATTCTCCAAGGAAGAATGGGAAACATTTTGTTCGTATTTACCACCACCACCACCACCATGCTTACAAGTGTTTCCCGAAGAGCCAAAACCTTGGGAGATAGCTCTAGAGAAATATTCATAAGAACTGTCCAACTCTGAGGCCAAAGCAAGAGCCAATTATGATTGTATCGAAGCTGTGATGCAAAACTTCAAAATGCAAGTTGAGGAAATTTGCAAACAGTTAGTACAAGAGCCACATGAAGCAATATTTGAGCAGATTATGGTTGCAGGGATGGATCAAAGTGTAGATGAAGTGGTAGTGGTAGATGAGTCACAAGAGGAAATATTTTTCACCATGCTTGTCAAGAAATCTGAAATTGTTGCATTGGATAAATATGTTGGGTTACATGCATGTGTGGATGTTTCAAAGTTGGCCCCTTCCACTTGTCTGTTATATTCTTTTGTGAAAATACCAATTGACCCGGGAGGAAGTGAACTCATTATTGTACTTAAGGAGGTCAATGGAGTTTCCACACACTTGCCGGGAGGAATAGTGGATAGATTCATATTGCTGCTGCAATTGCCATTCTTCAAGTCATGGAATCCGGGAGGAGGATCTTACATGTTGAGCATCTCTTGGCCCTTATGCTACAAGCAATAGGATCCGGGTGGAAGCTTCTCAATGAGTTTTTCTTAACCCTCCACTTTAGTTTATTTTTCGTTTTCTTAACTACAAAAAAAGGTTATTTAGCGACCGAAAATAGTGACCAAATTTGTTGGTTGCCGTTTGCGACCGAAATGGCGACCGATTGTAAGATCTAAATCAAACACTGATTAGAGTTGATATTGCGACCAAAATAGCGACCGAAATAGAGCGTAGCAGAGTTATAGGTCTCTATTTCGGTCGCAAAATAAAGGAAAGTAAACGTAAAAAATTTATGACTTTTTTATGACCGAAATAGTGACCGAATTAAATGCAACGGTTAAAGTTTATTTATCTTTGCGACCGATATTAAATTGGTCAATAAACGGCGCGTAAAAAAATTAAAATAGAGCGTGTTAGTGACCGATTTAAAAATCGGTCGCTAAATTTATGAATTCAAATTTCAAATCAACCCGTTTAGAGACCGAAATAGCAACCGAATGTTTCGGTCGCTAAAAATGAAATCCCTAAATCCACCAGAACCCCCCTTTCTTCCCCATTTCACGAAACTTCTCTCTCTCTCACTCATTCTCTCTTCCTCGCGAACTCCAACCGCCAGCCTCCAGCCACCACCGTCAGGTAAGCTCTCTCCCTCTCCGTTTCTCTCTCTCTCTCTCTCTCCATCTCTGTCTCTCTCTCTCTCTCTCTCCGTCTCTAACTGTTTCTCTCTCTCTTAGGTTCGTCTTCCTCCGCACGTCCAAAGCAGCGCCACCACCGGCACCACCAGAGTAGCGCCACCGTTACCACCGCAGTACAGTAAGTCTTCTTCCCTTTGGCAATCAAATTATAATTCTCTGCTTACCTCACAGTCTCACATAATCTTGATCACAATTTTCATACTATGTTGGTAGATTTGGATTCTTCTTTGGTTTTTGGCATTTTTATATGCTAAATCTAATTATTGTTTTATAAATACATGCCATAAATTGAGGTTAAAAGTATTTTCATGTTCTAATTGTCTTATCTCTAAAATCTCTGTCTAGCCTGTGCACCTATTATACAATCTTGTTCAAGTATCAGTCTGGTAGCCAGTTCATAGTTTCATTGATGTAGAACCAAAGCAGAGAGGTACCCAATAACAAGATAATTGGTATCAAGAAAGAAAGAAAAAAAATTCATACTGAATCCAATGATAAAAAAGTTCTCTTTGAAGTGCTGATAGGAGGGTCACTTATAGACCTCTTACAAAACAACCAAACATAACTAGTTTTATATTAGATTTGGGATTTGGATAAAAACCTTATAAAACTCTATCTTCAAGATAACCTTAAATCCTATTCATAAAATGGATAAAATCCCTCAATTAACAAAAAAAAAAAATCCCAAATCAAAATAACACAAAACTAATAACTGATAATGCATCATTCATATTTCATTTATCCAAACAACCATCACTCATATTGGTAAAGAACTAGAACACAAGGGAAAACAATCCCACTAATTTCAATGGATGCTTAATCTTTGTAATGATAATAACAGTTACAATGATCTTCGACAGAATAATAATAAATATATAATGTTTTCCATTAATTTTTACTTAGATACTACTTTCCAGAATCTTGTCAACCCTCTTGTATTTACAAAAGAACTATTAAAGTGTTATCCAATGAAAAAGGAGAATACTTGGAGAGAAAAAAAAAGGAAAAAAAAGAAAAAGAAAGAAAGAAAAAATGAACTCATTTTCTTCTCTTTTTAATTGATGCATTGTTTGCAATTGTCAGGATCTCTTTTAGAAGTAATACCTCTAAAAGGGCATAATAAATAACCCTTTGTAATTGAACTCTGCATGAATCGATATATTGCTTCATAAGGGGAAAAGCTTTACTGTGGGTTAATATATTATTGTCATTAATACACAAATGGTGCAATGGTTGAGCAAGTTGAGTATGTAATATCTTGCATTCCCCTCCTCCCTAGTCCCTAGACACAAACAACTAGAGATGGATAGTGATTTTAAATCATTAGAAGAACAATAAATTGACCCAATGTGATTTTCCTGTGATGAAATAGAGTTCTATTCACCAGATACTCTCCATTCAAATCAACGTGAGTTTAATTTTGTAATCATCATTTTTCATTGAATCAAAACAACTTAAGCAACTTATCATTGGTATTCCAGATTCAGGAAGAAAAGGAGATAATTGCATTTGTATATAGCTTTGTAAAGAGAGCAGATATAACTAAACAAACTGAATTAAACTGAATTATAAGGTTATGAGTGGGAATGATGGCACGACAGATAGGGAGAGATGGCTTGAGAAGAAGAGAGAGGGATATGGGCATTTGTGTCATCAACGAATGAGATCAACCAAACCATTTTTGTATTTCAGTGTTTTTTTTAATGAGCAGTTGCAGTACCATGATAACTTCCCAACTCTGCACGGATCCAAAAGTAAATTATAACTCTTTTAAGTGAAAATCTCAATATGAAATTTTGTTTTTAAAAATATATATTAAATTAGTATAAGGTTAAAGTAATATTATCAAATGTTGTCATTTCAGCTTTGACACGATTATTTTTATTTATGCATTATAGTGTGCAATGGCAATGACACCCACTGGGTCATATTGAGGATAATCTTACCAATGTTAGATGTGATAATGTCTGAATAAAATGTAGAGGGGTAATGATGGCCTATACACACTATATATCTTGTTGTTTGTTAGTGGAGAGCTGAGCTCAATAGGAAGGTATCCTGCTTGAAAGGCAAGATGCTGATTGTGTGCTGATAATTTAATATTTATGCATGTATTTACAATTATGTGTTGTTTGTTAGTGGAGAGCAGAGCTCAATAGGATGTGATCCTGTCAAAAAGGCGGGATGCTTGTTGTGTGTTGCTAATTTAGAAGTTATGCATATGTTTGACAATTATGTGTTACTTGTTAGTGGAGAGAGGAGCTCAATAGGATGTTTGCTACTATATTTTATCTAAGTTTGTATTGAAATATGCTTCAATATATATTTGTTGAAGTATGCTGCAATCCTTATAAGTCAATGGTTTTATTTTCTGCTAGAGTTAATTATTAAGCTATGAAAGCCTTAGTTTCCTATTTGAGATTCAATATTAATGAGCATGCGTACCTTCTCAGGGCACGCATGCCCATTCAATATTTTGGATGTGCTTGAAGGATTCTTGAAGTTTGAGGTTTTTCTTTAATTCTGCCTTAAGGCCAAGGTCTTAGATAATGAAGGATTAAGTATAGGGTTAGATAAAATGAAGGGTGGGGCACAATTTACCAGGCACATGACGTGACATCATCATTCAAACATTATTCACATTAGAAAGCAGCTCTGAACACAATATTATGAAAGCAACTCTGGTTTTCTACTCATTTGTTTCACTAGGCAATGGAGCTTTCCAGAAACAGTTGTTGGTGACCATCCTTATTAGGTTATCTAGGCATTTCCAGTAGGAAAAGTCTTCTCTATGACCATCCTTCAAAACGACGTAAAAGCATCTGCTTTCCTGAAAGCTACAATGTTTGCTAATCTGTAAAGTTGCATGTGAAGTTGCATTTCTTTGTTCTATTTTAACATGCTAGTATGCTACATGGATCTTTCCATCTTTTCTTATTATCACATGATGAAGTTTAGACATATGACTTTTTTTCCTTATTGTTTTATCAGAAAATGGATCCGACTAAATGTTTTGAGACAACCATCCATATAGACCAGGTACAGTATCTCATCAACTTAAGAATAACGATCGGATTCACGTAATGATGGTTAAGGCATAAACTAATTATTACTAAGGAATTGATTTCAATCCCACTCTCAAACTAAGACAAATAATGGGAATATAGTAATCCATGAGGATCGCCCATATTTTGCAACAGATACAAATGGTATCAGGGAGTTGTATTTGTTGTCCACTGGTGCATTGGCAAAGTTTAAGTACCTTGGGGGTTCTCACTTCTACATGTTCATCCCTTTGGAAGATTGATGAGTTTTGATATTTTGATTAGTACTTATTGACTGTGGTGTGTTTTTATGTTTTGATCATTAATTAGTACATTATTAAACTTTTTTTTTATAAACAATTATTAAACTTGCGTTAATTAATGTATATATTTTCTTGATCATATTGACTGTGGTGTTTTGGATAGTTAGTACATCATATTTACGTTAACTATTTATTCAAAAAAATATTGGTGTATTTTGTTTATATCAGAAATTAAAAATCAATGGGGTAATAGTTGAAAAACAAAATTTGGTCGGTAGGATTAAGTTACAGGAAATTTTTTATAAAAAAAATTCAAAATTTGCGACCGAAATAGCGACCGAATATCGGTCACCAAATTCGGTTATCTGAGCATGCGACCAGCTATACGGCGACCGAAATATATAATTTTGTGACCGAAATATCGGTCGCAAATTTACGACCTAAATATAAATTCGGTCGCTAAACATTTAGCCACCAGGGTTTCTACTACCCCCTTAATTCGGTCGCTACACAGTATAGCAACCGAATTATCATGTTTAGAGACCGAAATCTTCGGTCGCTAAATAGGTTTTTTTTTGTAGGAGGTCAATGGAGTTTCCACACACTTGCCGGGAGGAATAGTGGATAGATTCATATTGCTTCTGCAATTGCCATTCTTCAAGCCATGGAATCCGGGAGGAGGATCTTACATGTTGAGCATCTCTTGTCCCTTATGCTACAAACAACAGGATCCGGGTGGAAGCTTCTCAATGAGTTTTTCTTAACCCTCCACTTTAGTTTATTTTTTGTTTTCTTGTTAATTTTGTGTTTCACATGTTTTAGTTTGTTTTGTTAGAATAAAAATAGGCCAAGCACTTAAAGATTTAGGATGTTGTTTTGAGATGTCACTTTTGGCATTGTCATTATTTTGTGCAACTTGCCAGGCTATTTCCCTTTCTTTGGAAGTTCTTCTTGTAGTTTAGTCAATTTTTCAAATTTGTTCATAGCATTTTTCATAACCTCTTTGCATATTTTTGTTTCTTTT
This sequence comes from Sophora flavescens, assembly GCA_030762895.1. Classification (NCBI taxonomy): domain Eukaryota; kingdom Viridiplantae; phylum Streptophyta; class Magnoliopsida; order Fabales; family Fabaceae; genus Sophora; species Sophora flavescens. The sequence continues at coordinate 3,723,943 of CM061068.1, read as the reverse complement.
CCATTAAATTCATGGCAATGAGGCTTGGAATGAAATTTTGGAATCTTAGTTTAATTTAACTTGGTGAGATATTGGGCTTGGATGTTAATTCTTTCTGAGTGTACACCATTGAGTTGATGTGCTGAGATTTGCTTGATTCTTTTATCTAAGGTTCATGAATTGCATGTGTTGCATAAAAATGATTTGGGTATTTTTTTTTCATAAACCACTTGAGCGAAAAAAGCCAACCTTGCATGAAAAATTCATTTGCTTACCCCCCTGAGCTTATTTTGATCAATTTTATTCTCACCATTGCTTCTTGACTTATAATGAACATGTTTATTCCAACTTGAGGATAGGAGATCATTGGTGAATTGCTTGTGGACAAGAAAAGGCATTGGTTTGGGGGAGAGGGTAATGAAATAATGTGAGAAGCTTTGAAGAAAAAAAATGTGAGGGGCATGAAAAAGGAAAAGAAAAAAAAAGAGAGGGTGCCCACAAGCAAAAAAAATTGAAAAATAAAAAAAAAGGAAAAAAAGTTTGTAATTTTTTATGTGAATAAGGTTGAGGAAAAACTCCAAAGAAGGGGAAAAAAATCAATTTTAGCAATTTGGATTTTTGTGCGTTGCAGTGAAACAATTGAGTTGTTGTAATTGCTCTCCTAGGAAGTTCTTGAACTTTCTAACTAGCAATCCTATCTCTTCGTCGGATTGTGCTTCTTGTGATGAATCAACATCATCACTGTCTTCTGCTTCTCTGACTTGTGATTTCAGAGCCAATCCCTTCTTTCTTTTATCAGTTTCTTCACTCTCATTTAGTCTGTTCAACTCCAATTCATGTTCTTGCAATTTTCCGAAACAGTGTGGCAATGGTCATTGATGAGAGATCTCTGGATTCTGAGATTGCAGTGACTTTAGGTTGTCATTCTCTGCTCAAGCATCTCATTACTTTGTTAATTTGATCCTCATTGGAGATTGCTTTTCCAAGACCAGTCAATTGATTTACGATGTGTGTGAATCTCTTTTGCATTTCAGTCATAGGTTCTCCTCGATTCATTTTGAACAGCTCATACTCATGTGTGAGGGTGTTCATTCTTGGTCTTTTGACATCTGAGGTTCCTTCATGTGTTACTTGCAATGTATCCCACATCTCCTTTGCTGATTTACAATTTGAAACCCTGAAAAACTCACCACGGCTTAAAGCAAATGTTATAATATTCTTAGCACGTGCATTATATTGAATTCTTTTCTTATCATCCTCATTCCATTCAGTTTTAGGCTTATTTCTTGGAGCACCATTAGCATCTACAGTAGATGGGACAAATGGTCCATTTTCTACTGCATCCTATATGTCAACACCTGCTACCTCAAGAAAGATTACCATTCTTTCCTTCCAATAGATATACTCAGATCCATTGAAGGCAGGATGGCGTGCAAGAGAAGCCCCTTCATTTAAACGGTCATTGTAAGCCATGCTCTTCTAACTGCTAAGCCAAACTTAAGAGTTTAGCTCTGATACCAATTGTTGTTTTGGCTTCAACGACTCGAGAGGGGGGGGGGGGGGGTGAATTGAGTTTTCAAAAAATATTTCCCTCTGAAAACGTTTTCACAAAGCTTAATAAATCAGAGTTGCGGATTAGTGTTCTCAAGATCTTTTACAAGATCAATGAAGGGTTTTTACAAAATCTTGAATAGAAGGTGATGAAGATAAGAAAGATTAATTCAGAAAGACATGTTGGAGGCTCAAATCCTCACCTGGACATTTTTGCAAATTGTTTGATCGAGATTCTATCCCCAGTGTGTGCTTCCCTTCACCCCAAACTTATCATAAATCATGCCATCACAACAAAAGATCTCAAAGTTCAGTTTTCAATTTTTCACACGGGGATTAAATTTTCAATTTTCAAGACCTAGGGGGAAAACATCAACAGTCAACATATGACATGCAATCCATCTATGCAAAATTCAATCAAATCCAGCAAACTTGCCGACACAAGACTCAACACACATACTCCTGATCTTCTCAAATTATTCAGGAGCTAAAAGAAAACAAGACTAAAACAAAGCAAGGAAAAGAAAATGAAAAAGAAAAGGGTTTAGAGAAACTCATGGGGGCGGTTCCACCAGGATCCCACTGTCTGTGATACAGTGGCCACGGAATGCCCAAATTGCAGTATGATCCTCCCGGATCCCATGGCCTACAGCATAATGCCCACGTGATAGATAAGGGACTGAAGCTTGTTCTATGGTCCCCTAACTTGCAGCCTTGATATGGAGGTGAGTGCTTGATAGTTATGGTGACCTCGCCAAGTGCGGCGGACTTCTCACTCCCTCTTGGGTCAAGGTTGACCTCTTTCTCAATAAAGTCCTCCCAATAAAATCGGGGTTCAACCTCTTGGACTGGCCATGGTGTAAAATCCAGAGGCTTGAACTCCATCACCGGTTGTTCCACAGTGGGAGGTGGCAAACAGGTAGAGAGTGTTACTGGTGCTGCTTCAACTTCTGTACGATCTTCCTTCACTGCGCTAACAAACCCATCACCTGCTAAACCTGCAGAATTCTCAGCACACACCACAGAAAGGTTAGAGTTAGTACAGTTAGTAGATATGGTACAATAAATTGAATCAATAAAGGTCTGAATGTCTGGAAATTCAGCACACATTTCATCCATCCCATCACTTTCAACACATGCATCTAATTCCAAAGGTTCTTCATTATCCTCAAGCATGGTGAAGCAGATGTCCTCCTGATCCTCATTCTGTGTTTCTTGGCCGAACAGGGTCCTCAACCTCATATGTCTCATGTTCCATATGGATGTTTTGCTCTTCATACCTTTCAAAACATGCTACACACGAAGCAAATTCATTACAATCAGCACATGAAGTATAATAGATAGAATCAGGAAAGGTATGAATATCTGGAGATTCAACACACAGTTCATCAACAGAAGTATTCTTGACATTAATATCAAAATTATCCTCAGAAGTATTGTCAAGAATAACTACTTGTGAATCTGTATGTTCTTCAAGGGAATGTGGAGTTTGCAGTGTATCTAATGGGGAAACGATGAGAGCATTTTGAGTGGCAAAGTCCCGCTGACTTGCTTCCATCATCTGTTGAAATTTGAGATTGTTTGCTTCCAATTGTGCAGTTATCTGTGCAGCCATTTGGTTGAACAGGTCCTCTAGTGAAGGTTCGGAAGGTGCAGAAGTGGTCACTTGGGGAGGATTCTGTGGTGGTGCCAGTGGTAACATTAGTTGTTGGTCCCCATACCAAGGGTCTGGATGGTTTCCCCAGCTCGGGTGGTACTCATCAGTGGAAGGGTCAGGAATGTTGTGCCTGTTCTGATTGTAGCCTTGGTTGTAAATATTGGCTGTGTATGCTTGAGGTGACTCATTTACTTGTCCAATACCCATTATCTCTCGCCTGATTGATGCAGCTCTGAAGGCAGGAAAGTATCTCAATAGGAAGACTTTCTTCAAATCAAACCAGCTGAAGATGGAATTCGGCTCAAGATTATACAACCACTCCTTTGCAGCGCCTTCAAGTGAGAGATGGGAAGCTCCTATCTTGATGTGGTCTTCTGTTATTCCTTCAGGTCTCAGCATTGTAGAACAAACAATCCGGAATTCCTTCAAATGCTCCTGCGGATTCTCACCTGCAAGACCACTAAACCTTGGCAACCAGTGCATTAAACCAGCAAAGTCAGGATAATATATGCATGGTGGTTCATAATTAACATTAGGCATATAACCTTGCATATACTCATCCATGGGTAGATTACAACCAGACAAAGCAGCCGTAACTAATTCAGTAATGCAAAAGTTTTTTTTAATTTATTTTCTGCTAATAACAACAAGAGTCCCCGGCAACGGCGCCAATTTTTGATCGCGCTGTCGCGCACGCGCCAAAAAGCGAGCGGTTTACAAAAATATGTAGTTTAGGGAGCGACAACTCGGATATCGTCTCACAAGGACTCTCGGGTTGTTATTAACAGAAAAAGTCAGAATTGGGGGGTTTTGGGTTTGAAATCAAACAAAGAAAACAGAGCAGAAAAAAACAATGCAAACTAAATAATTACCAAATAAACTAAAGCGATCAACCTACTGCTTTCGGTTTCCCACTATCATCGGTTTATATAATTCCATGCCCTAAGCGTATTCTACTCTCTTTTCGATTGTAACATCAATTAACAAGCGAAACCAATGCTACGAGACATACGTTCCTATTCCCGAATTAAGCAAACGGGGTGAAGCACTCATGAACTAAGCGAACATGAATGAACACACGCGAATTAAGCAAACGCGATTAAGTATAGGAACATACAATCATCGAAATAAATCAACACATGTTCTATACGATTCTGAATTAAGCAAACAGAACATACAGAACAAATATTGAAAGAGAATAGCATTAAGTTTAGGAATTACAAAACCTCAAGCATAAATGGAACCCGATCACCGTAGATTGATCAAAGAGACTAGTTCTCCATTACAAACATAAACCTAAACCTACTTGTAGCCGCACTATGAAAAGAAAAGAAAAACAGAAGAGAAGATGATCAGTTCTGCCCCAAAACAGATATAAATACAGATTCTGGGTTGCGGTAGCTCGCGAGGCGAAACATGTTTCGCGAGGCGAATCTTATGAACAGTCGCTCTCTCGCGAGGCGAAACATTATTCGCGAGGCGAGCCAGAGAGGGTGACGCGAGCCAGAGAGGGTGACTGTTGCTGCTCGTGCTGGTCTTCAGGCTCGCGAGGCGAGCATCCTCTCGCGAGGCGAATCCCATAGAATTGCATTTTTTATTAACCTGAAAACAAGAAATAGCAGTAAGTGCTTTATTTGACTCTAAATCAACTAAAATAACATAAAACTACTTTAGATACTCAAAACCTTGCTTGAGGACAATCAAGTCTAATTTGGGCGAAAACGGGATATAATTAGCACAAAACCACGGTCATACTAGCCATAAAACTAGATGAGCCAGAGGCTGATCAGGGGTGAATTGAGTTTTCAAAAAATATTTCCCTCTTAAAACTTTTTCACAAAGCTTAATAAATCAGAGTTGCGGATTAGTGTTCTCAAGATCTTTTACCAGATCAATGAAGAGTTTTTACAAAATCTTGAATAGAAGGTGATGAAGATAAGAAAGATTAATTCAGAAAGATTTAAAATAGGTTCGGGTTTGATAACTCAGTAATAAAAAAATATAGTTTATACAGATCAAGAACAGAAATTATATTGAACTTTAAACATCAAAGTTGCAGGTTCTTGAACATAAACATAATGTAAAGGAGTTTGAGTTTAGGGATACCACACAACCGGATTTATCCTGGTTCAGTCACCTCCACTGTGACCTACATCCAGTCCCCAATCCACCTGTGGGATTTCACACACTAACACACAAGCTTTACCAGGTAGCTTGAAAAACCTTTACACCATAGAGCACTCCTTCACCTCGAGATACCACACTCTTGTGAAGAGCCTCAATGTTCAACCTTATGGATACCTCAACCTAATCACTCAGAGAGACTCCCTCTCTCTTTACAATCAAATTGTAAAACAAAAGTTGATTCCTAACTCTCAATAATCAGATAAACAAATTGAAGCACTTATGAGTATTGAAACACTCTTTTCTCAGTAAGATCAATAAAGATGATGAATGATTTTCACAATTGATTTCTCAAAACGATTTCGTAAAATTGTGATATGTTATGATATTCGTATATGGTTTTTTTAAGTGCTCCTTTGATCCCTCTTTATATAGAAAATAAGTTATAATCGTTGGGATCAAACAAAACAGATTTGGATCTGATTAACAGAATCTGTTTTCTTGATTTTGGTTCTTGAAATAAGATTCTGATTGTTCTTGTAGAATTCGCGTCCATAAAATACCCGAGTCCATTTGGAAAAATAGCCGAGTCTATCTTGAAAAAATAACCGCGTCCATCTTAAAAAATAGTCGAGTCTATCTTGAAAAAATAGCCGCTTCTATTTGCCACGTCAGCAGACGGGAGTACTAACACAAAGTAATTGGACGTGCTCCAACTAGTGGACGAGCTCCATATGCCATGTCAGTGGATGGAGCTTCTCATTAAGATCTTAGCAAGTCCAAAGACTTGTGTGGATGAGCACTTTTATCACTTCAGTGGACGTGCGCTTGTGTCACTTTAGTGGACATGCGCTTGTATCATTTTAGTGGACGCGAGCTTCTGTCATTTTAGTAGACGTGAGCTTCTATCACTTTAGTAGACGTGAGCTTGTCACTTTAGTAGACGTCAGTTTTTACTATTCCCAGTGTTGGACGAGCGCTTAGAAATCTTATTTCAAAAATCATTTTCATTTACGAAAACTTATTCCTTTTAATGCAGGTTATGAAAAATGATTTTCTTCATGCATCTTTTTAATTGATTTATTTGTTAATAAACGATTTCATCTCTTACCGATAATCTAAGACTTAAATCTAATTTCTTATTTAAGCTTTTGTCTTGATGATTCCTTGATCTTCGTCCTTGCTCTTTGATTGCTCCAAGTTCTTCCTTGAATATTCTCCTTTGATTGCTCACTGAACTTGTTGAATATTGCTTGATACCTGTCTTTACAATTTGGCACTAAATACACTTGCATACACATTAAGTTGTATTTATTATATATCAAAATCTCTAAGTCATTAAGTTTAACATTCTGCTTTAGCAGTAGACAGGGCAATGGTTGTCTGGCTCTTGCTGGACCATGAGACTAAACTTGCTCCAATGAAGTGACATCCTCCACTGGTGCTTTTACTTTCTATTCTATCTCCAGCAAAGTCAGCATCACAATATCTCACTAATCTATATTCTTTTGATCTTAAATACAGCAAACCAAGATTAGTAGTTCCAAGTAAATATCTAAATATTCTTTTAATAGCCTTAAGACGAGATTCTCTAGGATCATATTGGAATCTAGCACACATACAGACACTTAATTGTATGTCAGGTCTGCTTGAAGTTAAGGACAGTAGAGAGCCAATCATACCTCTTTAGGCAGTTTGATCTGACTTTTTACCTTCATCATCTTTGCTTAGTTTTGCATTGGGTTGCATAGGGGTTTTCATGAGCTTTGCATTTTCAATTTTGTATTTCTTGAGTATCTCCTAGGTATATTTTTATTGATGAATGTAAATTCCATCACTTGTCTGCTTGATTTGTAATCCAAGGAAGAACTTCAATTCTCCCATCATGCTCATCTCAAATTCAGCTTGCATTAGATTTGAAAATTTCTTGCACAGCTTTTCATTAGTTTCTCCAAAAATAATATCATCAACATATATTTGAACTATAATAAAGTTCTCTTTAGAGCATTTTTTGAACAGAGTAGTGTCTACTTGTCCTCTAGTAAAACCATTATGCATGAGAAAAGAACTGAGTCTATCATACCATGCTCTAGGTGCTTGTTTCAAACCATATAATTCTTTTTTAAGTTTGAAAACGTGATTTGGTTTATCGGTATCCTCAAAACCTGGGGGTTGTTTAACATACACTTATTCTTCAATTATACCATTTAGAAAATCACTTTTTACATCCATTTGATACAGGGTAATTTGGTGTTGTGCAGCATATGACATTAAAATGCGTATGGCTTCTATTCTAGCTACAGGTGCAAAGGTTTTAGTATAATCAATACCTTCTTGTTGGTTATAGCCTTGAGCTAGTACCTTGCCTTATTTCTGACAACTTTACCATCTTCATCCAATTTGTTTCTGAAGACCCATCTTGTTCCAATAACCGACTTGTTTTTAGGCTTAGATACAAGAGTCCAGGCATCATTTCTGGTGAACTGGTTAAGTTCTTCTTGCATAGCAAGAATCCAGCTTTCATCCTCAAGAGCTTCTTCAATGCGTTTAGGCTCCAAATCTGAAATAAAGGCCACATTGCTTGATTCTCTTAATGTGGATCTGGTTCTTCCTCCTTCAGAAGGATTTCCAATAATAAGATCCTTATGATGATGAGTGTTGAATGTAACACCCGGGTGCCGACGAGGGCGAGGAGTGGTCGCCGGTGCAAGAAGGCACAGACAAGAAGCGGCTCTTGGCAGGCTTCTAGGCGGAGGGACACATGAATGAACCGATTACACACCCGAATGAGAAGAATTCTGAGACCGTGTAGGTATGGGACTATACAGTTGATGAAGGCTTATATGAATTGATTAGTACTACCTATACCAACAAGATGCATCTTCTTTTCGGTAGCCCATCACTGAAGCGTGTGAGTGAGGACAAAGCACGCTGGAAAGACCCATGTTGGTCTATGGGGACAGTCGTCAATCCATAGAGCAGCCAGGGATGTTACATTGAACTTCCAATCCCTTATAAGATCATCATGAAGATCTTGACTTGTTTGATGACTCGTCTGCTCCACTTGTCCGTCAGCCTCAAGCATAGGTTCTGTTTTGGTTAGATAGGGTTGTTGACTTTCTGGCTTATTTATATCAAGACCTTCAAGATCATCTTCTAGATCTGATAGTTCTTTATCAGTCTTTAATCCATCATTGAATTTAACATGAACATAATCTTCAATAATAAAAGTTCTTGAATTGTAAACTCTAAAAGCCTTAGACTTTTCAGAATATCCTACGAAAATACCTTTATCTACCTTAGAATCAAACTTTCCAAGATTATCTCTGGTATTCAGAATAAAACATTCACATGGCTTTATGCATCGTGATACAGCCAAATCAGAGTTGTGCAGAGAGCTTTTTGTACTTTGCCGAGTACAATTCCCTTTTCGTGTAAGGACCAGAGGTACTAGGGAATAAAGCATGTTGAAAGCATTCTTTAACTGGTCTTTGGTTCTAATAACCGAGGTTGCTTGAAAGAGTAACTTCTGACTTTTCTTGATTCTGGTTCTTGAAATAAGATACTGAAAATTCTTATAGAATTCACATTCAAGAGATAAGCACGTCCATCTTGAAAATAACCGCGTCCATCTATCCATTTAAGATTTTACATTCGGTCTAGTAGATGAGCTCCATATGCCATGTCATTGGACGGATACTCTCATTAAGGTTTTAGCAAGTCCAAAGAACGTAATCCTAGTAGACGAGCTCCATATGTCACTTTAGTGGACGAGCGTTTTTGTCACTTTAGTGGACGAGCGCTTTTGTCACTTTAGTAGACGAGCGTTTCTGTCACTTTAGTAGATGAGCGCTTCCGTTACTTTAGTAGACGAGCGCTTCTGTTACTTTAGTAGACGAGCGCTTGTGTCACTTTAGTAGATGAGCGCTTGTTTGACTTTAGTGGACACTGGCTTTTATCACTTTATTGGACACCCGCTTTTATCACTTATGTTGGACGTGCGCTTCTGTCACTTGTGCTGGACGTGTGCTTCTGTCACTTTAGTGTTGGACGTGAGCTTCTTTTACTTGTGTTGGACGTGAGCTTCTATCACTTGTGTTAGACGTGAGCTTCTCTCACTTGCGTTGGACGTGAGCTTCTATCACTTGTGTTGGATGCGAGCTTCTATCACTTGTGTTGGACATAAGCTTCTATCACTTCAGTGGATAGATGATTCGTACAGTTTTAATCTGCAAACTAGATAGACAGGTTAGCAACCAATATGAAGGTTAATTAAATCATTAACCAATGTTTACTTCTCATCAAAACTTAGGGAAATTCACATCAGACATTTTAGAGACTTAACAAAGCTCGCGTGAGTTCACTAAACCATGATAGATGAATTGCTTTTGGAATTTCCATGTGGAGCCCGCGTGAAAGAATGGCAAAATCAATTTGGAAGATCACTCACATGTTGGACCAAGGCATTCTCGGGTGAAATTAATGGACCTTGGGCCCATGTGATTAGAAGAAGAAAGAGCAAGTAAAAGAAAGAAGAGGGGCCTTTAAGGCCATAACGAGTAGCTCCCTGCAGCTTTTAATTAGAAATAAAGGAAAGTAACGGACTGGTGGAAAATAAAGAAGGCGGCAACGAAAAATATAGAAGGGGAGGCACACCAGTTGCTGCGTGTAACAGACTCCGAGGAGCCGGACAGAGTGTGATAGGCACAGGGGCAACATTGCATGAGGAATCCAACAGTGTTGTGTTCTCTTGCTATCAATTTCATGGAGTTTCTCTTTCTCTCTTTCTCTCAATTTTAATTTATTTTTGGGTTTAGCATGTCTAGCTAAATTTCTTTTTGCTGGGGTTTTGGTGTATTCCTTTCATGATGATATTTAATTGACTATCTGATTATCTTATGAACATTTGGTTTTGTTGATGTGATGCTTATTTTGCTTACTGGCATTTGAATGCTTAGGTATCATTCCTGTGTTTGGAGGGTTCATTTATATGTTTGGAATAGTGATATATGGACATGCCTCTTGTAATCATCACTGTTAATTGGGTTAATCTAGGAATATATAACTTGATTAACGTGGGCATTTCACAAATTCCATAGAGCTTTTATCATCATGCCTTGTAAATTAGACCTAAGGAATTAGGATAGTTAGTGAGGTTTGGTAGAATTGATTCACTAAGGAATTATGCTTCAATTAATTATGGGAATTTGTCCTTCAACATGTCAATTGAGATTCAGATAATTAGAGTGTCGGTAATTCACACGATTCCTTGTCTATGAGGAATCCGGATTCATAATTGGATGAAATCAGATCCCTAGCGCTTTTATTTCTATTTTATCACAACAAAAATTCTAAAAATATTTTATTGCTCATTTATTTTATTTTATTTATTTTGAGCTTCGTATCAAAATTAAGTCTAAATAGTTGTTTAACTTGTGAATTGGTACTTGGTAACTAATCCCTGTGGACGATATCCGGTTCTTACCGATTTTATTACTTGCAACGATCCGATACACTTACCTTGGTCTCAACAAGTTTTTGGCACCGTTGCCGGGGATTGATTTTACGTTAATGTTAGTTATGCCAAGGAAATCTCGATTTGAGCATTTTATTTTCTGTTATTATAATTGGTGCAATTTTATTTTTATTTTATATTATCAGTGTGCACTGATTTTATTTTGAGTTGTGTATGCGAGGTACTGTTGACAAGAATTCTTTGCTGTTTAATCCTGAAATTGAAAAGACAGCCAAGAGTAACAAGAAGGCAGCCAAGCTTCGCAGGCAACAAGAAATGGATCAAGCCCTTTTACAATAACAGGTGGTTGAAGTTGAAACAGTCATGGCCGAGCAACCTGCTAGGCGGACATTGAGGGATTATTCCAAGCCCAATACTGAAGGTGCCCGGGGTTCTATTGTGAGACCTGCTATGCAGGCTAACAACTTTGAAATCAAGCCTGCACTCGTTAATTTGATGCACCAGAACCAGTTTGGTGGAGGAGCTCAAGAGGATCCCAATCATCACCTGGAGAATTTCTTGCAGATATGTGTTACAGTGAAGTTTAATGGAGTTTTAGATGATGCTATTAGATTGAGGCATTTTCCTTTCTCATTGAAGGATAAAGCTAGAAGTTGACTTCAGTCACAGCAACAGGGCAGTATCTCAACATGGGATTATTTGGAGTCCAAGTTTGTGCAAAAATATTTTCCAGCATCGAGGTCAGCCAAATTGAGGAGTGAAATTACCTCATTTGTGCAACTTGAGTCAGAAACTTTGTATGATGCTTGGGAGAGGTTCAAGGAGCTACTCAGAAAATGTCCTCGTCATTCTTTGCTCAATTGGTTGTTAGCTCAAACTTTCTATAATGGGCTGGATCCGAAGGCAAGACAGATGATGCATGCTGCATGTGGAGGAGCTTTTGATTTGAAGAGTCCAGAAGAGGCTTTGGAAATACTAGAGACCATGACAGCCAGCAGTGCTAATATGCAACATGATAGGCAAAACAGAAAAGTCTTGGGGGTGAATGTTGTGGATAGTAATCTGATTGAGCAACAAATTAACAAGGTGATTTCTCAACAACTTGCTACTTTGTTGGGGAATGGCCAAGTTAATGCACTGAGTACACCTCCCTTGGTGTGTGATTTTTGTGTTGGAGAGCATCGTAATGGTGATTGTAGTACAAATCAACTCGGAGAGCAAGTGAATGCATTGGGACAACAAATTAATCCCTATTCAAAGACTTACAATCCAGGTTGGAGGAACCATCCTAATTTCTCATGGGGTGGACAAGGTCAGAATCAATTCAAGCCACAACAACAACAACAAGGGAATTCTTCATTCCAAGGTCAATCACAACCTCAAAACAGAATGTCATATTTGGAGAGTGCTTTGGAGAAATTATCTGTTAATACTTCTAATTTTGTGGAGCAATCTTCAAATTTCATGACTGAGACAAGGGCCAACTTCAAGAATCAAGAGACGTCTATCCAGGATTTGGAAGTGCAAATTGGGCAAATTTATAAACAGTTGTCTGAAAGAGCTTCAGGTACTTTGCCAGGTGATACTGTTCCTAATCCAAAAGAACAATGCAAAGCAATTCATTTAAGGAGTGGCAAGGTTCTGAACAATGTTGACCAAGAGGAGTCTTCTAAAGAAAGGGATGCTGAAAAAGTTGTTCATGATGAGAAACAAGAGGAGGAAGAAGTAGTGGTTGAAGAAAAGAAAGAAGAAGCTGAAAAATCTGGAAATTCACAAGTTGAAAAGCCAACACAGCCGCTGCCCTTTATTCCTAAAATTCCTTATCCTCAAAGGTTGAAGAAGAAGAATGAAGACAAGCAATTTTCCAGGTTTTTGGAGGTGTTCAAAAAGCTGCAGATTAATATTCCATTTGCCGAGGCATTAGAACAAATGCCAAGTTATGCTAAGTTCATGAAGGATTTGTTGTCTAAGCAGAGGAAAGTCAATGAAGAGGAAACTGTTATGCTTATAGAGGAGTGTAGTGCTATTATTCAACAAAAATTGCCTCTTAAGTTGAAGGATCCAGGAAGCTTCACCATTCCTTGTGAGATTGGTAATATGGAGGTTGGCAGGACTCTTTGTGATTTGGGAGCAAGCATCAATTTGATGCCATTGTCAATTTTTAAAAGGATAGGAATTGGTACAGTGAAGCCTACTATGATGTCTCTTCAGTTGGCAGATTGTTCAGTAAAAAATCCTTATGGTATTGTGGAAGGTTTACTTGTTAAGATTTATAAATTCATCTTCCCTGTAGATTTTGTAGTGCTGGATATGGAAGAGGATGTGAGAGTTCCTCTTATCCTTGAAAGGCCATTTTTGGCTACAGGTCGTGCTTTAATTGATGTACAAAAAGGTGAACTGATTTTGAGAGTAGAAGATAAAAAAGTGGTTTTCTCAATCAAAGATTCAGTGAAGCATGCTCAAGATTTTGTTTGTTGTTTCCGAGTTGAAGTTTTGGATTCCTTGGTCCTAGAGGAATTTGAAAATAATACTGCAGAAAGCCCCTTGGAAGCAACATTGATGAAAGGCAAATAAATTAAGGAGGTGCATGAGGAAGTCAATTATGAGGTGGTGGAATGTATCTATCAGTTGGAAGCCTTGGAATCTACCTCTTCTTCAAATAAATAATTACAAGAATTGGAAAAAGAGGAAGAAGTAGTGAAAGAGGAGCCACCCAGGGAGCTGAAACCATTGCCTTCAAACCTGAAATATGCTTTTTTGGATGAGAAAAAGAAGAATCCGGTAATTGTGAATGTGGAGTTGTCAGAAAGTGAGGAGGAAAAATTACTCAGAGTATTGAGGGATCACAAGTTAGCCATTGGTTGGAACATCAGTGATTTGAAGGGGATAAGTCCTACATTCTGCATGCATAAAATATTTATGGACGAGGACTTTAAACCAGTGGTTCAACATCAAAGGAGGCTCAACCCAACTATGAAGGAAGTGGTGAGGAAAGAAGTGATAAAGTTACTTGATGCAGGTATAATTTATCCTATTTCTGATAGTGAGTGGGTGAGCTCGGTTTAGGTGGTTCCCAAGAAAGGTGGTATGAGTGTGATGATGAATGAAAACGATGAGTTGATTCCTACAAGGCAAGTCATTGGTTGGAGGATGTGTATTGACTACCGGAAGCTTAATCAAGCTACAAGGAAAGATCATTTTCAGCTTCCGTTCATTGACCAGATGATAGAGAGGTTGGCGGGGCACGAGTACTATTACTTTCTGGATGGGTACTCGGGTGACAATCAAATTGCAGTAGCCCCGGAAGATCAAGAAAAAACAGCATTTACTTGTCCATTTGGGGTTTTTTCCTATAGGCGTATGTGATGAGTGTGATTTCACCTCATATTTCATTGTCATTTCGCATGCATTTTCATATAGCATAGGCATATTTAATTTGATATTTGTTAGTTTTTACCTTGGAACGGGTAAGGCGGTTTTGTGGTGTTATTGTGCAGGAATTAAGGATTAAATGCTCATGATCAACCATGATGGAGCTAGTCACGACCATGATCGAGTAGAGCTGAAAAGAAAGAATGGAAAAGTCAGAGCTGGTCACGGCCTGGTCATGATGCTTATCACGACAGTGACACGTCAACTGAACCAGACCCTCACAGGCAGAACTGATCACAGCTAGGCCGTGATGGTGGTCACGACCGTGACAGACCAACCGGTGAAGCAACCTCCAAGGCAGAATCCGTCACGGCCTGGCCGTGATGGCCATCACGGTCGTGACGTGTAATATATGGACCTTTAGAAACTGATTTGATCTGAATTTGTGATTGCTTGAGATTCAAGTTACCCTAATATATAAATAGAACAATTAGGCTCGAAAATAGGGATTTTTGGGGGCTGCTACCTTAGGCAAAAATTAGGATTTTCTCTTCTTCCTCTTCTCCTCTCTTAGGTTTTCATTCATGTTTTTGTTAATCAAGCTTGTCATCACCATGGCAATGCTTGAGTAGTAGTTTCATTTCTAGGGATTGGGGCTATGCCCAAGATCTGTTTTATGTTATGAATTGATGTTTTCCCATTGTTAATTTCGATTTCGCTTTTGATTTGATTCCTATTGCATGAATTACTTGTGAATCTGGTGCGCACTTATTTGCATGTCATAGATACTCTAAGGAGGAACCTAGTGGTGAACTTAGGTATTGGATCTATATGAATCAAACTTAGGACTTAAATCACGAGAGTTAGAAGCGGTCCTTCGAGGGTTCACGAATTGTCACAAAACTTAAAGGGGTCAATTTAAATTCAATTACCACGAGAGTAGGGGTTGGTTTAATTAGGCACGATTTTTGTAACCCGAGAGGGAGCATTAACTTATTTAGGACAAATTTGACTTCAAAGAAATTTTGATAATTAATAAGGGGTAGTCAATTTGATAACATGAACAATCTTGTTGGTAACCCAATTCCTAGGAATCCCTTTTAATCTGAAAAACCCCTAATTGGTTTACTTTCCTATTTTAATTGATTGCATTCTTAAATATATGATTTTCTAGTTAATTCTTATTTCAAAAATCAAATCTTTTCAAAATCCTTTTTTTATAGTCCAGTTTAATTGATTTAATAATTAATTTTTATTTGAGATCACGGTCTCTGAGGGATCGATCCTTTTATTACTTGGTGACGAATCCGGTACACTTGCCGGAATCTACACATCAAGTTTTTGGCGCCGTTGCCGGGGACTGTGCTTTCTTGAATCTCAATTTAATTTTTAAATTGATTTTTATGGACTTTTTCTTTTTAATTATTTCTTTTTTAAAAAAAAATATTTCTTTTTTTTTTCATTTATCTTCTTTTCTTTCTAGAGTACTTATCTCTCTCTTATAGGTTTTTTTCTCTTTTATGCAAAGATCCCTAAGTCTTGGAAACCTTATTGAGGTTGACCCCGAAATCAAAAGGACCTTTCATAGACGTAGGAGACTACAAAGAGAGAGGGAGAGGCTGATTCCCATTCCACTCATGGCGAATCTACCGGATACAAAACCACTGAAGGACTACGCAACCCCAAATGCTAGGGGTTTGCGAACTGGGATTGCTAGGCCAGAAATCGAGGCGGAGAACTACATTATTCCGCCTATGCTAATTAGCATGATTATGCAACATCAATTTGGAGGATTACCCTCATAGGACCCGACCGATCATGGGAGACATTCTTGGAGTTCACCGATGCAATTAGAATTCATGGCGCCCCGATTGATGCTATTCGCTTGAGGTCGTTCCCCTCCTCTCTTACTGGAAAGGCAAAATCATGGCTGAAGCAAGTGCCCGCTAATACCTTGTCGACTTGGGACCTATTGGAGCAGGTATTCTTGGAGAAATTCTTTCCTCCGTCCAAGACAGCTTACCTACGAACTCAGATCACTGACTTCTTCCAAAAGGACGGTGAATGCTTATCCAAAGCTTGGGATTGTTACAAAGGATTGCTGGAGTACTGCCCACATCATGGGCTCGAGAGGTGATTGCTAGTGCATTCCTTCTACAACGGATTGGATTACTCTTCGAAGGTGTCACTCGACTCCGCAGCCGGTGGAGCCTTTATGAATAGACCTCTGACTGAGGCATTCAATATCATCGAAAACGTAGCAACCAACTACCACCAATGGGGTTCAGAAAGAGGTAATAACATGAAAAATCTTTCGGGGGGTAAGTTTGAAATGAATAGCACTGATCTAATTAAGTCTAAATTTGACTCATTGAATAAACGATTTGATAAGCTTGAAAAGGCTAATGTGAGTTCAATAGGTGCTACTAATATTGTTTGTGAGATTTGTGGAATGCAGGGACATGATATAATGGAGTGCCCACATGGTATTGCTCATGGATCCGGTGCTTCGGGGGAACAAGTGAACTCTTGTCACAACTTCTATGACACGAACTCGAAGTTACCAAACTACGCTCCCCCAAATTCTTACAACCAAGGAAGGAAGAATAACCCTTACCTCTCCTACGGGAACTACAACAACACGTTGAACCACGAATTCCAGGAAGGCCAAGGTAATAGGAAACCCGCATCAGGGTATCCTCAGGTACAAAAGTCTAGACTTGAGTCTCTCTTGGAAAATTTTTGTTGAAACTCAAACAAAACAAAATGAAGATTTTAGGCAACAAGGTAAGGCAGTTAATGAGGCAATAAAATAGTTAGCATCGAAGGTAGAAAACTTAGCCATCCATAATAAGATGTTAGAAACTCAGATTGCCCAACAAGCTAGTACATATACTAGAACTAAGGGTATGTTTCTTGGACAACCCGAAGTTAATCCCAATGAGCACTGTAATGCTATATACTTAAGGGATGATAAGCTTGGGGTAGTTGAAAAGGATGTGGATTGTGAGGAGGACATGAGCGAAGATGAAGAGATAGAGTCAAAATATGTCCCTCCACCACCTTACCAACCCCCAATACCTTTCCCACAAAGGTTGGTCAAGAAAAAACAGGTAGAAATAGAAACTAAGAGCTTAATTGAGGAGCATAATGCCATGATAAAAACTAATATGCCTCCTAAACTAAAAGATCCAGGAAGTTTCTCTATTGCTTGCTCAATTGGAGAATTAAGAATAGACCAAGCCTTATGTGACTTAGGGGCTAGTGCGAGTTTGATGCCGCTTACTATCTTTGAGAGGTCAGGAACCAAGAAATCAAGTCCATCCGAATCCTCTTTACAATTTGCGGATGGCTCAACTAAAACTCCTCTAGACATACTAGAGAATGTTCCCATAAAGGTGGGGAAATTTTTCATTCCTACCGATTTCATGGTGTTGGATATGAACGGGAATTCTAAATTCCCTATCATTCTAGGAAGGCCATTCTTGGCCACAGCTGGAGCGATAATAGACGTAAAAAATGACAAGCTCTCTTTAAATGTAGAGGAAGGTAGGGTAGATTTTGATTTGACTAACTCATATAACAACCCTCCTTTTGAGAGTCATGTGTGCATGATCGATATAATGCCTCCAGAGGTGAAGGAAGCGCTTAACATGGAAGCAACTCTGAAGCTTTGCATGACAAATGATGCACCAAATAATGATAAAATGGGATTTGCTCATCATGTGGAGTTAGAACTTCCGCCGGGAGGGAGTAAGGCCATGAAACGCAGATTGAAAAGAGCAAAGCGAAAGCACAATTGGCCATATGAGCAAAATAGGCTCTACGAAGGACTTCCATGGAAGAGAGGTGTTCTTTCACCTCCAAGCCCAGCCGACCCCGGTTGATCCAAGGGAGTATGGTCAAGCTTAAGACCATAAATAAGAGCTTCTTGGGAGGCAACCAAAGTTTCCTTTTCCTTTTCCACTTGTTTTTGAATTTTGTTTTCGAATAATTTGAGGAGATTAAGAGAAGAAAAATCACTAATTGACGTTTTGCCAAGTATTTTTCAGGTTATGAAAGCAGTAAGAGCAAAAAGGCAAGGAAAAATAAAGTCAGAAGTCATCACGCCTAGGCCATGACGGTGGTCACGGTCGTGATTAGCTAACCAAAGAAGATCAGAAAGGATCACGGACCAGCCGTGATATTGATGAGTGTGATTTCACCTCATATTTCATTGTCATTTTGTATGCATTTTCATATAGCTTAAGCATATTTAATTTGATTTTTGTTAGTTTTTACCTTGGAACGGGTAAGGCGGTTTTGTGGTGTTGTTGTGCAGGGATTGAGGATTAAAATGATCGAGATTAACCATGATGGAGCTTGCATGAAGATGGGGCTTGAAAAGTAAAGAAAATGAGCCAAACAGAGCCCATCACGGCCATGACCGAGTAGAGCTAAAAAGAAAGAAGGCTAAAGTCAAAACTGGTCACGGTCTGACCGTGATGTCCATCACGGCCGTGACATGCCAACTGAACCAGACCCTCACAGGCAGAACTGATCACGGCCTAGCCGTGATGGTGGTCACGGCCATGACAGACCAACCAGTGAAGCAACCTCCAAGGCAGAACCCGTCACGGCCTGGTCGTGATGGCCATCACGGTCGTGACGCGTGATATATGGATCTTTAGAAACTGATTTGATCCGAAATTGTGGTTGCTTGGGATTCAAGTTACCCTAGTCTATAAATAGAGCACTTAGGCTCGAAAATAGAGGACTTTGGAGAGACTTTTGGGCTGCTACACTTTGGCAAAAATTAGGATTTCTCTTCTTCTTCTTCTTCTTCTTCTTCTTCTTCTTCTTCTTCTTCTTATTCTTCTCTTCTCTTAGGTTTTCATTTATGTTTATGTTAATCAAGCTTGCCATCACCATGGCAATGCTTGAGTAGTAGCTTTATTTCTGGGGATTGGGGCTATGCCCAAGATCTGTTTTATTTTATGAATTGATGTTTTCCATTGTTAATTTCGATTTCGCTTTCGATTTGGTTTCTATCGCATGAATTACTTGTGAATTTGGTGCGCACTTATTTGCATGTCATAAATACTCTAAGGAGGAACCTAGCGGTGAAACTTAGGTATCAGATCTATAGAAATCAGACTTAGGGCTTAAATCACGAGAGTTAGAAGCGGTCTTTCGAGGGTTCACGAATTGTCACAAAACTTAAAGAGTTCAATTCAAATTCAATTACCACGAGAGTAGGGGTTGGTTTAATTGGGCACTTTTTTTGTAACCCGAGAGGGAGCATTAACTTATTTAGGATACATTCACCTTCGAAGCGATTTTGATAATTAACAAGGGGTAGTCAATTTAGTAACATGAACAATCTTTTTAGTAACCCAATTCCTAGGAATCCCTTTTGTTCTGAAAACCCCAAATTGATTTACTTTCCTATTTTGTTTAATTTCAAATTGGAAATTTGATTGTTACTTGATTCTTACTTCAAAAATCAAAACCGTTTCAAAATCCTTTTTTACATAGTCCAGTTTAATTGATTTGATAATTAGTTGTGATTTGAGATCACGGTCTCTGTGGGATCGATCTTTTTATTACTTGGCGACGAATCCGGTACACTTGCCGGAATCCACCCCATCAAGTTTTTGGCACCGTTGCCGGGGACTGTGCTTTCTTGAATCTCAATTTAATTTTTAAATTGATTTTTCTGGACCTTTTCTTTTTACTTATTTCCTGTCAAAAAAATAATAATTTTCCCTTTTTTCATTTATCTCTTTTTCTTTCTAGAGTATCTATCTCTCTTTTATAGGTGTTTTTCTATTTTATGCAAAGATCCCTAAGTCTTGGAAACCTTATTGAGGTCGACCCCGAAATCGAAAGGACCTTTCATAGACGTAGGAGACTACAAAGAGAGAGGGAGAGGTTGATTCCCATTCCACTCATGGCGAATCTACCGGATACAAAACCACTGAAGGACTGCGCAGCCCCAAATGCTAGGGGTTTGCGAACTGGGATTGCTAGGCCATAAATCGAGACGGAGCACTACACCATACCGCCTATGCTAATTAGCATGATTATGCAACATCAATTCGGAGGATTTCCCTCGGAGGACCCGACCGGTCATGTGGAGACATTCTTGGAGTTCACCGATGCAATTAGAATTCATGGCACCCCGATTGATGCTATTCGCTTGAGGTTGTTCCCATCCTCTCTTACTGGAAAGGCAAAAGCTTGGCTGAAGCAAGTTCCCGCTAATACCTTGTCGACTTGGGACCAACTGGAGCAGGCATTCTTGGAGAAATTCTTCCCTCAATCCAAGACGGCTTACCTACGAACTCAGATCACCGGCTTCTTCCAAAAGGACGGAGAATGCTTATCCGAAGCTTGGGATCGTTACAAAGGATTGCTGGAGTCCTGCCCACATCACGGGCTCGAGAGATGGTTGCTAGTGCACACCTTCTACAACAGATTGGATTACTCTTCGAAGGTGTCACTTGACTCCGCAGCTGGTGGAGCCTTTATGAATAGACCTCTGACTGAAGCATTAAATATCATGGAAAACGTAGCCACCAACTACCACCAATGGGGCTCGAAAAGAGGTAATAACCCGAAAAAGCTTTCGGGGGGTAAGTTTGAAAAATAGCACTGATCTCATTATGTCTAAAATTGACTCATGAATAAACGCTTTGATAAGCTTGAAAAGGCTAATGTGAGTTCAATAGGTGCTGCTAATGTTGTTTGTGAGATTTGTGGAATGCAGGGACATGACATAATGGAGTGCCCGCATGGTATCGCTCCTGCGTCCGGTGCTTCGGGGGAACAAGTAAACTCTTGTCACAATTTCTACGACACGAACCCGAAGCTGCCAAATTATGCTCCCCCAAATTCTTACAACCAAGGAAGGAAGAATAGCCCTTACCTCTCCTACGGGAACTACAACAACACATTGAACCACGAATTCCAGGAAGGCCAAGGTAATAGGAAACTCGCATAAGGGTATCCTCAGGTACAAAAGTCTAGACTTGAGTCTCTCTTGGAAAATTTTGTTGAAACTCAAACAAAACAAAATGAAGAGTTTAGGCAACAAGGTAGGGCAGTCAATGAGGCAATAAAAGAGTTAGCATCTAAGGTAGATAACTTAGCCATCCATAATAAGATGTTAGAAACTCATATTGCACAACAAGCTAGTACATATTCTAGAGCTAAGGGTACGTTTCCAGGACAACCCGAAGTTAATCCCAATGAGCACTGTAATGCTATATACTTAAGGGATGATAAGCTT
Organism: Sophora flavescens; assembly: GCA_030762895.1. NCBI lineage: Eukaryota > Viridiplantae > Streptophyta > Magnoliopsida > Fabales > Fabaceae > Sophora > Sophora flavescens. The sequence continues at coordinate 3,702,511 of CM061068.1, read as the reverse complement.
GGGGTAGTTGAAAATGATGTGGAATGTGAGGAGGACATGAGCGAAGATGAAGAGATAGAGCCAAAATATGTCCCTCCACCACCGTACCAACCGCCAATACCTTTCCCACAAAGGTTGGTCAAGAAAAAGCAAGTAGAAATAGAAACTAAGAGCTTAATTGAGGAGCATGATGCCATGATAAAAACTAATATGCCTCATAAACTAAAAGATCCAGGAAGTTTCTCGATTGCTTGCTCAATTGGAGAATTAAGAATAGACCAAGCCTTATGTGACTTAGGGGCTAGTGCGAGTTTGATGCCACTTACTATCTTTGAGAGGTTAGGAACCAAGAAATTGAGTCCATCCCAATTCTCTTTACAATTTGCGGATGGCTCAACTAAAACTCCTTTAGGCATACTAGAGAACGTTCCCATAAAGGTAGGGAAAATTTTCATTCCTACCGATTTCATGGTGTTGGACATGAAAGGGAATTCTAAATTCCCTATCATTCTTGGAAGGCCATTCTTGGCCACAGCTGGAGCGATAATAGACATAAAGAATGGCAAGCTCTCTTTAAATGTAGAGGAAGGTAGGGTAGATTTTGATTTGACTAACTCATATAACAACCCTCCTTTTGAGAGTCATGTGTGCAGGATCGATATAATACCTCCAGAGGTGAAGGAAGAGCTTTACATGGAAGAAACTCCCAAGCTTAGCATGATGAATGATGCACCAAATGGTGATGAAGTTGGAGTTGCTCCTCATGTGGAGTTAAAACTTCCGCCGGGAGGAAGTAAGGCCATGTAACTCAGCGAAAAGACCAAAGCGAAAGCGCAATTGGCCATATAAACAAAATAGGCTCTTTGAAGGACTTCCATGGAATAGAGGTGTTCTTTCACCTCCACCCCCAGCTGACCCCGGTTGATTGAAAGAAGTATGGTCAAGCTTAAGACCGTAAATAAGCACTTCTTGGGAGGCAACCCAAGTTTCCTTTCCATTTTCCATTTGTTTTTGAATTTTGTTTTCGAATAATTTGAGGAGATTAAGGGAAGAAAGATCACTAATTGATGGTTTTGCCAAGTATTTTCAGGTTATGAAAGCGGTAAGAGCAAAAAGGCAAGGACAAATAAAGTCAGAAGTCATCACGCCCAGACCGTGACTGTAGTCACGGCCGAGATCAGCTAACCACTGAAGATCAGAAAGGATCATGGCCCAGCCGTGATATCCATCACAGGCGTGATGAGAAGGACCTTGAAGATCAGAGTGTATTACGGCTTAGCCGTGATAGAACTCACGGCCGTGACAGGCCAGTTCCTGTAGACCAGAATTGATCACGGCCGTGATACATTTTCCAGCATCTCTATAACTGGCATGTGAGCCAGCACCCTCTACCACCTCGGTGAGTTGTTCCATTTTTCTCCTCTCTCCGACTTGATTATTTACATTGGGGACAATGTAAGTTTTTAAGATTGGGGTGGGGGTATTTTTGCATTTTTGCATCTTTCATGTTGCATTCATATAGGCATAATTTTGTATAATCACATGATTAGATTATCCCCTTGCTTAGAGTATGCATCCAATTGTGAAAACTTGGTGCCAAATGAATTGAGACAGTGAATTTTTGAACCCAATTTTTGTATTCTTGTGATAAGGCTAAAAATAAAAATTCTTGAGATGATCTTTTGATAGTTGATAATTAGCATGTGGTTCCTTAGATTTGTGTTTTTCATTGATTTTAAACTACTAAATGTGAGATTTTTGAGCCAAAAAGGGGTACTCACCGAATCTAACCCCATTCTTTGTGATTGAGTGTTTTATTCCTCTTGGATTGTATTCTCTAGAACTTGACTTGAAACCGTTTTGAAACTTAAAAAATTTTGAAAACATTTTTGAAAATGATTGAGGCACTAGGTATTTTTCCGGCCTTCTGAGCTTTTATTGATTAAATGCTACCCCTTAGTTGCCCAATTTTGAGCCTAAAAGAATAAAATACTTTTCTTGGTACCTTGATCTATTTTGATGAATAATGCTTGGTATGACACCTTTTAAAGTATTGCAAAAAGGGTAAAAAGGTAGTTTGAAAAATAAATTGTGGGATGAGAAAGTTAGAAAGATATTTTTCTTAAATCGAAAGTCACCCCTTCTCCAAATAAAAAAAACAAAAAAAAACAAAAAAAAACGGAGAAGGGGATGAGAAAAAGAAAGTGAGAAATAAAATAAAATAGAAAAAAAGAAAGAAAGGTGGAAAAGTGAAATAAAGCTCAAAAAGGTATTTTAGAAGGTTGTCATGATTTGTTTTGTTTGATATTTTGTTTAGCCTTCTTGAAATTTCCTTTTCTTGATTTCCCCACCTAAAAATTAATCCCATGGCCCTATTACAACCAAAATAAAAGACCTTTTGATTCTTATGTGTTTTCATTAATAAAGTAGAGATTTGGTTAATAGTCAAGCTTATGGTAGAATACCTTCCTTGAGGAAATTGAGTGGATTGTCATATACACTTAAACACTTGAGTGAGGTGAGAAGAGTGCCCGAATCAGTGAGAGATATGAACTTAAGGAACCTAAGCTTCTAATTGGACTTGAAATTGATTGTCTCTTGGGTACTTATTGAATATGCTTGTTACTTGGATTAATTACTCGGGTTCTTGGTTCACTATCCATGCTTTGATTGTTTATCTTGACTGGCCTTAGTGATTGCTTGAGGACAAGCAAAATCTTAAGCTTGGGGTGGTTTGATGAGTGTGATTTCACCTCATATTTCATTGTCATTTTGCATGCATTTTCATATAGCTTAGGCATATTTAATTTGATTTTTGTTAGTTTTTACCTTGGAACGGGTAAGACGGTTTTGTGGTGTTGTTGTGCAGGAATTAAGGATTAAAATGCTCAAGATTAACCATGATGGAGCTTGCATGAAGATGGGGCTTGAAAATTAAAGAAAATGAGCCAAACAGAACCCATCACGGCCATGATCGAGTATAGCTAAAAAGAAAGAAGGCTAAAGTCAGAACTGGTCACGGCCTGGCCGTGATGTCCATCACGGCCGTGACATGCCAACTGAACCAGACCCTCACAGGTAGAACTGATCACGACCTAGCCGTGATGGTGGTCACGACCGTGATAGACCAACCAGTGAAGCAACCTCCAAAGTAGAACCCGTCACGGCCTGGCCGTGATGGCCATCACGGTCGTGACGCGTGATATATGGATCTTTAGAAACTGATTTGATATGAAATTGTGGTTGCTTGGGATTCAAGTTACCCTAGTCTATAAATAGAGCACTTAGGCTCAAAAATAGAGGACTTTGGAGAGACTTTTGGGCTGCTACTCTTAGGCAAAAATTAGGAGTTCTCTTCTTCTTCTTCTCTTCTCTTAGGTTTTCATTTATGTTTATGTTAATCAAGCTTGCCATCACCATGGCAATGCTTAGTAACTTTATTTCTGGGGATTGGGGCTATGCCCAAGATCTGTTTTATGTTATGAATTGATGTTTTCCATTGTTAATTTCAATTTCGCTTTCAAATTGGTTTCTGTCGTATGAATTACTTTTGAATCTGGTGCGCACTTATTTGCATGTCATAGATACTCTAAGGAGGAACCTAGCGGTGAACTTAGGTATCGGATCTATAGAAATCAGACTTAGGACTTAAATCACAGGAGTTAGAAGCGGTCTTTCGAGGGTTCACGAATTGTCACAAAACTTAAAGGGTTCAATTCAAATTCAATTACCACGAGAGTAGGGGTTGGTTTAATTGGGCACGGTTTTTTTAACCCGAGAGGGAGCATTAACTTATTTAGGATAAATTCTGTAACATCCTAAAATTCCCATATAATTAATACAATTAAATTGATAAAAAAAGTATTGAGTTATTAAAATGTGTAGTACAAATAAAATATAATTAAGAGGTTTAGTGTGAGGAATTTAATAGTATATGGGTTTATTGAAATTTATTAACTATTATAGAGAATGCAAAATATATATATATATATATATATATATATATATATATATATATAAAATGGGGGAGGCTACTTGGGCGTTAAGCCCAGCCGAAAAAGCTTTTGGCCACAAAAATTAAAACGCTAGTAATCGTGTTATATATATATATATATATATATATATATATATATATATATATATCAAAATAAGGGTTAGTAACAGAAAGAAAGAAGGTGGATCAGGAGAGCCGCATGAAAGTTCCGTTCTTCCTTGCTAGTACAATCCTAATAACACAGATCCAATAACGTCATCAAATGGGAGAGGAATTTTTAGACAAGCACAAATCCTTATCATACATAATTTTTAGAGCAGATTGGAGGTCTGCAAAAGGTGAGTAAAATTAACTTTTTTCACACTTTCATGGTACAGATAATTTGATGCTTCTACATATAACTTTGTCTTTTGGAAATAGTAAAATATTTTAGGGTTCTTGGTTCTTGATTTGAGACTCTTAAATTATTTTGAGATGTTGTTAGATGAATCGAATTATTAAATATATTTTCCTGGAATCTATAAATAAATAGCTTTATATTAATTTTGTGGAATTGTTGTACATTCTTTATTTTGATTGTTTGATGGCAAAACAATTGTCAAAGACAAATTCATTATTTGTAGTGTGATTAATTCCTTCCCTGTTACGTGAAACTCTATTCCACTGATGAAGGCCAATTTAAATTAGAAATTGGAATGTAAGTTCATGTTTTGTGAACCCGTTCACGTAACAAGTCATTTTAAGCATGTTTTGTTCAATGGTTTCTAAATTAAAATTTGTTTAATTACAGTATGAATTATTGTTGATTAACAATCTTTAATATGTGTAATATGACGTTATAGTGTTGGTTTGGCATGACATTGTAACATTGTTACTGATAGATAAAGTTGGAAAACCTTGAGAGTCATCTGGGATGACATATTGCATTATGCATGAGTTGGTCATCACCTTCCGAGAAGGGATGACGGTGTACATTCTATTCCGGGAATAGGATGAGAGATATCACCTTCTGGGATGGGATATCAAATTATTAAAATATTCACATCTGGGATGGAATATTAGATACCTCCATCTGGGATGGGGAAGGCAGTGGGACGTCATTGCATGGATATGAGCTCATAGACCTTAGTGGATCTGGGATTGACATCGGTTCCGGGAACCAAAGAGTCAAGTCAAGTGATTCGGGGAATCACCGAGTCATGTTCATGGAGTTGTATTGCATTGTGTTGAGTTTGCATGGTGAATGTGATTAAATGCAATGAGATGTGACCGTTGCTGAGCTTATGAGTTTGCACTTTAAATGCTTGACTTTAATTTTATTTATATATATTTATTATTTTGGAGGTTTACTATATCTATTATTTTAAAAATTAGCGGGTACCATGAATGTTTTTCCGGTTACCGCGCCGACTGAAGACAACACTATTTGCGAACATTTTTATCAAACGAATATTTTTATTCACTGGGATTATATCTCATTAAAAGTGTTGTTTTCAGAGCACGAGGACGACATCACTGGGACTGGAGATGATTGAAGACCTAGCGAATTTTCTTAGTTATTATTCCTAGCTTGGTTAGTGTTTTCTTAAATAAGGAGCCGTATGTGGCTAGACGTTTTTATTTATTTATCGCTGGGTTTATTAGTAGACGCCTAGTTTTGAGGCTTGGGGTTTTTATTTGGACGTATGGTTTTATTATTATGACTTTGGATACTTTATATCTATTTTAATTAATATGAGACATTTTCCAGACTTATATAATTGATAAAAATTTTATGATTAACATATTTTAATTAAATGTATTAAAGGATTTTTATACAACTTGTTTTGGGTTACTAATGTAACGAAGGGCGTTACATTTATGGTATCAGAGCAGTTCAATTCTAAATCGGACTGTGGTAATGGGGCTTTTTCTAAAATATAACTTGGGCGCATAGGATGCTTTTTAGAGTTATAGATGCTGCATGCTATTCCTTGGGATATTGGACCTGATCAACCCAGTATTTCATTGGTAGTGAGAAGATTTATGGCGACTAATAGGCGAGGGATGAATGTTGCACTTGCAGCAGCTTTGGATTGTATGGCCAAAGCTATGCAAGGGCAGACGGAGACACGCCGTCAACTGAAGGGGAATGGAGGCCAGACACTAATGAAGTGGTGGCAACCTAGGACCCTTAACACGTGGGGCTGTTCGAATTCAAGAAGAACAATCCGTCATCTTTCTGAGGCAACTTAGATCCGAAGGAGGCTGAATTTATTCTAATCGTTAAAATATATATATATATATATATATATATTATATTGTCTGATTCAGGAGCAACGCATCCCTTGATACATCCTTCATGTGTGAAAATTTGGAGATGCCAATCTTTCATTTGTCCTTTGGTTCATAGGTTTCTACTCCTATAGGGATATTCTTGTTCTTCCATTGGTTGTTTAAATTGTCTCCTTGTGCATCAAGACACTCCTTGTGACATCAAACTTATTGTTATCTATGTAGTGTATGTTATTCTTGGTATTGACTTATTGGCATCTAGACTCATTACCATAAGTATTCTGACAAAAATATCCTTATCTCTTCACACCCAATGTCTTTTGATTTTCGGTGTCGACCCGTATTTTATTCGTCGTTTCTTGTGATAAGTGTTTGGTTTAGAGAGCTCAAGGATACATACTCTCATTCACTGCTACTATATCGACAGACAATGATGTAGCGACTATCTCTACGACGCGCAAGTTTCAATAGGGAGTTGAGTTTAGCATAGATCTAGTGTCAAAGAGTAGACTAATATCTGTAGCGCCTTACAAGATAACACCTCTAGAGTTGAGCGAGCTCAAGAAACAGATAGAGGTATGTTACAAAAGGGGTTCATTAGGCCTAGTGTGTCACCTTGGGGAGCACCAGTGCTTTTAGTGAAGAAAAAGGGATGGGAGTATGAGGTTGTGTGTTGATTATAGGCAACTGAATAAGGTAACCATCAAGAACAAATATCCCTTGCCTAGGATAGATGATCTCTTAGATCCGGTTAAGGGAGCGTCAAGTGTTTTCCACAATAGATCTAAGATCGGGATACCATCAAGATTAGAGTTAGAAGTGAGGACATTCCTAAGACAGCCTTCAGGACAAGGTATGGGAACTATGAGTATGTAGTGATGCCCTTTGGTGTGACCAACGCCCTGACCGTTTTCATGGACTACATAAATCGGATCTTTAGGACCTTCTTGGACAGGTTTGTGGTGGTGTTCATAGATGATATTTTAATATACTCTAGGACACCACAAGAACATGGAAAACACTTAAGGTTGGTGTTGCAGACCTTGAGGGACGAGCGTCTTTATGCCAAACCAGAGAAGTGTGAGTTTTGGCTAGACGAGGTAAAAATTTTTAGGACACACCATCTCAAAGGATGGTGTAGCGGTTGATTCCTCTAAAGTTGATGCGGTGTTGGGATGGGAACAACCTAAGACGAAGAATCGAAGTGAGAAGTTTCTTAGGCTTAGTCGGCTACTATAGGAAGTTTATAGGGGTTCTCTAGACTAGCCTTACCTTTGACCCAGTTGAGTAGAAAAGGGAAACCTTTTATGTGGGACCAGGAGTGTGAGGACGGGTTCCAAGAGCTTAAGGGAGATTGGTGTCATCACCAGTCTTAACTATACCGGATCACTTAGTGAGTTCTGTGGTATACTGCGACGCATCTAAGGAATGACTTGGGATGTGTCTTAAGGCAGGAGGGCAAGGTGGTAGCATATGCCACTAGGCAGCTTAGGCCAAATGAAAGGGATTACCCTACCCAAGACTTAGAGCTAGCAGCTGTGGTTTTTGCCCTTAAGATTTGGAGGCATTACCTTTATAGGGCAACGTTTGAAGTTTTTAGTGACCATAAAAGCCTTAAATATCTATTCGACCAGGAGGAGTTGAACATGAGGCAACGAAGGTGGATGGAGTTCCTTAAGGACTATGACTTCGAGTTGAAGTACCATCCGAGAAAAGCCAATGTGGTGGCAGATGCTTTGAGTAGGAAGTCCCTACACGTGTCAAGTTTGATGGTGCAAGAGCTGAACCTTATGGAGAAGTTTAGGGACATGAATCTGGAGGTGTTGGATGTGTCCTTAAATGTCTTAAGTTTGAAGCTGAATAGGTTGGAAATTAATAGTGACCTTAGAGATGAGGTTAGGCGGGAACAACTTCTAGACCAAGAGTTGCGGTCTCGGTTGGGACAAGAGGGTTATGAGTTGTCTGTTGATGGGCTAGTGAAGTTTAAGAATAGGATCGTTGTTCCTAAGGAGGGGAGCCTTAGAGAGAAGATATTAGAGGAAGCTCGTAAGGGAAAGTTTACCATACGTCCTGGGATAACTAAGAGGTAGCAAGACCTTAAGAGGATGTATTGGTGGCCAGGAATGAAAAAGGATGTGGCTAGCTTCGTAGCTAGGTGTTTAGTGTGCCAAAAGGTTAAGATAGAACATCAGAAGCCTTTGGGGTTGTTGCAGTCCTTGGAGATTCCAGAATGGAAGCGGGAGAGAATTTCTATGGACCTTGTGATGGGGTTACCTAAGACGCGTTTGGGCTTAGACTCCATTTGGGTGATGGTGGATAGATTGACCAAGTCTGCCCACTTTTTGCCAATTAAGCAACCTATAGCTTAGACAAGTTGGCATACCTCTATATCAAGGAAATAATCAAGCTTCATGGGATACCCACATCTATAGTGTCGGATAGAGACCCGAGGTTTACCTCTAGATTTCGGAGAGCTTTTCCGCAAGTCTTTGGGACTAAGTCGAACCTTAGCACGGCCTATAATCCCCAAACGGATGGTCAGTCGGGCGGACCATTCGGACCCTTGAGGACATGCTCGGGCGTGTGTCCTGGATGAAGGAGGGAGTCCGGATAGATTCCTACCTCTCATTGAGTTTGCGTATGACAATAGTTATCACGCTAAGTATAGGCATGGTACCATATGAGGCCCTATATGGGAGGAAGTGTAGGTCCCCTTTTATGTTAGTGTAAAGTAGGTGGGGAGATCTTGTTAGGACTAGATTTAATCCAATAGACCACAATTAGTATTCTAATAATTAAGGGAAAGATGCGTAGTGTGCAGAATAGGTAAAGTGTTTTGCCGAGAAGAAAAAGAAAGCCTTTGGAATTTTAGGAAGAGGAACATGTGGTTGAGAGTCACTCTTAAGATTGGGATGGGGAGGTCAATGTCATTCAGAAAACTAATTCTTTATTTCATCGGTCCTTTTCAAATCCCTACGTAGAGTCGGGCATGTTGCGTATACATTGGCTTTTCCACCACAGTTGTCAAATCTCCAAGACGTCTTCCATGTTTCTCAACTCCGGAAGTATGTACCAACTGTTTCACACGTGATAGCTCCTGGGTTAATACAATTGAGGGATAATTTAACCTTTAAGTCCAAGCCTATTCAGATATCATTGACAAGAGCACTAAAATTCCGAGGAACAAGACGAGCCCATTGGTGAAGGTGGTTTGGGAGGGATTGATTCCAGAGGAAGCTACTTGAGAACTTGAGGAAGATGTTACACTTCATTATTTGGATCTCTTCAACAAAGAAACATAAATAGCGTTGTATTACCTTCAATCTATGTTGCTTGGTTAGATAGGTATGATAATAATTTCGGGGACGAAATTCTTAAAGGAGGGGAGAAAATGTAACATCCTAAAATTCCCATATAATTAATATAATTAAATTGATAAAAAAAAAAGTATTGAGTTATTAAAATGTGTAGTACAAATAAAATATAATTAAGAGGTTTAGTGTGAGGAATTTAATAGTATAAGGCTTTATTGAAATTTATTAACTATTATAGAGAATGCAAATATATATATATATATATATATATATATATATATATATATATAAAAAAAAGGGGAGGCTACTTGGGCGTTAAGCCCAAGCTGAAAAGCTTTTGGCCACAGAAAATTAAAACGCTAGTAACCGTGCCTGTGTGTGTGTGTGTGTGTGTCTATATATATATATATATATATATCTAAATAAGGGTTAGTAACAGAAAGAAAGAAGGTGGATCAGGAGCGCCGCGCCGCATGAAAGTTCCGTTCTTCCTTGCTAGTACAATCCTAATAACACAGATCCAATAACGCCATCAAACGGGAGAGGAATTTTTAGACAAGCATAAATCCTTATCATACATAATTTTTAGAGCAGATTGGAGGTCTGCAAAAGATGAGTAAAATTAACTTTTTTCACACTTTCATGGTACAGATAATTTGATGCTTCTACATATAACTTTGTCTTTTGGAAATAGTAAAATATTTTAGGGTTCTTGGTTCTTGATTTGAGACTCTTAAATTATTTTGAGATGTTGTTAAATGAATCGAATTATTAAATATATTTTCCTGGAATCTATAAATAAATAGCTTTATATTAATTTTGTGGAATTGTTGTACATTCTTTATTTTGATTGTTTGATGGCAAAACAATTGTCAAAGACAAATTCATTATTTGTAGTGTGATTAATTCCTTCTCTGTTACGTGAAACTCTATTCCACTGATGAAGGCCAATTTAAATTAGAAATTGGAATGTAAGTTCATGTTTTGTGAACCCGTTCCCGTTACAAGTCATTTTAAGCATGTTTTGTTCAATGGTTTCTAAATTAAAATTTGTTTAATTACAGTATGAATTATTGTTGATTAACAATCTTTAATATGTGTAATATGACGTTATAGTGTTGGTTTGGCATGACATTGTAACATTGTTACTGATAGATAAAGTTGGAAAACCTTGAGAGTCATCTGGGATGACATGTTGCATTATGCATGAGTTGGTCATCACCTTCCGGGAAGGGATGACGGTGTACATTCTATTCCGGTAATAGGATGAGAGATATCACCATCTGGGATGGGATATCAAATTATTAAAATATTCACATCTGGGATGGGGAAGGCAGTGGGACGCCACTGCATGGATATGAGCTCATAGACCTTAGTGGATCTGGGATTGACACCGGTTCCGGGAACCAAAGAGTCAAGTCAAGTGATTCTGGGAATCACTGAGTCATGTTCATGGAGTTGTATTGCATTGTGCTAAGTTTGCATGGTGAATGTGATTAAATGCAATGAGATGTGACCGTTGCTGAGCTTATGAGTTTGCACTTTAAATGCTTGACTTTAATTTTATTTATATATATTTATTATTTTGGAGGTTTAATATATCTAAAATTTTTAAAATTAGCGGGTACCATGAATGTTTTTCCGGTTACCGCGCCGGCTGAAGACAACACTATTTGCGAACATTTTTATCAAACGATTATTTTTATTCACTGGGATTATATCTCATTAAAAGTGTTGTTTTCAGAGCACGAGGACGACATCACTTGAGTCGGAGAGGATTGAAGACCTAGCGAATTTTCTTAGTTATTATTCCTAGCTTGGTTAGTGTTTTCTTAAATAAGGAGCCGTATGTGGCTAGAGCGTTTTTATTTATTTATCGTTGGGTTTATTAGTAGACGCTTGGTTTTCGAGGCTTGGGTTTTTTATTTGGACGTATGGTTTTATTATTATGACTTTGGATACTTTATATCTATTTTAATTAATATGAGACATTTTCCAGACTTATATAATTGATAAAAATTTTATGATTAACATATTTTAATTAAATGTATTAAAGGATTTTTATACAACTTGTTTTGGGTTACTAATGTAACGAAGGGCGTTACAAATTCGCCTTCGAAGCGATTTTGATAATTAACAAGGGGTAGTCAATTTTGTAACATGAACAATCTTGTTGGTAACTCAATTCCTAGGAATCCCTTTTGATCTGAAAACCCCAAATTGATTTACTTTCCTATTTTGTTTAATTGCAAATTTGAAATTTGATTGTTACTTGATTCTTACTTAAAAAATCAAAACCTTTTCAAAATCCTTTTTTACATAGTCCAGTTTAATTGATTTGATAATTATTTGCGATTTGAGATCACGGTCTCTTTGGGATCGATCTTTTTATTACTTGGCGACGAATCCGGTACACACACTCGGAATCCACCCCATCGAGATATCCATCACGGGGCGTGATGAGAAGGACCCCGAGATCGAGTGTATCACGGCCCAGCCGTGATGGAACTCACGGCCGTGACGAGCAGCTCCCTCTAGACCACAATTGATCACGGCCTAGCCGTGATGAGCATCACGGTCGTGACACATTTTCAGCATCTCTTTGACTGGCATGTGAGCCAGCACCCTCTACCACCTCGGTGAGTCGTTCCATTTTTCTCCTCTCTCCGACTTGATTATTTCTATTGGGGACAATGTAAGTTTTTAAGCTTGGGGTAAGGGTATTTTTGCATTTTTGCATTTTTCATGTTGCATTCATATAGGCATAATTTTGCATAATCACATGATTAGATTGCCCCCTTGCTTAGAGTATACATCCAATTGTGAGAACTTTGTGCCAAATGAATTGAGACAAGTGAATTTTTGAACCCAATTTTTGTATTCTTGTGATAAGGCTAAAAATAAAAATGCTTGAGATGATCTTTTGATAGTTGATAATTAGCATGTGGTTCTTAGATTTGTGTTTCTCATTGATTTAAAAACTACTAAATGTGAAATTTTTGAGCCTAAAGGGGTACTCACTAAATCCACCCCATTCTTCGTGATTGAGTGTTTTATTCCTCTTGGATTGTATTTCTAGAATTTGACTTTAAACCGTTTTGAAACTTCAAAATTTTTGCAAACATATTTGAAAATGGTTAGAGGCACTCGGTATTTTTACGGCCTTCGAGCTTTAATTGATTAAATGATACCCCTTAGTTACCCAATTTTGAGCCTAATAGAATAAAATACTTCTCTTGGTACCTTGAATTATTTTGATGAATGATGCTTGGTATGACACCTTTTAAAGTATTGCAAAAAGGGTAAAAAGGTAGTTTGAAAAATAAATTGTGGGATGAGAAAGTTAGAAAAATATTTCTCTTAAGTTGAAAATCTCCCCTTCTCCAAATAAATAAAATAAAATAAATAAAAAATGGAGAAGGGGATGAGAAAAAGAAAGTGAGAAATAAATAAAAAAAAAAAAAAAAAAGGAAGAAAGAAAGAAAGGTGGAAAAGTGAACTTAAGCCCAAAAAGGTATTTTAGAAGGTTGTCATGCTTTGCATTGTTTGATATTTTATTTAGCCTTCTTGAATTTTCCTTTTCTTGATTTCCCCACCTAACAATTAATCCCATGGCCCCATTACAATCAAAATAAAAGACCTCTTCGATTCTTATGTGTTTTCATTAATAAAGTAGAGATTTGGTTAATAGTCAAGCTTATGGTAGGGTACCTTCCTTGAGGAAATTGAGCGAATTGTCATATACCCTTAAACACTTGAGTGAGGTGAGAAGAGTACCTGAATTAGTGAGAGACATGAATCTAGAGAACCTAAGCTTCTAATTGGACTTGAAATTGATCGTCTCTTAGTTACTTATTTGAATATGCTTGTCACTTGGATTAGTTACTCGGGTTCTTGGTTCCCTTTGTCCATGCTCATTTGTTTTATCTTGTCTGGCCTTAGTGATTGCTTGAGGACAAGCAAAATCTTAAGCTTGGGGTAGTTTGATGAGTGTGATTTCACCTCATATTTTATTGTCATTTCGCATGCATTTTCATATAACTTAGGCATATTTAATTTGATATTTGTTAGTTTTTACCTTGGAACGGATAAGGCGGTTTTGTGGTGTTGTTGCGGGGAATTAAGGATTAAATGCTCATGATCAACCATGATGGAGCTTTCATGAAGACGGGCTTGAAAAGTAGGGAAAATGAGCCACAGAGCCCATCACGGCCCTGGCGTAGTGACAGCCATCACGGCCGTGATCGAGTAGAGCGAAAGAGAAAGAATAGAAAAGTCGGATTTGGTGCAGCCGGAGCGTCTTGCATATTACGTTCGTGACATGACAAGCTGAACCCAGACCCTCACGAGCGGAAGCTGATCACGGCTGGGTGCGTGATGGTGGTCATGGCGTGGCAGAGACCAACAGTGAAAGCAACCTCCAAGCGAGAAATCCGTCACGGCCTGGCGTGATGGCCATCACTGGCCGTGACGCGTAATATATGGATCTTTAGAAGCGATTTGATCCGAATTTGTGATTGCTTGGGATTCAAGTTACCTAATATATAAATAGAGCAATTAGGATCAAAAATAGGGATTTTAGGGGCTGCTACCTTGGCAAAAATTAGGATTTTCTCTTCTTCTTCTTCTTCTTCTCCTCTCTTAGGTTTTCATTCATGTTTTGTTAATCAAGCTTGTCATCACCATGGCAATGCTTGAGTAGTAATTTATTTCTAGGGATTGGGGCTATGCCCGAGATCCATTTTATGTTATGAATTGATGTTTTCCACTTTGTTAATTTCGATTTAGCTTCGATTCGATTCTGTTGCATGAATTACTTGTGAATCCAGTGCGCACTTATTTGCATGTCATAGATACTCTGAGGAGGAACCTAGCGGTGAACTTAGGTATTGGATCTATAGGAATCAAACTTAGGACTTAAATCACGAGAGTTAGAAGCGGTCCTTGAGGAATTGTCACAAAACTTAAAGGGATCAATTTAAATTCAATTACCACGAGAGTAAGGGTTGGTTTAATTGGGCGCGGTTTTGTAACCCGAGAGGAGCATTAACTTATTTAGTATAAATTCTCCTTCAAAGAAATTTTGATAATTAATAAGGGTAGTCAATTTGGTAACATGAACAATCTTGTTAGTAACCCAATTCCTAGGAATCCACTGATCTGAAAACTCCCCAATTGATTTACTTTCTGTTTTAATTGATCGCATTCTTAAATATCAGATTTTTCTAGTTAATTCTTATTTCAAAAATCAAATCTTTTCAAAATCCTTTTTTATAGTCGATTTAATTGATTTAATAATTAATTGTTATTTGAGATCCACGGTCTCACGAGGGGATCGATCTTTTATTACTTGGCGACGAATCCGGTACACTTGCGGAATCAACTCATCAGTATGCCTTTCGGGTTGTGTAATGCACCCGCCACATTTCAAAGAGTGCATGTTCTCAATCTTTTAAGATTCAATCGAAAAATGTATAGAAATTTTTATGGATGATTTTTCTGTGTTTGGATCTTCATTTATATTTGCCTATCCAACCTTGTTTTGGTTTTAAAAATATGCCAAGAAACTAACCTTGTTCTTAACTGGGAAAAATGTCATTTTATGGTAAGAGAATGTATAGTTCTTGGTCATCAAATTTATTCAAAATGAATTGAGGTGGATAGAAACGAAGGTGGAAGTAATTGAGAAGTTTCCACCCCGATTAATGTGAAAGGGATAAGAAGTTTTCTTGGGCATGCTGGTTTTTATAGGCGGTTTATAGAAGATTTTTCTAAAATTGCTAAGCCCTTGACAAACCTTTTGGAAAAAGAGGCAAATTTTGTGTTTGATGATACATGTCTGGATGCTTTTATAAAATAAAAGAAAAACTAATTTACACTTTTGTGATGGTTGCTCTGATTGGAGTTTACCTTTTGAAATTACGTGTGATCTGAAGTGACTATGTTGTAGGTGCAGTGTTAGGACAAAGAAAAAAATAAAATTCTGCATGTGATTTATTATGCAAGTTGTGTGTTGAATGATGCTCGAAGAAAAATTATGCCCCAGTTGAAAAGAGGTACTTGCTATTGTGTTTGCTTTTGACAAATTTAGATCCTACCTTGTTGCGGACTAAAGTCATTATTTTACACAGATCACTCTGCCTTGAGGTATTTGTTTGCTAAGCGGATGCTAAGCCCACGATTGATTAGGTGGATATTGCTTCTCAAGAATTTGATTTGGAGACAAAAGAGACAAACAAGAAAGTAAAATGTTGTGTGGTCATCTCTCTATACTTGTCCAAATTGGGGGGGACAAGGACATTCCTTCCATTTCGGAGGGAGTTTCTGATGAAAAATTGATGATGGTAAATTATTTCCCTTGGTTTTGCTGATTTTGAAAATTGTAAAGGCCGAGGTATTGTCCTCTTGATTTAAGTTGGGAACAAAAGAAAAAAGTTTTCATGATGCTAAATTTTATGAGTGGGATGAGCCGTTGTTGTTTTAAAGATATCTTGATGGGATCATTAGGAGATGTGTCACGATGATGAATTTGAAAAAATTTGTGGCATGTCATGAAGTCCGAATATGGGGGGGCATTATAGTGGCAAAAGAAGCTGCTGCTAAGGTCTTGCAATGTGGCTTTTATTGGCCTAATTTGTTTAAAGATGCCATAATTTTGTTGGAAAATGTGATAGATGTCAAGAGTAAGGAACATTTCTAAGAGGAATGAAATGCCTCTTAAATCCATCTTGGATGTTGAAATTTTTTTTATGTTTGTGGATTGACTTTCCAGGACCATTCCCATCGTCTTTCTCTAATAAATATATTTTGGTTGTTGTAGACTAGGTCTCCAAGTGGGTAGAGCTGTGGTATTACCGACCAATGATGCCAAGGTTATGGTTTCTTTCCTTAAGAAACACATTTTACAAGGTTTTGGGTGCCTAGAGTTGTGATAAGTGATAGGGGGTCACACTTTTGTAATAAACAATTTGAATCATTCTAAGTAAATATGGTGTGAAACATAGGATAGCTACCCCCTACCATCCACAAACTAGTGGACGGATGAAATTTCAAATAGAAAGGCTGAAGAGGATCCAGAAAAAGTGGTAGGTTCCTCCAAGAAAAGATTGGGCTAAAAATTGAATGATGTGCTTTGGGCATATGGGGCGCCTTTCAAAAATCCCAATTGGAATGTCCCCATATCGGTTAGTGTATGGCAAATCATGCCATCTTCGATTGAGTTGGACACATAAAGCTTTTGGCGGTGAAAGCGCTTAATTCACTAGTGCGAAGGGATTCTACGCCGGGTTTACACATCGGTTTAGTATAAGCCGATGTGTAAGAAGTGATGGCATTTTGAAATTAAAGCGAAAGTATTACACGTCGGTTTAGAGAATAAGATGTTTTAAACTTTCACATCGATTGTTATAACCGTGTGTAAAATAAAATAAAAAAATTAAAACTCGAATTTTTAACATTCTCTTCGGTTTTTCAATAGCAGGTGTATAAGAATATAAAGAAAAAAATAGAAATTTAGATTTTACTTTTACACATCGGTTTTGTGCTTGACGTGTATAAAATTAAAAAAGAAAAAATCAGAATTTTAATGTTTCATGTTTGCACATCGGTTTTGTCTGCGATGTGTATAAAATGTTTAACACATCGGTTTTCTACATGCTTAGATGTGTAATAGTCCCAATTTTTTTTTGTGTGTTTTGCGCCTCATTCTTGATTCACGAGCATTCCCTAAAACACAACCACTCCCTCCCCTCTGCTGCAGCGTTGTCCTGCTTTTCCATCTCTCTCTCCTTCTCACATCATGAGCTACCCTCGGGTATCATCTCTCTCTCTCTCATTCGATTCTCTCTCTGCATTTCCTTCTTCTCATTCTCTCTCTCTTGCATTTCCTTCTTCTCATTCTCTCTCTTTCTTTCTCTTTCTCTCTCTCGCTCCCTTCTCATCACGTCCTTTTTCACTTTTCAATCGTAGACAAAGAAGACCCCTGCGGACTGCGAGCCTTCATTTCTCTCTGTAAGAGAACCGAGAACGATCATCCGAAGCTACCCTCGTTTGCGTGAAAGCGCCATTTTGCTTCCGTCCCTCAGGTATATATTTGTTTCTTGTTTGGAAAAGTTATGAACTTTGACTCAAATGGTTGGATAATATACTTCCATGTGTTGTTATTGCTCCAATGGATTTTTCGGTGGTGGTATCACCAAATCCGGCCGTCTTTGCTGTCACGGCTTAGGCGTGGGATTTTCCTGTGGAGGTTGCTTCCTGGTTGTACATCGCGGTGGTGACCACCATCAGTGGCGTGATCGATTCTGTGAGGGTCTGGTTGATTGGCATGTCACAGTCGTGATGGCCATCACGGCGAGCGTGAGGTACGCCTTGGAGGTTGCTTCAACCGGTTGATGCAGTCACAGTAGTGACCACCATCACCAGCTGGCCAGTGATCGATTCTACTGTGAGGGTCAGTTCGGTTGGCATGTCACGGTGGTGATGGCCATCACGGCGGCGTGAAAGGTTACGCCGGAGGTTGCTTCATTGGTTGATGCTGTCGGACGTGACCACCATCACAGCTTCGGCAAGCGGGATGGAGACATTCTCTAAGCGAAGTAAGCAATGCTGGTGACATGTGGCACCGTGATGGGCATTCGCGTCCACCGGTACATAAATAGTAAAGCCTTAGTTTCCGTTTGAGATGTAATACTAATGGCGTGCGTGTACGTGTAATGTACTGCTCATTGTGTTGGATCTTGAATTGTCAAGATTGGAGAGTTTGGGAAAAAACTTTTTCTTAATTCAGTTAAAATAGTTATTCATTGGTTCTAATGTTATATACTTGATGAAAGTTCGGATTGATACATTTCCTTTCGTTCTCCCGGTGCATACTTTATCGTGGTGGATGTCATCGCGTTCGAGTAGTGTACGTCGGAGCCGGAGAATGTTGCCAGACTGCCAGTATGAGCATGAGTTAAGGACTAAGCGTTGCAGAATGTTGGAAAAGTTTCTTCTCGAATGGGATAGGGCCATACCACCTGTCATAAAAGTGGTTGATGAATATGTTGGACTAAATGCGAAGGTATTGGTTTAGTCATGGATCGCGGTTGGATGAATGCTAGGCGGACAAGTGATGAGTATGAGAATGGAGTGGAAGATTTTCTACGGTTTGCAAAACAAATGCTCACGATAGTGGTAGCGGAAGGTTTTATTGTCCTTGTGTTAGCTGTTTGAATGAGAGGCGACTAGAAGGCGAGGAGATCGTGATCATCTTATTTGTGAGGGGATTTGCAAGGGTTATACAACATGGATATGCCATGGTGAATCGTTAGACAGTAGAGGTGTCGGATAGAGAGAAGTTGATGGCGTGGAAATGGGCGATGGACTAGAGGACATGATCCGTGATGTTGGGCAAGGAGTCTTTTAGGCGCGCACATGTATGATACTTTGTGCGGTGATGCGCAAGTAGCTTTATGTCCAGGGTGCACTAATTTCACCACGGTTGTCGGCGGTGTTGGATGTTCAATGTGGCGAGAAATGGGTGGAGCGATAAAAGCTTTACGAATTGCTTGAGTTGTTGAAAGAAATGCTTCGAGAAGGCAACACATTGCCATCTCGAAAACTATGGCGAAGAAGATATTGTGTCCGATGGGTATGGAGTATAAGAAAATACGCTTGCCCCGATGATTGCATATTGTCGAGAAAAGAGTTTGAAGAGATGCCACGAGTGCCCCAGGTGTGGGGTATCACGCTACAAAGTGAAGGATGGTGATTCTAGTTGTGATGTGGTCACCAAAGGTCCTCCTGCGAAGGTGTTATGGTATCTTCCGTGATTCCGCGGTTCAAGCGATTGTTTGCTAATGTAAATGGCGCAAAGAACATTAGATGGCATGCGAGATGAGAGGAAGTGTGATGGGCGGCTTAGCCATCAGCCGATTCTTTGCAATGGAAGAGAGTTGATAGTTTGTTTCGGATTTGGCAATGAGGCGAAACCTCAGGCTTGGACTTGCTACAGATGGAATGAATCCATATGGAAACTTAAGTAGTATTCATAGTTCATGGCCCATTCTCCTTGTAATTTTACAACTTTGTCTCCTTGGTTGTGCATGAAGAGCAAATACATTATGTTAAGTATGATGATTTGGTCCTAAACGGCCGGAAATGATATTGATGTTTATCGAGTCCCTTGATTGAAGACTTGAGAATGATGTGGGATGAAAGGCGTTGATGTGATCGGCGGGTATTGCGTAAGGAACATTCGGATTGCGTGCCATGTTATTTTGCACCATCAATGACTTTCCGGCATCACGGGAACATGTGGGTATAGTGTTAAGGGGCATAAAGCATGTCCAATATGTGAAGAAGGCACATGTTACCATCAGCTGCAACATGGAAGGAAGGCGGTCTACCTTGGGCATCGGAGATTTCTCGGCGTAATCATCCTTATCGTAGATTGAGGAAAGCTTTCAATGGACTTAGGAGAATGAAATTGCTCAGGTGGCCTTGGCTGGAGAGCAAGTTTATGAAAGGGTGAACAACACTAATGTTATCTATGGAAGACCCGAAGAAGGCTACAGAGAAGAAAATATGGAAGAAGAGGTCGATCTTCTTTGATCTTCCATCTTTTGGTGCAAGCTTGATGTAAGACATTGTATTGATGTGATGCTGTAGAGAAAAATGTGTGTGGCAGTTTAATCGGGCAGCTTACTCAACATTCAAGGCAAGACAAAGGATGGTGTGAATGCTCGTCCGGATCTAGTTGCGATGGGTATACGAGCAATTAGCTCCACTTAAAGTGGGGGATAAGAAGACTTATTTGCCCCCAGCATGTCATACTTTATCAAAAAAGAAGAAGTTTATGTGAATGTCTACGAGGAGTCAAAGTGCCCACGGGGGTTACTCTTCAAATATCGAGAAGACTTGTCTCAATGAAAGATCTCAAATTAGTTGGCTTAAAGTCTCATGATTGTCATGTCTTGATGCAACAACTACTACGGTGGCCGTTAGTGACATATTGCCTAAAAAAGTGAGACATGCCATTACTAGGTTATGCTTATTCTTCGATGCTATATGTAGCAAGGTCATTGACACTAAAAATTTGGATGAGTTGGAAAATAGAGGCAGCCATTGTATTGTGCCAATTGGAATGTATTTTCCACCTTCATTTTTGACATCATAGTTCATTTGATTGTTCATCTAGTGAGGAGATTAGATTATGCGGTCCCGTTTATTTAAGGTGGATGTGCCGGTTGAGCGATACATGAAGATCTGAAAGGATATATGAAAAATCCACACCGTCCAGAAGCATCTATTGTTGAAAGGTATGTTGCGAGAAGAAGCTATTGAGTTTTATGCAGACTACGTATCGGAGCCGGAACTGTGGGGCTTCAGGAAGTCGCAAATCACGAAGGAAGATATGATGGTAAGGGTACCACGGTATCACATTAAGAGCATGGATCGGGAGGAAGTGCTTCAAGCACATTTGTATATATTGAATAACAACGATGAGGTTGAACCATACTTATGTGAGCATAAAAGCATTATCAATGAAACTTACCCTAGAATGAATGAAAAATGGTGTTTGAACAAGCATAACAAGACTTTCTTGAACTGGTTTAAAGAAAAAATTGCAAGGATGAGTCTCTTTGCACTACATTAAAAATAGCTATACGGGGGCTAACTTTGATGTCATATCTTTGGAGTAGATGCGATATCAATAAGTTTTCCTTCTATACAAAGTCCCGAGGATGACAAAAGTACTATGCAAAAGCGGTGGGGTTATGGTAGGTCGAGTCCATGCATTTCTCTAGTTCGAAAGATAAAAACCCGTTATGGCATCGGTTTCATACTTTGGAATCATTGAAGAGATATGGGAGGTTGATTACACGAAGTTTAAAATTACCTGTTTTTAAATGTCGATGGGTTAACGATAACAATGGTGTGCGAGCCGATGAGTTAGGATTCAAATTGGTGGACCTTAGTAAGGTAGGTAATAAAGGAACCTTTCATCATGGCATCCCAAGCAAAACAAGTGTTTTATATCGTGATCCTTCTAACAAAGGTGGTCGAGTGGTTCTCCGGGGAAAAAACATGTATAACGGTAGTGAGGAAATCACGATTCAACTCTTGATATTTCGATACTCCTTCTTTCTCACACGAGTGCCTAATTTCAATGGGGAAAATGAAGTGGATGATGTACATGCTACTCGTAATGATCACCAAGAAGGGTTATGGGAGAACTTTACTAATTGACCACAAAGGAAGTTTAGTTTGATATTACCATCAAGTTTGGCATATTATGTGTTTACGTTGATATTTATAAGTTATGTTTATGTGCGTTGATCGATATTTATAAGTTATGTTTGATATTTATCGACATACTAACAAGTTTTTTTTTGTTTTGTGTTTAACAGGTATACATGGCTGATCATGAGGATACACCTCCTTCATGCGCAGGTGAGAAGCCCGTCTGGGGTAGAAAGGGTAGGCGTGCCCACGGATGAGGCATTTGGCTGCCAGCCGTGGGTCAAATCGAGAAGGATAAGTAGATTTTGATGATAACCTCAAACCTATTGGGCCAATGGAAGATCCAGTTTACCAGTTTTGTGGCGACCCTTGCTAGGAGCAGGCCTAGTATACTCATTGATAGGTGGAGAGATGTCTGCGGCGGGCGTGAAGGAAGGCGAGATATGGGAGAGTATTACGGTATCATACTTCTACGTCTGTGTTTGTCTGTATCTACTTTATTTTTATCTTAATAATATCCTCTGATGGTCGTTGATTCTTTTGGTCTTAATGTAGTTGACATTTGACATACAGGATACATACGCTATGAAGAAGCGTTTTTGAAGTATCTTGGAGGCGTTGGAGGGTTTAAAAGGCCGACACTGGGCGGAATACTATATATTCGGTCCAAAAGTAAAAAGAACCCACTTGAGGTGTATCCGTTTCTTGACAAAGCGGCGTGGGATCGCTTTGTTGAAACCAGCGTGATCCAGCTTTGGAGTTACTTATTTGATTTGTCTCTAAATTTATGTAATTGCATTAATTTCATTTACTTATGTAATTTAATTGTCTTTTATTTATAACAGGAGAAGAGGAAAAAGGGGCAGGAAAACCAAAGCAAGAATGTCTACCCCATGTCATGTCTCGTGGGGGATATAAAAAGCTTGTTAAGAAAATGGTTGAAGAGGAAAAGAAAGCACGTCGTGGCGGCATCTCGGGCGGATCCCTAATGCTGAAAATCTTCGAGGTTGTTGATCCACCTCCACCCCACGCCATCGTTCATGGAAGAGGGCGAGCAAAGAAAAAGCGGGACAATATACATCAGGAGGGCCAAGTAAATGTGAGAGGATTGTAAGTATAGTTTGTTGTAATTGTCATTTAAGATTGTTCTTAGAATTGTAATGTGACACGATATTTTTATGTGATAGGATGCCTTGGATGATCAGCTAACCCAAGGAACCTTTGTTCCTAGAGGGCGCAATGATATCTTATCTACTGCCATCGGTAAGCAGACCACGGTAGTGTCATTGGTGTTGGATGGGGAGATCGGCGTGCGCCAATACCATGGTTCATCTTCACACCAATACCCGCGAGAAGTCGGTTCCGAATGAGCACAACTAAAAACGAGTGATTTGACTTTGACGGGAGAGATGGCGAAGCGGTTTGCCGAGCGGATGGCAATATTTACTTCTTTGTCCCGAGATGGCAGGGGTGTCCAACCCTGCATCGACCCTGCCGTGGCACGCAGCAGGGCTGTGTGATCCCCCTCCTCATCATCACGAAAATGATGATGATCTTTAGCGATGATCATGATGATGATAATGATGGTGATGATGATGGTGATCACGATAGGTGTGGCTGCATGTTGATGATCATCATCATCGCCGCTTAGTGGCATTGGGTAGGACATATAATAAGTTGGTAATACCATACACCATCGGTTATTCGGACGATCATCTGAGGGTGAATGCATAGAGATTATTCGAGATGCTGATGCTAGAGTCCCTGTGCTTCTGAGGAGGTTCAAACAGTGGTTGGGGCCCGGAAACTTCATCCTCTGGCCAAGAAAGAGTGGTCGGCTTTCTTATTGCATCACGAGGGTATTCGGTTAGTTGTGTTTTTTATATTCATAGTTGAAATATATTTATTATTGTTTAAAAGATAATGCTTTATTTGTATTTGTTATAGGATGTTGGAAATGATATTGTGCTTAAAAGGTGGATCTAGGAAGACCAGAGATGTCTTCTGTCAAGGTATTCATTTGACCATTTAGTTCATAACGAATTAAATAACTTAATATATCCGTGATTACTAATATATATCTATGTTGTTTAGGGGATCGACAAGGGGTACCAGGCCATGGTGATGTTTTCAAAGATCTTGCTGCTCTGGTTTGTCACCATGGAGGATGATGCAGCATTAGTAACGTTGGAACATGATGCAATACAATTGACTTGTATATACAAAGAAAGAACATGGAGATGGCCTACATTAAAGAAATGAGTCGATTACACTTTACTGTCTCGATTTTAGTGCAATAGTACATTTATTTATAAGTTAAATGCGTAATTAATTTTTTAAATACAATG